>OZ026492.1:31607320-32296070 GCA_964019985.1 Aurelia sp. 4 Dawson et al 2005 | reverse complement strand
CGGCTGCAAAAGCTTCAAAATTGTGCTGCCCGAATCATAACCAACAGCAGCTTTGATACCCCTAGGAGACCTCTAATCGAAGGGCTGGGTTGGAAGACCATTGAAGAACTCATTAGTTATGAGTCTAAGATTATGGTCTACAAGTCTCTTAATGAGCTGGCTCCGCAATACCTGTGTAACCTTTCCACCAAAAACTCGCAATGCTCCTCCCGTAGGCTTCGTAATACCGAGACCGACTTGAGGTTACCAAAGAAAAAATCAGCCAATGGGCAGAAATGTCTTTCTTTCCGTGGAGCTAAGCTTTGGAATAGCCTTCCAGCTGAGTCAAAGAAGGCATCCTCCCTTTTTAGTTTTAAAAATTCTATTAAGGGTTGAACTTTTCTTTTATTGTAAATATTGTATCATTAAATTGTAAATAGGTTTTTAGCTTTATGGTTTTTTATTATGTAGGTTTAATTTTTCTGTATATTGTAATTAGAACTTTTTATTGGAGGGCCCCTTGAAAGTCAATTGTTATTGAAGGGCAACCCTCCCTAAATGGAATAAAAAGAAATGAATAAAAAGAAATGAATAAAAAGAAATGAATAAAAAGAAATGAAAATGAAAATAAACATGAAATAAAACGAACAAAATAAAAATAAAAAGTGATACCCCTACTACCTGAATCCAAGCTTCTTAGAGGGAGTACAAAGACCAGCATGCTTTGCGCGAAGTCAACGGCTTGCTCTCCACAGCTTCCGGAATATCTGACTGTACGAAATTCACAAAAACAAAAGCAAACGATTGCAAAGGCTGCTGGTCTTTGTACTCCCTTTAGAGAATCCAAGATGAAGCGGCAACACTGACATAAAGGGTGTTACTCGTTGTCGCGCGGCTAGTACTGGGAGGGAGCCATAAGCTAACCTCCCATTTTTTGCATTTGTGGATAAGATACAAATAAGATAAGGACAAGAGAAGGTACAACTCGGCGTTTGAAACTTGGTTGAGGAAATCTGACAAAGAGCTGCTGATTTATGGAGCATGACAGCCAAAATAAATGATTGCTTCCGTGAAGTTTCTTTTATCATGAAATTCAAATTTAAGACTATATTGAAATCAGAAAAATAGGCTAGGTAGGTTTTTTCACCCAATTTTTCTTTGATTTTGACATCAAAGAGATTAGACAAAGCAGTATGGAGTGGCTGCTATACAAAGGCTCAAGAAAATGCCTATACAACGGTTGCTTTTTACATACATGAAACAGGATGTGCCAAAGTTATCAGATACAACAGAGTATATCTTTCACCAGGTGCAGGCATGCTTTTAAATATGTCGAATCTCTGTGATAGGGATTATAGAATCTTCTGGTGATTTTGAGGCAATCACTTACTTATAAATTCTTACATCATAAAAAGGTAACTAGTTGTCAGATTTACTCAAACTGAAACTGGAATCTCTTCTGCTCAAAGGTTTGGAAAATGGGCAAGTTAGATGCATGGCTCCCCCGAGGTTGTGGAACAAACGATGAAAAATCTTTGAGTCAGTCTGTATAAATCTTTGAAAGAGTTTGCATGTGATACAAAAGGGAAAACATACAAAAACTATTTTGAAAACAATGATTGTTTACTACGAATATCAATGATGGCTCCAAAAGCCTCTTGTTGCGCTCCCGGAATTGATTTGTAGCTCAACTGAAGTGATAACAACAGCAACAGCGAGCAAAAGCTAGACAGACTGATATAATGAGTCTATGGACGCTAAAGAAGAAAACCAATCATTACAAGGCCCCTCGGGCATTTTCAAAAGGCCATCAAAAAGCGACATTCAATTAAATTGAATGCAATAAAAAATCTATACGTATTTAACACGAAAGAAATTACAATTACAGGTCTTTTATATCGCCTGGTAATCGAACCTACTTAAAAATAAGGATGCCATCTATCTGGTATAATTAAAGGACAACTCCGGGGTCGATAAAATTACTGTTAAAAAGCAACCCTACCAACTGCTGAACATCACTCGTAAGTTCTTTCCAAGTTTTTATATCTCTAACTTTCATAAACTGTTTGATCAATTTCCAAAAGATAGGCCAACTGTAGTCGCCATTTTGTATTTTGTACGGGTGTGCAAAAGCGTGATAAGGAGGCTAGCAATGTGAGTGGTATAATATCAACACATTTGGCAGCCTCGTTCAGGTCAACGTGAAGTGACGTTATACAAAATGACGTCGTTTCCCACTTCTTAGCAGATTGTAATATGTAGTTTCGCAGATTAAAAGAGACAACAAATTGAAAAAAATTACTGCACATCATTCACAACAGTGTAATCTCTTGAGTAATCAACAATTATACCAACCCCGGACTTGTCCTTTAAAACTGCTAGATGAAAAGGCAATAAGTATTGACTCAAAATAGGATCAGCCATACATACCCTCAACGTCCAATGGATTTTGATTGTTGTTTTTCACTTTTGCTGAAGTGGGAGGCGATGCATCTAAGGTAAGAAGACAATATTGAGAGAGTATAAAAAAAGTCGCCACCGCCAAGATAGACGCCGCAGAGGAAAACAAAATTGGTCTTAAAGTGAATAACCTGAGTTAAAAGATGAGATCGCATAAGTCTATAAATAGCTTATTGTATTTGGTAATCCAGCTCATGGCGACAGAAAGCAATGCCAAAGAAAACAATGGGGGGATCAGGCGTTTCTTTGTCCCATTTAGAGCCAATCGCTATATATTTCAGGTCATTCACTTTAAAGCTTACCAAACAAAACAACGTTGGTAAATCTACCGGGTGAGTTTACAAAAAACGATCCCGTTTGAAAGGCCAATGCTCACTGAATATCAAAGCAATAATATTGAAAACTGTCTCGTTCATTACAAATATGTTCAGTTACATTCAGTGATTTACAAGACTTTAATCGGCCATTCCTTCCGGTGGATATGGGAGCCTTTCTGCAGACAGCTTTTTAACTTGGATAAAACGTAAAATCAATTCACGTATACTTCTATTCAAGTCATTAGACAGGTCGCGATCACCATATAACAAAAGCTGGGTCAAAGCATCATTTGAGAGGTCGGCAATTTTTACGACTGGTCGTAATAATTTAAAAATTCCAGCGAGAAGATCTTGTCTCTGAGCATCAAATGAAGGACAGAGCATCGCTTGTTGGGCAAATTGGATTTACAGGATCCCTAAAATTATGCTTAAATTTGCGGGAAATTTGTAATTTACAATTTGATACGGTAAAACCCCGCAAACAAGAACATAGCAAGATAAGAGCCTGCAGACTGATTTTGTGGAAAAGACATCCAAAGATAAGAACCAAAAACATGCTGATTTATTTCAATGTTCTTATGAGATGGTACACTTAATCACGCAATTTCATCATATCAGTATAAATAAACTCCCAGCTATTGATAACTGAAGACCTCTAACAGTTTTCAGGGAAATGCAAATTATTTTATCAAGCTGTATGATATAAATTGCTTTGTTAACAACAAAATACCATACTCCCTAATATTTGAATGCAGTCATCCCACCCTCAAGTTTATTAAAACATACTGTATAGCTATGTTATCGCCATAGTCATAAGTGTCCTTTTGATAAGAACCACACCCTGAAAATGTCATAAGTACTTCATTTATAAGAACCTAGTCAGCCTGTTAGAAAAGTATGCTCTTGTTTGCGGAGTTTACTGCATCATCGTACTGTATTGTCAAATTAGGGTGACTTTAGTCAATATTATTTCTGATTTTTCTTCATAAGTTTGATCAGAAATGAAGAAATGTAATACAAGCATTCTCATTTGCACAGAGTACATTAGAGGGATGATATACAAATGGAAACAGCAGTTTGGTCTTGGTTTTTTACCTGTACCATGGGTGGCAGGAAAATAAGTAATAGTTATTTGATATTGAGCTAGGGATGCAAAGGAACGCCAGAGGAGGAAACCATGATAAAAGACACGGGTATGATTGATTATATAGTATCTCAAATAAATATTACTTATTTTTCCTGCCATCCATGCCTGTACCTACCTGCACTGCTTAAGACCCCTCGCATTGAGTCCAGCATATGTTCAAAATCTTCCATTTCTTCGTCACTAAAATAAGAAGAAAATAAAAGAATATGAATATGTCGCAACTTCTTTGCTGGCTGATTAGAGAGTTTACGAAGTAGGACGGCAACGCCAGCCAAAACATCATCCCTTATCCAGCACGAGCAAATTTTCCTCTTCTGTACACTGCCTTCTGCGTACTATTCAAAATGCCATTCTCCTTCTTTGGGCGCCTGAGAAACATAATGTTTCCTTGAAAAAACTAAAATTCAAAATGATCGAGTCTTACTTTGGAGGCCTAAATCTGGAGTTCACAAAGGCAGAAGTTGGATTTCCAAGTTGAGCAAATCGGGCAAATTTGCACGAAAAACAATGATCTACTCGAACTAATGCTCTGAGACAAAGCAACATTGCATTGCCATCGCAGTTGGCGTAGGGGCTTCGTAAACGTCCTATTGATTTACGAACTAGCTTGTTCTTCTCTGACTGCAGCTATTTTGCTTGCTGTGTTATCAGGTGATCAGAGATCTAATTTGATGAGCAAGAGCACGATGGGTTGAACAAAGCTCCAATACAGTAGCTATGGTCATTACTGCGTTATTGAGCTTTAGACATGCTGGACTTGGCCAAGTGTCTCTTTACTCTTCTTCCCATATGAAAATTCAGTATAAGATGTTTACAATCGCAAATGGTCTAAGACACTACGAACTGGATATCTGGGACAGGACAACGAACAACTAGCACTAAGTTCAAATCCTGAGTCCAAGCTCAAATAGCATTTACATTTTTGTGACTGAGTTAAAGTAAGGGAGTGATAATTGGAACTAAGGTAGCGAGACTAACCTTCTATCAACATCATCATCATCATCCTCATCATCATCATCATCATCATCATCATCATCATCCTCATCATCTTTATCATCATCATCATCATCATCATCATCATCTGCCACAAATTCATCATCATTATCATCATTATCGGCATTGTTATTGCTATCATCCTCTAAGTCATCTATAACTACTGCATCAGCCTCTCTTTGGTTCTGCTGTAACGCTTTACTTTCTTCGGTTTCCTCATCCTCATGTCGCTTTGAGAGACATGACTCAGAAGTGTCATCGTTCTCATTTGCGATGTATTCATTAGAATCTTCTGATTTCATTTGAAGTCCAGGCATGGAAACAGTTCGCAATATCTGAGAAGAAAAATGATTCGGTTGGTACAGGAGGACGAACAGGACATTACAGCCAGGGAGCGCAACAACATAGCTCATTACCGCAGCCCTTTCTCTACTCAAGTCTGGACTTGATGTGAACTAGCGCTATAGGCCGTAAATTGGCTGTTTGAAATACAGCTAAAGAGCGATTGACATCAAGGACCCTTTGCGGGCATGATTCTGTTTTACACTAGAGTACCATCGCCTTGAACCGCCATCCGTGAGACAAAGCACCTATTATGAGAGATATGGGACTTTAAACGGTTATTTGCCATCAGAAGATTCTTCAGTTCATAAGTTTTACTGCATCACTTTGTCATCTTAATATTTCCATTCTTTGAAGTTCAGCCACAACTCAAAGAGCAACGGTAAAAGTCGGCCTGAAAGAAATCGACAACTCGAAGAACTCTTCGAACGATTTATAAAAAGAGGTTGAAAACGTTATTCGAACTTCGCCCGCCTTTTGCGATGCAACAGAATCAAAACAAAAACTGCTGCTGAATAAAATAAAGCGAAAAATAAACAAACACTTAACATAGCATCCCTTGAAAATAGGTCTAACATAAACTGTATTTTGTAAAACACATCTGTTGTTGTTGTGCCGTTTTCAAAGTTCGTTGATTTTATTCACAGTGCTTCAAGAATTTGCTTAGGCCAAAACGTCAAAGCTTTGTTTTGGAGGTGGAGGCAAATTTGTCCTTTGAAGATTAATATCCTCAATCTCAATACACAAATATCAACAAACGAGGTATCTCTGTTCAAGTTGGCTACCGAGGTATGTTTTGAAAATCATTCAGGATTGATTCACGCTATATTCTTATCGCTAGGGTTGACCAAATCAAGATACTTTTATTGGGGACACCCGGTATAATTCGAGCAAGCAGAGTGCAGGAAAAGAAAGGCCTTGCCTAATGGATAACTGATAGTTGAAAATGTATTCTTCCAGACCATGAGGTTTGATTCGACAAAAGCTGACCAAGCAAACAGCATTTAGGATGATTTTACACTAATCATGCTACTGACCTTAGGCGAAGAGTCGTAAAGACCAGTTTGCAGTGCCTTCGTCCTTGTTTCAAGCAAAGAGGCGTTGGGAGTATGAAATGAGCTGAAAATGAAGACAAAGAACAACTCTGTATGAAGTGAAGTAGCACAACGAGAAGTTGCATTATACGGAAGAGGGGGTGCACTGACTAACATAGGTTTACAGCATAGGCAAAACGGGTAGAGCAAGTGCCCCTCAGGGTAGCTCTTGCACGAGAAGGTCATATCATTACTGTTAGGCCGGACTCGGAGCAACACCTGGTTTCCAAGATCTGTCAAACAAGCGAATTTTCTGGACCAGACCTGACACCAAGTGAAAAAAGTTGAAATTTTCTAATCCAATCGAAGATTCTTACTCACATTTGTGTGACCAGGGAATTTTTTAAGAATTTTCCATTTCAGAAAACAGCCAAAAGGGTCCCAAAATTTTTACGGTATGAGTTTGCACAACAAGTTCCAATTTTGTCACGCAATCCAATTCGACTACAGTTTAGACCATTGGGCACAAAACAAATTATGAGGATGGTTATCAGAAAAAATTTCTTTCAGAAACTACAATAAGCGATTTTCTGAGTTTTAATTTGAGCTAGCAACATCAATAACATTATTTCATTCATAAAGGAAAATGGGAAAGGGCCCCCATGTAGACTTAGGCCACTTGGGGGTAAAAGAACTAATTTTCCCATGACTGCTGGGACAAGCAAAAAAGGGCCTATTGGGACAAATGTCCCACTAGTCAGTACGTAAAAAAATACCCTATTTGTGACTTTTAGGTGGCTATTAAAAGATTCCTAAGACTCATAACAACTTACTCATTTTCCAAAGATACATCTTGAGCTTTCAAATTTTCTTCCTCCTCCTTCTTGCCTTCTTCCCGTTCGATCTTTCCGGTCTTCCTGAATAACGGAACATCAGTTTTCCCTTCTGCATTCATATTTTTCTCCGCCTCTTTAGCTGGACTTTCAAAACTCGTTTCACTAGAAGGACTCGAATTATCATTCTCCAAAAACTTTGTGAAAATATCTTCATCAGTTGGGTCCTCATGTTTGAAAACTAGTGGCTGCTTTCCTGAAACAATGAAAATTGATCTTTTGAAAAAGAAATCGAACTTTTTTGAAGAGTATAGTTACGGGTGTAGCAAACGGCACCCCTGAAAATCACTAAAATTTAATAATATGGCTGATCTTTAAATCTCTGTTTCGTTTGGCAAGTAGAACAAAGACCAAATTACATTTTTCGGGCATGGCTGATCTTATGGATGGCCTTAAACGTAGCTGATTCAGCTCTGCTTAGGGCTGCATGGATTTGACCACGTCCCGTTCTTGACAATTAAATCAGGGATAATTGCGGCATTTCATTGCCCGTTGTAGAGAACATTCGGGAATCAACAAGAAATGAAAAAGTATAAGGGGACAAACACAAATCGATTCTCCCACGTAAAATATCCAATTGGGGGGAGGGGTGGGGTTGAAAGGACCTTACGTTTTCAAAACTTTTGTTCTATCGAAATTTATTCTGAAATTTTTTTGCAAGGAAATTTATTCTACAGCTTTCACTTGCTGTTAATTTTGTTAGTGCGAAAGAATTTCGATAGCAGTTGTCCGTTTTCGTTGAGTCTAGTCATAGAAATCACGTCGCTCACGACTTCATAATCGCTTAGGCACATTTGACATGCAGCAAAGCAACGGTATCAAATTTTCTCGTGATCGATTTTCAGTTAGACGCATCCTGTTCCATCATCAGTCAAAGACCACGTAAATACCATAGCGTCTTTTGAAGACTTCTGAAATTTTGGAAAAGGCAAATAAACACTTTGACCTGCTAACTCGCAAATGCCTGGGATCGCCAAGCATTGAATTATCAAAACTCCCCAACTATATGGAAAGTATTCAAAATTCTTTCATAGCAAGGCTTAGAGGCCTAATTTGAATTTAGCACCCAAGGCGATATAAAGTTTGAAATCTATAAAGGATTTGACCGTGAAATAAAACTCGGGGTGTAAAGTTTAACCCCAAACGATTATTCACCGTCAAATCCCTTGTAAATATTTCAACTTTACATTGTCATAACATCAACATCACAAATGGTTTCAATAAACACGTAACCAGACACAAGTTTGGGCGCTAAATTCGAATCTGGGCCTGAAATTTTCATATTAATGAAGAATAGGGAGAAATTCTGACAATTCAAAAAGCGAGGCTGCTTAATTGAATTGGTTCCTACAATACCATTTGTTTTAGGCCTGCCTGGATCGTCTCCTTTAGTATTTTTCTATAACTTGTTTTATTCAGCCATCGTACGATTGCAACCGTAATCATGCATAATCTTTAAATGATTAGCTCAATAAATTCTGACGCCGGGTTAACTCTTCTAGCTGAGGATGAGACAAGCTGTCTCGAAATATCTTATCATTAACAAGAGTCTAGTCACCAAATTTGCCGATATTTCAACATAGCCTAGCCATCTACTAGTAAATAAGCGATTGGGCAAATATAAACTAGCCATCTACTAGTAATCAAGCGATTGGGTAAATATTTGCAAGAACTGACAAATGCAGAATGGGAGAATATTGATCCAGAAACACAATTTAGAAATCACACATTTAAGTTAGCCTTTGACTGATAGATTAACATTTCAGCCTTTAATATTGTCCGCATACTTTTTATTCCACAGCCAGCCAAACAGGTAAACTTTTTTACTCGGTCGCTACACGGGGGATTGATAATCAGGTACGCTAAAAACTGTAAATCAAGAACGAAATTCACAGATAACATACCATGGGCACCCCATGCTGCTCTAGCTCTTGGCTTTTCTTCATCATTCAACGTTGCTTCATATACGGCAGTCAGTTCTTCAATATCGCTATCATCGTTATCGTCAATTACAGTAGTTCCACTAGATTTTATTTCAATATCAGTGCCTTTGCCATCATCTTGTGGGGACTTTGCTAGGTCAGGTCCTTCCTGGCTTGCTTTTGGCGATTCTTTGCTGTCCACGAACGGCAACTTATCTTTCTCCTGGCAATCTCGCTTTTGCAATACAATAGTCCCTCCTTTCCCCTCCTTTGGCTTCTCTGGCGATGCAATGGTGCCTGCTTCACCTATATTCTGAAGCGATCTCTTCGGCAGTATTATCGTCTCTCCGATTTGTTTCGCTTTAGGAGACCCTCCTTCTCCTTTAGGTAAGATTACAGTTGATCCCTTATCTGGCGTAGCAGGGGTCTGTGTAGGCATTATTGTTCCAACAGCCAAAGTTTTGTTCTCTAAAGCTGACAATACTTGCGTCTTCCCTTGAGCTGCCCAGATCCTGCGATGTGGCGCACTTTCAGGTCTCGCTTCGGGAGCATGGGGTTTAAAAACCGCATCGCTTGCTGAGGTGACTAAAAGAAGAGGAAACAGGAATGGAAAACTTCAAAAAGTGAGAGCAACATATGCTTCTTGGGTCAAACAATAGATACTTTTGGCAAATAGTTTGACAATTTGATATATAATTTTTATCTTCCCAATCATTACAGACAATTGAATAACTAAAAGAGTGTGCCATAAGATTTCTATATGATGATCAAACTACTCCATACAAGGAGTTGCTCCTGAAGTCAGATAAATGCACAATGCAGGTTTCTCACCAGAGAATTCTTCATATTGAAATATTCAAAACAGTGAAAAAGTTAAACCAGCCTGTTATGCAGAGCATATCACAGTTATGGTCTTCACATTATTAATCAAGAGGTCCAAATCTGTTGATGTGTGTGTGTGTGTGTATATTCGATTTTGATTAGTTAATTCTGTATATATGTGTATATGTGTATATATGTTTATATATTGTTAGCTACAGTGTTAAATCGACTCAAAACAAATTTACAACAACATTTGCTCCCACTCTCTGATAGCTTATCGCAATCGGAATGGCATACTCGCGTTCTATATCAAAGCAAACTTCTACGATATCCTCTACTCTCTGCGAGATCTACAGCATTTTTCTACATTTCTGGGCAACCATTTGCTTTCTAGTAAAGAAAATTGCAAAATTCCCGACCAATCGTCTGACATAAAAATACCAAAAATTTGACATTGCTGTTGAATTACGCAGATACGTCCTCTCATTCTTCAAATATTTTACAACAAAGAAGCCGATATCACTTCTCAATACAAACTTAAGAGTTATCTTACATGAAAAAGCAATGACACTTTTGAAATTGGGCATCACCACTTACTTTCCATTGCTGATGCAGTTACTTCTAGAGGCAGCGCAGCCAGACCAAAATCTTGAGCTTGGTTCCAATGCTTACGATCATGTATCATCTGCTCTCCTTTCTTCGTCATTTCTTGTAAATCACCCTAGCAAAGAAATCTTACTGATACCTACACTGTTTCTTTGCTGTTAACGTTAAAAACACTACAGCCAAGATCAATGTATTTGAAGAGTTGAAAAACTTAGTTGATGACACTGTTTCGTGTCCTTCTAGTGGCCTACGGCTTCAACCATTCGTGTTTCAAAAAGTGGCTGTTCTTGTTATTTTGGCGCGAGAATGTATTTTCTGCAACAGCCGATGCAACAACAACAACAACAACAACAACAACAATAACAGCATCTTTATGTGGTAAGACAACACACCTGCAAGCTCGTCGCAAAGCAGAAACATTGTTCGTAGTGCCAAAAAACTGTTCTAGGAATTCTAAAAAATTCATTGACACAGCTGTTGTTGGTACCGACTCAAAGGCTGGGTACCTGTACCACTACTTTTGGTACCGGGTTCCACCCTTATTTCAGAATTTGGTACTAGGTACCATCCATCCGGTATCACGGTACCACTACTCTGTCTGTCACCTCTTAAAGTCTTATGATTTTCCCCTTTACTTCTATCGAACATCCAAAGGTAGTTTTAGGACACTGATGAGCAGGGGCGTGGCCAGGAAGCGGGTACGAGGGAGTAAATGCTCCCCGATTCTATAAATCTAGCTAAAATGGTAATTGAAAAATGTAGTAACAATGAATCGGCATACCTTTATAGCCACAAAATCTGAAAATATTATACCTAAAAGCTCTCACTATTTTTGTGTCGACCCAGCATTGCTGGCTACTATCATAGCTTAACGGCGCTGGGTCATGTAACCGTAGACAACCTGTTATCTCTCTAATCTATGTTGTTGCCCACACGTGCCCATTGTCTTCTGTACAGATTTCGGTGGATGCGGTAAATTCACAATAAAATCAAAATTCAATCAATGTCTCTGTAATCGCACAATAAATGATTTTTTGGCTTGTTGATCTACAAGTTAAAGAGTTCATCTTCAAAATAACACCTTTGCATTTTGAGAAAAGTAGTGGTAAAGCTATGTCAAATTGCCTATCAAAATTACTGCAGAATCGTGGTTGTGACAGAAGTTTTTTACTTTATGCGAGCCAGCCCCTTTAAAGTGACAGTGGGGTACCTCAAAGATAGCCAAGTTTTAAAACAATACGGCGGAACAAAGCATTGGTCCATAGATCACAATTTGAAGTAGCTTGTTATGATTTAGTCAATGAGGCTTTTTAGGGTCAGCCAATAGAAATTAGCACAAAATTTATAGATTGATTTAAAATTTATAAATTGATAGATTGATTGACATTTGATTATTCAAGAGCTTTTATAAAGCATTATTAGGGAAATAACAGTGAAAATTTTCATTACCTCAGAGCATGACCTGAATAGTCTTGCAGCGGCCACTTGATTCATTGCTGTCTCTAAACCAACTGCCGCTGCAGCAACTGCAAAGAAATTAAGATTATGAAATTGGTTAAAACGTAGTTGATCAAATCAGTCTATAAAAAGACATACAAAATGTAAATGATCTTCCTGGATAATCTATCCTGGAAGTGCGAAATAGATAGGACACAAGGGAAAGTTTCTCGCAAAACTGGCCTTTCGAAGCACTGTAAGAAATTGTATCCGCAGAAACCTTGAAAGCCATTTACCGAAGCATTCTAGGACCACATCTAAACTATTGCTGCTCCATTTGGAGCTGCAATGGCAATACGAAAATAAAATGTCTACAAAAAATACAAGACAGGGATACCCAAATCGTTACGGATAGTCCCCATGACGCATCATCTTTGATGACAAGCAAAACACTTGTTTGATTGTCGATCAAAAAAAAGGTTTTGAAACAGACATCAGCTTTCATGCACAAATCTCTGAATAATCTTGCACAATGTACCTCGATGGCCTGTTAGTTCGACAATTAGATTTTCACTTAAATAAGCTGATATGAGAAACACTAGAAATTATCTTGCTGTACCATTAACACAGACAGTAAGTGATGAAAAGGCCTCCTCTTTCTATGGCACCAAAGTGCTTGATAGGTTTGACATCAACCTAAAAAGAGCCCCCCCCCCCCCTAGTGTACTCTTGCAAATCAAAGTGGAGGCAGCTAGGGAAAGCAAATCTTTAATTTCACTATTCAGCACAGGCATATGTCTGTATCTGATTAATTTATTTGCTCTTATTATCGGAGACCTTAATTCAACAGGGCTAAATTTTAAAACAATTTTCATTGAATTCTGTATCGCGTACAAATATGTATAAAATGTGAACGATGAAACTAAATAATTAAAAAAAAAAGTGAACGAAAGAACGTGAATTGGTGATTAAGTAACATTTTTGAAACTTACTTTTAGGTTTTGCTTGTTTCTCATTTTCCTCCCTAGGCTTGTTTTGTTGCACAGGTAGTGCTCTAAAAGAGAAAAAACTCCATACTTAATTACGAATACATTTATGTGTGTATATTCGAGCAATAATCATCTGTCAAGAATGATTTAGAAGGCTCTCAAACCATTCATCGGATTCCTACCCGATGTGCCAAAATAGATTATGCACTTTTGAAAGGCCATGATACATCGTATACTGGAAAAATTTGGAAGATTCATGATTTAATCTTTAATTAAGACCCTAAATAACTTACAAAGTCAAGTGAAAGTTACTTAATCAATCGCAAGTAAAATCTGGGTTCATACTGTATACAGCAAATACGAGATAAGCAAGACCTGAATTCATGCCTCTTAGTTTTAGTTCATGTTCATGCACATTTTAGTTCTTAGTTCATGCTTCTTTCCCTCATGCTTCTTAGAAATCAGAAATGGTTTTTTAACTATGTTTCAATGGGGTTCTAGGTCCATGGCAGTAAACTTCATACAAATTATTCAATTTTTACACATGACTGCACAAGTACCTTCGGATCTTGCACTATTTTTAAGAGAGATGGATATTTTCACTTTTTTCTTCATTGCAGGAAGTCTAAGCATGATCTTTTGTCCGGTCGCATGAAGAAACATATTCTTTTTTTATGCACTGTAGCTACACAAGTATCATGAGCATAGGTTTCAAATCTTTAAAAAGTTGAGTGTAAAATTCTAAGGCGCATTGCTTTGAACTGAACGGACTCAAAGAAACTTGAACTATTTTACACTAAATCTGCCGTTGGACTTTTCTGAAATCTTCAATGTTCTCAGAATTACAGTGGTTTTCTTCCTTTTTAAGAATTCAATAAAAATTTTCGAAAAAAACTTAAACTATCGCAATTTCTAAACTTGTTGACCAAAGATCAAGTAATTCTCAAGAAAACCATAGTTTGTGGATTCCTACAATATGGTATCATGCAAAACCATTTCATTCTTCTGGTTTGTCATTTAGAAATTTGATGACGTCACATCATAAATGAGCTAAAATATGAAATAGGCTGTAATTTCGACAAATATTCAAGACCTCTGAAAAGTCCAACGGTAGAATCTGAGAAAAGTGGCTAAAGTTTTTTAAGTCATTCAGGTTAAAGAAATAGGTAACTGAATTTGACACCCATCTTTTTTATACCGAATTCAAGACTTGGAACCTATGCTGGTATTATGAGCTTTCAAGAATGTGAAAAATGGCTTAAGGGCTATAACTGCAAGCAATAAATTTCAAAACGGATTTGACTCAGCTTTGCAATAATAATAGAAAATCACATGAACAACTATCTGAAAATCATTCGAGGGAATTATCTGCAAAAAATTGGGATGAAAGAAATAAAGCATTACCTTTCATTTCTGTTCTGTATTTGTTTTTGCTGCACAGCTCTCTGATAAATAAATAAAAGATCAAGATCATTTGGTTGATCCCGATGCGACGATCGGTCATTAGCGGGGTAATGGTGACACTCAGGACCCTTGGAGTGTATGGGCTCTTTTTGCAGTGATCAGGAAGCACGACGTTACAGGGGCTATGAGAAGGTTGTGGGAAAGTGACCGAACTGCTTACACAGTTCGTGTAAGATAAGTGAAGTTAAGCTCGCTGATCAAGAAATTCACTTCGACGTCCTTCGGAAGAAGCGCTGGACTAGGAGTTCTATGCCTGGATCCGTCAAGCATAGTTGACCTGTTAGCTTTAAGTAGCTAGAAATATTTCCAGCCACGTTTGGAAAAAACACTGAAAAAATTCATGAAAAAATTAATAAAGGAATGTAAAGCATGTGCTTTTGGTACCTGTCGTTCTCTCTCATCTCTTTCATTGTCTAATCTTTGCTGTAGAACCTTCCTTCTGTTGTTCAATTCTTCTCTGAGAAGTGAAGCACGCTGGTCAGCTTGAGCCTGAATAAGAGCAGAAAAATCGAGCATTCAAAAAAAGAAATAAAGGTAACTCATTTCGAGACGCCTCCCTTGAACATACGGCATTTATCAACTTCGGACGAGGATAGGAGAATTTTGAATTTATCCAATCAGCGGATTTGTTATGGTGCGGTTCGGCCAATCAGATCGCTAGAAATGACAATGGAATATGCGGGCGTCAGCGTTATTTTACAAAAGTAAACAAACAAAGCTGTGGGAAGATACCAAAAACCACGACCCTTTCAAAGTGTGCGATGCAGTCGTTTTTTGGACAATTTCATCAGCTTAAAAACATTTCTGTAGGGAACAGGAGTTTCTCTAAAATGTTACCGCGTAGATTTGCAATATCTGCATTGGTTCGTCGTAAATCAAAGCTTCGAGGCGGGGCTTTCCCTGGATATCGGTGTACGTATTATGACACTCAAGTTGCGTGAAAAGCCGAGGAGATAGCACGCAAAAGAAGACTGAAAGTATATTGGAACACTTCGGGTGCAATACCAATTTGGTTAAAAGCCATCTGAATGCATGGTTTGCTTCATTCGTTCAAATTGAAAATCGCCATTTTTTCGTCGATGGCTATGCCTTGCCTTCATTGGTTTTAGTCTTCCTTGATAAAAATTTGTTTCTACACAACACAGTTTTCAACGCAACGGAAACTAATATTTGGAAATGCTTTTCAACAACATTTTGCTTGATTTAACAACACTGCACAATTGTACTGGAAAGCTCAAGGTTACCTAAACTGTTAGATTTTAGATCATAGATCGTCATTGAACTAAGTGAGATTGCTTGTGATCCCTCTGCATTTTTTGAGTTTTAATTTTACAGTCAGCTACATCAGAAATAATGCGATGGGAAAGGAATGAAGGGAATGAAACAACTTCAATGAACAAAAGATTACAGCGAAGTGTAGATCTATTCTCTACTCGCAAGTATCTCTAGAAATTTAAGTGTATCCAGGCATTACTTGACTAGGTGTTGAGAATTCTGCCTGACCTCTGGTTGACCTCATAGTCTCATCAGATTGGCCTTAGTCAGAAAACCGAAAGTTAAAGCAATTCTGAAATAAGTAATAACTTACCCAGTTCATTCACTGAGACCAAGCCATACTGAATAAACAAAAGTCCACTTGCCAAATCCTGAACAGAGCAAATTCTCAGCGATAAAATGAAATTGTTTTCACAAGCCAAGTTTGACCAACACAGCCTTGACTGTGCTCTCACAATAAGATGACGAATGTGAAATGTACATCGATCCCGAATCAAGGAAGAAATGGCGCGAAAACGATCTTGTCTCCCCCAGTCTCCAAAGATGGAAGATGTTTCCATAACAAACTTCATTCTAGCGTTTTAGGGCAGTCATTTTCAGTTCAAAGCTAAGAAACTGACGAGTAAGTGTGATTGATTGTCGATGTTTTGATTAGACTTTACTGAAGTAAGTTGGAAACTTTTCTAACAACAAAAGATAAGCTCCTGACATCTCCAAACTTCACATTATGATATGAGAATTCCAGAATTCTTTAATTCTTTATATGAAGAAACTCATATACAGTTCCAAAATTTAGCACTCTACAAGTAGTTTTTAAAGAAACGAAGAATTTGGGCCAGTAAATTTCTAAAAACTATTAGATTTTGAGTACTCAAGAGTTGCCATAGCAATTTTTAATGTTTACTACCTGTGCCCTTGTGCCCTCGTGAAAAGTTCAAACAATGTTTTCTTCTCTAATGTTTAGCTTCTCTAATGTTTAGGTTGTCGCTCAAGTGCCGTAATGTGATACAGGAAACAACTGAAATGACGCAAAAATATTTCAAGGATTTCTTCTGTCAAAAATAGATAGTTTCTTAATTTTTATTTTGTCTCTCCCGGAGTTTCTTAATTTTTTGGCGATCTGAGAGTTGAGTTTCTTATCATAAGCAGTTTCTGATACATAATACGTATACCTACCGGTCACGGAACTATATGTTTCAGGCATAGGATCTCATAGACGTAGGAATCGGGGGCTACTGGGGACACGTGCTCCCCAAATTTTGCAATAAACAAAGAAGTGCCCATTTTATTTTTAGGAACTGCCCCCTTTTCTTTGGGAAAAAGTGCTCTCGAGGTGTCGTGCCCCCTAAGTTTGAGATCCTTCCTACGTCCCTGCAAAGGATTTCGAAATGAGTGACTTTTTGAAATGGGAATGATTTTTGGAGAACTTAATGAGAATTGAACCAATTCAGTTGTTGAATTCCCCCCCCCCCCCTATAAAAGCTGTTCCGTAGATAATGTTCAAGCATTGAAGTTCGTAGTTTTGTGTAATCTGAGAGTTTGGTTTCTTATAAAGCACGAATTTTTTACTATTATCAAGCAAATTTGTATATTTCATAAAATGGAAATATTTTTGGAGACTGGGGGACACAAGATCGTTTTCGCACCATTTCTTCCTTGATTCGGGATCGATGTACATTTCACATTCGTCATCTTATTGTGAGAGCACAGTCAAGGCTGTGTTGGTCAAACTTGGCTTGTGAAAACAATTTCATTTTATCGCTGAGAATTTGCTCTGTTCAGGATTTGGCAAGTGGACTTTTGTTTATTCAGTATGGCTTGGTCTCAGTGAATGAACTGGGTAAGTTATTACTTATTTCAGAATTACTTTAACTTTCGGTTTTCTGACTAAGGCCAATCTGATGAGACTATGAGGTCAACCAGAGGTCAGGCAGAATTCTCAACGCCTAGTCAAGTAATGCCTGGATACATTTAATTTTCTAAAGATACTTGCTAGTAGAGAATAGATCTACACTTCGCTGTAAACTTTTGTGCCTTGAAGTTGTTTCATTCCCTTCATTCCTTTTCCATCGCATTATTTCTGATGTAGCAAACTGTAAAATTAAGTCTCAAAATGCAGAGGGATCACAAGCAATCTCACTTAGTTCAATGACGATCTATGATCTAAAATCTAACAGTTTGGGTAACCTTGAGCTTTCCAGTACAATTGTGCAGTGTTGTTAAATCAAGCAAAATGTTGTTGAAAAGCATTTCCAAATATTAGTTTCCGTTGCGTTGAAAACTGTGTTGTGTAGAAACAAATTTTTATCAAGGAAGACTAAAACCAATGAAGGCAAGGCATAGCCATCGACGAAAAAATGGCGATTTTCAATTTGAACGAATGAAGCAAACCATGCATTCAGATGGCTTTTAACCAAATTGGTATTGCACCCAAAGTGTTCCAATACACTTTCAGTCTTCTTTTGCGTGCTATCTCCTCGGCTGTTCACGCAACTTGAGTGTCATAATACGTACGCAGATATCCAGGGAAAGCCCCGCCTCGAAGCTTTAATTTACGACGAACCAATGCAGATATTGAAAATCTACGCGGTAACATTTTAGAGAAACTCCTGTTCCCTACAGAAAAGTTTTTAAGCTGATGAAATTGTCCAAAAAACGACTGCATCGCACACTTTGAAAGGGTCGTGGTTTTTGGCATCTTCCCACAGCTTTGTTTGTTTACTTTTGTAAAATAACGCTGACGCCCGCATATTCCATTGTCATTTCTAGCGATCTGATTGGCCGAGCCGCACCATAACAAATCCGCTGATTGGATAAAAACAAAATTCTCCTATTCTCTTCGGACGGATAGTGAGAGGAATGAGCACATACTGAATGAAGCTAATTGCAAGAAGCTATGAGTAGCAAAAGAAGACCGCTATGAATGTTAGTATATTCCAGCTGAAAATCAGCATCAATATCATCATCATCATCATCATGATCCTCATGATCATCATCATCATCATCATTATCATCATCATCATCATCATCATCATCATCATCATCATCATCATCATTATCATCATCATTATCATCATCATCATCATCATCATCATCATCATCATCATCATCATCACCATCATCATCATCATCATCATCATCATCATCATCATCATCATCATCATCATCATCATCATCTAACAATACCCACGCACGTACCAAAAATCATCAAATGCAATGGGCTGACTTTAGACTTGCCTCCCGTTTTCAGATGGAAACGGTATGAAATCATCCCGTTGTGGTCTTCACCGTTCCACTAACACGCGTACCACTAACACGGTTTCTTGGTCAGCAAAGAATGAAAACGTTTTCGATAACGGCACAATCTGAAAACGGTATGAAAGGTTTCAGTGTAGATACTTTAAACTGGAGCAATTCATTGCCGATGAAAAGGGAGGCAGATTATTGCTTGGTCTTTCTTTCAATCAAGAGCGCTATTGTTCCATTTTAAAGCGCTGACAATGAAACATTTCATGACATTTTCGAACTTTATTTCTTTTTGTATCGGTAACAAGAACGTTCTTACGGAAGACCAAAACGGCAAGACTGCGTACAATTTTAATTTGGAAAGCCTATAATGTAAATGGGCCTTTAAAGTGAATGAACGCAGCTTACTTCGGGTATTCTATGAGTGAGGCAAAGAAGATACCTACGCTCCCTATTGTTACTGTGGTTAAGTGATATCCATGAACGTGTTGAAATCATTGAAAACACTAGGCTAATTCTGACCTGCATATGTAGCACTTGAGCTATTACCAACTTATCTCCGTTTGTGTCAAGTAGATTGGTATCAGCAGGCAAGCCTTGCAATTAGAAAATTTCATGGATGTCATCCTTCTTTCTTTACTAATAAATCTAAACTAACTATATCAACAGTCAAGAAGTGCTGCGTACTGGTTTACTTCAAGCAGCAGTATGACTGGCAAGTGCCATCTTATTATCAGCCTTTGTTGTCGCAATTTCCATGGAAGAGAACACACGTACAAGGTATGCTGGGTGAATAACAGCCTTGAAGAAGATGCTTGTATCAATATTCGGATCCCCTGTAAGATATATCTATGGCAATAATGACCCAACAAGCTTATCCTATGTCACTCAACTCATGGTTGGTCTCAGCAAATTAAAATTTCACAAATTCCAGCACAATTTTAAGGATACCATTAACCCAATATGTCCTGTGAACGATGGCATTTGTTGCTCTTGCAGGACTTTTTGTTTCATTTCGGCCATCTAGATATACCAGTCTCCCAAATAACGCTTTAATAAAGATTCTATTGTCTGTTAATATTAATTTTCCCAACACACTAAAAGACAATGCAGCAATCTAGAATCAATCCACTTGCGGTTAAGCTCTAGCCAGCCAGATATCGGTATTTCCCGTAGACTTCTATATGTTATCCAAAAATGGCGTGGCACTTGTAACTGCCTACTATTTTGCATGGCTAGTTTGATCAAAGGCTTCTATATGCTTTGATTCCCTTTAATACCAATGCTCCACAATTCATACCTAAAAGTGGTTAGTCTTGCAAACTCCGGTACTCATCCATAAAACTTCAAACTCTATTATACGCAACACCACCACCACCATCATAACTCCTGTTTGTTTTTTTATAGTCGTGTAATCTAACATCTATCTCAAATTAGATGCCACGCCACTTTTGTAACAATGCCTAAATTATCCATTAAAAACATTTAAATTTGCATGATGGCAGACATTTCTCGTGGCATGTAGTTTCGAGGAAATCGTCATACTTTAGAGCTGACCCAGGTCAGGTCAAAAATTTAATCCACTCTATTTCACAGCTTCGACGCATCCAGTTTCATTGCGTAGCTAAAGAAACAATAGGTCTGTGAACGTTTTATTTGGAATTTTATAACGGCTATGAGATAAAGCTATATCTTTTCCCGTTATCAGTAGTTTTCACATCTCTATGTCTAATGGCTTAGGGGTAGTCACAGTCTTTGCCCCAAAAACTATCGTTTTGTCAGCATTGCATCTTGCCAGTAATGTCGCTTTAGATCTGTATATATAGTAACTTTTGTGGTGGAATATAGAACAAAATAATGTTTGTTTACCTTTGGAAAACACATACCCCTCAAATAAATACTGCATATTACCTTAAGGGCAGCGATTTTTTGTCTTCTGGCCTCTGGATCGTAACGAGGATCAAAAGCAGCACCGCCTGGTCTCTCTTCTGGTCTATTGTTTGCCGGTAGAGGTGGTTTATTCGGAAACTGATTTCTGTTTTGCAGTTGCTTCCTTTCAAGATAGTTCTGTCTTCGAATCTTTTCAAGTTGTTGTAAATATGCCTACAAAGAAATGAGCTTGATTATATTTCCTCTATCATCACACAAGTCACCTCACCACTTCTTTATACCGACGTGGGTGACACAACATTTCATAAAAAATTGAAAGTAAACATACCCAGTTCACTACGGAGTCATTTATAGAAACGTTCGCTATTCGAAATGCAACTGCTCTATAAATGTATCAGCAATAAAGATTTCTCAAATCTCGAAATATAAAACTTTCATTAAAATTTCGCCTTCCCTCTTCAGAAATGCCCTTATAACAACTGTCGGCCTACATATAAACCTAAATTACATTTGGGCGACAAGACAACAACAATCTAACAAAGGGGGGACCTACCTAATACAAAATGTTGAAATCAAGTTAGATGAAAGAGAAAGCGAGCCGAAAGGGAAATAGAAGGAACAGCACAAGAGCTGTAATGTAATTTCCCACATTGTAATTTCGGTTCATAGGAAGGCTCCCAATTATCTTAAGGTTAGACTCAAATGTGGCTCGCTTCATTCGCATTCAGTTTCATCATCCCTCTCCAATACGCTTCTTGTGCTGCCGTGTCTTGAAATCTAAAAGTTCCATAAACCCCAGTTATGGAGATCTTCATATACTGGGCTTACCCTTAAAAGATCTCCATCTCAGTCTTGGAAATTTGAATTAGATTAATTTCTTTTTGCATATTATTTATAATTAAAAGCTATATACTCATTCGAAGTAAAATAAGTCGAGAACAACAACAAATTTAGCATAATTTTGTTGATGTATCTGCTGCGTTAGGGCCCCTACATACCTAAATTAGTAAGGGCCACAAGCTTCTCCGTGACGCCATTAATTGCCTATTCATATTTCATTTTCGTTTACGTTTGATGGAGGTTTAGTTTACACACAATTATCGTAATTTATCACAACTGGTGCATCGCAGGTCTAAATGCTGTCATCTAGGGGTGAGCCAAAAGTTACAACTTTCAAACTTAGTAGCACTAAGAGCACTTGATGGACCATGAGTGTTGGGAAACATGAAAGGTGTTATGCAGAACTATCTATTGCTGTAAAGCACCAGAAGAATTAGGCCTAACTTTATGCATCATCTCTATGGCACTTTGCAAGTGAAGTCGATTTGGGAAAATAGCCACCTGAACATTCATAATGAAGACGAGAAAAGATGATATCTATACACAGATGATGCATAAAGGCAGGCACAAACACCACCTGTTGTAAAGATCTGAAATCCAAGCTGACAAGGAAAACCCTAAAAATTTGTTTCAATGGATAGGAAAGCAATGCTAGGAATGAAAGATACCTGCTCTTCTTTGTTGCGACCATGGACTGCAGGAACTGCAACATTGGCCTTTGGTGGATGCTTGTCATCTGGGTATTTAAAATGATTAGTAATTAGTAACCAAAGGAAAAATCACAAAAACCTGAGACAAGAAGAGATCATTTTCAACCCATCTGAAAATTTATTCTCATATTTTCTCAAGGAGCTTTTCACAGCATGTTTTTGGGTCTTTAATCCAAATCAATTCAAAGATAGTCTTAGCAATAGTAAATACGAAATGCCCGCCTCTCACCTGTAAGATGGCTCACTATACGAAATGATGCCGTGCATTACACAACTGTTGCACTACATGCTGTGGAGCATTTCACCTCAGATTTACCGGTGTGATGTTGGCCTAATTGATGTGGGACCTGCTAAAATCATATCACTAGTCTATTATTCATTTTCGGTATTACTGTTCGCTGCTGATAGAACAAAATCAAATTTGTATCTCTTGTAAAAGCTCATATCTTTTCTGCTGTCTTCGGTCTGATATTCGTAACAAGTTGCACATAATGGAAAGGTTCACGGACCACTAACAGCTTCGGTTTGTTTGCGGCTGTTTTCCATTGATTCTCTGGGTTTTCAACCTAGTGATAAAAACAGGCTCAAACAAGAAAGGCGAAAAAGTGAACAGAAGAGACGAAAGTACTGCGAGGCTCTCAGCGTATACCATGTACGTGCAGAGTATCACAAAGACCCTGCTTCTGTGCAGGGCAATTAATGACCATTGACATAAACTTGTCAAAGACGCGGAGCCTCTTACTGGGCATTCCACATTCAACAAGATTTGTTGTTTGTCCAAATTGCCACATTTACGAACGGACGCTACAAGATCACTCATTTGAAGAAGCTGATAAATGATTCCTTACCTTGCCTGGCTGCCAATCCTATATGAGGTTCTTGCTGTCGATTCTAGAAATGTAAAGATGATCTGCTACACAAATATCTTAAAAAATGCAAAGATATCTTCTATTGTGAAATCAATGATTGCAATATAAATGACAAAATATACAACAACCTTGTTCACAGTGAAAATGAAATTACTTAGAATCAGTGGCTTAGATTTTGACGTTCGCGTGATTCTCAAATGTCTTTTGTTTTGTTCGGTATAAAAACAGCCCGGTTGTGTAATTTGTCTGTTCTTCGCATGAACCAAACTGATGAGCTTACGACGAAACGCGTATTTGGTGTGATAACGTTGTTGATAGCTGATTACTTTATTTTCTTGCAGGTTTAATAGCTTTCTCTCCAGTTACAGGTTTATCTTATATCATTGCTGTTCTTTTACAGGAGTTGATACTGTTTTTCTTACAGGATACAAGTTTATTGTGCATCCATGGTTTATTCAGATGAGTCTGCTACTTAAGGCCATTTAAAAATTTTCTACTATGAATCAATTAATTACTTAGAATTTACCGGGTGATCCTTTTAAAAATTCACAACAAGAAGCAATGAGAGTACTTGATGGAATGAAATCAATCACTTTCTGTTTGATAACCGAGAGATGAAAGCATTTTTCACTTGTGCTAATATTTTGTTGAGAACTTGAAATAAGGGTAAAGCAGCTTCTAAAGAGCATCATGGTTACAAAATGCTTCACAAGACCCAAAGCCCCGGTCAAAGTGACCAAACATTTCAGAAAACATTTATCAAAATTCATATTTTGATTCTGCTTCATGTTGTGAGTTGGTGGTCAAACAGAGCTAACGTGTCACCAAACATTTCACCCAACATTTGGTTTGAAACCTATGATCAGAAGGTGCTTGTGCAGTCAACGAGACACTGCGGAGCATGCCCAAAGGCATCTTGACGTGTCAGGAGGAAAGCGCAACTTCGTTATCAATCGTAGGACGAGAATAAGGACGGCAATCATGTTTGTATTTGATCAGTTGTACAACATATCCAGTTGTAAATAACAGCAATGTGGGCTAAAGGCCTAAAATATTAGCCTGCGTGCAGACTATACCCGTAGTCTGCACGCAGGCTACTAAAATATTTGATTCAAATCATTATGTCAATGTTATAGAATTTCCGGAGCGTTTCAAATCAACCATGATTCATTATCAACACATGAAACTAAAGTAAACAAGCTATCTATAATCAAATAATTTACAATGTTGATTATAAATAGCTTGTTTACTCTCAGTTTCATGGGCTGATAATGAATCATGGTTAATTCGAAACGTTCCGGAAATTCTAGAACACTAAAATAATGTTTGAGTTGAATATTTTACGCCTTTCGCCTACATTACTGTTACTTACAACTGGATATGTCGTTGATCAAATACAAAGATGATTGCCGTCCTTTATTCTCGTCCTACCAAAGGCATATTGTTGAAAACAAAAGAGAATTTTTATCGAAATGTTTGTTCAAGTGGTCAAACAGATCCAAAATTGCACACAAAAAATTGCACACAACGACAAAAAATAAATTTCTTTTCGACCTGGGTCAAACTTGGTCCAACACTGGGAAACAAATTTTATGAGATTAAACAAGGTGGACAAACAAGCCCAGTATTTCATCAAAAGTTTGTTTTTAAAGTGGTAGGTGAAATGTTTGATCTGTTTGGTCGGGGCGTAAGACATATAACCAAATCATAAAGAACTCCTCACATAAGACAATAAAGGATGTACAATTTTTCACGGCCTATCATGTGAGAGATTCAGTCTGCAATTCTAATGCCCATAGTATTAGAATCTTCGGCACAGAGGAACCTCCGTGTAAGTTAAATTTGTGGGACAAATTTCATTGCCCGTTAAAGAGAGATGTCCGCTGTATGGAGGTTTTATGTTTTACCACATTGTACAATGGGACAAAAATATTTGTTGTTCGGAGTATACTGGAATAGAGGTGTCCGTTACTGGTGGTTCCACTGTATTTATTTCAAAATCAACTTCTTACAAAAACGGATATTAAAGATCCTTTTCTGACCAGCATCCTTTGCGGCATTCGATTGCTGTTCTCCACAGCTTCGACCCGGTCGCGATAATTTCTGACATCCAGAAATTATGACAGTTGTAATCCGTCTCAATCTTCAAATGAAATCGCATAATTGGTCAACGAAAGATATCAATAGTCCAAAATCAATAGTTCATAAACAATGTGTTTAGGCATATATTTTCGTACTGCATGATCGGAGTTTTTGAAAATAGACGAAAGAATCTTGGGTCACAATGGCTGAGAGAGTGAACAGGAAATTATCAAAGTTGCGGAAAAGAAAGCTTCTCAGGTCGAATATATCTTGTTTGCTTGTTATGGTAAAGCATTAAATTCATCAAATAAATGCATGAGAACGCAAGGATTAAAAAAGTGAGAAATGTAATGAGCTGTACAGTACCCTCCTTGGATTGGACTCCTTGTTCGAGCAACAACGGGAAAACATGCCAAAGTGAGAACAGGTAGGTGAGAATTCATCAATTCAAATTGGTCTTCCTCCCCTCAGGAATCATATCTGCTGTCATTTTTCCAACATCCAATTGGTCTTGTACCGATATCTGGCAGTAATCCTTCATCGATACTGACTTGCCGCCATAATTCGTTTGCGATGGAATGAACACAAGACTTATTACACCATCGTACTATCACTATAGATAAAATGGCGGCGGTCTTGCTTTTATGAAAAGTAACTTGGACTCTTTGTTATCAGTCTATACAATTTTTGTAAACAATAATAAAGGCTTGCAAAGGGTGCCGGTCAGTAAAGGGTCTTTAAAAACTTGATAGGATATCAGAATACATACAGAAGGTTGATAATCATAGTTTCCCCTTGCTTTATTATCAGCCGCCTCTCGCTTTCTTTGCCAATAGTCTTCTACCAATCGAGCTCTTTCTGCAGCCTCTGCTCCCATTGCTCTGTTTTAATAATATCAAAATTGGTATAACCGGAAATAACAAAGAAAAGGTGACTGAAGTAACTGAACTAGCGAACAAAAGAACATCCAAAACCACGTGGCAGTAGGACCCATGTCAACAATCAGACTTCTTACATGAGTCCTTGTTTTCACTTCATTTACCCCAACGATACCCCCACAATATGACTATAACAGTGGGTAGCAATTCAATTGAATGGAGCAAAACTTTGACGAAAATCATCAGTCTAGTCAACAATTTTGCTGAAATCACACAAAAGGCGCAATGTTGCCCGTTTGTTTTTATTACAGTTACTAGCTTACTTCTTTCTTTCAGGGTTTTAGGTTAATTCATTTCTCTCATGCAGGATTCAACAGTTTTCTCTCCAGTTACAGCTTTATTATGGTCGTTTCATTTTCATTCATTCATTTTCATTTAACATTATTTAAAAGAAAGGCGTATCATTCCAGATTTTTTCAAAGATGCATAATGAAAACTCTTCTGGAAAAAATTCTGTCCTTCATCTAGGGTTCTGCAGATCCTGAGAATTTCTTGTATTGTACGCAGAAAAACATGATCTGGGCAGGTATTTCTCTAAAAGGCTTTCTGGACACAGTCTGTTTATGATCTTGCAGGTCATCACGCCCCTGTCATCACGCTCCTGTCAAGCTCCTGTCGTTATTCTTCTATTTGAGTTAACAGTCTTCTTTCTACAGATAACAGTGCTTTTGTTGCTTTTGTGAGTTTAGTGCGATGAGTCCGCTATTCAATGCTATTTTCAAATTTTGTACCACAAATCATTTGCTACAAAAAATAACTTTGGTTAGCCTGGCTATCAGGCTAAACTTTGGTTGGCTGTGGGATAAAAAGTACGTCGCCGATACTCAACAACTAAAACATGCTCCTATCATTCAAAAGCAAAACTCGATACGAAAAGTTAATTTGGTGAAATCACTCATCATCTCGATCCAGAAATGAGGAAAGTGTCGACAAGGGGTCTTCACGGCAAGGAGAAATTCTCATTGGATTCTGAACCAAGATTTTCTTGGTATTGACCATTGAAGTTTAATTTCAAAGCGGATATTCGAGCCAGGAGGATGATGGAACTCAGCAGACAACTTTTGCCCTCAATACTAACACTTGTTAACATACCTGTTATCACGTGCTTCCTTGGCAGCAACATATGCTTCAAAAGGTCGTTCCCTCGCGGAGACTGGACGTTCTCTGTTGGGAACTGGACGATCCCTTGCTGATAAAGGTCTTTGTTCTGGAATATCCTCTTTGTTTGGCCTTTCTTTCCGTTCCTCTACATTATCTTTTACTTTTTCTTTTGGAGCATATTTCTCCATTGGGTTTTGTTGTTTATTCTGTCATAGGCGAATGATATAAAGATTGATGCACCAGGTGAGCAAAAACAAAGTTACAACGTTCATTAGGCTATGAAATAAAAAGCACGTGGCTCATATTCAAAACTATAATGCTACTCTATCAATTAAAAGATTAACTTATATAGGTGAGCCATCCCGCTTACCGGGCTGGAGTTATTTGCGGAGATCTCAACTCACCCCTAATTCCAAAACAAAATTTGATTTCTATTAATATAAGCAAGCGGATTGGCTCACTTGGCGAGATCTCATGGGCATAATAGTGAGATCTCAGTCGGTGGGATGAATATTTTCCAATATGAACACTCTATCCGAATTGAGGTGCAAATATCACCATTACTCGTGCACTGGTCACCAAAACAATGGGCGCTTGTCTCACTTTTCACACGTGCCCAATTTCTGTCCCGGCAAGCAGGTTGGAATTTCTCCATCTGAACACAAGATGAAATCTGTCTCACCCATCGTGCCACCTGGTAAGCGGGCTGGCTCGTCACCAAATGATCAGGCCCTACAGCCTTTACCAAACAAATCCTCATATCTAAGTTAGCCTTAAACCGACAGACTAATATTATGGTTTTGAATATAGGCAACATACTTTTCATTCACAGGCCGACGAAATGGCTCTGGTACATCTGAACCCAGGTTTGCAAAGAGGAGGCGCGAGGGGGGGGGACAGAGAGGGCAAGGCAGCAATCAAAAATGTTCTTTCGGAAACAGTTTAGGACTGTGAAACAAAATCTCTTGGCTTTTTGGAGCAAGGTTACAATGAATTCTTTAAGTAAGTCAATGAGTTGAGTTAACAAACTGAAAGAAGGTGGAAACTGGAAAGACATGGATGAAAGAATGATGCGAGTTCTAGAATTAGTTCGTAAGTATTTCCTTACATGGAAAGCTTCCTTTGAAATTAAGATGTCAAAGGAATAAAATATCGTTAAAATCTAGAAATTTACAAAAACAGGAAGTCAATACTTACAACTACACCTTGCTGCTTCTTCTACAACAGAATATAAAACTATTTACACAGAATATTGAAATCTGCATGCAGTGATAAATTGCTATGTGCTACTGCATGAACTGAAGCGAAACAACTAAGGAGGCAGACAATGGCTTGTACCACAATAACTTCAATGCCAAAGATTAGCCATTGCAGACAAAGGAAATGTCATGACCTACAAGATGATGAACAGACTATGCCCCGAAAGCCTATGGGATAAATGCCAACCGAGATCTTTTCACTCGACCTACAATACGAGGCACTGTAAAGATCTCCAGATCCCTAGATATAGGACTGAATTTGCCAAAAAAGGCTTTCATTACGTAGCTCTCACATCATGGAATGATACACCTGCCGAAATTCGTGGGCTACCGACATTAGATCTTTTTTAAAAACAACTAAAAACGCATCTAAAGAGCTAGACTCTCAAACACAACTCCCTGGAAGAACAGCAATGATTAGGTTTATAGGGCTTTAGGTTTTTACTCTTAGAGTTTTATCATTGTAATTAGATATTGTATATTTTGATTCGCTGAAGGGTTTCTTTTGTGTATAAATAATATCAAATGAAATGAAATGAATGAATGAAATTCTCTCAATCAGTAATTTCAACCAAATAACTCTAAACTGTTTCCTTGAAACGAGTCGGGAAAACTGACGCCTTGTGCATGTGAACTGTGATTTAAAGAGATGCCATGAGCTTATAACTGGCTCCTTTAATTGTTCCGCTTACGGACATCGCAGATTCGATTCC
Source organism: Aurelia sp. 4 Dawson et al 2005 (assembly GCA_964019985.1). Lineage (NCBI taxonomy): Eukaryota > Metazoa > Cnidaria > Scyphozoa > Semaeostomeae > Ulmaridae > Aurelia > Aurelia sp. 4 Dawson et al 2005. Next base: position 32,266,742 of record OZ026492.1, on the reverse strand, counting down.
ATTTGGATCTGCTATCCGTACCTAAATGGGACCGCTTTCGAAAGTGAATCGGTGACGGGAAGCAGTGGTCCTTCCGACAACAGAGACCGTTTTTTATTCACCCGGTAGATTGCAATATAAGCTATTAAATCTTGAATCAATGAAAAGTGATGAATGAATAGTAATGTTTGCTTACGTTTTTATCTTCATCAGATCCTAACAGTCCCTTCCAGCCAGCTTCTCGTGCACGATTTATTCGATCAGCCTAAAAAAATGAAAAACTTATCACAAAATGAACCAAATTGAGATGCACAAAGGCAAAATTTCGATCCATGGCTCTATCTTCAACAAAATCAAGTTCAGTCTCACAAGAAGTACCAATAACGGTTGAGTAACTTTGAGTGACTTGCTTATTGTTTCGTACACCCTTTCTTCTTTTGAATAACGGGTTTATGCGTAGGCTACTACCGAAGTATCTATCTATGCTTTTGCTTTGGCAAAATCAAATTTTTAGACAGTTGAAATTACAGCATGCCCGCAAAGGAAATTGGGTAACAATGGCTCTTTAAAGTAGGCATGATACAGACCTGTTGTTTTTCATATCGCTTTTTCTGGATATTCTTTAAATACTCTTGATATTCACGTTCTTGATTTTCAACAAGATTTCGTCTTCTTTTTTCTCTTCCTTCCATCTCCTTTCGTCTGTCATCAGCCGCTTTGTTTACCTGAAGAAAGCAAGTCATGTGGATACATCATAGGAATACAATGATATTTTGCACTTCATTCTTTCACAGAGGGATGACCTTCAGCATCAGCTGGTTTTCAAGGGGCCTCCAATAAAAACATTAAAGTGAATAACCTGAGTTAAAAGAAGAGATCGCATAGGTTCATAAATAGCCTATTGCGTTTGGTAATCCAGTTGGTGGCGAATGAAAGCAAGGCCAAAGAAAACAATGGGAGGATTAGGCACTTCTTCGTCCTATTTCTAGACAAGCGCTATATTTCTCAGGTCATTTACTTTAAATACAATACAGAAAAGGGAAATAAAAAATTATGATTCAATCAAACTATGAAAGCCTATTTACATTTGTTTGAAACTTATTTACGATAATTACAAAATTTACCATCACAAGAAAGAAGTCCTTGTCTCTAAACAGTTTTCTTCAGTCCATACGGAGAGCATTGCTCCACTGTTTGCAATAAGAGAAACATCTCTGACCACTAAGTGAACTTTTCATGAATAACCTCAAGTCCGTAAGTATTACAAAGATGAGCAATGAAAATTTCAGCCGAAGAGGTCACATAGGCATTGTGGTGCCAGCTCATTCAGGGACTTGAAGATCAATGTATTGAATTCACAAGCTACAAGTTCGTCCATGGTCTTCCATCCAAGCCTGTCACTAAGAGGTCTGCTTGGGGCTAGAATCATCATATATGGGCCACGTATCAAAATACTGCAAAAACTTTTTTTAAATGACCAGAGAGTGTACAATAAAACGTCACTGTGTAAAACTGGGACAACGAAAAAAATTACTTTCAAACCAGATTTAATCTCATTTCAACTGCCCGATATTTTGTGGATGACAAGTGCAACATACCCGGTGAGTCCAAGAAAGGCCTGGCGTTTGAGAGGTGACTGCTCCGTGGGTTAATAAGCAGCGATATTTTACAATATCTGATTGAACAGCTAACAAGTTGAATCATTTCTCGTATTTTTCTAGCTGAAATCGGTGACTCCGTTTAGAAATTAAAAGAGATTTTCGGAAAAGGATGGATTCAAGAAACCTTAAAGCGCGCTAAAATCAGAAGCAAGTTTCCCTAATACAATGGCCTCAAAGCAGTGAACTTAGCACGTGCGATCATCTTGGGGGAATGAAAAGTCTTCCCCTGATATGAATACTTATTCAAGGGGATTTCACCCTCCCAAAAGGACAAAATACATGATCCATTTATCATGACTGCCAGGAAGGAAAACAAAGGGAAATTTGGCTCCTCATATTCACTCGCTTTTGCAGGTTCTCGAAAGGGGCCTTCAGCACAAAACCTCCCATGCAGACTTACCACGGAACATGAATGGACATTTCGAGAATGAAACGAGAAAGTTTTGCATATTATGCTCTGATATTCAGATAGCAGCATTTTTTCAAACGCCTGGCATTTCATTGCCTCACACAGAAGAAGAACAGTTTCATTTAAGCCATCAACTTACCTCAGCAGCTCCAGGTCTCCGGCCTGCATTTGGGGGTCTCTTTTGTTGAGGAGGTAGAAAATTAGGTTTCTTGTTGCTGGATGATAGAATAACAGAGTTTCAAAGCTAATAAAAAAGGATTACAATGATAAAACTAAAAAGAGATAAACAATAAAAAATTATTAAGAACCAAACATTCCGCTCTGTCTTTATTAGTCTTTCCCAGATATTTCTTACTCGGTCTTCCTGGCCTCTGACAATTGAATTGCATAACTTATAAGTGAGCTTGCTTCTATGTTGAGAATTCCACTTTGAGCAGAAATATTTGATTGTACAAAATAGGTTTAAGTCTTATCCATTCTTGACCCTAGGCCAATTAACTTAACAACTGATTTCGCCGAATCACTTCTATTTACTTGAGATTACCAATACTTAATGTGCTAACATTTTATCGTCATTCTTCTCATTTTACGATCATTGACGAATTTGTGCTGCCAATCAAAAACAAAAGAAAATGCCATAAACATTTTCAAAAGTTATTTGTCTCTTATACAGCACCTGGAAAGCTCACTTTTCTAAACCAAGAAGAGAAACTAAACCACAGATACTATCGGCTATCCTAAAAACATTGCGCCCCGTTTGTGTGGTTGCTGTAGAGGAACCGTAGATTCAATTATCTCAATTTTTACTCCGTTGGATAGGTCAGGCTCCAACTTAGAGTTTGACACCTTGTATAAATCAGACACGTGGTTCCAGAGTTATGATAAAAAATGCAAATGGTTGTATGAAAAACAGCACTTCGAATGTTCTCAACCAACGTAAAATCAAGTAAGTTTCCAAAGACATGGTTTTGGCGTCATATCAACATTTTGCTAAATTCTCTAAAAGGGCTAGGAGGGTCTTCCATTCATAAGAGAGCAGTTTCCACCTTTAAAACAATGAAGTGAAAATTTTGATGCGGTGCCAGAACCATTTTTTTTTTTTTGGAAACTTGGTTGATGTTGTTGGCTTTTATTAGCTATGTTTGTAAATATTATATACATGTATAGCTATTTTATACCTTATTTTTATGCCAACATTGTAAATAAAGTGTTAATAATAATAATAATAATAATAATAATAATAATAATAATAATAATAATAATGTTGAAATTGCTTGAGAACAATAAAAGTGCAGTTTTTGAAGCATCCACTTTTTTTTAAATTTTCTCTACCATAAATCTATAGAGCAACTTCTATACAAGCGTCCTTCCCTTTACAGACAAAGTGGAAAAAGCGCACGACCTATGATTTCAATATTCAAAACAGAACCACATCTTCATCGAATTTTGCTTTCTTTGTAAGACAAAATCCTTGAATGATCCTATTCATTGTAGTTTCCAGGGGAATGAACTGCTATTGCAACCCACTATTCTACGCCCAACGGAAGCATTATTCGAATAAAACGGAGGAAAACAATGAAACAATGTTTGCATAATCATCCAATCATGAAAATCTATTTCAGATAGTATTCAAATTCACATAGTTTGGAAGTCGCAGCTTGATTAGAAATCTTTGGGCAACTACGACAACAAAAATGTGTTGATTGGCTCATCATTCCATCTCCTTTCATATTTTACATCGTACGTGTGAAGAGCATTACCAATACTTTTCAATTTTATAGCATGAAATTTAAACTCCGCAGCATGCAGAGAGCAGAGCACATGGCATTGCCTTAAGAAGCATAATTTTTCCTCACTTCAAACATTAAACAACATCGCGCTTTGTACGCACAAACAGTTACTTAATTCAGTGGTCAAAAATGATTGGAAATGATGCGGAGAAGCACATACTGCATGGTAAAATGTGGTAGCGCAGAGAGATGGCTGCTTTAAAAAAGTACTGGGTAAATTAAGGTCTTTCTAAAAAGCAAAGCATCCACAAAAAGAAGGTCAGTCTTACTTTGCAGCCGAAACGGGTCTTTTAGCTACACTGACGCCATAAACTTGAGCAACTGGATTCTGCCGCCTAACGTCTGCAAAATGAGGGAATCACATACAGTTAAGTGCGTTTACTCAATCATGTCCTGGTATTGTCATCCAAATTATAGAAATTGATATTCATTCGGCATAAGCTGATGCAACAAATAATGTTTATCACAAGTGGGCTACCATTGGAGAATCAAAATATGCCCTTGCGTAGGAGCGAATCCCGGCTTTTCATGACAAAGAATCTCCGATAATGCACTGCGCAATTCAGGCGCAATGAAATGTTGCAGAAATCTGCAGTCATTCAAATCCCTTCACCTACACCACGACAGAGGCTATAGTTTTGATTTTTTCGTATATCGGCATTCAAGCTTCATCAGAGCCATGCATACGTATTTAAGTATATTTGGCATCGGATTTTTTTTTCAATTCAATTTTTAATTCTTTAAACACGGTAGCCCCATCAGTTGATCAGCAACTGCCTGCGGATGAATGATGGATATTGATGACATACAATGAGCGACACAATCATGTTTAGACATGTCCGCGCTAGGTATTATTAATGATAAATCACAAGATCATACTGCTATGAATGGTGTATACAGGGTCAATCAAAAAAGGCGCGGCGTTTGAAAGGCTACTGCTCCTTGAGTATGTAAGCAATGATATTCTGCAATATCTCATTGAATAGCCAATGTGTTCTATTGTTTTTATAAATTTTTCTGACTAAAATCGGACATTCCGTTCAGACTCTGTAAGCAATTCTCTAAATAAACCCCTATGAGAACCTTAAAAAACATGCTAAAATTACAAGCTAAAATTCCTAATGAGTTAACTTTACAGCGATGACTTTCAGCACGCTTTAGCACGTGCTTTCCTTTTGACGGGATGAAAAGTCTTCCCCTAGTGTGAATAACTTATTCAGGGGGATTCCATTCTCCCAAGAGGACAAAATACACGAAAATATCCAAAAGTCATCATTGCTGGGAAGGAGAACAAAGGGAAATCTTGCTTGCCGTTTTCACTCGTTTTTGCAGGTTTTCGAAAGGGTCTTTCGGCAGAAAATCCCCCATTTCCACGGGAAGGAATGGCGGATTAAAGCCGGGTAAAGTACTGAGCCTAATTTGACATATCGGGGATAAACTAAGACAGTGTTCAATTTCATTGCTTTGATATTGAAGGAGCAAGATTTTATCAAACGCTGGGCGCTTTTATTGACTCAACGGTAGTACTTTTTCACCATTTTGCCCCTCTTCTCTTCCAAATGGCGCACTCAAATTTAGCGATTTGTGCCTAGTTACTTAATCACCAGCAAAGATCTGGGAGACATCTTTCCGCTTGATGATGCCATGACGCACAAGTCGCTTATCTAAATACGCAATTTTGCAAGGAAAATGCCAAAAAAATGGTTGAAAAAAGTACGCTACACCATTTATAACAGTATCATCTTGTACCTTATCAGCAATTATATCAAACCAGGACTGATCCTTAAAAATTTCCTTTTTGTTCTGCATCAGAGATGAAATTCATTGTATGATGCAAATAAAAGAAATAATCAAACAAACAGTGTGCAAATCATGTTCTTAAGGACTTGAAGACGACATGGTCAATTCAAACCTGCAGAAATCGGTCTGGCCATAGGCTGCCTATGAGCACCAAATTTCTCCTTGTGCAGTATTGTATGACTGAACTCATCTTCCATCACCTAGAGAAGCGAAAAGGTTCAAATTCTACTACGAAACAGGCCTCATGAAAAGTATTCTGTACCTGCAAGAAAATGGCTGGAACAAATATGTCTGCGATAAAAACATTCACAGTATATCATTCTGAAATTGTAGCTTGATAAGTAGACTTAAAGCAATGACGACGTCAAAAACATCATGATGGTTGACTCATACTTTTTACATATTCGACCCTAAGTACAATAAAGGTGACAGCAATCATTGTCTAGCCAGCGCGCAGACTTTGGGTCGACTGTGGAGGAGAGAACAGAAAGAGACTTTCTTTCCTCTCCTTCCCAGTGGACCCAAAGTTTCTTTCTGTCCTCTCCTCCCTAGTGGACCCAAAGTCTGCACACAGGCTATTATAATTGTCTAACGATAATTTGTGCCTTTGAGGAGCACTTGCCAGCTTACACACATTAATGAGACTGGTTACAAAATTGACGTATAGTCCAGATTGACTCAAATTAGGCCACATTCACACTGACCCGTTTTCATTTAGATCCGCTTTTACTCCTAAAAACGGAGCTATTTATCCTCCCCGTTCACATTTCTCCATTTGCATAAAAAGGATATCTTTCAACAAGTGTTCACATTTGTTCTCAAAAACGCAACTGATTTTCTCTGTTGGATTACAAGACTAGTAAGGCTTGGAGTTGTTAGCGCATTCAAATTCCTTCGTTTTTGGTGTTCACATGACAAATATGCGTTTTTGTTTAGCTCCAATTTCATTCGGCTCCGTTTTCGTCAGCGTATTTATTTAGCTCCGTTTTCAGGGTGGATTAATGTGACCGCAAAGCCAAAAACGGAGCTAAACATATCTGCTTTCATGCAAAAACGGAAAAGTGTGAACGGGGCCTTAGACGTCAGGTGACAAATGACCAAGGATAACAACAATCAAAGTGCTTTGCACGAATGATTTTGAGTATTTGCAAATCTCATCATTCAATGGAACCTCCATTAACGGACACGTCTATGCATCAAACACCTCCGAATAACGGAGAAATATTTTCGTTCTAGACATATCATAACAAAAGATAACATCTTCATACAGCGGAAATCTCTCTACAACAGATGATAAAATTAATCCTGAAGAGATCCGTCACATGGAGATTCCACTGTGCCTCTATTACATTAGCTAAAATTGACAAAATACAACAATGTAGATACGGAAAGAGAAGTCAGGACACGATAATAACCGAAATCAACATGTTAGCACAGTTATGTCTCCAGCATTTTTCAACTAAAACAAAGCAAAATGTTTACTAACCTCTGGCGAAAGAAACTTCTTGATTCTTTCTTGAATAATTGGAGTTTTCAAAATTCTGTTTATCGAAGGTCTCTCACTGAATAAAAAGCAAATCGAATTTCATTTCAATGGGTACAAGGCGAAGACTATGAATACCAAACAGTTCAAAAGTGAATATAAGCAGCACAGAAAGGCATTTAATAAAAATAAAAGTATGCTGAAACGCTAAAGATAAGAAGGCCAATCTAAAAGAGTCTATAAAAGTTACTCTAATCTTACGCAATTTCAAATGACCTTGATTGGTGGGTGTTTTAGTGGCTGCAAGGAGCAACACAAAAAAACACGCTTTTCATGATCTACAATGCCTGCCATAAATCTTGGATCACCTCTGCTAATTTTGCCTTGTTTTGCGATGTCCCCCTCTCCCCCCTCAGAACAATGTTGCTTTGTGGTAATAAAATAGGGCTGGCAGGATGATCCACGACTCTGCTGCAACACTAGGGCAATAACCTTCCAGATCAACATTATTTCGGGGGTAAGGGCTATTTAAATCCGATCGCTATGGTTAGATTTGTTGATTATGAAGAAATGGTTTAAGTGTTCCAAGGACTTTTGGCAGGCATTGTACCTGGTGTCTCAAAAAAGCACCCCTATGACTTGAAATAGGAACGAATTAATCTCTGTGTGGACAGCTAAATGTATCAATCTTCAACTTAGATTTACATACCTTGCATCTAAGAATTGTCCACCAAACAACGGAGATACAAGCTCGCAAAGTCAAAATTACAGTGCACCGAAATAAGAGATTTAAAAAAAGGACATATCCGTGATTTATATCATGAATGTTTCCAAAGCACCACTAAACTTTTAATTTCAGTTTTCGCTTTTGAAAAGAATAAAAGACTCGTGGACATTGTCCTGATCAAACAAATATAATAAAATGTGGTAAGAATGATAAAATCGTGCCACATCTCCAAAATTAGCGTGCTGTGCTCCTTTTCCTCTTCTTGGACACTTGGGATGGAATGCAATGCATGGATTGATTCCTCAAAGGAATAACTATTTTTAGGCCACAATCGAACCATTCCAAAGTACGATAGACCTTTTTGCTATTCTGAAAAGAATCAGAATCGAATATATATTAGCTACATTCTGTAGAATTCTCGAAAGTGCACAATTGTGATAGAAGCTCTGACACCACTCGATCAAACCTGGTGCATAAAAATTTATAAAAATAACGCTCTATCCAGGCTCTTTTAGAGAGTAACTAAAAGGTCTAATCTTTCCCATGGAAAAAGCTAAAAAGTCAAAGTTGAATTTTTTTGCAATATGCCTGTGATAGCAAATCATGGCTAGGCCCTTTTACAAAACCTCTGGTTTCAACTGCACTCCAAAATTCGACTTTTATACTCGTATTTCCGCTGTTTGAAGAACGACTCTGGATTTAAGTTGAAGATCAACAATGTGCTTATGAACGCAAAAAAGTCCTGATATTTTATCGTTTCGTTCTCTTGCTTAGTCAGGGTACTTTTTCGAGACACCTGGTAGATCGAAAGAATTCCCCCAGAAATATACAGGAACATGACTCCAAAACTGAGGAAATAGAGCATAAAGCAATAAGGCAAACTGTACTTACATTGGACTTCTTTTGAAACATTGGGCAACAAGTGACCTCAGATCTGCAGTGTATCTATTCGGCAAGGGTGGATAGTTTCCTCTGGAATAGAAAAAATTATATTCAAGAGCAGTCTTGAAAGAAAATGAATTAATTCAAATTTGCTTACAGAGAATACGATACGCGATTGGAAATAATGTCCCCTGTTCATAAAATTTTTGCAGCAAATAAATTTGCACGATAATCACAAGAATTGATTTTTCTAAAAGCTGCATGACTGAAATATCTTTGTATATTATTGTTAATTGTCAAGATAGTGTTGCCGTGGCTGTGGTAACTTGGAAAGACTCAAGAACTTAATCTTAAACAGCATCCTGAAAATGGCCTAAAAACGCATCATCAAAGGCATCTCTGAGGAAAGGAAACTTAATATGTCAGGTTCATTACTTTCAATAATCCTTGTTCAGAGCAACGAGTAAAATATCCATTTCAGTTTCCGTCTCAGTTTCAGTTCGTCAGTCTAGTAGTCATTCTAATTCTCAAAAAGGTTTCGAATAGATTTCACACGGCCTGGAAGATTAGATCATGCGTTCTAGGCCATTTTCAGGCTACTCTTAAAGCCTAAATTTAAATTTTTTTGGATTTCCCATGTGACCACTGCTTTGAAAATTAACAAAAACATAAAAATACCCCGATCTTTTGGCTATAGGAGAAGACAAGACCTACTATTATAGTGGAATTTCTTTTGCTGTAATCATTCTTCAGACAGGGGAGACATATTTTTGAGTCGTCCGGTACAAAACAAACTAATACTAACAACAATCCTCGCAAAATAAGATAAAAATATTCTTCAGACTGAACTGCCATGAACAATTAACAAAGAAGCTCCCTCTTTGCTTTACCTACAGAAATTGCCTCTAGTCTCATCTGCTTCCACGAAAATACACCTCAATATGCTTAAAGGTCAGCTGATCAATAGAATGACAAAGGACAGACTTTGTGACATAATGGCTACTATTGGAAGATTCCTTCAGCCAATAATTCAAACAAACATAGCCGCACAATTTCTCCTGGAAGAAGCAGAGAAAACTGTCGCCTTGCCAAGGCGAAAGGTACGGTTATTAAGAGGAGTCGTGAGTTGATAACTGAAGAAGAAGGAAAAATCTAAAGATCTACCTTTTGGATCTTTTCATTTGATTCAGCAGCCACGTGCTAACTGCTTCATTTAAGCCCATTATAATGCCTTCTGCTCGGTTTCTGAATCAAACAAACAAAATCCGCGAGGCAATTCGCGAGCACAAGAGACATTTCCCTACTGGCTGCGGGGTGAGTGGCTGAGTAGCCTGTCAGTGCTCGTCAGGTAACTGAAGTTGAGCTCGGTCGAGTGAGGTCAAACCCCGGATAGGTAACTTTAGAGGGCTGACCTCACAACTCACTTCATCGTCCTTCGGAAGAGTCGTTAAATTTCGGGTCCCGTGCCTGGATGCGGCATGCATAGTGGGCCTAAATTTTAGCTTTCAGGTGCTAGAAATCCTGACAAGCCCACCCGAAACAAATTGAAAACAAACAAGCAAGGGATCTTTTGCCACTTTAAATATTGTTTTTAACTCTGGTTGAAAGAATTATCTTTTTCTGCAATCGCTAATCATAATGCTGTCGATCAGAAGCAACATGCTACTGGATTACAAAGTCTGTCCTTGGTATTTGACCACAGGAAAGGCAAAAAGAACAAAGCAAGCGTTGAAGCAGTAACAGGCACAATCAAAATGCATTACCTGATAATCTTCAAGACGAGATTCTTCATGTTGCCTGCTTCAAACTGCAGAAATAACAGGAAAAATATGCTTATCATTGAGGGTGGGAACAGATCTCTTTTACGAAGAAAAGCACATTTGGTCAGCACCACTTCGAAATTCGTGCAAATTGATTGCAACGTGTGTCCCAAAAGAGTGCAGAATTGGTCATATCCAGCGATGCAAATTCAGAATTAATCGATGGCTTATCACTCTCAAAATGTTCCTCAATGGTTAACTGGACATAGGTACTTCGTTTGTTGGCATTAGTGCTTTGCTAGTAGACATATCAATCACGGAAGATCTGCCTTGCATGCATCTGCAGGCCAGAGCTTTACGCCTGTTTATATCGGGAAAAACACCTCACGTGCCAGACCCGGGGCTGACAAGCGAGGTAAATTTCAGTGACTGTTTACATGAGATTTTTCACCTCACCTGTCAGCCCCGGGGCTGAGAGGTGAGGTGGAGTAAAGTCTCTCTTCCGTGAAATCAGAATGAAGTGACAAATGAGAATCAACCAAAAATTTCATTTCACCTCACCATGCCGGTGGTGTTTCGTTTATATGGAAAAATTTCACCTCACCCAGGTGAGATTCCACCTCTGGTGAGATGGGATTTCACTATACCGGTGGTGTTGCGTTCGTCATGTAAACGCGAACTGAAAATACAAAGGATTCTTTCGGAAGGCGGAATCTCACCTCTCAGCCCCGGGTCTGGCAGGTGAGGTGTTTTTCCTCATATAAACAGGCCCTTAGCCACTTGGGCTAAACAAACAATCGAGTCGCATTAAATCAACGATGACGTAGAAAAACTTGAACAATGTTAGATCTTAATTGTAGTTTGTTTGCCACAAGTCACCCCTAGTCACCTATTGGACTGTTTCTTCATTTTCTCTTTGATTATAGTTTGTAATTTGAATGTGCATGAAGAATCTGCATAAGCCGAAAGGAAGGCCACAGCTCTGGTTTGCTGGTGAGTATAAATTTGAGCCTTCAAGATTAATGTGTCTGCTATCAAAGTACCAATACCAGCAAACGAGACATCTATGCTAAAGTCAGCTATAAAGGAATATATTGAGATTGATTAGCCATTCATTAGAGCTCAAATTTCACATTTCTGCATCCAAACAAATCCGTATAATATCTTGGGACACGACGTAGACGTGGCAGATTCAGAGTGCCCTTTAAACTTTCTGCTTTCAAAGGCAGGATACTTGCCAGAATTCCCAAAGACTCTGTTGTTAAAACTTGCTTACCAGAAAAGTACTGTCTCCGTTTTGGGATTGCCCTTGACGGGGTGAGTGGCCGAGTGGCTTATATAGTCTTCGTCAGGTGACTGAAGTTAAGCTTGGTTGAGTGAGGTCAAACCCCGGATGGGTGACCCCGGATGCCTTACCTCACAACTCAACTCGTCGTCCTTCGGAAGGGACGTTAAACTAGGGGTCCCATGCCTGGATGCGGCATGTACAGTGGGCCTAAATTAGCTTTCAGTGGCTAGAAATCCTGACAAGCCAACTCAAAACCAATTGAAAACAACAATTCAAATGCACCCAAATGAAATCTGCTTTCGGTAGTAATGATAGACAATGATTAATTTTCTTACAATGGTAGGGACAATAGTGCCAAGCAAAACTATAAAACACCAACTATTACGATACAACTTGGCAAACCTATCAAATGAAAATAAAACTTTTCGCAGGGACCTATTTCGACGTCATCCGCAGCTGTTACTGATTGCATGATTCTCCCTTCCAACTCTCAATCATAACTTTGAGCTGGTGTGCGATTTGGACAATTTTTATAATGTCGAAGAAGACTATAGGCATAAACTGTATATACTCTCGATTGGTAAAGCATAAGCTGCAAGACGAGATAAAATTACTACCTTGAGATTTAACTTTGATGTCATCTGTTATGTCTTATCTATGTCTTATACGTCATCATACCGTTCTATCAACGGTTCATAATCTCAACAAGCTGATACTCTACCAATTTTCTTCCATAGGTTACACATACCCTTGGATAAATGGATCGACTGCTACAATAAAGCAAGCTTCACGGAACGAAAGGCAGCCTCATAAAACTAACAAAAAACCAGACAAAATGCATCCTCCGCCTGCCAGTGAGACACTTCGAGCGCGGCGTCTGCGAAGGAGCAATGAGGAATGAACGGCACGCGTTTGCATTTGCAGAATGCATACCATTCATTCCTCATTGCTCCTTCACAGACGCCGCGCTCGACGTGTCTCACTGGCAGAAGACGCATTTTCTCTGGTTTTAGGTACTTTTTGAAGGGGGTTCCCTGATACGTAACCAACCAAAAATTTAATGATCGACCCTCTGCTGCGAGCCAATTTACTTGCAAAAACCAATTCAGTTTTGAAAACAATTTCCATTTTCTATTGGAAGGTTATCTGGATCCAAAGATATTCCATAAACTCTATGAAGAGTTGCTGTCAATATCAATGGAAACAAAGTATGCAATCCAACCGAACCGTAAGAAAAAGTATGATGTCTGAAGTAGAAAATCATACTCACGGCATGTTTTAAGGTACACAATTCGTAGAGAACACACCCAAGACTCCAAATATCACTGGAAGAGAAAGTTCAAGACAATGTTAACCTAATTTCGTTCATATTCGCCAGTCATTCATAAAACATTCACCAGTTGATGAGAAACAGTGTGCCCCAAATCTGATTTGATAATAAGAACAACACAAACAGCAAGAGAACGGACTGGCAGTTAATATCAATAACTTTCTATTATAGCCGGATAATGAGACAATAATCAGGTCCCTTGTTCCAAAGCAAATATTTACCGAAAAGATCAAATGAACATTCAGAGTCCAAGACTAACAAGGGAAAATCGAAAGAAGTGTTCAGTCCTTCTTGAGAATGGTATATGCATTCGTTACAAATGGTGAATAAGGCAGCAGCTTTTAACATGTTTTTTTCCGACGATGTTCTAAAATAAACTCCATTTGACTTCGTTTAGCAATTGAAATGTTTAGTCAGTCAGCTCCTCAGTTTTCGACATTTTTCGTTTGCAAAACACTAGAACAGAAATCTGCATGGTGTTTCCATTTGGGGATTCACAATCAGGCCAAAAGTAAAAAAAATACTGCAAATAATTATGATTAAATTGTTCCGTCCTTCTTTCACTAGTTCTTATGGTTTTCCGATCGACCTAAAAGTTTGCTAAGTTTATTTTATGATAAACGAATTGGTCTATTAATTTCAATCATTCGATACCACGTGAGTTAGAAAAAACCCTCGCCATTTGAAAGGCCACCGCTCCCTAAATATACAAGCAATAACATTTTGCAATCTCTTATTGAATAACCAACATGTTCAACTATTTTTAGAATTTTTTTGGCTGAAAAAAGTCACTTTATTCAGATATTACAAGCATTTCTCGAGAAAAGCCCTTTGAGAGGGTTTCAAAAAATTTGCTACAATCACGAACAAATTTCCGCTACATTTCTTCCTTGCAGCAAGGACTTAAACATGTTTTAGCTCGTGCTGTTCACTTGAGAGGATGACCAAGTCTTCTTCTGAGTATGAAAATCTTACCTAGGGAGATTCCATTCTACCAAGAGGCAAAAAAAGAATATACATAAGTGTCATTATTGGTAAGAAGGAAAACCAAGGAAATTTTGATCATCCTTTTTCAATCATTTTTGCAGGTTTCGAAATGGGCTTCCACAGAAATTCCTCAGTACATACGGAAAGAAAATTGGTTGGATGAAGCTGGTAAGAAGTAAGCTACTAAGCATAATCAAACATATCAGCAACAAAACAAGACGGTATTCAGTACCATAGCTGTGATATTCGGAGAGCAGCATTTTTTGAACGACGGGAATTTTCTTAATCATCCGGTAGCACCAAATTTATAAGAGAATTTTGTTTGATTCAAGATGGGTGGAACTCAAAGAGAAAAATGTTCGGTGAAGCAAAATGTCATAAACTCAGCTTAATTACACATACCTTTTATTATTGTAAGGTCTATTTTCGCAAATTTCAGGCGACAAATAATACGGTGTTCCAATACATGTTCGAGCGAGTTCAACAGTGCTGCGAATTTAATAGAAAAAAAATTGGATTAACCCAAACCTCCTGCCTGCAGTCAAAATTATATTTAGATTGGCTGACAAGGCGACAGCAGTTTGTCAACCGTTTTTGGTAAGAGCATCTATACTTGCAAGTACAAATCTGGCACAAAACTGACATTGTTCGTTGTTGTAACACGCATTTCATATATTTGATAAAATCAAAAAATACATTAAACAGATAAACAAAACATAAGATACAGTGTCCTATCCACAGCGGAAATGCAGTTCCCACTATGAATAGCACCCCAAATACATACACTATAACAAGAATAGTTTATCAACAAAACATGATTTTCATTTGATAGAGTAGTGTCCCGCATATAAGAAACACTAATTTAAGAAACATCAGACCTTGATTTTCAACATAACATCCCTTCTTATAAGAAACTGTTGCAGGTCTGAAAAAGGCTTTTTTCTTATTCAAAAACTATATACATATTAGAAATTTGAAAAACATAACAAATTCAGCTTTGCATTTGAATCAGTCTGTACCTATTCAAATGAAAACAAGAGATTCCCATGGAACTGAAGCAAAAATATCCTTCCTCACATAGATGTAACCTTTCTTGTTAGTGAAGATTTACAAGTACAAAAGAAAATATTATGTTTCGTATTACATCATAAAGCTTGTGTCCAATTAGTTCATTGATAGTACATGATTTTCCCAATAAGAAACTTAAGAAACTTTACCCTGATTTGCCCTGACCTCAAATTGAAACCATTGTTTCTTATATGCGGGACACTACTGTATGATTTGATTTGATTTTAAAATCTTTAGGCACGGTGGCCACGTCAGTCAAAGGACTGATTTACAGTTCTATTTTGTTACCAAACAAACATCTTCCCAATCCACTTCCCTCTTCCAACGTTTTATATAAAGTCATTAGTAAAATTAGCTGTTCAGGGTGTCCCGACAATCGTTCAATATTTGATGAAACATAGAGAAATGCAAATATGGTCTGAAGAAAATGATGTACCCTCGCACAGTGGGCTAATGCTCATGCGCTGTTGAGTTTTGGGGTTGGAGCTTAGCGCACTACAGCCCCAAAGCCCTACTGCACATGAGCCTTAACCCACTGCACAAGGGGATACATAAGTTTCCTCAGACAAAGTCTATCTTATCTCCGCTACAAGTAAAGGACTTGTATGGCAATGAGAATTCCACGTTCGATTCTAGTCCACGATTTCCTTGCCACTGAAATTTGAATTTGACACAACTGTCAGTTTCAGAAATATAATTCAAATTTCAATGGCAAGGACATTACATTTTTCATCCAAATTATGACGAGGTCGCTGCGACAACATTACCAAAATAGGTTCATGTCACAGTTTATGTTCTATTTTGACCCGGGACTGGTATTTTCCATTGATCTATTATCAGGGGGTGTATTTGAAGACTGACCGACAGGTCCTTAAAACAACACACATCAAAGCTCAAACATACCTTTTGAGTACTCTTGCAATACCAAAATCTCCAAGTTTCACAATGCCGTGTCTCGTTAAGAATATATTCTGCAAATCATTATATAATTGCTTAAGTATCAACAAAGCATGTGTCCCAAATACGAATTCCTGCTTAAAGATCACGAAAATTTGACTCCATGGATGATCTTTGACTGTTTCGTTGCCAAACAGAAAACTTTGAGGATGAAGCTATAACCCCTTTCTTCCAAACATTAATCGTTTTGGCATTGCACCAGAACAATAGAAATACCGTTTTGAGACAAGCACATATCATAGGAGAGCACTTTGCCAAACATAGAGGGCAAAGCTATTGTTTCAGTTTAAAAGCATTGTCTATTTCTATTGTTTTTGAACAAAGACCGTTGTTCTGGCAAACAGTGGGCTCATCGCATCTTCTCGCCCCCCCCCCCTTTTTCTTGCCTCAGCAATCTTCACGAAATCAGCAACCACTTGTCACATTGACTCAAACAAAGCTTCTAATTAACAAGGACAGATTTTGCAATACAATAGCAACAGTTGTCTTGATTGACACCTCAATTTACAGCGACTAGCCATTATAGGCAAAGGATATTCTCTTAACCAGTAAATAGAAAAAACATGGCTGCAAATATGACCCGAAAGGGCAAACTCTAGCCTTGTGCGAGCGACAGTGGCTCTTATGAGAAATGATGTGCTTTTAACTAAAGGAGAAGGGTAAATCTAAAGTTCTATGTGGCGGATTTTGTTTATTTGATTCAGGAGCTGTGTGGTAAAATTGCTTCATTCATGCCTAAATACCCCGGGAATTATAAGGCCTTCAATTCGTCTTCTGGATGAAATAATCAGCAACAGCGAGACAGTATTTTATATTTACCCTCCTTCTTTCGTTATAAGCATAATACTTCTCTTAAAAAGAACCTTTTACTTGCACAAGGCGACAGTTTGTCCTACTGGTTTCCGGGAAACTTTTGCGGGCGTGTTTGTTTTGGTTTACTGTTGGAGACAATTTCTTTGTCTGTAAATCACTAATCGTTTTGAATTGAGGTCGCAGTCAAAGCGGCTGTTCCTGTTGTATTACAAATATTTCATTGTCCTTCTGATTCTAATTTGAAGCATAACCCATGCAACAGCGCAAAACACGACGCAAAAGATGCTACAGCTCCTCCAAAAAGCAACAATAACAACGAGACGTTCATTGATTAACTCATTCATTCATTCATTCATTCATTCATTCATTTTCATTCATTCATTCATTCATTTTCATTCATTTTCATTCATTTTCATTCATTTTCATTCATTTTCATTCATTTTCATTCACTTTCATTCATTTTCATTCATTCATATATTTAGTACCGAATGAGGTAGAAAAAAGTTCTCATTTTTGAAAATTCAAAGCATCAAGGGTGCTCCACAGATTTGAATGATTCAAATTTTAGTTAAAAGCCGAAACATCAAAGAATTTTTGTGATTTTGTTCGTTGTCTCAAGAGAAGTAGAAATATAGGTAAGTTGAACTTTACAAAAATTTACCTGTTTTAGGCCATTTTTCAGTCACTTTAAAATCATGAAATCTTTATCCAGTTAAATTTACCAATAAATCTAGTGATGGTAAAACAGCGATAAAAATCACAAAAATACTTTGATCTTTTGGCTCTTAACTCGAATTTGAATCATTCAAATCTATGAAGTACTCTTGGTGTCACAAACTTTAAAAAGTGGGAACCTTTTTCTGGCTCATCCGATAGTTTTACAAAAAAAGGGCTAATTTACGCCATCTATTAGCAATAAACCTCATCAATATTTTTGGGACATCCTATTTTAGTATTCTGATATTCAATGAAATGGCTTCAATATCAGTTGCAGTATTCCAGTATGATTGCTATAGCGCAAGTAAATAACTTGTCAATAGAACTATACTTAGTTCAGCTCCAACAGTGTGTGTCTGCGGATGGTCGCCCTCTCGCGTATCTCCCCAAATGGGGAATATTACACCTATATATAAGAAAAGTGGCACGCTCACCTGTGATTTAAGATCTCTGTGAAGAATCTTTCGGTCATGAATGTGCTTCAATGCTAGGCATATTTGAACAAAATAATCGAGCACCTGAATAAAGTGAATAGAATTTAATATAAGATTCTCGAGATGCAATATCAGCAACTGGTATGGTATAATTGTTATGAATAAATCCTGGAAACATAAAGCTTAAAACTGTAAATAGTGGTTACAATATTTTGCAGTTATCTGTCCCAAATGAGATACTAATACATTAGGATGAAGAAATGTTTTTTCACCCGGCTCAAGAAGTTTTCCCTCCAGCTTTGGCAAAATCGGTGAAAAGCAAAATCCAAAACGTAGAAAATAACTGAAAGATTACGAAATAACATCTACTCTAACGAAATACCCCAATTGACCACTGGTCCTAGAAAATTTGCTTCCTTCCATACCCGGTGTTAGAAAGCAGAGTCGAGTACAGCAATGAAAGATCCACTGAAACTGTATCAGAGGCTTTTCCTTTGAAAACCATTCAGTAATCACAATGAGTAACAAACCTGTGCCTCCTTGAAGTTCACTCCTCTCTGCGTGGTAATTTTCTGGTATAGGTCGCCTGGAGACAAACAGTCACATATTTTGATATTAACCCTTAACCCTTAGTTTTATCTAATAGAGAGACTGTTCTTTCAATGTTGAGCAAAAAATCTTAGCTCCAGTGGAAACATGGCCAAATATAAACCAATAAAGTTTCATTATAATGTACAATCTAATTTCTGGAATCCCCCATTCCTTTCTCGGTGTTCTACACTGCCATGATTTCCAGTCCATGTTAGGTGTGATGACCCCTTGGAATGCATCTAGATGAAAGACATTAAACTAAGCTTTGAGGTCCTGACTTTCCAAGCTGGTCTTTGCGCCAGCTCCTTGTTATAAGTATACAAGAGATATGAAACAAAACGAGATTACGGAATGGCAAAATCTCAGGTGTCACTTCGATATTGATTTTAGGAAGCTGGTGTGAGCTGGCCCTTGATGACTTTGGTACGCTCAAATCAAAAGTTGTTGACAAATGCTTTGTATCACAATTCGCTTGAAAGGCCTAGCTATCTTCTGAGATGCTGCATGGTCATTTTAAGCAATTATTACCATGCAAAAAAGCAGATTCAAAGAAAATTTCGAATATTGGATTCCTCATTTTGAATAAAATGATCGCCATAATTTTCCAGTCAACACTTGTGAAAGCTCTACGTAGCGAATGATTTGAAGTCGTCAGGGAGAATTCGCTATTTTCAAAATGATTCTCCCTTGTTTCTCATTCAAATTTCAAGCCTCAGAGCAAATCTGAAATTAAATTATTTGAACGCCTTCCCAAGTACGGACTGGAAAAGAAGGGGATAGTCCAAGAAATGAATGCATTACCATTTATTTGAAACCGCTTTTCGGATGATAGACATAACAAAACAAGGTAGTACAACATCTTGAAAGTTACCAGGGCCCTTCAGTTGCATAATGACACCTCGTCTGTGTTCATAAAATAAGTTTCCAGGATACCATGTGCGATGTTGGTGAATTTTTCTAACGTTACCCCGTGCGAGTAAACAAACTATTGATATAAGTAAACAGATTCGGCTGGGTCCTAAAATTTAGATTCAATTTTTGAAATGTTCCGTAGTATTTAACTGGAAAATAAATACCTTGTTCATTAATGCTGGTATGTGAATAGGACCATATCGATGTTGAAAGTTCAACTTTGCTGCCACCAGAATTTTGGTGGTTTGGCGTAAGTAAATCCTTGAAGCATGACAAAAAACAACAAAAAGCTATCAATCAAACAGCGCCATCAAATTTGGTTAAATGAAATCGGAGTTTTAGCAACGAAATTGTAGTTTATAATTTTTTACAGATTTATGCCTCTGGCGAAATAAAGTACCATAGATTTAAGAGTCTCTATAAATTTACATGTCTTACTATCCACGTGTTTGTAGATGGCCGTACATGCAGCATGGTTTCTCGTTTGCAGTATAAAGCATACTTTGATTTCAGAATTCAGTAAATTTTTCTTGCTCACGCGGAGTGGTTGCAGATTAAATCTCCCAAAAACCAGTCTCTTTCAGTTCTTCGCGTTGGATCTTCTTTCTCTTGTACCTGGAAAGTTTTTTCCAAGAAGGATGAGGGAAATAGTTTTCATGGAAAAATTCACGGTTTCCGTGCAATCCACCTTCGGGAGGGTGATTTGCTTTTTCAGGAGATGGGCCACCTCCACTAAAGTTCATCGTGACATAATGACGAGAAAAAACAACTTTGTGTTTGTTTGATGCTAGTGAGGTTATATTCACGAAAAAGTTGAAATTTGTCTGAAGGGCAGCCAAGTCCCAGCTGCCTTGGACCTGTTCTTTGAGAGTGTAGTTTACCATTGATTATAGCTAAATTTTCATCACTAAGTCGGATCACTATCCCCGATCACAGGATCTGCTTACTTTTTTCGGGACACATGATATAATACGATCAAAAACTTTCACCATCACATGAACCCTTTCAAATAATGAATAAGCTTAAAGATGCAAACCTCCTTCACAATAGTCCATCACAATGTAAAGATTCCCCATGCCTGAAATTAAGAGATAGGGATCTTTAAAAATAACTTCAAGTAGAATCAAACAATCTTCTTGACTTGCTACAAGTCTCAGTTTTAATCTCAGAATATCTCAGACAGCGTTTTGTAATACCTGAAACAGGATTTTGCAGATCGGAAATGTAAAGTAAACGTTAAGAGCACAATACTTCAACACTACCGGGTGAGCCAGAAAGAAGTTCCCACTATTGAAAGTCCATAGCACCCAAGAGCACTTAGCAAAGTTGAATGATTCAAATTCAAAGCCGAAAGACTGAGAAATCTCCGTTACTTTTTCTCGCTATCTTACCAGCACTAGAAGTATTGGTCAATTGAACTTTGTGAAAATGTCATGGTCACAAAATGATCGAAAAGGGGCCTAAAACATTGATCAGACAGTAAGGACCCTCCTTAAACAGAACAATGTGCAACTGCCGCTTCACCTCTCTCAAGAGTTACACGATATCAATTTTCGAAAAATGCTAAAGATTTTCAGTCCCATCGTAACAAATGTGCAGTGGATATTTCTCACCTATGAACCATCGCATTTTCTTTGCTGATCTGTGGGAGGAGTCCGTTAAGACTTAATCACTGTTTTTAGGCCCTTTTTCGGTCATTTTGCAACCATGAAATTTTGTGAAGTTGAATTTGTGTATGGTTCTACTAGGGCAACGTGATACGACGAGCAAAATCATAAAAATAATTCATTTGTTTGGCTTTTAACTAGAATTTAACTCATTGAAGTCTGTCAAGTAATCTTGATGCTACGAATTTCCTAATATGGGAACTTCGTTCTGGCTCATTCATCCGGTAGACTACGTACAACAAACTTTATCAGGTAAGTCACAAAAACAATTCCTATGTGAAGGGCCACAGCTCCTGGATATATTAGATAGAAGGCATGTCCAATCATTTGCTGTGCAACGGTGCATAGTATTGCGAAGCAGAACATCGTTGGGTTATCACCAAAGAAGACGACCCTGTTTATGCTCCTCCGCGAAAATAATTTTGTTGTTGCTGCGAAATTGGCAATGTACAATAAAGAAGCAAAGAAAGATGGTAAAATCATATGACTGGATAGAACCAATTGGTATATTCGCTTGTTGGTGATTAGCGAGAGGAATTCTCAGTCATTAAGGAGACAAGTTGTTGATTGAACTCTTCTTGCCTCAGTGAATACAAAATATTCGGTAGAGACTGATATTTCGTGTCTCCCATGTCGAGTAGTGATTTTTGACTGTCAGTGGCGTGGCAGATAGATGGTAAGTCCTGTCTGGCGTCCAGCATCAAATGTGCAGATTGTTTTTGTCATGATCCAAGAGATTTTTCTTACGAGTGATGAGTATGGAGTCAACATGGTGATCAAAATGTACATTCAATTCAATTTTATTCATAGAAATACACCCTAATACAATAGTGTCATTAAAAAATGTGTATTCTATACGACCTAGGAGAAGCAAAGCTTATCGAGCCTAGGCCGTTAACTTAAGAAGCAAAGAAAAAAAACACTAACCAACATGACATAAAAGGCACGTGGAAATCATCCAATTTCACGGTATTCAGCCAATCAAATAGCCCCTTTCCAACCACGTGCTACCAAATTGGCCATTCGAAGTGAATTCTTGAGAACCCTCACGAAAGTTGAAATGGCTACGTTTTCTGCCAGAAAACTGAACCATTGCTAAATCACTTCAGTGCAAATTTGTCCATAATTCTCTACGATACATTCTGAAATCTGAAGCAACTTCTTGCTACTCCTAGTGTCTTATACCGAGCACATGGGGTCATGCTTTTGCTTTCCCTTACAAATTCACCAAATTTGGACGTTTGATCCAAACCTCTTTTGTAACAAGGAAAGGTCCATTGGCTATAGCTGAATTAACATCGTTCGACCTAACCAAATCATTATACGTTTCTCAGACCCCTGGTATAGTCAACTGTAAAATCATAACGCATCACATGGAAGAACATGACAGTCTTACCCTCAAAGGATTCTTGATACATCACAATGTTTGGGTGTTTGAGCTGTGATAAAACTTTCACCTGCACAATAAAACGGAGTTCACATTGTTGTTTCACAAATAAGGTACTCTCTAAAGAGAAAAAAACAACAGGCAAATATATCCACATACAAACAACATTAGGTAAAAAGGCTGAGACAAAGTTAGGCTTAGCCATGAGCAACAATCATGGTCAATGTGGTATTTTTCATGATCAAAATTTTATTTTCACTCATTGTGTTGTTTCTCTTCCACAGGATTGTGAGAGCTCAGTTCACTACGGTCCAACTCAGTTTATATTTTAAATTCCACTACATACAATTCATCAATAATGACTACCGTTACAAACAATTAAACTAAAAAATTACAGAACACCATTACAGAAAATTGATACAACAATACAACCAACTAATAGAATAATACAAAACATAGATAGAAACAACATAGATTGAATGAATGGAATTACTTAAGGGATTAAGCGATCTCAATAGCTATAGACTAATCAAGGAGAGAGCATCCCCTATTGCAAACGTAAATGTATCTGATAAAAAATTGATATCTTTCATTTATATCATGATGACAAGGACGATTCCACAGGACAAACGTACCAGTCGCCCTGCAGACACTCAAAATGCAAGGCGACCCACAATAGCAAACACAGGAAAACCCCAACAAGCAATCCAAAAGGGGCAAGCTGCAAAAGCCCCAATAACCAAGGCTGCCAGCCAGCCCACCACGCATCCAGGCAACATTCTTTAAAAGCAAATATGAGCACAAATATGCTTATGCTCACTCTCAAAAACCATCCCCACAATGCACAATGAGTGAGCCAGCCACCTGAGCGCAAGGGAGACCTCCACAGCTCCACCCATCTCAAACCACCAGCCAAGAGAATCCATGCCTGCAACTGTAAATCACCCCAAGCCTAGGTACAGACCAAACACGCGCTGGTGAAAAGCAATGGGGATTTGCTTCATTCTCTTTGTTGCACACAACCTTGATTGATTGTCACCATTATCCAGCCAGTTCAAAACATATATTGTGCATGAGCTCCTATGAAGCAAAACCTTGAATTTCAAACCTCATAAAATGGAAAGTATCACTGTGTAGGAACTCATATGTGAAATATGGTTTGAACTGTTAGCATAATAGTGGCAGTCAAATGAAGTTGTGTCGTGTGATGAGGAGAAAACGGAAAAGCACAATCATCAAATTTTTCTTGCGATGTGATTGAAATGAAACAAACAGTGAGAAAGTGAGACATAATATGATCTTAAGATCATGTTAAAGACCATATCAACTGCATTTAATGCCCATGGTTTAGCTCAAATTCAATATGATGAAGTCATTTACTGTGTAATTATAGCTTTATTTTGATAAATATGTATGGCACTAGTCAGGAGCTTAATATCAAAAGGAGCCACAGAACTCATTTAAGATAGAAAATATCAAAGTCCAGCCAATAAATGGCTGCCATCTAGAAAGTCGCTGTTTAGAGCAGTTTCACAAACTACATACTAATGGATCTCTCAACCTACAGCATATAACATGCCGTTAATTTAATAAAAAAGATCAGCAAATGTTGAAGCCTGCAATTCTGGCAAATATAATCATTTTTAGAAGCCACCTATCAGGTGTCTCAAAAATTGATGTTTGAATAAATATATACAAGATATGTACCTCATTACTGAGAGCTCAGAATAATTTTAGACACCATAATTGTTCAGCTGAATATCTATGGAGCTGGAAGCTTTTGAAGCTCAGACTTGTGCTAAAGCTGAGACTCTTGAGATCCTTTAATAGTGAAAATAGCATGGGGGTATCGTTTCTTCTGTTTCTTGTTTAATTCAGATCAATCCAAATAAGATTTGGGAATGATTTCAATGATCTGACATATGGGTGCTGGGAGAAATATTGTTGGTTATTTCACTTAATATTCTGATAACGTGCATTCTGAACCAAATCTTGGCAATGATTACCATAGTTTGGCATTCTTAGAAGTCCTGTTTGGTTTTTCAACAAGAGACATGGCACTGAAAAGCATTCTTTTATCTTGATTTTCCAGCGTTTTTGTAAAGCAAGTTATTTATAGGGCTCTGGTTACAGCTCTTGTACAAGCTGGATCTTTAAAACTTTGTGACTGCGTAAATTTTCAGAGGATTTGGAAGATCATGGGTGCTTAGAATGATTTCAATATCTTAGAGATTGGGATGTCCTACTATGGAGTCTGTTCAACCTGTCCTCATATTTCAACAATCAGTCACGCATTAATCAAATTTTTGGGACAACGTGTAGACAGTCTAAATTATTCAGTTTACCTCTTTCTTTGACTCTTCCCTTTCTTTTGGAGCCATCTGGAAATTTGATAATACTGTTTTAGCAAAAGGCAATAGCTAAAATCCAAAACTTGTGGCCAGTAATAGCCCCAGGCAAAGGAACCATTGCATCTCTCATGTACAAATTCTACAACTACTAGGTACTGGAATGAATCAAAGTTTGATTGACACCTACTGTACAAGTCTGAAGTATTCAATGTGATTTTTCTTCAAAAATTTTGTCTCGGCATTAACATTTGGTGCATGAAAGTTCTTTTACTTCAAATTGTGCACAAAAGGATTACTAAATCTCTTCAATTAAAGCAACATCAAAGGGGGCAAGGTAAGCCATCAACGGGTGTCTCTTGTTTGTTATGATACTGATTTACAAGTCTTCTCTCTCATAGAATTTGTCCAGTCTGCAGAGTCTGGCACTTTTCAATGAGATCTCTGATGGGCAAAGGAGAAATATCTGTTCCCTATTATCAAATTTGAATATCCCAGTCAAGTCTCTGGAGAGCAAGCGCCATTATGATCCACAGTGTCCAAAAAAAGTCGTTCCCTGTTTTCGTAGCTACTATGGAGGAGCTATAGATTCGATCATCTTGAGTTTTCAACCACTGCATACTGTAGGTCAGGTATCAACTTTGAGTTTGAAACCTTGTATGAGTCAATCTGACTAGTGGTTGCTGATTTTATGACAGAAAAGCAAAATAAGAGGTTACTTGAAAAACAGCACTTCTGTTGTTCTCCAGCAATGTCAAAATTAAGTAAGTTTCTTTCCAGAGAAAGAGCTCTAGCATGGTATCAAAATTTTTGCAAACTTTTTCAAAGGGTTAGCAGTGTTTTCTAACAGCTCCTTAGATGAAAATAGATTTTGGCACTTTGACATCACTTTGAATCTGTAAGTCCCATCTGTGCTTGCAATACAGGCATGGAGGATGATGAGCATTTTCTCCTGCACTGCTGCATTACGATCAGATGCATACCAATCTCTTTGACCAACTTTCAGAAATCCAAGGACTTGATCTTAACCCTCCAAGGCCCTGTGAGAACGGCTACTCTTTGGTATTCCATGTTTTAACAATATTGCTAATAAATTGATCTTGGAGGCAACAATATCATTAATTTTATGAACTGGAAGGTCAGAGTAAACTGAATAAGATTACCAGCAGTGCCCCTCCCATTTTATTTCATTTCTTTGTCATTTGACAATTAAACTTGAATAAGTTTGTCCTATATGCTAGATGTTATATAGTTGACGACTTACTTTGATATAATTAGTTTCTGTTCAATTTCTTTCTTCCTTTCATGATAAAGTTATGCGACATCTAACATATGGCAAACTTTATTTTTTTCTTAAACATTTGTTGAATTGTAAGCACCATATGCAGTAGAGACCACATGACTTTGTGTCCCTTCCCACTGTACATGGTGCAGATTAAATACAGTAACTTTCCTTTACCTCTTTGTTCTAATTGATGATAAAAAAGTGCTTTCTAGTCATAGGAGAGCACTTTCCTCCTTTCAAAAAATTTGGAGAAAATTTCCACATGATGCCAGCAGAACCCTTTCGTTGAAACCTTGCTGCATTCTGACATTGCTGGAGAATGATTGAAGTGCTTTTTTGGAGGCAGCCAAGATTGTAAAGTCTGAAAACTGCATATGGGACTTTCAAGCAGGGATGAAAATTGTGCAGATTGTTTTCCAATTTGAATTGAAAATGCATATATCAGCATGCACCTTCTACATACAATGCAAGTAAATATGCGGTCCTGTCAGTACAAATTCTGCAAATGCGTGGATGGCTGCTCAGATTAATCCCCAGCGCATGTCAAACTTTCCAATCTGGGAGGCAGCCACTAATTTTGCCTCTTCTCTGCCATAAATTGGCAACCACTCGTCAAATTGTCTCAAACAAGGTCTCAAACTCTAAGTTGAAGCTTCACCTATGCAACTGTGTAAAAGCCACAATGATAGAAGCTACACAAATGGTGCACAATGGGCTGTTCCATTTTTAATCCATATACTCTTGGGTGCCTAATACAAGGGGGGGGACACTTATTAATTTTCAAAAATTTTATCCAGACCCCCTGGCCCTTATTAAGACCGTTTATTATTAAGACCGTTTATCCACCCCCCCCCCCCGTTTATTAATTTTGGCATAATTCAAATGTTTTCTTTTAGAAGAGAAGTCATTGCAGTGCACAGTGTACTTTGTAAGCTAATTCGAATGTCTTCTTTTCAAAAAAGAAGTCATTGCAGTGTACTTGTAAACTAATTCAAATGTTTTCTTTCAAAAACGGTTGAAGAAAGAGTTATTTCTGATAGCGTAAAAACCCGTTTTTTGCAAATTTCTGACCTCCCCCCATTTATTAGTTTCTTTGAGGGGCTCCCACCCCCCATTTATTAAGACCCCCCCTTGTATTAGGCACCCAAGAGTAGGGGGCATGGAAGACAAATTCCAGGAGTAAGATTACACATAATTTCCAGGGTATCTTGACTCAAACCACCCTGGAAATCTAGTGGTGTTGTTCAGAGACCCCTGAAAATCCAGGGTCATTGTGAAGAATACCCTGGAATCCAGCCTGCATTCTTTGTAATGTGTGGGAACATCTTCCCTGCACCACTTCAACTGCTTCCGGCCACAGCGGTGCCATAAACCTGCAACAACACTATCTGCAGCAGTTTCTTTATGAAATTTACAAAAAAAACCCAAACCTCTGATGCACCAAAATTCAATTCAGAATGAGCTCCCCCACACCAAAATCAAAGGATGCAAACTGGCCTGGGAACCTCCAATACCCTGGATTCCAGAGTGCTCATAGCAATAACCTAAATTTCCAGGGCTAAATTTCATGCAATCCCCCTGGATTTCTGGGGTGCAAAACGTCAGCAAAAAGTGCCAGTACGGATTTAAATGGAATAGCCCAATATTTTGGGACATACTGTCCCTCTCTGTATGACTACAATTTTGGACTAGGCCTAGTCTAGTAGACTACTGCAGCATCACAATTGCAAAAAACGTCGGGGGGAGGGAATATCTGCAAAAAATTCCTGATTAAAACTCGTTCCAGTTGCTGCAATTACGAAGAAACTGGTCACCTTGCCGATAGCAATTTCCTTGACAACGCAGTGGCGTCCATCACTCTTCCTTTTGACCAGTAACGCTTTTCCAAACGAGCCCTCGCCGATTTTTTTAATTCTCTCATACCTATCCATGTCGAGCTAGCTTCAGAGCTATAAATTGCTAATAAAGTGGAAGTAAAACCAATTCACGCCCAAATCAGCAGACGTGGCTTTTTCATCCGGGCTGTAATCACTGGATGTATCGTCGTCTTTTTGCAGCCAGCAGTTATGTTTCTTGTGTATGGCCTAAGTTTCGTCGCTGCTCCTAACGACCAAATAATGCGCAATGGCTACTTCTTCTTGGTATGAAGCTGCTACCGTTACTGCTTCATTCTCTGCTGTATTCCAGGTCTTATATATTGAAGTCTTTATGTCATTAAAAGTGCTGCAAATGCGATATGTTCTTCGTGCATAATTCACGACAATAGACAAACTTTCGCCTCTTCGCGCGGGTCCGCGGGTCCGATTTCAAATTGTTGGAATCGAAATCGAAAACACAACTAGATTTGAAAACGAGGCAAAACAAATAAGGCCTATTCTTACATTAATATTATTACATTAACATTAATTATTAATATTATCATTAATATTATTACATTAACATTACATTAATATTATTACATTACAACAAATATTACATTAAAAATTTTTGACACAGCTCTACAACCGATTTTAACATACAACAGTGAAATTTGGTCACAACTCAACCCAAGACAATTCAAAGCAATGAAGACATTCAGCCACCCGAATGAACGTATTAAGTTCATATTTGAATCCCTCCTAAAGGAAACCGAATGAACGTATTAAGTTCATATTTGAATCCCTCCTAAAGGAAACCGAAACCCAACACCTTAAAATATGGAAAGGCATACTGGGTGTAAACAGAAGTTGCTCAAATTTAGCGGTTTTAGGAGAGTTGGGAAGAATGCCCATGATAATCCATTGTCTTCAAAAACAATTTTTATTTTTCCACCGTTTGATAAATCTAACTGGGAACAATCTTGTTAGTCGAGCACTTAACGAAAGTTACCACTTGAAAGAAAATGGCCACTTTAGCTGGATCAACTCCTGCTGCCTATGCCTTGAGGCGTTTGGAATTGATTCAAATCCCAGTAAACTAATGCCCCATTCACACTGCAAGTTTAACCAGCTTAAACTAAACAAGGTTTTCGAATAAGGCCTTCAGATTGGTCAATCAAAAAAATCCAGTCATTTGATTGGTTGAAATTTAAACTGGTTTAGATAAAGTTGGTTTAACTGTGTCAGTGTGAATGCAGCATAAGAAACATGAAAACGAAACAATTTAAACTGCTTGTGAGCCGAATTTTAACCAACAGCTATGAGCGTTATTGGTTATCAAAAATCAAATCAACAGCTGGTCCTTCAAATTCAGGAGGTAATAAATTAAGGACGTATGCAACATTTAAAGCACGCATTCAACGTGAGCCCTATACTAAAATAAAAGATAAATCTTTGAGAAGGTGCTTAGCAAAATTCCGGTGCAGTGATCACAGACTGCGAATTGAAGTCGGCAGAAGAGAGAAAATCCTGGTAGAGGAGAGAAAATGTCTCATGTGCAACGAGAACGTTATCGAAGATGAGCAACATTTTTTAACTACCTGTCCAAAATATGGGACACTGCGCACCCAACTCTACGAAAAAACTGGACATTCAGTTCCAAATTTCAACTCTCTCTCGGCAGAACAAAAATTCATTTATATGATGTCAAGTGAAAGCTCACATACAGTTCAATGGGTTGCGTGCTTTATTAAAAGTGCTTTTGAAACACGATCCACTCCAAGTACGACATGATCTGATCACATTTCCCACACTATTATCGGTGTTATTAGTGATCTTTTTACTATAGTTCGTTTACTATAATTCGTTTATTTCTTTTTCGTTCATGCTATTTAGTATATCGTAGTTTAGTTTTATTTCTTTTTGCTGTTAGTATTGATAACGACGCTCCTTGTAAAAGTGTAGCAAGTTATGTTTATAAAATTGAAATTGAAATTGAATCTTCATTTCATACTTCATAGATCAGTGTTCATGATCCATGACCAATGACCGTGACCGAAACCACAGATCAGTGACATAAACACATAAAATCATGGGCGGTAGGAGACCACTGTGTTAGCCTAAAAGTGCTTAAATCGCCTAATAAAGAAATTCATTCATTCAAACTTACGATGCTGTGGTTGTCTCTTTCTTCTTCATTGTCTTCTGCCAAACATTTCCACATATACAGTATGCACACCACAACTGAGGCCTAGTGGGCGCCAGCGCCAACTACTACCAGCATTGATTATATTTCCATTGATTGATTATGATTGATTGATTGATTGATTGATTACAGCATTGATTGATTCATTACAATCAATACCAGCATTGATTCAACACTGTGCCTCGATATGAGGTTCTGGTTGTTCTGGGAAGGGATATCAATGCAACATGGCGCTGGAGCGCTGGTGCCCACATGGCCACAGTTGTGGTGTGCATACTGTATTGGTGCAAATATTTGGCAGAAGACAATGAAGAAGAAAGAGAAAACCACAGCATCGTAAGTTTGAATGAATGAATTTCTTTATTAGGCGATTTAAGCACTTTTAGGCTAACACAGTAGTCTCCTACCGCCCATGATAAAATTATCGAGATTCATATTTACAGTAGTAGATCCCTTATTATCAAATCCGAGTTTTATGCGTTCCATAATAGCGATCTTCTGTACTTTAATGTGTCTTGTTCAGTTTCCATGGTTTCCGATTTCTTTCAACCTTTCTGACTTTCTATCTCTACTTTCTCCCCTCTCCCTGGATTAAATTTGATGGTGTATGTAAATCTCCAGAGGCGTACGCAGCACCTGAGAAGAGTGGGGCTCTGGGGCGTAGCCCCACAAAATTATTGATGACCACACCCTTCAGGCGCTGGGAAAATGTGGGAGACGCCCTCTTTAGCTATATTTTGCATCATAAACATAGCTGCAATCAACACCAAATAGGCAGGTCGTTTTGTTAAATTTGCAGTGAAAATTTATGCACATCATTAGAAGTTATTCTAATAAAATGAAAGAAGAATTCAGTAGCGACCAGTCCAACATCTCATGTACAAATTACAAATCGTTTTTCTAAGCTTCTCTATTGCAGAATGATTTGCCTGCAGTCCGTCTGGTCTTCGATCTTATTATTCGAGGAAATATCTTTTTTTCGTTACTTTATAATTGTCTAGTCGGTCGATTGGCCTCATTTTTTTGCAAGAAGCTTCAGCAAAAGAAATTGATGACGCAATTTGTATCATTTCATGTAGGTTGTGGCACAGGCTCTTCAAATCATTTTGATGAGATTGTTTCCACAAAGGCAGCTAACAGGGATCCCTATAGCCAGCGGTATGCTCAAGATAAGATAACAAGCGATATTGAGATGAGTGGGTTTCGGGGCAAGACCCCAGAAAAGTTGTTGAAGATATGAATTCTACTCTGGCTTAGAATGCCTCTTCAAGCAGTGTTCAGACATTTCTTAGGAACCAAAACCTTGCTACCAACCCTGGAAAAACTATTCTTTGCTTACTTTTCCAGAAGCTCAGTGACCACATCTTGACAGATCTGCCCACCCTACCCCCAACAAATTTTATTACATATTTGTACGAATCTGAGAACCAACTTTTTGAAAAGTGGGGGGTGACCCTCCCCCATTCCTCCCTTGGGTAAGCCACTGTACAGCTCTTCTAGTCTATGCCGTTCTGCTCCCTCAATGATCTTATACATCTCAACCGCAATATTCCTCTTACATATATATTTCTTCGATTAGGCATTACTTCAAGGAATTTTCATCACTGCACAAAGCAGCTTTAAGTGCAGTTTTTTATCAAAGAGGTGTGGCAATTGGTTTGATGAAGTCCCTCGAGGACACAGACTGTGTGAAATGCACCATTTTCATGTACCGAACAGCATAATTATTGATGCCTGAGATCAGAGATGCATAAATCTTGGGGGCTCCTGGAGCATATGACCTGTGGGATGGTTAGAATGCACTAGGTTCTCCTTATTCCAAGGCAGTTTGGCGGGTAGTTCATTTGCCGAATTTTGGCCGTTGCTTTTGATCCAATTTCTGACTACTTTTTCAAGTGCGACCTTCTGGTTTTGACACTTTTCTTACCTTTTTACTAAATAATTCCAAGCAGACTTTCATTGAAAGAGTGAATTCATTTATCTTTATTCTGAAAATATCAAAAACAGAAGTGTTCAAATATTTCAAACTAAAATGTTAAAAAATCATCACTGAACAATATTAAATTCATCATTGCACATTTCGATTCATCAATGAACAAATTGGTAATAACCCTTATATTCGATGTTATTCCAGTTTGCTCTTTGGAGCACCTCTACATCTTTCACCTTTTCATTTGTTTTCCTCGCAGTTCTGGCTGCTTTTATGTGCTGACATTAGATCCCCCGGGGGCAGGGGGCGTATAACATGTTGAGTGTGTGCCGCCCATATGGGTAGGTTTTTGGGCCGAAATTCTCTAAACAAGGGTCCCTTATTCGGCAGATTTTCCGTTAACATGGGTGGGCTATACAGAAATCGGCGAAACATAGCCAAAAATGGGCCGTTTTCTGCCAAAATTCATCATAAAAGTGGGTATGATAGCAAGTTTAAGTAATTTGAAGAGGGTACATTTCTGAAAACCTGGCAGCACACCCCTGTCCATACGCAAATCATGTACCTCCCCGGGATTCGATCTTCTCTAGTAGATTCTTTGAACATATCCCCCACACATGCAGCCCACAGGTTGTCTTTGGAACAATCATAGTGAAGTTGATCCTTTCAAGTGTTTCACTTGGCAGGAATCTTATCTTTCGTAACATTTCATTGTAAACTGAAAATTTCTTCCGACTTTCTCTGTTTGTGGGTTCCATGTCAACTTACTGTCAATGTACACCCCATTGCATTCCATTGGTATTTTACTGTATTACTGGCAATTTCAATTGGCTTCAAGGGACCGACAAATGTATTTTTTGAATGATCATTGCATCTGTCTTCTTGGCATTTATTGTCATTCTGTTCTTTATGCACTATTGCGTTATTTCATTTGCCAAACAATGCATTTTATTTACACCTTCGTCTGTTGTTCTCCCTAAAACAAATGCCGTGATATCATCGGCATAAAGACAGATTTCGCCATTTTGACTCTGATATATCATTTATGTATATGGAAAACAATCTTGGGCCCAAAAGAGAACCTTGTGGTACTCCGTACTTGACCTTTCTCAATTCAGATGTCACCCAATTACCTCAGTTAACTGTTTTCGATCTTCTAAGTAATTTTCGAGGAGATGATAAAGTTGTCCGGAGATGATGGCAGTCAAGTTATAGAATTTAACCTTGAACCCGCCATGCATGCACCCAATCTATCGATATAGCGACATTCTTCAAGAATATTAATGCTGCGCTTCGAGTAGCAATAAAATTGAATGACACATTCTATCGCAAATATTGTTTTGGACATTGTTGGCGGACAAGAGAAGTGCTGCTATTGACGCACCACATTTGACCTTTCCTCTGTCAGAAATTAGCAACCACTTGTCATATTGACTCAAACAAGGTCTCAAAAGTTGAAGCTGCTCGCAAAACAGAGAAAATTGAAGCTACATTAAAATCGAAAACTTTCGGACGGAAAACTTTCGGCAAAAAAACTTCGGAAAAAAAACTTTCTGACGCTTTTTTCAGGAATTTCGGACAAAAAAACTTTCGGACAACCATGACATAAAAAAACAAGCAAAATACCAAAATATATGTAAAAATAATTGTGATTCCATCAGGAATATCAATTTACAGTAGGTCCATGATGATCATCGCTTCAACAAGGACATAAGAATGTAATTTTCGTTCGACTGAATAATAATAAAACCAGCTGTGGTGCTGCCATACGTGAAATTTTTTCAAGAAATGCTTTAAGGAGCCAAACTTTTAGATGAAGTATTTCAAGAAACCTAAGTTCTACTGTTAAAACATTGATTTATTAACGTTTTATGTTACGTTTCTTTCTGCTTTTCTATTTTCAAGGAATTTTAAAGTTTCGGACATCACCAAATTTCGGACAAATAAACTTTCGGACAAAATTTTGTCCGAAAGTTTGATTGTCCGAAAGTTGTTGTTTTTAATGTACACTCGTCCACAGCAGCCATTCAAACGAGGCAAAAACGTTTTGGGATACCCTGTATATTCTAACAGTGAGAAAAAGGCTTAGACGCAAATTAAAAGAGAATGCTGCAAAGAATCAAAAAAGGAATATAAAGTCATGATGTTGTACTGAGTGACAATCAACAATACAAATTGTTAATAGTAAAAGGGGAGGAAGGAATTCGTGAAAATAGCCATTTACAGATCAAATATGATGGGCCGATGCACTAAAAGACTTACCCTGAGTACCAGAGCATGTTATAAAAGACTACATTACAGTCTATAATACCCAAGAGGGGAAATTTGGAAATCCCCACTCCCATATACAAGTTCTAACTTTCAATTTTAAGCAACGAAACGTTACTGTCTTTACAGCCTGATACAAAGAGAGCCCGCATAATAGAACCACTTTTTCAAAACAGACTATTTTTCCATTGAAATTGATTTAAGTTTTTCATACCAGGGTACCATTTCTCAACAATATCAGCCAGACGTTTGTTAAAAAAGTGTCTTCTATTTTCCGGGTTCTTATTCTGTTTAACTCGCCCAAGTCTCTCCCGTCTTTGTTTCCTCAAATCCTTCGCAGAGGCCATCATTTTGTATTTTGACACGGAAGAGACTTGGTCAAGTCCATGGCAGATGTATCCAGGTTTAACTGATGGCCGGGACCACGCAGCCATTGGGCTAGGGGGGGCTGTAGCCCCCCACTTTTTTCAGAGATAGGTCTAAAAACTTTTACAAATATGGAATCTTCAAGTTAACTCATTTAAATGTATCGATAACAGCGAAGAAGATAACTCGCAAACAAATTTACATGTCAACCGTGGTAACTTTAGCACGTCGTAATCAGGGTCATTGATCGGTGAAGTGGTGATTATTTGCAAGCTCTTGCATGTTAACCCGGCAACGAGTGCATCTGCTGAGAAATCTTTCTCAATGGCTAGACGCCTGAAAACGTGGCTTCGTTCGAACATGAAGCAAGCAAGGTTCAACAATCTCGCAATACTGAACTTCCATAAGAAACGAGCGGACACGATGCCCCTCTTGGAAATAGCTAACGACTTCGCTAAAAATGAAAACAGGCATCGCAACTTTGGCAAGTTTACTGAAACAGATCTTCAGTAGTAATTTTTATCGTGAGGAGAAACCCTTTGTTGTTAATTTGTTGGTTCTTTATCTTGTTCGCTAAGGGTAATTTTCGTTATGTTTAACGTTTTTGAATTGGTTCGTATTAATACCTTTATATAACATTTCTATGACACCTAATAGTTGGCACGATATGTGTCTCTTTTGATAGTTCCTTGTCTCTTTTCTGAAAGGAACTGTAACTTAATATGGACATAAATAAGCACATCTTTCTTTGAAAGGGGCGTTTTCCGAGGTTCTAAAGGGCGTGGTCTCAAAAAATTTTCCGGGGGGCAAGCCCCCGGACCCCCACCATAGCTCGCTTCACTCGCTATTCAGCCCCCCCCCCCACTTTTAAACTGCTGCGCGGTCCCTGACGGATGGATTCCGTAAGACGCCATCGCAGAAGCACATTACAAGTGGATGGTTTTCTGACACACCCAGCGTCTGTTCCGAATGCAGCAACAACACGAAAGCAATTTTAAAAATCAATAACACTATAAATTTTTGTGATTTTTCATAATTTTTCATTACATTGGGTCATCCAGTACTTTGAAAAACGTCTGACAAAAAAAGATTAATGGTTCTAATCATTTTTTCGCTCTTCAAAGTGATACTAAAAGTTATTCATATCTGATACGTGCTGACTAAAGTCTTGTCTCTAATAAAATATCACGTGACATTTGCAATGACGGGCAGTTCCATGTAAATTTCATTTCTAAGATATACTTGTAATTACTTCGATAAATCTATACCAGTTTAACTGCAATATAAAAGTTCTGTTTCACAAACTTTTACTTTTAGGGCGAATATTCTATGTCTATTACTATTTTTGTGCTTGGTGTACAGCAGTTAGGGTTACGGGCGTTTCTCCTTCCTCTTCTCCTCAGGTAGAATAATCGCCTTTGGTAACATATCTTTAAATTTCGAATGCGTCAACACGTTAGCGGCACAGTTTGAAAATGGGATGACATCGTTACGGAGAGGCCTTCCGCCCCATAGAAGCCGGCACATTTTTTGCCGTCACAGTTTAAAAACGGCAGTACATATTTGAAAACGGACATCAATCAACCTAATCTGAAAGCGGCATGTGTGAACACTCGAAAACGATGAAAACGGGTATTTTTCAAATTTTTTGCGATGAGGCCAATGGATTAGTTCAACCTAGATAAATTTCGTTGTGGTCAACAACTAGGCTGTTTGTCGCAGGGGTTACGAGAAGATTGTTACCCATGTAGGTTTCTATTGTTTTTGAGCTTGTGCCGCTATCTCATGAAGGAAGTTTTACGCCTTTTAGGGCATTGTACCGGTACAACTCTTTGGATCCGTAAATGAATTTATTCACAGCACAAAGGCGAACAATAAGCAGCGTTGTTCATAAGTCGAGAATAGACCATTTCGACAATTAAAATCGGAGACTGGGGAGAGTGGTTTGTTCTGGTAAATGGCGGATGCAGTTCTGGTAAATGGCTGCCGCGTAATGAGCTCGTTGAAGAGAATACTGTAAATATGGCAATCACTACTGCATAAAACGCAGCAATTGAGCTGTCTTAGGATTTAGCCAAATAGCTGTCCATGCAAAATACAGACAAACATGTAATTTACCTCTATTCGCAACTGATTTCCTTTTCAGCTTTTAATTCAATGCTGCAAACTTTGAGCTTAGGCCCTTTCCGCATAACTTGATGAAGTACATGACGCATTTGAAGTATTTAGAATAAGACAGATTACTCTGACTTCGATTTTCAAGTGAATGGAATTCAACTGAAGTTTTAACTTCGAAAATTGTTGTTGAATTCAATTAAAATTGACGCGAAGAAAATGTTCGAATACAATTCGAATTTTCTTAATCTGACGGTTGAACTTGGGTCAAAACTGATATTTCAGAAACTGAAATTCTAAAACAGCGCCGATGCTCTCGCGATCGTCGCCACGGCTTGCGAAACTCGATATTTACAGTATATTCACCTCAACGGCCTAACTATGCGGCAGCCATTTACCAGAACTGCATCCGCCATTTACCAGAACAAACCGCTCTCCCCAGTCTCCGATTTTAATTGTCGAAATGGTCTATTTGCTGCCCCTTCTGCATGCCACGCAGAAATTCGAATGCGACACACTTGCAAAATAGTATAAAAGTCCATATGAAACGTGGCATTTTCACACTTCGATAGCAAGTTTTCTCTGTGCGATCTTCCTTCGCAGCCCTCCCCAAGAAACCTTTGAACTTTATGGTGTAGGAATGATCTTGCTAGACTGACCTTACTACCACCTACGTACTTGAACTCTTTGTAGCGAGTAAATAAAGTTATATTCGTTTCAATGTTTCGAGTAAGAAAGCACCGAAAGAGAAACAGACCAGAATCTCGTTTACACTGTTCCTGCAAGTCCGCAACACTTTCCTTCCTTCTGCTGAAAAAAATATCCTCCGGACCAGAGAAAACGCTCCTGAACTGCGACAGCAGCGGATCAAAACTGTACAAGTACGGTTTAGGTCTTAGGCTCGTTGTATGAGTTAACTATGCCATGACGCTCTGCTCCGAGTTCCTACATCACAATGAATTTCAACACTGTTTAAGATGAAAGATGATTTTGAGTCCAGGGCATGAAAAAATATTTTCCTTCCTGTGACCGGATTGAAGAGCATCCTAAAGTTTCGTGCAATGAAGAAAAAAGCGAACATATCCAGCTCTTCTGAAAGAGGCCAGGATTCAAAGGCAATACTATGTAAAAATTGTACAACTTGTGTGAAGTCTGCGGCGATGGAGGAGCTGGGATCCTATTCAACAAACCATTTGTGAGAAGCATCTTTCTAATCTTGTATTAGCTGTAAAAAATATGTATTAAAGTTTCACTTGCGATTTATTAGGTAACTTTTGCTTGACTTTGTAAGTTATT
Organism: Aurelia sp. 4 Dawson et al 2005; assembly: GCA_964019985.1. Taxonomy (NCBI): domain Eukaryota; kingdom Metazoa; phylum Cnidaria; class Scyphozoa; order Semaeostomeae; family Ulmaridae; genus Aurelia; species Aurelia sp. 4 Dawson et al 2005. The sequence goes on along the minus strand of OZ026492.1, from coordinate 32,228,430 downwards.
TTCTTTATTTTGACAAATGACAAACGGAACGAGACAAAAAGGAACTTATTCTGATAAAGTTCCTTCACGAATATATAAAATGAAAATTTCCTGAGACCGCCTGGTCGCATGATCAGGTGGGTTTCATGTCCTCGTTGAGTCTATCTTATCACTTTAAATTTTGACAAGGTACGGAGGCCTGCCTCTTCGCTTTCCTGGTGCAACCTAATCTGATAACCAACGCGTCTTTAATCCCTGCAGTAAACCTTGCTCAACAAGGAATCATAATAAAATGGTAAAAAGTTGACCTTGCTTTAGCCCTGCTCCAAACTATTACCTCGCAGCTACAAAAAGTAGCAAAAGTGATTCGGAACACAGATAATGACGAAAACTCTGAACAAAGGCTTATCAGCATCGAGCTGCATTTCCGCTTGAGTGGAGAATGCTTGAGAACATCTTTTTCAAGACAAATATGGCTGCGATAAACAACGAGATAAGTCAATTGAATACGTCAATTCATTGAATACTGAATGGTGATTGGCTATTAGGAATAGAAAGCAAAACGATGCACTGCAAAAATCAAGCGAGTTCAGCATCCTTCCCTGGATCACGAAGCAGCTTATGAGCATAAGAAATCTCTGGGTCAGCGGTTTTTTCAACATGCTTCGCAGAAATGCTCTCCAAAACTTTCCGCTCAATGCAGCTTCATGGAAATAAGCCTGGCGTGTTGCGAAGTTCGCACTGTCCATTAAAGCTCAGATCACGTTGAAATTCGTGGATCTTGTGAACACGATTTCAACCACAATTTCTCGTGTGTGAAGGCCTAAATAGGGCTAAGTAATTTAGAAAAACATTACAAGTAATATCATCGCATGATCAAGTCAGAGAGCACAGGGAAACAACGGAGGCAGGTAATCATTTCAGGCACGCCCAACACTACACAGACATCAAATGGATCCTTTGTCGCGTAGTCTTTGGAAGTTACACATGCAGAGAGCGTGAGTCACGACCAAAGTGATGCGTGAGATGCTCTATGGGACAACAAGCCCATCGCATTCTTGAATCTGGATCTTTTTATTTGAATCACTAGCTTTTGTCTTTTTTCTGCGTTACCTCTTCTTCTTCTCGACAATGTGAATCTGTTTATGGAGGGAGAATCATAATGACAAATATACAGGATCAGTAAGAAAAAAATGCAGAGCCACCGAGAGCTTTTCGAGGCCCAGGGGTAAAACTGTGAATTGTGTCCCCCCCCCGCGAGCGAAAGTGAAATGAGCAGAAAATTTTTTCGATCACCCCCTTTAGATTGGCTTAAAACGCATTTCAAAGCATTTCCAGCAGTCAAAATGTGAAATTTCTGTAATCATGAGGCCCTCAAACCCTGAGGCCCCGGCGCAAAGTGCCCCTCCTGTCCCCCTCTCGGCAGCCCTGAAAAAATGTAACCCAGTCACTATTGAAAATAAAAAAATGATAAGCGTTGATAAGATGTGATGTGTGCCGTCTGAAAGTACTGGCTAAGTCCAAAAATATGTTTACGCGTTTGGCGGGCTGTGTAATAAGACTGAATTCCTTAGATGAGTCAAAGGATACCTTAGATGAAGCAAATTTTATTGGTTAAATCATTCACAACTTATACCCAGAAGTTAGGGAAATGCTGGAGAGAGGCCTGTTAGGAGCCAATGATTCCACATTCCATTCGAATGCGCAAGTACTTACAATTGAAATTCAAATTTCATATTTACAACTGGCAGGGTAAACGCCAATGCCACAAAAATCAGGGACCACAATGGAAGGTGGAATTTTTGATTACCATACAAACCTTTAAAAGGCATTTTTCTAATTGTTGGGTCAAATTGTAGGGTGTTGAAGTGAATAACCTGAGTTAAAAGATGAGATTGCATAGGTTTATAAATAGCCTGTTGTATTTGGTAATCCAGCTCGTGGCGAAAGAAAACAAGGCCAAAGAAAATAATGCATGGATTAGGCGTTTCTTTGTCCTATTTTTTAGACAAGCGCTATACATCAGGTCATTCACTGTAAAGATATATGATTTTACCAAAAAAACTTTTCTCATTTAATTCACCTCATAGATTAACAGTGTGGTTTTCAACATCACTCACACACTTTTTATCCCACAACAAGCCAAATGGGTAAACTCTTTTTGACTCATCCGGTTGCGGATGCCTCTAAAAAGTACTCCTGTTTCAAAAATCACCGAAATTTGATTAGATGGAGAATATTAAAATTTCCCTTTTGGCAAGCAGATCAAAGAACAAAGTATTACTTTTGCAGGTTTAGCTAATCTTAAGATTGGTTGCAAAGTTGCAAATTCATATCTTTTTGAATCATCCTGCAAAATAGACCTTTTAGCTATTCTAAAAAAGAATCTGGATCGAACGATATTTTATTACATTTTGTAGAATTTTCGAATGTGTACAATAGTGATAGAAGCTCTAACGCCACTCAGTCGAATGTCGTGTATAAAAATGTATAAAAATAACGCTCGATCCAGGCTCTTTTGTAGAATAGCTAAAAGGTCTATTGTATCTTTTATGAATCATACTGTAAAAGAGCACTGATATCCTTCAAGTTTGGTCATAAACGCGAAATATCATTGGAGACCTGGAGGATAATGAAAAATCTCAAATCATGGCTTCTTTCAACGCAACGATTTTGCAAATTTGATTTAAGAGTGCTTGAGGTTCATTTCATGCAATTTGTGCTGTGAAAGATAGAATTCACCATTTTTCAATATATTTGAACAACTAACTGAACAGATCAAAAAGAACTTTTCGAGATAAGTTTAACTAATCGAGTCTGACAATCTTTGTAATGGATCTATCATTTTATGGGATACCCAATACAATGTTTCTTCTTCCCAATGATATGCAGTTTGGAAACATTCATGCAATAATTTGTCATTGAATCAATCTAGGTGACAGAGCAGAAATTGCCCACGCATGCATGAAAACTTGTAACTTAGAGCTCCCTAACTTCCTGCAACAAATCACAAAATTAGGCAATACTTAAAGGCATTGAGGCATGGTAAATAGCGATTCTCCGTTGGAGGTCAGTTTGCTTTCATGTGATCAGTTTGTCTTCATGTGATCAGACATAAAAAGTTTTTCTTCTTTGCCCACTGCGAGGTTACAAAATCATGTGTGCAGTTTGATAAACAGCAAATCGGATTGACCACGGCTATCACAATGACTCAGCAATTTGTGCAAAGTGGGTATAAGCGGTCTATTTACCATGACTCGATGCCTTTAACATTTCCTTTCTAGGGCCATAAACGCTGGATTTGTCATTTCAAAAAGGTTGTCAGTCCATATCCTTCCTTATCTTAGACTGCTCGATGACGTCATTTTACGAAGTTTTCAATCTGTCCATTTCAGTACGTATGATCTATACCGAACAGAGCTTGTTGTTCTCTTCAAGCAGAATCTTTAATCTGCATTTGCCAGAATATGTCAGTCCAGAGAAAATTCTCCAGGTTCAAATAACAGCGACTCATGCGTTACAGGGTGCGCCAAGAAAGTTAAGATATTTGAACAGTTATAGTACCCAAAAGACTAGATAGAGACTAGAGAACTAGATAGAGAATAGCTACCATCGCACCTTGTTTCGTCTCAACAGATTCCTTACGATCCGATCGAGAGTTCTTGGCCCTCTGATAGAGCAGAAACTGCGTAAAATGACGTCATAAAGCAATTTGAGATAAGGAAGTGTTTGGAGAGATAAGCCTTTTGAAAAGATAAATCAAGAGTTTAAGACACAAGGAACAAAATATCAAGTGCTGCCGAATTTTGGGATCTGTTGCAGGGAGCTAGGGGCACTCAAAGTTGCAACTTTTCGCGCATGCGTGCGCAGTTTCTGCTCTGTCTGGCCCTCTTCTTCAAATTTGCAACCTACGAGTTTTTCAGTAAAGTCGACTTTAGCAATCATCTCTTTTCGAAATAAAGATGTACAAAAATTGACAAAAAATACTATAGATTTTCTGTTATCAACAAAAGATTGATTCATTCAAACCCATAAACCTTTTCACCTCAGCAGCCTCATTTTGGAATTTTGCGAAATTTCTCTAAATTGCCACATATCAAATTTCCGACCTCAGTTTCACATTCAGCAACAAAATTTTGGCCCAACTGCAAATATTCACAAAATGTTAGTGATATGTATTTTGATTTTATGACGAAAAAAAAATTGGAAAATTTTTACGGGATCTGACCGTGACTAATGACTGATTCAGCAGTTCTCATGGACTGACGGGGCTACCGTGCCTAAATAAATAAAAATGAAATGAATGAAATGAAAAATTGTGTAACGTTACACCCCAAACGAATTTCACCGTCAAATCCCTTAAAAATTCTCAAATTGATTGTCATCATAAAATCAAAATTGCATACTCTAGTAAAATAAGAAAATTTAGACTTAGACGAAATTTTGGTTGCTGAACCCAAATATGTTGCCAGAAGTTTGGTATGAAGAACTTTTCAAAAATGTGTTAGTTTGTATTCAGTACTCTAAGTCCCTACCACGATTTTTCAAGCACCTGTATTTTCTGGCTTAACCGGAATAGATCAACGACAACATTGTCTTCCTTACATGATGTAGTAGGGCTTAAAGATCGAAGCAATTATCCTACCTCACTAACAGCCACCCAGTTTTCGTTTTTATGCTCCAATACCCGGATTCGCAATTCAGCTATCGGTCCAATGTTATCTGGTACTCTATTTGATGATAATCCGGTTGAAGAAAACTTTCCAACTTCAATGTAATCCTTCTTTTTGTACTCGTTCTGTATGTGATTTTCTTTATCTGCCAAGTTAACAATTTCAGCTTCTGTCACTAAGGGAACAAAACAATACTACATTAACGGCATATCGCTCGAAAAACAATTGCATGCTAAGATCCATAGGGTCCTCTCGATCGTTATATCAGCTGTCAGAATTTGTTGACCACGCTTCTCAAAAGCGAAATATGAAAGAAAACCTTTAGAACAATTCTAAGTTGGAGAAACACAAGAAATTGTTGATGATGATATGCAACTTAGTTTAAGTGCAAACAACCAAGTTTACTGTTATCCGGTTTCTCTTTCCGAGGAATGTAACCTTTACAGGACAAATTCAGGGTTGGCATGATATATGATAGAATGAAAGATTGTACTATGATATTTCAATTTGTTGTTTTTCTCTGCAAGAAGGTAATTGTTCAAACAACAGTGGGCTATGACGTCAATGATCGACTTGAACAACATTCATCTATCTTTTGGGTGCGTCATGAAGTGGGAATGTTACCGCAATATCATAGTCAGTCTCTTTATCGTGGTACATCATTTGAAAAGCTTAACGTAAAGGCCTACCTTGCTTATTGATAACATCGGCTCTTTCTTTTCGCTCTTGTGTTAAAACTTCTACAGTTGCATTGACGAGTATGTCTCCAGGATGGTCACTCATTCCAGTCCGGAATTTGAATCTATTGCAAAAATGAAAAGTTTTATTACATTTGTTTGAACTGAAGCATACTTTATGACTAAAGTTTGCCTTGAAATCAAAGCATGTCGAGAAAAGACGCCCCACAGACAGCAAAATTAATAAGTTCTCGTTTTGCTGTGTAAAAACATTAGCCTGTAACTCAAAGCAGTCCTTTCGGGAGCAAACCTCTTCGCGACTCAGGAAAAGGGAAGCCTCGAAATTAGAGCCACCTAGTAACTCTTCGTTTTAAAATTAGGTTTATGTGCATGCACACTTGCAAGTTAAACCGTCTTAAACTAAACCAAGTTATTGAATGCAGCGCTTTAATTGGTCAATACGACCAATTGAATTCATTGGTTAGAAGTCAGCCTGGTTTAACTACATCAGTGTTAATGGGGTACAGGTAATGTGCACATGAGCGTAGTTAACTGAATATAAGCCTACTTTATGCCAATTTGCGCAAGTAGGTTTCCATAGGTGTAGCCACGGAGATTAAGGCCGATTTTGGTTACTGTTTAATTGATCTCCCTGGTGTAACCATTCGCTAATGCTAAGGGATAACAAAGATTTTACATGCTACGTGCTAAAATTTCTTCTTCGCCTCTGTTAAGTTAGCAGAAAGAGGCAAATTTCTCCTTTAAAGGTTAATCTGTCAACCATTTAAGTAAATGAACGGAGATTTAGGAATATAGTCTAAATATAGCATAAAAGAACGACAGGCGCTACTTATGTTCCTATTGTTTTTATCGATCGAGAACTTCAAATGCAATAGGTTATATTGAGAATGACCCAGTCCACCTAGCTTAGTTGCTTTTAAATTCGCTGATTTACTTCAAGGAGCCAATATCAGCAAATACAGTATTAAGTTTCAAGTGAACGATCTAGAAGTACCGGCAAGAAGCTCACGTTTTATCACATGCTAATTTTATCCCTTAATAAGTATATTATTCCCTATTGTTCCAGCCTAAGTGCGGACTCGCGACGGATTTGTTTCTAGGAAAGTGGTTTCTCCTCCAGCGGACTTTGAGCGTTTGTGGCATTAAAGCCTGTCCAAAGTCACTTGCAGTTCCCAAGATCGTGGCATCAAATCTCATTGGTAGAATGGAATCTCTGTTGTTCTCCTTTTGTTGAATTGATCGGTAAACATCTTCAAGGAAGTCTAGTAATTATTCTCATTGACTTTGATTCAGTAGGGTGGCAGTAGGATCGTGAACAATGCACCTGCATACAATAGGCCTCCTTTGGCCAAAACTGTTCATGAACACGTCAATTAAATGTAATATGCCTATGCTGTATCAGCAGAATCACACTGCGTCGTTAGTGTTCATACTCATGAGGAGGAGAAACCTCTCTGAAAATAAACCTGTCGCGTCTGCACGTAAACTGTATCGTTATCAGAAAAGCTTAGGATCTGTTCCTTGTTCTTGTTAAGTGCTTTCTGCATGGCGGATGTTCATTGTAATGTTCTTTACAACTGGTTCATCTTACCTTTCAAGCACTATTGGTCTTTTAAAACAGAATCTCAGAACATCCCCTGAGTGTGGAGTAAGCGCCCAAAAGAATGTCTGACCCAAATAACCAGCCTCTGCTGTGTAACGTTGATAAGTTTCAAACGATGTTTTGATGTCCGCTTTCGGATTTAAATGTGCATGAAACATCGGTTGGTTTTTGAAATCTTTATCCTGCAAAATAGAAACATATTACTGAAAAGAGACGAAGAATAATCATCGTCGTAATCATTCATTATACTTAAATCAAGGAAAATTCGTACCTAAATTCCTCGGCTTTGACGCAATTCAGGGGTAGTTTTTTATGTATTCAATGTTTAAATGTCCAATTGTGCATGAGCAGGCTTCATTTCTCAGCCATCATTCCTTAGAGAGCAAGTGACCTCGATGTTTTGCTATAAGAGCATGGGTTGTTTAAATGAAAACAGCCATAACTGCATAGGAAGACGCTATATTTTGAGCTTAGTCAAAATATAATTCTGTCTAGGAAACTGAATATCATCCATCGTTTTGGAACATTCACAATAAAATGTACAGGTTACACCCATATATATATATATTTATATATCTGTTGGCATGAAGGTCGCGGGTTCAATTCCGGGCAGGAAAATATTTTTGATTCTCCAATTGTGGTAGCCCACTCATGGAGAATGTTAATTACCGTGTCAGCTAATGCCGAATGAAATATACGTAAGCATGGCTCTGACGAAGGCTTTAAGCGGAAACACGAAAAAACAAAATATTTCTCCTGTCGACGGTGTAGGACCTTAGATTTGAATGACTTCGGATTTCTCCGTAATTTCATTGAGCTTGAATAGCTCAGTGGAATTATTGGTGAGTCTGTTGGCATGAAGGTCGCGGGTTCAATTCCGGGCAGGAAAATATTTTTGATTCTCCAATTGTGGCAGCCCACTCATGATATATATATATATATATATATATATATATATATATATATATATATATATATATATATATATATATATATATATATATATATATATATATATATATATATATGAACTCAGAAAAAACACATTCTTGTAAACGTTTCGGCCGAAGCCTTCATCAGTATGACTTTTCAAAATTAGCAGGAGCATACATATAGATTACGAATTCCAAAAACAATACAAGACAAACAATAGCCTAAGCGGGATCCTACTCATTACAAAGCGTATAAAAGATGTGTTAAATAGCCGGCAATACAAAGGTGGCGGGAGAAAGATCAAAGAAAGCGCAGAGTTAAGAACTGCTGAAGCCGGTGGCTGTGTCTGTCTCGCCGAAGCTATAAGGATCGCATATTACAACAAAACAAACAATAGAAAGATCCGAGAGTGGATAGGCAGAACAGAAAAGCCTAAAAAACAGCGTGTATCCCTAACGAAAAGCTCAGTGCTAAAACCAAAACAACACAACAACCAAAAATATAACAAAAATGAAATCTATGTATCAACCTGCCTAGTGTTTAAACCCTTAGGGGTAAAGCAATCCAGCCGATATTGCCAGAAGCTTTCCCGCATCCTATTTCCCCCCGTTAGCCTATCGATTATCTTAACGCTAATATCCTTCAGAAACCCCTGGTGGCCTTCTTCAGTAAAATGTCTGAAGAATTCCGCCTGGGGTACTGAGGCCCCCGAATTAAACTTACGGCTACACGCCTTGTAATTATTAAACCTAAGCCTAAAAGGCGTGCAGGTGCTACCAACATATTGTACACCACAAACAGTACATTCCAACAAATACACAACATTTGACGAGTCACAATTAAACGAATAGTTTATCCTATATTCCCTGCTATCTATGTTTGAATGAAAATGTTCACTATTACTCATAACGTTACACACTTGACAACGAGATTTACCACAACGAGAACATCCCTTCTTATCAGTCCCCCCATTTCCCTCATTACTCAGCCTAGCCCTAACAAGTATATCCTTAAGGTTCTTACATCTCCTAAAAGCTATTAAAGGTGGCTCAGGAAACACCCTCCCATGCTCCTCCGAATTCGTGAGCATAGGATGGAGTCTCCTGGCAACCTTCCCCAAACTATTGAGCGCTGGATGATATGTCGCAACAAGCGGAACCCTTTCCCCCCTCCCTTGGTCATTGGTCCTATTTCCCGCATTTGCTAGAAGAGCCGTCCTATCTAACCTACGTACCCTATCTATTTGCTCATTAACTAAAGACTCTTCGTAGCCCCTGTCCTTAAGCCATCCAGCTAACTCGCCTACTCTCTCCTGAAACTGGCGATCCTCCGAGCATATCCTACGAAACCTAAGTGCCTGACCATAGGGGATCGCCTTTTTGGTGTGCCAGGGGTGACAAGACTTCTTGTGCAAGTACTGATGTGTATCAGTAGGCTTGCAAAACAAGTCTGTCGAAAGGACTCCCCCCTCCCCCACGCTAACCTGAACATCTAAAAAGCTAATCCTATCCCGTGATTGTTCGCTAGTAAATTTAATGGTTTCGTGGCTACCGTTGAGATGATTGATGAAAGACTCCAACTTTTCTTCCCCATGCGTCCAGATAAAGAATACATCATCGATGAATCTCATCCAGACAAGGGGCTTGTCAGCTGAAGCCTCCAACAACCTCTCTTCCAACCGGGTCATGAAGAGATTGGCGTAGGCCGGAGCGAACTTCGTGCCTATAGCCGTGCCCAATTTCTGCCTATAAATCCTATCATTAAATTCAAAATAATTATTCTCCAAGACCAAGGACGCCAACCCCACTAGGGTATCGGTAGCCACGCCCGGGTTTTCCCTTCTATCCAGCGCCTCCCTGACGGCCTCTAAACCCTCCCCGTGTGGAATGCTGGGATAGAGTCCCACAACATCAACCGTACACAACATAGCCCCCTCTGGTATCTTTCCTAACTTACTTAGCCTAGACAAAAAATGGTTAGTGTCCTTAACATACGACCTACTTTGGCTAACCAACGGGTTAAGGTGGTGGTCTAAATATTCTGAAATATGTTCTGTTATTGTACCGCAATTGGAAATAACTGGTCTCCCCTTAACACTACTAAGACCCTTGTGGATCTTAGGCAACAAGTAAAATCTACCTAACTTAGAATCCTTAACTTTCAAATACTCAGTCACTTCCTCTAATCCCGGGTCCTCCTCCCTCATCTCATTCAACCTAGAATTAACGGTCTTACCCAGATCTACCGAGGGGTCCACCTCTACTTCTTCATAAACCTGCCTATCGTCTAGTTGTCGGTTAGCCTCACTTATGTAGTCCCCCCTATCCCATACTACAACTGCTGATCCCTTGTCCGCTTCCTTGATTACTATGTTCCTATCAGATTTAAGTTGTTTCAAAGAAAGTTGTTCAGAAGGAGAAAGATTACTAAAGTTCTTACCCTCCGGCGAGACAGACATTACCTCCTTCTCCAGCAGCGAAAGATAGTTTTCTAGGACTGGGTCTTCTTTTGGGGGCTGCCACGAGGATTTGATTCTAAATTTGTTATCGTTATTGTCCTCTGAAAAACTGTCCTCATTGTCCCTAAAATGCCATCGTAATCTCATCCTTCTCTTGAATGCTTCGAGGTCTTCTTTAAGTTTCGCTTTGTCGATGTCAGTGGGAGTGGGTGAAAATTTCAGGCCTTTCGACAGGAGACTTATGTCTTCTGCCGAAAGTTCCTTTCGAGAAAGATTCACCACATTCCCACTGACAAATCGTCCTGTTAGCCTTCCATTTTCTGTCACCTCCGCTTCATTCACTAAATCGCCGTTTACTGGTTCAACAACATGTCCAGGGGTCTCATCTTGTCTTCTCTCCATTGGCCGAAGATCGCTACTGTCAAACAGCTCGTGGTTGTGGTGATCTGTGGTTTGAAGTTCTGCAAGCCTTTCGTTGGTCAGAGCTATTCCCGATTCATTGCACAGCTTACTTGCTTTCTTCTTTCTCTTCTGTTCCAGGGTTTCTTTAAGACTTTTGACCTGCTCTTTGATGTGGTCTAGTTCTTCTTGGAAAAGGTTTCGTCGTTCTCTTTGCAGCGTTTCGGTTATACATATATACATATATAACCTCGTTTCTATGCTTTTATAAATCAAGGCAAATTTGTAGCAAAACTCCTCAGTTTTGACGCAATTCTGGGGTAGTCTTCATGTATTCAATGTTTAAATGTCCAGTTGTGCATAAGGAGGCTTCCTTTCTCAGCCACCATTCCTTAAACTCGTGGGAAAGAGAGCAAGTGACCTCGGTGCTTTGCTATAAGAGCATGGGTTGTTTAAATGAAAACAGCAGTTACTGTATAGGAAGACGCTATATTTGAGCCTAGTCGAAATTCGATTCAGTCTAGAAAATTGAACATTGTCCATCTACTTATGTATAGGATAACCTCGTTTCTATTTAAGTCGTGGAAAATTCGTAGCAAAATTCCTCAGCTTGACGTAATTCAGAGGGAGTTTTTGCGTATTCACATTTTAAGGTCCAGTTGTGCATAAGCAGGCTTCCTTTCTCAGCCATCATTCCTTAAACTCGTGGGAAAGAGAGCAAGTGACCTCGGTGCTTAATTATAAATGCATGGGTTGTTTAAATGAAAACAGCCATTACTATAGGAAGATGCTATATTTAGAGCTTAGTCAAAATATGATTCAGTCTAGAAAACTGAATATCATCCATCGCTTTGGAACATTCACAATGAAATGTACAGTTAAACTCAATTATACTTAAATCAAGGAAAATTCGAAGCTAAATTCCTCAGTTTTGACGCAATTCAGGGGTGGTTTTTATGTATTCAATGTTTAAATGTCCAGTTTTGCACAAGGAGGCTTCATTTCTCAGCCATCATTCCTTAGAGAGCAAGTGACCTCGGTGTTTTGCTATATGAGCATGGATTATTAAACTAAAAATGGCCGTTACTCTATAGTCAGAAGAGCTTAGTAAAAATTCTATTCAGTCTAGAAAATCGAATATCATCCATTTTTTTGAAACATTCACAATGAAATGTACAGGTTACACCCATATATATATATATTCATATCAAGGCCAATTTGTAGCAAAAAATCCTCAGTGTTGACGCAATTCAGGGGTAGATTCATGTATTCAATGTTTAAATGTTCCATTGTGAATAAACAGGCTTCATTTCTCAGCCATCATTCCTTAAACTCATGGGAAAGAGAGCAAGTGACCTCGGTGCTTTCCCATAAGACCATGGGTAATTTAACTGAAAACAGCCGTTACTGTATAGAAAAACGCTATGTTTTGAGCTTAGTCAAAATATAATTCAATCTAGAAAGCTGAATATCATCCATCGTTTTGAAACATTCACAATAAAATGTACAGGTTACACCCATATATATATTTATATCAAGGCCAATTTGTAGCAAAAATCCTCAGTGTTGACGCAATTCAGGGGTAGATTCATGTATTCAATGTTTAAATGTTCCATTGTGAATAAACAGGCTTCATTTCTCAGCCATCATTCCTTAAACTCATGGGAAAGAGAGCAAGTGACCTCGGTGCTTCCCCATAAGACCATGGGTAATTTAACTGAAAACAGCCGTTACTGTATAGAAAAACGCTATGTTTTGAGCTTAGTCAAAATATAATTCAATCTAGAAAGCTGAATATCATCCATCGTTTTGAAACATTCACAATAAAATGTACAGGTTACACCCATATATATATTTATATCAAGGCCAATTTGTAGCAAAAATCCTCAGTGTTGACGCAATTCAGGGGTAGATTCATGTATTCAATGTTTAAATGTTCCATTGTGAATAAACAGGCTTCATTTCTCAGCCATCATTCCTTAAACTCATGGGAAAGAGAGCGAGTGACCTCGGTGTTTTGCTATAAGACCATGGGTCATTTAACTGAAAACAGCCGTTCCTGTATGGGAAGACGCTATATCTAGAGCTTAGTCAAAATTCAATTTAGTCTAGAAAACTGAATATCGTCTATTTATTCATGCACAAGTTATACTCATTTCTATTCCGGGCAAATTCGTAGCAAAGGTCATCTGTCTTGACGTAATTAAAGACCATTTTTCGTATATTCACTGTTTAAATATGCAATTGTGTATTAGCAGTCTTCAATCAAAATTCTGATCGTTCCCGGGTCAACTGTATACTTTATATATTATAAGGAGAAATGATGATGAAGTAGAGCAGCCGCTGACTGCAAAATCTCCATCTTTTTAAGAAAGCAGCTGCTCAAAAACTGAAGTCGCGCTCGGCTATTAAAGTAACTCTGCTTTCCGCTCCAGTGAGCAAAGAGTTGCCGTTTCGCAATACCACTCTCCTCAGGAAGCAGTTAAGTTCTCCAATACTATTCGCTCTTTTGACAAGCGGTATAAAAAGCACGCTCTTCTAAACGATCTTGGCAATCAGAAAATATATAAATCGTAATGTTTCCATTAAGGCTAGTTTTGCAGATTATTTTCAAAACTTTTTGCTGATTTCAGATAATTGGATTTATCTCCAAAACCATTTGAGAAATAGACCTTTTAGCTATTCTAAAAAAGAATTGAATCGAATGATGTTATGGCGCATTTTGAAGAATTTTCGAACGTGCACAATAGTGATAGAAGCTCTAACGCCACTCGATCGAACTTCGGGTATAAAATTGATCAAAAATAACGCTCGATCCAGGCTCTTTCGTAGAATAGCTAAAAGGTCTATTGTTGGTTTCCTTTCGCTATATCCTTAGCTAGGTTGTTGATCGGAGTGAATAAGCTAGGCTAGATTTCTCGCAGTCGGATTTCATTTCTGTTTACTTTTCGACAGCGAAGGGTAGAAACCTTGGCCAACAGATAACCATGTAACGAACCACGCTTTTAAACAATCATTATTAAAATAACATTCTGAGATGTTTCTATCGGCAAAAGAATCAACGTGTGCTATTGGGAATGCTATATCCAAGTCTCAACAGACATCCTTGGAGCGCTTGTGACAGTATCATTTCATGAATTTTACCAGCAATTTTGCCACTTTCCGTTCCGTGTCCTTTGAGACTTTCATGAGCATTCAGAAAACTTTTTCGCAAAGGGGCTCAACTTTATTGAACAAGCTTGACCGTTAAACCCAGGCTATTTTGGTACTGTAAATGCACAAATACCTAAACTCTTATAAATTCATTTGATTATATCTTAGGATAGGGGGGGGGAGGCTCTCTCCTCGATTAGTTTACCTATTGAGAGAGCTCCTCCTTTTAAGTAATTCCCTGCATACAATTTATTTAGACCTCCTTTAATTTATATATTGCATTAATTTTCTGTACCATTGCATTAATTTTTTGTGACATTATTTTTCAGATTTGTAGTTTAGTCATTTGTTTGTATTGTTAGCATAAATTGTATGTAGTAAATTTAAATAAAATAAAACTGAAACTGAAAATCTCCCTCATGCAGGGGCTTCGTGGCCGGGGGGATAGGGGGGCAACGACCCGCCGTAGAAATCAGATGGTCGGATTTTTCGGAAATTTTAAGGTTTCGTCTGAAAATCACTGACTTTGGGCTTGTGCTAAGTACATTTGATCATTGCATATTTTTGGATGGCTTTCAGTTCTTCTCACAGCACTTGCTCTTTTCGTTGCTATTCAGTAGCAATTTCCAGCTGGTCTTAGCAGTGTTTATTCACTGTGCATCAGAGCTTTGAAAAATTACGATGATCTTGCAGGATAAAATCTCATTGCTACAGGAGAAATTGTTGATTTAAACGGAGAGGTCTAAATGCATATTTGAAAATAACACTTGACAAGTTAAGTTGATTGAAATACAGTAAAGTCGCGCCTTTAAGAAACTGCACTATGAGAAACTCAGGCATTATTTCGCTGAATAAAATACCTCTTTACAAGAAACTATCCAGGCTTATTCATGCCTAGTTTCTTATAGAATGGTACATAGCAATATTATAATGCTTAAGTTTAAAAATGTCTCCAATAAGTCTCAATTCTATAGAAACGAGAATGAAAGTTTCAAGCCCAAATTGTTATAATTTCAAGAAACCTTCAATACTGGCTCGAACCATTAGATCTTTGCACAACAGTGCATATTTCAAAAACGTTTTGTAAACAATTTTGGCTGCTGTTTGTAATATATAAGAGTGTTTCTTATACCATGGTATACAGCCCCTGTTTTGAAGAAGTATATTTTGACATAAGAAACTAATCAGGCTGTCTTTGTGTAATGAGTTTCTTCAAGGCGGGACTTTACTGTACTACGGCACATGTCCTGACTTTTTGCTGACAAACTGCTGACGACCCTTTGTTATTGCACAATAGTGCCAAAGTCATTAGCAGTGAGGACCAAAAAATTCTTCATCCTCGCATTATCAACAGGAATTTCTTTGGTTTAATTCCAATGGGAATTAATTGACAATTTTGCTTTATAATTGAAAAGAAATTGATGTTGGTCATGAGCGCACTATATATACGGACTCAATGCCTTTACCCTGACTCAATTTCAAAGGAAATAGTGGTCTGCTCAATACCGTCACAAAGCTTATTCAAACCTCGTTTGAGAATAGAGTAATTCGCTGATATTTGTAAAGATGCCATTTGCCCACGAAGCTTTTTGAAATTTTTCTGTGAAGAAAACTACAGATTGAATACGATCTGATTACTCCTTGTTTCGCCTAGCAAAGAAATGTCATCTCTGAACGAAGGGTCTAATCATGCAATAAATTAAACTGTCTCACTTGCTGCAATAACCCATTTGACTGTTTGTTTTCAAGATAGAATTTGACAATGTGAGATAATTATGCGTATATATTTTCCACAAAACTTGGAAAAACAGCCCAGTTGAAAATGAGGCTCTGAACACGATTGATTCAATATTTAACAGACCAATATTTCCTTCGAAATAGGGTCTGGTTAACACAATATGCTTTGAGATCCAGAGAGATGAACGGTCCAACACAATCAAACTACCAACGGGAAGGTCAAAAACGATGTGGAGATTGGGTAGGAAGAAATACCCTCGATAGATTGAAAGAAAAGCCTGAGGTCAAGAAAAGTAAAAAAAATTTGTAGCAGCCTACCTACAACGAGCAGAGGGCACATGAGAAGAAGATCAAAAGAGTATCTGTAGCATTTTATTGGTATTAGTATTAATATCCATTATAAGTAGTAATAATATTAAGTGCAACTACAGTATGTTATTAGTGAGTAGTGTGACAACGTAGTGTGATGCGAAGTGTAATAGTTGCAGGGTTGCAATGTATTTTCATGCTCCTTGGACTATCGTCTTTTAATGTAATTTATTCGTTAGTATATTATGAATTTTATATGAATACCGTAAAAGCTCTATTAAGCCCCATCTCTATCAAGCCCCCTCTCTATTAAGCCCCCTCTGTAATAAGCCGCTCCCCTCTAAGTCAAAATTTGAAATAAGCCCCTCTCTCTATTAAGCCCCCCCCCCCTACTTATACAAAATTATAGAATTTACTAAATATTTTCCATCTATTTAGCTACACAACGTTGCAAGTTAATTTTACTATGGTTTGGGATAAAAACTGTGTCAAATTTACGTATTTGAGCCATAAAATTGTATGTTGATTCTGCAGAAAATATGGGATAAAAGAACTGAAAAGCTACCAAATATATCCTTGTCACATAATTTTGTGAATAAGCCCCCATCTATAATAAGCCCCCCCCCCCTTCTGGAAGGTTCGAAATTAAATAAGCCCCCCCCCCGGGGGCTTAATAGAGCTTTTACGGTAAGTGTAATAGTTGCAGGGTTGCAATGTATTTTCATGCTCCTTGCACTATCGTCTTGTAATGTAATTTGTTCGTTAGTATATTGTACATTTTAGATGAACACATACAAAAGATCACAAGAGCAGTAGTGGCCATTCAAAACGGGGATTATTCTTTTTTAGTCATCCGGTGAAAATGTAAATCAGGACTTACCACTAAAGCTTGTCTTTTCCCTTTTAAAGATGAAACTTTTCCAACATGTTGAAATAACGAGGGTTTGAATCTAATTTTCAGTCTTTGCTTTTGTAAATTACAATGTTTTGCATCCTTTTCTGGATTACAAACTTTTACCCAAAGTATATGATCTAAAAGCCAGTCTACCGGTTTGTCTCTATAAAACATCAGAAAAAAGTCTATCATGTTTGGCAGATCTGAAGACTTGAATAATTTTCCTGAAACAGAAAGAAATAATCTTATGAGTTTCTCATT
The DNA here is from genome assembly GCA_964019985.1 of Aurelia sp. 4 Dawson et al 2005. NCBI lineage: Eukaryota > Metazoa > Cnidaria > Scyphozoa > Semaeostomeae > Ulmaridae > Aurelia > Aurelia sp. 4 Dawson et al 2005. The sequence goes on along the minus strand of OZ026492.1, from coordinate 32,211,332 downwards.
ATAGTTTATTGAAGGTGGCTTGCAGAGAAAGAGAGCTGTCCACAGATAAGGACTCCTCCATAAATTTCTCTGATATCTCATTTCGCTTTCAACCTTTCATGTTATTAAATGATTTTAAATATCGGCTAATGACGTCAATTTGTTTGCAAATAACTAGTATTATTACGCAACTGTATCTATGTTTGAAAGGCTACGGTTGTAAGAAACCTTTCAACTGAGCTAAATGAATGCAATGTAAATCATCTAATGGCTTAATATGATGTTTAGAATACCAAGTTTGTTGAAAACAAGTTTTTGATAAGATTTCTTTGTGCGATAATAGCCTACAATACTGTCTTTTCCTCTTGCGAGAAAACTATATCATCTGCCTATCATACAAAATGGACGATTACGCTAAAGATGGCAGCGAGGAACTTTTTACCAAGATCCATTGCGCTCGAATTACGAATCCTTAACGATTCTATAGGAATTCAATTAAAGAATGCAATGCATCTTGGTAAAAAATTCCTTGCCGCTATCTTTAGCGTAATCGTCAATAGCGAATAACTCAAAGATGAAACAAGTTATGAAAAATTTTTACACAGAAATTTCATCATTCAACAGTGTTATCTATTTGCAGCGATAAAACTTTCGCCTTTAATGCTCTGCAAAAATGGGGTTCAAAGCTTTCAAATCTTTAAAAAGACATGTGTAAAAATGATCTACCAGATTTTGCTCTGGACCGAAGGGACCTTACGAGTAGTTTTCTGTGCAGTAAATATGCCATGGACATTTTGTGATATCTTGATCATTTCAAAAAAGGCGGCAATTATATTTCTGTTCAAAGAATTTAGGGAAAATTTTGAAAAATAAAATTATCGAATGTATGAATAAGAGAAAACACTACAATCTTTAAGAAAACATATGAAGGTTTACCGGGTGTCCCAAGAAGAGGAATACACATTTGGGTTCAGCAATGTGAATTTAGCTTTGATAAATGACTAATCACTAACTTAGGCCCATCCGCCATTGCCTGTAGTTCGTCCAGCGTTGCTATAGCTTCCATATCTAGTTATGACGCTTGCCCAGAAAGCAGGAGGTCCTTGGTTCGAGTCCCGGGTGTGGGACATTTAATTTTCTCAATTTTTCTTGAGAATTCAAAACATGTTTCCGTTTTCACCGAAAAAGGAGAAATCCTGGTTGCTCGCTAGCCGTCGAATATTTATAAAAACGCTGCTAGAAAAAGGTGAAAGCCGAAAGCAACCCATAAGGTGCTAAAAATCGAGATAATTAAGACGTACCACGGTAGTCTTACGGTTAAGACGCCTGCCAGGAAAGCAGGAGATCCGTGGCTCGAATCTCGGCTGTGGCGTGTTTTAATTATTTCTTGAGAATTTAAAAAATGTTTCCGTTTGCAATGAAAAAGGAGAAATCCTGGTTCCTCGCTAGGTGTTGAATATTTAGTTATGAAATCGATAGGGGAAAGATTTGTCCCAATTTTCAATGTGAAAGCCCACGAGTCTTTGTTTGAGCGTCCATAGTCTAGCAATAGCGATATCCACGAATATGCAATAAGTCTATGAAAAATTTTTCCGCGGGTAATTTCATACTGAGTAAACAAACTTACCTATAAACCCAAGAGCTGAAAATTCCAGCATGAACCATTCATTGGTTTCTTGTTGCAATGCAAACGTTTGTATAGTACTCGCATACGACAAGGTGGCCATTATATCATCTTCAAGTTGACAATAAAATCTAGCTCTGTTCTGTGCGTACATCATCAGATATGAATAATCTAAATTCTGTTTAGTCCTCCATTTCACCCTCTCCGGAGGATCATTAAATGTTAATGGTAGATTCGTCATATCAGGATAAAAATGAGAACTAGGTACTATGATCTCTAGTAATCCTTCTCTGATTGCTTCAGGGAAAGTGTTCTCTAATTCTTCGACTCTACTTTTAGCTACACTTCTTGAAGCCTATGAAGGAGAATACAGATCATTATTTTAGCAAAAAATACTTGCATTCTTCTACTTGAAGCTTGTCTGACCGGAAAGAAGAAAAGCTTTTTTCCCTGGAACTGTTCCAACAGGAAACTATTTTTGGGACATCCGGTATATAGGATTCCTTGGCAATACTAGTAGTTGGTCGAGAGTGGATTGGCACAAAAAAGGTGGTATGAAGGTGGATTGGGATTCACACATTTCGATGCAGGATGTTTGTCTCAACGACATAACCAAAGTCCCGTAAAATCTCTTTTGGGGGAGAAGGTTTCAGGGGAGGTGTCATTTTATCACACTCCTTGCTCCAATCTTACTAGAAACACTAAGGATTGTTAACATCGGAAAAAATCATTTTGTTACACAGGGCGTTTCAGAAAAAAAGCAACTCACTTATTTGAAAGAACAATCTATCTTCTTTCCAGTGACTTACTGGCGGATTAATTGAATTTTTCATTGCTTAATTGACGCTTTCGTCAGTATAGCCTATTTTTTAGATGCCGGAAAGTGAGAGGGGATTTACATAGACGATGATCCCCATATTCAAGAGCATATTTTATCATTATCCACAAATGGATCTCATGAGGATGAAATCGGAAATTGTCTCTTTCCCTCTTAAGGCATCACATTGAGTGCTTCTAGGCCTGAAATACTTCAAAAAATAATTTTTACAACTTTGAACAGAAAGAAGGGGTTGATTTTGCTTTTGCTGAATGCTGCATTTGAAATTGGGCATACTTAGTAAAACATAAATCAAATGATAAATAATTCCATTGAGGTATCAAAACTGCATATAATTAGAAAGAAAAAAATGTACTTTCGAATGGTAAACATCACATGTGCTTTGATTTTGGCAATCTTCTAAGATTCCAAATTATAATATTTTCTGAAACAACCTGTAGATGAGGTATGGTGAGTCAAAGTTTGAGTGCTCGCAATAGAAGTGCGCTCTTGATCAAATCAATACGCAGTTTCAGCTGCTTTTTGAATTCTGCACTGCAAGTTATTTGTTTCAATAGTTCGCAAGTTGAATATAAAGAACAAACACACGCAAATGTATGAATAAACTTACATCACCAATAAAAACGATAAGGACTACTTCATCTTTATCTTCTTCTGTTAGGCCTTGTATCAATGACTGAAGAGTTCCAGTTAAATATGAATGCCCGTCTCTTTTTATTGATGGAATACCATAAGCCACAGTCACTGAAATAAGGAGGAGGTCATTGTCAAGAGCAAGGTACTCAAACCAGAGATCTGAGGAACATAGCATAAAGCATGGGTTGCTGGCTGGCCATTTGTTACTTCATTACTGTGTCGCTCCTATGCAGTAATTCAACTTAAATGAGTGTGCCAATCTTGCATCATCGATGGAATACCATAAGCCACGGTCAGTGAAAGAAGAGGGCAGAAAGTGTTAATAGAAAGGAACTCAAAGCAGAGACCTGAGGAAGAGAGCATAAAGCGTGGTTTGCTGGTAGGTGGTTGTTTAACATACGTACCGGGTGTCCCAGAAAAAACGCAACGGATTTGAATGAATCTAATGGAAGCTGCTTCATACTTATTAGCAAACAATTATTTTTATTGAAATCTACAAATACTAGAATAAATTTTGATATGTTTTCCAGTATTTTTGGTGGCTTGGTTGTAAAGATAAACATCAGCAAAGTTCAAAATTGCTTCCAGGTCGAAACCAGAGCAGCTGCATTAGCAATACTTGATTACATTATTGTCAAATTATAAAAAATGACAGTCTTAGCTATTACCGAAGATTGCTGACAAGCGCTAAAACACAACAGTTGATTGAACATTGAACAGATACTTGTATGAAGATTTCCGTCATGGCGAAGTTGCATTTTCTAAAATGACTAGGCCATTCTTAGTTCTTACAGTTATGCTTTCAATTGGAAATGAACACTGAGTGCTCCCTCGAAACTAGATAACTCACAAATCATTAAGAGATCTCTTTTGTCACAGTTTTTGATCAAATTATATGCTTGTTTGTAATCCTATAAAGTTGCAGATAATGTCACGCTTGTAAGTTTGCATTATGCTTTACACTAGCTGTGGGAGGTCTGGTTTTGCCATGAAAACAAATTTTGAAATTGTTGATTTATAACTCTGCAACCAGGTCACGTAAAATTCTGAAAAATATCTCAAAATTTGATCTAATTATTGTAAATTTCGAGAAAAATAATTATTAAATTATTAGTTTAAAACAGCTTGTATTACAATTTTTTAAATCTGTTGAGTTTTTTTTGGGACACCCGGTAGTTTATATCAAATAAGTGGGATACCACTACGCACCGTTACTAGAATATGAAGGCAGATATGGTCAATAGAAAGGCACTTCAGCCAAAGACCTAAGGAACAGAGCATAAAGCATGGATTGGTGGCTGGTGATTAGTTCATTCGTTCATTCATTCATTCATTCATTCATTCATAGTTCATTATTAATAGCCAATATTTAGCTCAAATCAAGTACGAATGTTCGTCTCGCATTATCGATGGAATACCATAAGCAACACTTGCTGAAATAAGACGGCAGTTATCGTCAACAGAAACGTACTAAAACCAGAGACCTGAGGAACAGATAAGGGAGCATGGGTTTCTCGTGAGGTCAGTTAAGGAGATATGGGCTTCAAAAGAAAAATGGCTGTCTATCTTTAATCGAATGAATACCATACGAAACAGTAACTGAAACAAATAAAAGGCATTATGGGTGACAAAGTTACCTTACACCAGAGAAGGAGAACCGCAAGATGTGAAAGACGCTATCAGCCAGAAGATATATAGATTTCTCTAATCTGATCCAAAAATCTAATTTCCCCTGAAAACAGCCCGTCTGACATGAATAAGGGCGTGATTTCCAGAAAGCCTGGTTTGCATGCTTCCATTGATGGAGAAAGTAGCAAAATAGGCTCGTAGGGAATTCGTCCCGTCAGAAGGATGGAGAAGTGAGTTGCTTGGTCAACTTCTCGCGGGTTACTCATCCGGATTTTGACGTCGCACGAAAAAGCTAAGCTCAGTGACCTAACGGCAACTGCATACGCCACTCGGCCATTCATCGCCGCATACGGATGGGTAATGCAGCTATTTGTCGAAATGTTAGGTCAATACCAAATTTATAACATGTTTTCCCTATGATATCAGTTTATCAGACGATAAACCTAGTTCATCGTGGTAAAACCTGGATTTGCCAAGGTGATAATTCTCATGACAATCCTAGTTTATCGGTTATAAACTAGGACTATCAGGTTTCCGCGATTTTCGATCGCCATATACGCGCCTATCGGTGAACAAATTTTCCCGCCTTGATTCGCGAAACTTCATAACAGTTTAACAGTTAACATTCATAACAGCATTAAGCCCCGTCCACACGTATCTGGATATTTTTGAAAACGCATCTTTTTTATCCGTTTTGGGTTAGCGTCAAAACGTTGGGTTTTCGGTCACCAAAAACGAACCTTTTCGAAAACGCTCTTCCAGAGTGGATCTTTTTGAAAACGCCGTTTTCATGTTGTCATGTGGACGGGTGAAAACGGAGCTTTTTGAAAACGCTGACGTCACAGCATCGATTTACGACGTATCGGAGCGTGCGCACGGATCTTTGGAGATCACACAAGGGCATTTTGATTGTGTAGTTTCTTTTATCGAGGCTCGAACGGCGAAGTTTGAATGTAGCAGCGTTTTCGTGTGGAAGGGATACCTCTGAAAACGCTTCCCGGACAGACGCGGATATTTTTTATACGGATAAAAAAGATGCGTCTTCAAAATGTTCGGATACGTGTGGACAAGGCCTTAGTAGCCAAGAAAACCAATGAGCACTGCAGAATGCTACCAAAGAAATTCTTCAGTCTTTTTTGATCTCTTGAAAAATAATATCTACACAATGGATCACACGGCAGATACGAACAAATATAAAGGATACAAAATCCTAATGTTGATTAGCTAAAGCCAAAAGATACAGCTTTATTCATTCAAAAATGAAATCAACTGCTTGTCCAGGCTCCTCTGAGTCGGAATCTTGCTGAATATGCATCTTAAAGTCCCCAGATGATTCTGAATCTTCATCTGGAACCACTTCTTTACGCAGCATTCTCACCACTCTCCATATCGTGGTTTTCACCACTGCAGCAATAAAGCCTATGAATAAAGGTAATAACTCGTTTAGCTTTTCAGCATTTCAAAATTTCAAGACTCATATTCTAAGTGCATGTTATGCTTGTACTTGATGATGGCACTTCAGTCAACGGAGACCCATAATATTACTCTTAAAAACCTGGCCCTATTTAGGCCCAAACTTTGCAATGAAGAATATGAACAATGACCTGTAAATCGCCCGTAGGTACTGTATCAATGATTGCAATGAGGGCTGCTAAAATACGAGAAATAATGATAAACTTTACTGTTAAAAATACGGATCAAAAAGGTTGCCACTAATGTTCAGCTTACCTACAAAGAACCACATAAACAAAGATCTTCAGATTGAGTGATAATCTATTCCCTTTTTCCTTGCTTTCTTTGATTCATGTTGATTAAGTGAACAAGGACTCATAACATTACTATCAAATTTCAGGCACGCTTTAGGCTTTGCGCAGTCACCAATCAAATTGCTAGAATCTAGTTTATAACCAATCAGATGGTGTTATTAAAAATGAGTTGTTGTTGGTACATGAATCGGTTCATGTCATCTGGAGCTCTCATGGCTGCGACAGATTAATCATGCTTGAGCAGAGGAAGATTACCGCTTGAAATGGGGAATTTTAATTCTTTGTATTATCAGTTTTATTTTCTAATACTAAAGCCCTTTAACCCTTTCACCCCCGGAAGGGCCATATGGCCCAACAGTATTCATTGAGAACTGCGAATTTTGCAGGGGGTAAAGTATTTGGAATTTTGATTGATTTGAAATGCTATGCACATTGCATTTGTCTATTGCTTACGGAGTCCCTGATTATGATAACCCTTGAAAAACGACGATCTACATTACGTTTTCCTGTTATGCTTAATCTTAGCCGGGCGTGAAAGGGTTAAACTGGACTGGCATTATCGTTGTAAGACGTTCGTGGAAGATATTTCCGGCGCGGTTAGTTAAATGTGCCGGTTACTTCATAGTAGTGTTATGAGTCCCTATTGATCGACGTGCGATGTGTTATCAACAAATCAAAGAACGAAGGAACCCAAAATCATATCGCAAAAGCTCCATTCAGTCCTCCCTCCCTATTAAGGTCCATATTTCAAGTCCCTTCTCTAATAACCCCCTACTAGCCTGCGTGCAGACTCTACAGTCAGTGCGGAGCAACTAAAAGGAGAAGAAAGCTCCCTGTATACTCCTCTACAGGGAGCTTTTTTCTGTTTTTCACTCCCCTGCACTGACTGTAGAGTTTGCACGCAGGCTAGCCCCTCCCCGCTGAGTCAAAACTGTAAGTGAATTCTCTCTCCAGTAAGCCCCCCCCCCAACTTGTACGAAATGCCAGATGTTAGCAAGGAATCGCATGCTGAACAAAACTGCATCTTGATTTTGACATGCATCAAAGAAAAACTGATTCGAATCTGTGTTTGCTTATTTTGAAATGCGAAGAACCTAACCGATGAGGCTGCGACGAGACACGCATTCCATTATTTTGCACTTTTCTTTGTTACTAGTGAGTTACTACCTTATTCCTTTCCTTTTCAGATTATAAAATCTATTTGTTTTTCTCTTGCAGATTTCAACAATTTTCTCCCTAGTTGCACGTTTGTTGGGATGTCGTTCTTTTACAGGAGCTTACAGTCTTCTTTCTACAAATTACGATGATGAGTCCGTTATTTATGGCTATTCATAACTTTGTACCATAAATCGTTTGTTTATGCCCCATTCACACTGCAAGTTAAACCAGCTTAAACTAAACCAGGTTTCTGAATACGGCCTTCTGATTGGTCAATCCAACAAATCCAGTCATTTGATTGGTTGAAATTTAAACTGGTTCAGATAAAGCTGGTGTAACTGTGCCAGTGTGAATGCAGTTTTACATACCGGGTGAACCAGAAAAAAGTCCTCACTTTTGAAAATTCATGGCATCAAGAGTACTTCAAAGATTTGATTTATGCAATTATTAGTTAAAAGCTGAAAGATTAAAGTATCTTTGTGATTATTCCAGCTGTCCTGAGCACTAGGAATTTTGGTAAATTCAACTGTACAAAAGATTTCATGGCTGCAAAATGGCTGAAAAGGGGCCTAGAACATTGATCTAATCATACAGGACTCACATATGCACCAGCAAACCAGCAAAGAAAATGCAATTGCTCATTGGTGAGAGATATCCACTGCAAAATCATTGCCATGGGGCTGAAAATCTTTTGTATTTCCTTGAAAATAGATGTCTTATGACTTTGAGAGAGGTGAAACGCACATTGGGTATTGTTCGGTGCAAGGAGAGTCATTACGATTTGATCAACATTTCAGGCCCTTTTTCAGTCCTTTTCTGCAACCATGAAATTTTCAAATAGATAAATTCACCGATACTTCTAGTGCTGGTAAGACGGAGGAAAAATCACAAAAATACTTCGATCTTTTCACTTTTAACTACAACATGAATCATTCAGATCTGTGAAGTAGTCTTTGAGCTATGAATTTTCAAAAGTGGGAACTTTTTTCTGGCTCATCCGGTATTTCTTGGTTCCCCAAAGAATGGAATGAGGCAAGGAAAAGGCCATCATTCAATTCCTTGCCATTTGACTGTGCAATGTCCGCTTCTCTAATAAGTTCCCTCTCTTTTAAGCTCCCTTCTGAAATCTCTGAAGATCAAATAAGTCCTCAGGCGTTTAATAGAGCTCTTGTGGTAAGTCTAATCAACTATGACATACCTCCAAACGAACTATCTCTAGTTCCAAGTACATTGTAGCCTGGTAGAAAATATGACTCGACAGTAGAGTACGTCTTCTGACTTAGAAGTTTCGCAGTCGCTTCCAAAACAGCGCAGACACGATCTGTTAGCTTGCTTTCTTGCCACAATTCTGGGTCAGACACACGTTCAAGTTCTTCAAAGAACTTCGTTTTCAGCAAGTACGTGTGAATGTACCCAAAATGAGCGAAACTACGTGCACCTTTGGGTAACTTTGTTTCGTTCTTGATTATCTTAAGGGCAGTATAACAAGCCCCTTGGATTGCAGTGACGTTATTCAGTATCTTGAGCTCCGCAAGAGAGAATGACAGCCTCCACAGCAAAGGGTCTTGGCCTTCTGACTTTGGAACAACGTGGTAGCCAAGATCAGTGGCGTTCGCAAGCACGTGGTGAGGAGGCACCTTTCCGGTTTCAGGCCAGCCAGAAAAGTGAATAGCTGGGGTTACATCTATGTCAATGGGCATGAAAAAATAAGCATCGCCTCGCCAGAACAGAGTCATCTTAATACCAGCTTTGCTTGTGATGATCAGAGGTTTGCATAATGAGCAATAATCATATCTTGTGCTGTTGAAGACTAATGACGGATCCTTGTGGAACGACCACGTAGAGGACCCCTTGTACATTGCTTCTGCTAAACTTCGCTTAAATTTCGCTGAATCGAGGAAGCCATCTTCTGAGGTAAACATCTTCCACTCTTGTCGATGAGATTCTTTCACTTGAATTTGAACAAATCCTGGTTTGTGTGTCTCGATAATTTCACAAATGTTGTTGGAGAGTTCTGTTATTTCACACATGTAGTCAAATTCATCCGGCTTGCTTATCCTGAATCCCTCAAACGCACTTCCAGTACATAAAATTGTGCTTTTAAAGTGCTTGTCATTGTTTCCCACACTGTCTAACAGCGTTTGAACAAATGACAATGTATGCCTGGCAATTTCACAACGCTCATCACAATTTGGTTCCCCTTCAATGTGAACTGTCCCCATTCGATGTTTGTCACTCAGCTCCAACAAATATTTGTTGACATCTCCTACACTTCCAACCTCGAGCTCATCAAGAGGATCATACTCCCGAATTTCGCAATTAACAAGGTTTTGATCAACATCAACCTCATCATGCTCCTGTCCTTCAAAGTGGTTTTCTCCTGCGCAAGAGCTCTCCATTTGAAGGGCAACACATGATTTTACTGTAACCTCTCCATGGAAGTTTTCCTGCGCACATTCCACTAATTTCCTATCAGTGTAATCACGCTTAAGAACGTCATCCTTCTGATCGAGGTCAAGGCCTTCACCCAGGCAACTTTGCGGCAATGATATCTCAGCTCGATCTTGAGCAATTGCTTTCACTGCACCTTCATTTTGAAAGTCCTCGTGTTGACTTCCGGGTCCATCAAGAGTAGGAAAAGCTCTGATTATCTGTTCAACACTTATAGAATGATTAAATTCACTTGCATTTACATTTATTGTCGCCTCGGGGCCCACGACACCATCCGTGCCTTCACTGACTGTAACTGGCAAGTCACCCGAGATGCCTTTTGCAAGGCCACGAGCACCTTTCTGACTGCCATCTTGATCTCCATCGGTATTGCTACTTTCTTCTTCTAACAAATTAGTGACAGCTCTGCTATCTTCAAATTCATCATAGTCACCCAATTTAGTAGGATAAAGCCATTTCCCACAACTTTCGAAAGAAAGTACTTGTGCAACACATTCCAACTTCAACTTTGCAGCCAGCTCACATGCAGTTTCCCTGAAAAAATTTCTCTGTTGTATGTTAACCTTATTTCTCAGCTCACGACAAATGTCCGCCTTTGAAGTTTCGTGTATTTTGGATTTCACAACAGCGTGCAACAAAGATTCTCCATGGTTGTTCACAGTGTCCGGATTGGTACCTGCATCAATTAGAAACCGGAGCGCCGAGAACTTGCCATGGTATGCAGCAACGTGAGCGGGCGTATTGCCATCTTTATCTTGCACACTGACATCAGCACTTCTTTCAATCAACATTTTAAGAATTTCAGCATCGCCAAACACAGATGCTTGATGGAGACAGGTTCGGCCGTTGAAGTCAGCTATCTCAAAATCCGGGTTATTGCGACACAATTGTTGAATTGTGTCAGAAACAATTTTTGAAGCAGTTAAATCAACCGGAACTGGGTTGGCATGGTCAAAGAAAAGATGAAGCGCTGTTTTACCAGTCCTATCTTGGATGTTAACATTCGATCCAGCCTCTAACAATACTTTTATTGTTTCAGCTCTGTGGTTGATTCCAGTCTCATCTTCGGTGTTAAAGCCTTTTGGCAGGGTCACAGCTTCATGCAACGCAGTCCTCCCTGAAGAATTCTGAGAATTTATCTCGCTGTTGAAACAGCCATGAAGCAATGCGGAGACTAGCTTTGGGTGGTGGCAATGGGCACTTAGAGACAGGCAGTTCATTTCGAAATGGTTTGGGGGAAATGGTTCGAAATCAAACGGCCGGTCGTATGACATGAGGGAGGATCGATCGACAGCAGCTGATAAATTCATGCGGCTGAGTCTGAGTGGCAATTTTGGGTTTGCTCCATGTGCCAAGAGCATCAGCGAGACATCTATCTTATCATTAGTTATGGCATAATGCAATGGTGTCCAGCCTCTTACATCACACAAATCAACCTCGCATCCATGACATAGAAGGCAATCTACAACTGCAAGGCGGCCTGTTTTCGCAGCAACATGAAGTGCAGTTTGACCTGTGATACGGCCATGTTCATCTTTCTTGCAAATACTTGCATCCGCTCCATGGCTGAGCAATTTCTGCACCATGTCAACTCGGCCTAATTCAGCTGCTATGATAAGGGGACTGCTCCAGTCCTTTCTTATGATAACAATTGACTTGGAGCGGACTCTCCAGTTTAGATCAACACCAAGCTGGCACAAAGTATTGAGTGCCATATCACAACCCTTAGTATTGTTCAGGATAATACAATGCAAAAGCATTGTTTTGACGGTTTTTATAAGGCTTTCTTGTCCTATTCCTTCTCCTTGGTCCATGTCTTTATGTTACACAGCCAACAGCTGGAAGAAAATGTTTGCATAGGTTAATACTTCAGCTCAATTCATTCATTTCAAATTCCACTGCATCCAAACACTCTCTAAATGAAAAACTTACAACAACATATAACTACGTATAAATTAGTAAGACAATAAAAAATAGAGTACGAAAGCTACATGACACCAGAGGAGTTGCATGAAGGGGTTTTCATAAAGAGGAACTCTCTGGTAACTATGCGAATCGAGGAGAGAGCACTCCCTCTTTTAAAGTAAATTTTAAGAAACTGAGGGTAGATATTGACTATCAATAATTTTATTCAATGGGTTTGCAACTGGGTTTAAAACCTTGGTTTAAAACGGTGTTGCTAATTGTCAATATGAAATTCAATAAACCACCCAATGGTCTGAGAAATTCCTAGCGGGGATGGCTCAGTGTTAAAAAGCTTTAACATTAATCTGAACGTTGGTGGTTCGAAATCTCGCCCAGCTCAACCTTCTACGTAGAGTGGGAAGCGTCGCCAACTCTCCGTAATTCCTGGTTAAAGGATTCATGTAGACTATGTTAACACAAAGGTGGTGTAGTATGCAAAAGTGTTCCTTATGCGGAAGTGTACCTACTGTACCTGAAACGCAATGCATTTCGAGACTCTGTTTTATGTGATCTTTTCTCAGAATGTAGAATGTTTCTCAGAATGTGTGAACGCAGTCCGACGCAGTCGAAGTGTGGTCCCATCGAGAGAAGGAACCGGATACTGCTTCGACAAGCTTGGCTTCACAGAATCCTCTAACTACCTTGATGAACTTTAACAATGTTACTTTAACAATGATTACCACTTTGAAGGAAACTGATGAATAGGTAGAAAACAGCAGTGTTCTGAGTTTCTATCTAGCATCTGAAGCTTCAGATGCTAGGTAGAAACTCAGAACGCTGCTGTTTTCTAGCTATTCCTGAAGCTTCAGATGCTAGGTAGAAACCATGAGCCATAGGACACGAACTGAGTCGATTGGGCATAAGCTGGGGTACTCTCGTAGTGATTTGGCCGACGTAGTTAATTCAGTTTGCAATTGATATGTAATGATGTAATGAATGCTTACTTTTGTTCTTCTCTGTCGTAACCTAACCATGCAATTCCTGCCAAATACAGCAAGTAACGGAGCTCGATTCCCCTTCCATGCCAGAACTTGGCGACTTTCCTGTCGACGATTTGCAAAATATGTTTTCGCGCCTCCGCACTCAACTTTTCAAAACCATGTTTAAAACTACGCTCCTCCGCACGCACCTTTTCAAAAATACGGGCCAACCCAGAAAATGGATGGGTAACCAGTCAGAAGGCTGGGGGGAATCGAGCTCCGTTACTTGCCATATTTGGCAGGAATTGCAAGGTTAGGCCACGACAAAGAAGAACAAAAGTAAGTATTCATTACATCATTACATATTAATTGCAAACTGAATTAACTACGTCGGCCGAATCACTACGAGAGTACCCCAGCTTAGGTCCAATCGACTCAGTTCGTGTCCTATTGCTCATGTAGAAACTCAGAGCACTGCTGTTTTCTAGCTATTCCTGAAGATTCAGATGCTAGGTAGAAATTCAAAACACTGCTGTTTTCTAGCTATTCCTGGCGCTCCAGATGCTAGGTAGAAACTCAGAACACTGCTGTTTTCTAGCTATTCATCAGTTTCCTTCGTTAAAGTCAGTCTGGTTCCCTGACGTCATTTTCGACTGAGGGAACTGGGCACCACGGAAGCGGTCCAAAATCAGTCTGGTTCCTTGACGTCATTTTCGACAGGGGACCTGGGCTCCACGGAAGCGGTCCAAAATAACGTCTGGACAAAAACCGTAACCACGCACCGTAACTATGGCCCAGGCTGCTGTTGTCATCGCGGCATGCTTTAAATCAAGCATGGTTTAAACCTTGCCCACCAACAGAACGACGTTTTAACTAGCCTGCGTGCAGTCCTTCTTTTGTAAAATTGAAGGAAGGTAAGGTTCTTTCAATTCACACAAAACAATTCAATTTACACGAAAGAACAACTGCACGCAGGCTACTATTAACGGGTTTTCCAAATTAGGATTGAGAAGTTTGAGAAGTTTCGCTGGTTTTTGTCCAGGTGTCAACATATCGCTTCCCTGGCGCCCAGTACCCTCAAACGAACGCGGTTGAGTTGACGCAGGGAACCAGGCTGGTCCAAAATAACGTATGGACAAAAACCGTAACCACGCACCGTAACTATGTCCCAGGCTTCTGTCGTCATCATGGCATGCTTTAAATCTTGCCCGCCAACAGAAGGTCGCTTAACTAGCCTGCGTGCAGTCTTTCTTTTGTAAAATTGAATGAAGGTAAAGTTGAAAGACTGCGCATCACCAAGAGATTTATCGTATTGATGACTCAGCAAAATGAAATCAATTAACATAATCTGGTCTATCAATCTGTTCAATTTCAAACAAAAACAAAACAATGACACTACGGAAGCTGATTGTGTTATGGTTCGGAAAATTTCTAACCAGGCTCTAATTGGCTCATATTACAATTGATTAATTCATCAAAATACGAAAAATTGTTCACTAATGCGCAGTCGTTCTATTTTCTCGTTCATTAAATTTACACAAAAAAAGGCTGCACGCAGGCTAACGCTTAACCGGTTTTCCAAATAAGGATTGAGAAGTGTGAGAAATTTTTGCTGGTTTTTGTCCAGGCGTCAACAAATCGCTTCCCTGGCGCCCAGTACCCTCAAACGAACGCGGTCGAGTTGACGCAGGGAACCAGGCTGTGTTAAAGTAACATGTCCAACAAGATGAAAAACCGTAGGCAAGGTACAGGGAGAGCAAATAAAAACAATACTCGCTTGAAAGGTCATTGCCCCCTAGATATCAAGACGATAATACTGGTGAAGATGAAAATATCATTTAATGGTTGAAATTTTCAAATAAGGTTTAAAATTCAACTGATCAAAATCTACCATTCCGTTTAGAAATCATAGGGGATTTTCTCCAAAGACACCTTTAAAGAAACTTTTAAAACTGATCCAAAAAGCACGAAGAAACCTTTCTTAACTCTGGATCACGCAAAGATTAGCTTTAGCATGTGTCTGAAATTTCTAGAATCGACCAAAATTTCGTGAAAAAATTCCGAAGTGTCCGAAAATAATTTGTTCAAATTCGTTCGTCCGAAATTCGTGCGTTTAATGTACGTCTCTTTCTGATCTATCTGGTACCAATTCCCTTCAAAAAAGCTTGACATTAATCATTTTCTTACAAAAGAGGATCATACCAAGTGAAGCGCGCAAACAGATTTTAGTGAAGCATGTGATAAAGCTTTTAATCATAATTGAATGATTCAAAATTTCTGCATTTTTCAGTTGCAGGTGAGGGAGTAATCTTGAATATGGTAGAACAGGTTGCCTCTTCTCAATCCAATCTGCTCACACATTTTTACCCGTTAAAGAAAACCTTTCCAGATACGATACACGTTTTTTTATAAGAAACTAGGATCAGGCCATAGTACTAAAAGTTTCTTAATTTCACACGAAATTTTGTCCATTTTAGTACTAAAAGTTTCTTAATAGGTTTCTTATTTATTGAATGCGGAATTATCAATGTGGTCGCTAACACTGCGGCAGATAAGATTCTTGACATTTAAAACATCATAAAGGAATAAACAGTGTTCTGTTATGTTGAAAACACAAATTTTTAGATAATTTTGCTCAAGAATAAAGGTTCAACAATCTATTTGCTATAATATCCATGCTTTTAACTTTGAAAAGTTTCTTAGTACTTCTCAGACATAGTAATAGGGTTTCTTAAAATTTTGGCCATCTTAGTACTAGTTTCTTATAAACCAGTTTCTTATAAAAAAAACGTGTAGTTCAATCAAAAACAGGATCATGAATTCAGTTTCATGACTTGGATTGGAAAGTCCGGACGCAGAATCCACTGCGTAGGTATTCACAATTATGTTTGAGACTGACACTGTGCAGTGGTGAAAACAGTTTTTCGCTGAAGATTCGCTGTTATTAACAAAGCATGGGTAGTTAGACACAACAGTTATGTTTTAGTGTATATGCTGCTTCGGAGGAAAATTTATGAAGTTTTTGCCGTAGTTTTGTTTTGGTGTATATGCTGCTGCGGAGGAAAATTTATATATTTCTGCGTAGGAGGTTTTTTCTTTCTTCGTCCGTCTCTTACGCTAGTTCCTTCGTAGTAGCTAATAGTTTCATCCTCCGCAAAAGAATAAAACGGCAATGAAGGAAAATTGCGGTGTCTAACCACCCACGAGCAAACCCAACAGGGTAAACTAGGACATCAATTCCGTTGAGGAAGTAAGAACAAGCAACTCAGGGGCGGATCCAGGCTTGGAGTTTGGGGAGGACCACTAAAAAGGAAACATGGGGTTCTGGTGGCGTAGCCCCCAGGAAAATTTTTCGGGGCCGCACCCTTCAGACTCTCGGAAAACGTGGGAAACACCCCTTTTACTTCATTTTAGATCATTAAGCTTATCACTTAATCTTCATTCCTCCTGACATACAAACTGGAAATTTTGTGTAAAAAGCGATGGGCGATCAATTAGGAAAGTAAGGGACCATCAAAAGATGTTTATCATAAGCACCGTTTCGGAAATGTGTATCGCGGAAATACGTTCCACCACCATGGAAATGAAAATTTTGCATAAAAAATGAAGTAGTTCTCAAATCCTCAATTCAAAGACATTTCAAAGTTAATGTGAAAATCCCGTGAAATTTCCCATGGTAAGTTCCCTCATCGGAGTAAGCAGTCAAAATTCTCTTCGCTTAGTCACCTAGAAGCTTCACTTGTATTCAAAACTGTGCTCTCCCTCCTATGATATTAAAGTGACTTATCAACATTTTATAACTATCACCACAGAAGTCACGAATCTTTATCAAAAGTCTTTATCAGAACGAAATTTATCATGAAAGAAACTTCAACAGCAAAGTTCACAGGAAGATCCTGAATCACCGATATTTTGACAAAGTGAATGAAACAAATGATTTTCAGTCTCGACCTCACGCAATGAAATTTCGTTTAGAAGAATTCAGATTCGTGTATTTTCAAACCTCTGGATCAACAATAAATAGTTAGTTAGACGGGCTTGTCGTTGGCCCAATTATCGTGCAGCTGTAATATGGTTATTTGTGGGGTTGCTTTAGGAAGTAAAGGTTTAAAACTTATTCTTTTATTATAAAACACAATGGTTTTTACGAGAACTCTTACACTTTGGGGGCATGGCCCCCCCCGGCCCCTCCACTAAATCCGCGCCTGAAACAACGTTTCGAAACCAAGTAGGATCTTTTTTCAACCAGCATGTCTTGTATGTGCCATCCGTTTGGTTGACCTTTATTGAGCCATTCATTGCAGAACAGCCATGTCAAAGGGGAGGGGCGGATCCCAGCAGCCTTGGAGTTAGGGGAGGGCACTATGGAAGAAATATGGGAGTCTGGGGGGGGTAGCCCCAGGAAAATATTTCGCGGCCACGTTCTTCAGACCCTCGGAAAACGTGGAAAACGCCCTTTTGCTTCATCCTAGATCCTTTAGCTTATCACTCAATCTTCATTTCTCCTAAGATACATACTGGCATTTTTGCGAGGCACAATAAATTCAGTATCATAAGCACCGGTTCGGGAATGTCTATCGCGGAAATAAGAACCACAGCTATGGAAATGAAAATCATATAGATGCAGTGTATCTCAAATCCACGATTCAATGGCATTTCAAAGTTACGTGAAAATTCCCTGAAATTTTCCATGGTAAGTTTTCTCATCAGAGAGACCAGTAAGTCATCAAAATTCTCTTGGCTTAATATGTCACTTTCTAGAAGATTCACTGGTATTCAAAAGTGTGTTCTCCCTGCAGTGATATCAAAGTGATTTGATCGACATTTTATAATTATCACAACAGAAAACATGATTCTTCATCATCATCAACAGAATGAAATTTATCATGAAATAAACTTTAACAACAAAGTTCACTGGAAGATCCTGGATTACTCCGATGTTTCGACAAAGTGAATGAAATAGATGACTTTCAATCTCGATTTCGGGCAATGAAATTTCGTTCAGAATTCAGATTCGTATATATTTCAAACCTTTTGATCAATAGTAAGTTACTTCGTGAGTTAGTTCGACGGGCTTGTCGTTAGCCGAATTATCGTGCAGCTGTGCTATGGCTATTTTGGGGTTATTTTAGGAAGTAAAGGTTTGAAATGTATTCGTCTATCTATAAAATAGAACGGTTTGCACGAGAATTCTTACACTTTGGGGATCCATGGCCCCCCGGCCCCCCTCTGGATCCACGCAGCCTGTGACACAGGGCAATAATTGAAGTTCGACAAAATTACCGCATTACAAACTTTTAATGCTTGCTCTCTGGAAGTAAAATTATTCAACCTTGCAAAAGCACTGACCTTTTTATTGATTTTGGAACAGAACATTTCAATCTGTTTGTTAAACGTTAATTTGCTGTCAATTTCCACTTCTAGAAGTTTAACGTGATCTGCTGTAGGTAATTTGTTTTGTTAGGTAGTTTGTAATTAGCTGGTATTTTCAAGGAGACACTTCTTCCTCGCTGTGTAAGCTTACAAATATCGACTTCATATGCCACAACCTGAAAATCCTTATAATAACTTAAGAATGAAGGGAAAATTTAAAATGTTACCTTCTACTAGCAAGTCTGTCTTGCCTGTTCCATCACGTCGAGGAAAATTGCACTGAACCGAGCAGGTTATCCTTCTTTCCTTGACTTTGTTTTGACCAACAAGGAACCATGTCTGACCTCTCACTATTGTCTAATATCATGGGCTACTGCACTCAACAAAATTGAAAGCCTGGAATTTGACTTCTTTGGTTGATCTTATTTCCAGGAAACAACAGAACAAAACCTCCCCATTGCTACTCTGCCTTTGCCTGCGTGCAACATCAACTATCACTTTTCCAGCGAGGAGGAGTTGAGGTTGGGCGCAGCCTGGACTCTGCCAAGGCTCCTCTGAATGAAAGCAAAAGTAGATTTCAAAAGAGATGAGGCGCACACTCTCTTTGCTTTGTAAGCACAGCCTCCAATTAGAAATTACTAACACTTTAGTGCCTCGAGCTACAGGATAAAAAACCCCTTGATTCAAAGAATTGCATCCAAGGGGGCAGAAAGCAAGAGCTTCTGGAAAAAGGTCTTCCTGTTGTAACATCTATGTTGTGACTTCTTTAGTGCGGGCAAATGACCTACGGCTATGATGTGTTTGAGAAAGAATGACAAAGGTTAGGGATGCTATGAATTTCAAACAGGCTCCAGCTGGATTTCTTTTGGTGAATGGAGGTTAAAGTGAAGTTGCAGTTTTTAGCGCCACGTGATCGCAAAAAGGGTCTCAAATCCAGAACCGACCTGAGGAACTGAGGAGCATTGATCAATCAATCGAAATCATCAAAAGGGATTATCTGATGTAATTTTTTAACCATTTGGCGGCCTAACAACAAATCAAAAGTGGTTTTAGGCCCTTGGCCCTAATAGTGGTCTACATGTTTGCTTTTGCGTACGAACCGCAGATTACTTAGACTTGCTCCAAGTCTATTCCGAGATATATCAGCACCAAGGAACATAGTTACTTCTGCGGGGGCGTAAACCTTGAAGAGGACGCTGCGAAGGAAAAGCGAATGCGAATGGTCCTCTTCGCAGCGTCCTCTTCTTTTACGTCCCCGCAGAAGTAACTATGTTCCTTAGTGCTGATATATCTCGGAATAGACTTGGAGCAAGTCTACAGATTACTTGACCTGCTGCTACTTGACTTGCTGGCCTGCAGAATGAAGTTGTCGCTCCGCGACTTCCTGTCAGGGCGCTCAAGTGGTGGGGTTTTATCTAGGATCGCACGTCGTCTGCCTGACTGCTCCGGCTGCAAAGTCGGACGATTACACTGCGTTACAACACCTTCATACCACAACACAAAGATAGAACTCAAAGTCAACCGCATGCCCCAAACAGGAGTAGACTGATTTGGTTGGGTCTGGCGATGAGAATTTCGCTTTATTCAATGGCTAATCAATTTCAAAATATTCCTTGATGGTTAACTTGGACATAGATAAATCGTTTTCTTGATATTAACACCAAGACCAGATCTTTGGTGTTTTGGCATAAGCAAATTCTTGAAGCACAACGAATAAGTCAACAGTTTCATGGGTATTGGGAAACGTAGAATGTGTTATAAGGTCATGTATTGTTGCAAAGCATTAGATGCATTACGCCTACCTCTGTGCATCACCTGTGTATTGATAAAATCTTCTCTCGTCTTGATATTGAATGTTCAGATGGCTGCTTTCCCAAATCGACTTCACTTGCAAAGCACCATATTGAAATAAGCTGTTGTGTTGTCGCCAGTGACGCATTTACCCATGGGCCAACTGGTCCCGGGCCCAGGGGCCCTCTCAAATTCTCAAATTTATGGAGCCCCAAGCAAAAATTCGGAAAAATATCAATTTTTTGCCTTGCAGAGTTGCCCATAGTGAAAGAAGTTTCTCCACGGTGAAAATGGTCAAGAGTAAACTTTGGTCCACAATGTCACAAGAGCTATGCTTAATGGCAGCAAATTCTGACGTCCTGAGAGTTCTAGACCAACGAAAATCACCTGCAAATTTGCAGCAATGAACTCAATGCGAAAAACATTAGCATCATTGAGATAGGGACAATCGTAGTTTGATTGGAATTGTATCGAAAGGTGTATATTTTTGTACCATTCTATTCATTTTTTCCCGTTCTTCTCTATCAAAGTATTTAGTTGATATTAACTTCCTTGGTTACGACTGAATCTTCGCCCTTTTCCATAAAAATTCATGCTAATAGGGTGCCGAGTTCTATGCAAGTGACACATAGGTGAAGGTGAAGTTGCAGTTTTAGCGCCAAGCGCTGGGATACCTATCATGACGCTCAAGTGGTGGGGCTCTACCGAGTTTCGAACCCACTCCACCTGACTGTTCTGGCTGCAAAGTCGGAGGATTACCCCACTGCGCCACAACACATAAATTTCTTTATATCTTAAGGGGCACTAATAGACTTAACTACGGCCCTTCTTGTCGCACCGTACTCTCTCCTCTGAAGGAGCCTGAACAACACAACAACTTATTTCAATATGACACAGTGCAAGTGAAGCCGAATTGGGAAAGCAGCCATATGAACATTCAAACTCGAGACGAGAGAAGATACTATAGATACACAGATTATCCACAAAGGTAGGCTTGATGCTTCTGATCCTCTACAACAATATATAATCCCATATAACACGTTCTACTTTCCCAATACCCATGATAAAATTCTGACAAAGCGTACGGCCTTGTTCATATTACTTGAATCACCGGCAATAAATGGTAATCGTTTTGTCATGATAATCGAATGTACAGTAGACGTCCAGCTGCTCAATCTATTTGTAATTTATACTTATCCCAGATCAACTTCTATGTAGACTCCCAGTTTTGGTGTTATTTTTTCGAAATTCTCGGAGATGTCATTTTTAATCCTCGGTATCAGGGCGAAGGATAATTTCACACAATTTGAGAAAATTTCAGAGTGATGATGATGATGATGATGATGATGATGATGATGATGATGATGATGATGATGATGATGATGATGATGATGATGATGATGATGATGATGATGATGATGATAATGATGATGATGATGATGATGATGATGATGATGATGATGGTGGTGGTGGTGGTGATGTTGGTGGTGGTGGTGGTGGTGGTGGTGGTGGTGGTGGTGGTGATGTTGGTGGTGGTGGTGGTGGTGGTGGTGGTGGTAGTGGTGGTGGTGGTGGTGGTGGTGGTGGTGATGATGATGATGATGATGATGATGATGATGATGATGATGATAATGATGATGATGATGATGACGATGATGATGATGATGATGACGATGATGATGATGATGATGACGATGATGATGATGATGATGATGGAAGTAGTGGTGGTGGATGTGATGGAGGGAGGCGGTGATGATCCCTGGCAAACGCCGTGTTTTCAACTTGGCTAGAATAGTTAATAGTCAAATCCATCATTTTGCTTGAGCTGTTTTGAAAATGTTGTCCCGAAACAGCGAGTAACAGCTGCAAAACGACCAAAAACCCAAAAAGCAGGTATGTAAACGTCGGAGGCTGTCTTTTGCGAGTCAAGCTCACACACAAACTGCGAAATATTTACAATTTAAACAGCTACAGACAAACTCCTTTGCTTCGTTCAGTTTGGGAAAGATCGGGAAGGCGCAAAAGAGCAAAACGCTGTGTCTGCAAGCCATTAACTAATTAGTTATTTCGCGAATATATTTTGATTTGATGGTAACAAGGTCAAAGTCGCTGACATTCTGCCGAGTGAGTCAAAAAAGGCCTGGCGTTTGAAGGCTATTGGTCCCTGAATCTGTAAAAAAAATGATATTTTTGCATTATCTGCATGAATAGCTAAAATGTTAAACTATTTTTCCACAATTTTTCCTGGCTGAAATAGGTCAATCCACCCAGATTTTACAAGGGATTTTCTCAAACAAACAATTCCCTTCGAGAAACCTTGAAAAACGTGCTAAAATCACGAGCAAGTTTCCGTAATACACTTACCTTACGGCAATGACTTGGGGACGCATTGGCACGTGCTAGCCTCTTGAGGGAATGTAAAAGTCGTCCCCTTGGTGAAAATATGTTATTCAGGGGATTCCACTCTCCAAAGCAGACAAAATACAGGATTGGATCTTAGTATCATTATTGCCAGAAAGGAAAGCAAAGGGAAACATTGCTTGTCGTTTTTATAGATTTTGCAGATTTTGGAAAGGGCCTTTCTGCAGAATCTCCCATATGGAAGGGAAGGAATGGCTGATTACAGCCGGGTAAATTAATGAGCATGATTGAATGTATAGGGAACAAGACACATAATTTTTTGAATATAAGGGACGGGTCATTAATTCTTGCCGGGGAGGGGGTGGAAGACATCCACAAATATTTGATGGAATTTTCGTCCCCCCTCTCAGATTTATGAAGAAATTTTGGTCCCCCCTCCAACACTGCAGAAAATATTTTCAGCCCCCCCTCCCAATTGAGAGCGAAGGAAGGAGAATGGGGGTCCAGGGGTTGCTACCGGGAAAATTTTTGAGACCACGCCCTTTAGAACGCTGGAAAGTGCCTTTTTGCGAGAATTAGCGGCCTTCATATTGCCGATTTGCCGTTGAAAAGAAGTGCTATCCTCATTCAAGTACCAAGCAGACTGCCTTCATGCATTCGTATATCTGAAGCCGATGATAACATTTACAAGTGAGTGTCGTTTTACCGTATTATTTTCGGACAACATGAAGTTCTTTCAGTTCAGACCAAAGCCGAGTTGTCACTGGAGGAAATTTTTACATCAAGATTTCCAGCTTATGAGATTCTTGACTTAGAACTGGTATCAAAACAGACGACTTTAACCTAACGAAGGCGGAGTTTCTCAATTTGTGAAACTTTAAACACATGTCTTTGAAAAAGTGGGGGGTTTTAGCCCCTGCTAGCCCAATGGCTGCGCAGTCCCTGGATATGTTATGCTTTTTAATGAATGACAATGTGACAGATGTGGTTTCAGAGGAGTGTGACATATTTTAGCTTGCTGGATAAAATTTTGCAGGTCAATTCTGTGAACTTACTGGTTTTGTTGCTGAAATTCCTTCCACCTTCATATTTTGCTGTGGCCAATTAAGTTAGTCTTATTTACTTATTCATTTGAGCAAAATGCTTAGTGATGCACAGTACTGATGCTAAAAACCAAACCTAGATAGTAGAGTGTTGAAAAATTCGGCAGAGTAATGTCAAGAAAGTAGAATTATACTTCTGACTTTTCGTTATTGCTTTTCAACTAAAATAGATTAAAAGTATTTACAACATGGAGTTTATATATAGTTTCAAAAACGTTCGGGAAAGTTCTAATAGAATATACTGGCAGGATTGTACTCAGAATGATGTAAACAAAGTCAAGGAAAGTTCTTGATTGTTCCATGGAACGTTCTATTTACTTAAGTGAGTAAACAAATATCTTTCGTTAATGTTCTGGAATACTTCTCGTAATTATATATGAAATGTCTGGAATGTTCCAGAAAATGTCTGACAAGAGGGCACTATTTCCAACATAGAGACCTAGCTAGCCTATTATGAAAATACTGTCTATCAATTATCTGCCTTAGATTTATCTGTTTATCTCTAGATTGCTTGCTCAAAATCATGTCTTTATTTTAGTGCCTGCATATCTAAAAGATCTGGAAATACAAAGTGTTGGCACTTCAAGAAGACTGCAATACTAGAATGAAATTTTGAAGCAGATAAGTCAGTCAGCAGATGGCCTTGTACCTACATTGCAGCTGCATGATTACATTGTCAGTCAACGTGAAATAAGATGGTCTGTCAAAAAGGATATTGATCTACTTGAGCATGAAAAAGCAAGCCTTCTTGATCCAACAACCTCAGGGTATGGACAGAATATTGCAAAGTACTCTGGCAGAAATGATCTGCTTACTGCTGCAGATGTGCATAAGTGTGCAAATACAAGGCATGAAATGTGCTCAATGTCAAGCTTCAAGGAAAGAGAGATGAACTGATCGACTGGCGCAAAAATCTTTTTGACAAGGCAACTCTCAAGATAAAGGAATGGAAGGCTAATGAGTTGTCCTTTTATGATTCTGTTCTAAAATCTGTGACTGATGGTATTAATGAAATAGATTCAAAGATTGCACACACTCTGGTATTTCTAAATGGCAGATTTCCAGCAATTGTAGCACAAAGATCAGAAGACAGGAGGATTAGAAAAAGAAGAAAAGACAATAGAAATAAAGAAATAAGGCATGCTAAAGCAAGGCTTAATGAGGGAAAGAAAAAGCTCATCAAACTTCTCTTGGGTGGTAGAGAGAGCATAACCATAACAATTGAGAATCTGGAAGGATTTCAAATGGAAATTTTGAAGCCAAGATTCCACTTGAAGCCATTGATATCCGTTGTCCAGGATGAGATATTCAAAGGAGAAGATGCCAAATTGTGGGCTCAGAATGCAGTACAATATTTAACAGATCAACAGGCAGAGACAAGAGAAAACAACACACTGTCTAGTGAAATGAGAAAACAGCACAAAGAAGATGAAGCCCAGCAAGCCACTGCATTTAAAAACTACTTCCAAAAGTGGTAGTTTAAATAAGAACCTGGGATCGGATAGAAACTGAACAACAATTTTTATATATATTTCAGAAGAAACAGTTTTTTTTAGAAACCAGCAGGAATTTTACATCAAAATATTTTCATACCCCCTCCTTAGGGTGTGCTTAATTTTTCATCCCCCCTCCCTTTGAGTGGGTAAAATTTTGGTCCCCCCTCCCAGATGTCTTCCGCCCCCTCCCCAGGAATAATTAATGACTGGTCCCTAATGGGAAAGCCATTTTCAAACACCGCGCCTTTCCATTGACTCGCACGGTATGTGAAAGAAGAGTCGTATTTGTTAGCAGAAATAACACCTTTTTTGACCACTTTGATGTGAAAAAAGGATTGTGGTTTAAAAATCATGCGATCACAAAATCTCATTAGTCTCATTTATCGTAGCGTGCGGTTTTTCCTTTCCTCAGTTCAGAATTATTTCGGTACACGAACTGCTGGTTGTAGGAAAATGTTACCCACAACTGACAACAAACTGTCTTCTATCATATTCTCATTAGATTTGCAGCAGTAAGAGGCAGACTGATGACGTGATTCTCTCTATTCGTTCAATGCTTTCAATCTGATGTTAAAGGCTCACAACCAAACGGATTCTAAACAGGGACACAGAGACTAAAATTTTAGGAAAAACCTGAAGATAGAATGACGGCGTGATTCCTTGCATTCATTCAATGTTTTAAATCTGATGTTTTCTTTTCATTCACGCAAGGACCAACAACCAAACGCATTCTAAACAGGGACTAAAATCTTAATGAAAATTCAGAAGAAACATCGAGCGTCTTCCATCCTACGAACGTCGAAAGAAAAGTCGAACGTCTTTTCGAAGGCTACTTCGAATGTCACTTCGCTTCGTAAAGTCGAACTTCGTACTAATGAGCCAATCAACGCTAAGAATAGGCACGTGGGTTAACCATATTAAGAAAGTAGCGATCTGATTGGTCACACCGTAAATGCGGCGGACTTGGCCTGATTCAGTCCCAATTTCGAAGCTGTTTTGACATGAGTTTCAGTTTGAAGTCATAAACATCATCCAATTTAACGTGAAAACTGAGACTCGTGTAATCAGTCTACCCTGAAGAAAAGAAAACATGTTCTATCCTTCGAACGTCGAAACAAAAGTCGTACGTCGCTTCGAACGTCACTTCGAACGCTGCTTCGCTTTGAAAAGTCAAGCTTTGAACTAATCAGACAATCAAGCACTAAGACTAACGGTGTGTTTGATTGGTACCAATTCTGAAAACGGCAGACTTGGTAGACACGCAATTTGTGTTCGATTGACTCCCAAATTCCGAAAACGGCAGGTTTGGCAGGTTTGGAAGGCCTGCTGAACCTTCTGCTCCAAAAGGCAGAAGGTTTGGCAGACTTTGGAGAGATTCTCGTTTTCATTTACTAATTTTTGAAAGCGAGGTGAATTTGCTCAGTGTTGCCACGGTGACTGATAACTTTACTCTTCGTTGGCAAGCACCAGACTCGTAATTGCGCTTTTCAACTAGAAACCTCGCTTTCGTCAGGATGAATCTGAAACCTGCCGTTTTGAAGAATTTTGTGTTTGATTGGGAAAGGTGTTTCCGGGTGTGTTTGATTGGTGCCATTTCTGAAAACGGTAGACTTGGAAGACTCGGAATTTGTGTTTGATTGACTACCAGATTCCGAAAACGGCAGGTTTGGCAGGTTTGGAAGGCCTGCCGAACCTTCTGCTCCAACAGGCGGAAGGTTTGGCAGACTTTCAAGAGATTCTCGTTTTCATTCGTGAAACTTTGAAAACGAGGCGAATTTGCTCGTGCTGCTATGGTAACTGAGCCAGTTCAGTCTTTGTTGCCAAGCACCAGACTTGTCTTCGTGTTTTTCAACTGGAGACCTCGTTTTCGCCAGGTTGAATCTGAAATCTGCTGTTTTGAAGAATTTTGTGTTTGATTGGGCACTGTGTTTCCATCTCTGCGAAGTCTACCGTTTTCAGAATTTGGTAGGTTTGGAATTATCAATCAAACACGCCCTCCATCTCTGCGAAGTCTACTGTTTTCAGAATTCGGTGGGTTTGGAATTACCAATCAAACACACCCTAAGCACGTGGATTGACCATGCTAAGAAAGTAGCGATCTGATTGTCTGCGCCGTAAACGCGGCTGACTTGGCCTTAATTGATCATCAATAAGCTGGCTTGCCATGAAATCAACCTAAGCCAACTCGTGTAATCAGTCTAAGTAAGAGAACTGACCATATGTAAATGGTCTGACAGCTGTGTATTAAAAAGGAGATAGCATGAAATACAGTGTCTAGCCTCTAAACGAGCAAAGGCAGTAAGTAGAAGCTACAGTTTTAACCATAACCCATAAAGCTTATCCTAACCCTAACTCTTACGCCGTGAAATATAGCAAGCCAATACAGTAAAAACCCGCACATAAGAACCTTCATTTATTAAGAACCTACAGCATGATGGTGTAATTTGTACCCAATAAATAAGAACCATTTCAGCCTGATATTTTAACCAGGGTCTTAATAAAGGGTGTAAAATTTCATTCTTTCATTCACTGGGGAATAAATCCAGCTAGGATGAGATGAGTGTTGATGACTAAAAGGACTGGTGAAGCATATCGGGACCTATGGGAAGACAAGGAATTCTTCACCAAGCTTTTTGAAGAAACTGGTTGTCTGATGACTGTGGATGGCTCAGGAGATCAGCCCCCAAGGACTAAATGACTATGTTTTTTAAAGAAGAGCTTTGCGTTGCTAGCCATATTACCATCATGTTTCAAGGCTAAACTTTGAACTATCCTTTGTTTTCTGCATTTGTTTTGGACCCTATGTTAAGAACCTACAACCCGATTCCGGGATGTACCTCATAACATAAGAACCTAAAAAGGCTGTGCTTAAAATGTTAGGTTCTTATATGCGGGGTTTTACTGTATTAAAAGATGGTATGCAAAGGCGAATTTACTTTTTCATGGCTCCTCGCAAAGCAGTTATGTGGCCACAAAGTCTGATCGGTTAAATACAAAGTTAAGACAAAGTTTCGATATTTATTGGCCAGTCAGATTGCGCAGCTCACTCGGCATGTGATACGCTATGGCAGGCCCTTCATCTAATTTGATATGATTTTGATTGCTTGTTGGGGAGACGAAGTACTGACCCCTTTGTTTTGCAACATTGTGTTTCAGCTTTGTTGATAGCGAATCAACGCTGGGGCTCACACTGACATGCGCACCGATATTATTGTTTCTTGCTCTTGTTCTCAACGGTCAATCTAATTTGCATATTACGTCATTGAAGTAAATCGTTAGTACGCATGCGACCTGGAGCCCTTTTTGGGGGATTCCTTGAAGCTCACTACTTAGCCTGTTCGTATCCCCAACAATTGCGGGGTGAGTGGCCGAGTGGCTTATACAGTCTTCGTCAGGTAACTGAAGTTAAGCTTGGTCGAGTGAGGTCAAACTCCTGACGGGTGACCTTTGTGGCCTGACCTCACAACTCACCTCGTCGTCCTTCGGAAGGGACGTTAAACTAGGGGTCCCATGCCTGGATGCGGCATGCACAGTGGGCCTAAATTAGCTTTCAGTAGCTAGAAATCCTGACAAGCCCACTCAAAACAAATTGAAAACAAACAAAAACAAAAACAATACGGTAGCCACGTCAGTCAGAGGACTGATTTACAGTTGACGCGCCGTGCTAATGCATACAGTAACGAAATCTTAAGGATAAGGTGGATTAGTTCAACAAGCAAAGCTGGAGCTTTATAAGATAATTTGCATTTTAAAGCTCCTCTTCATATCCATTGCTTTGAGCATGCAGGCGCTGAAACAATTGTTTCTCTCAGTAGCGATCACATGTACCCTCGATGGGAGTTGAACAGTTATTCCTACCCTCAAAGTACCTGAAGGTCTGCAGCAGGGAGGTAAAAACAAAGGGTATAGCTCCCTGGTCTGCAGTTGCGATCACTTTTGATCGGTGAAATCTATCAACTGCACATGCTCCTATTTGGTGGCAGTTCCCGAACACTCGCAACGGCGAATGTGAAAAGTAGCCTTTACGGTCTCTTATTTTCAAACCTAGGGTTAGGGTTAGGGTTAAAGTGAGGCGTTGTAAAACCAGGGTTAGCCAAGGCATGTTAGAGCTGCATAGGGTATGAAGAGGTGTAATTGATGCGAGTAGAATGACTGTTTAAATTCGTTTTTGAAAGAGAGGATACAAAGCTGGTCTGCTAAAGTGTACTCATATCACAAATTATTTGAGAATTCTTCAATGTCAAAATTTGCGAGGACCGTATAGAAGATATATAGCCATTGTATAATGCATTTAAACGCATGGCAAGCCTTGAATCCCCTATAATGCAGTCATCAATGGTATTGACTGTAAAATGGTTTCTCTTAGCGTAGGATTGAGTAAAATCTCTGTGATGCATTGGAATTGGTTTACAAGAAAAATCTTAAACTGCTGCCTGTGATTTAGAAAATGTACGTGAGATAGGGAAAGAGTGTTGGTTTTAACATCGATAAACAAATTAATCAGATCATACGTCTTCTTACACACGTAATACACGTAATTCTCTTGTCTCGTATTTTAATCCTTTTTGTTTCTTCTTTTATATATCTATATGTTTAATGGCCTCGGGGTAGACATTGTCTTTTGCTCCTCGGGGCATCGTTGTAGTAGTATTGTAGAGTCATTTCTGTAAGTAGTGCAGTGTAGCTTATATTGTAGGGTATTTCTGTAAGGAGTGTAGTGTAGCTTATGTTGTAGAGTATTTCTGTAAGTAGTGTAGTATAGCTTATGTTGTAGAGTATTTCTGTAAGTAGTGTAGTATAGCTTATGTTGTAGAGTATTTCTGTAAGTAGTGTAGTGTAGCTTATATTGTAGAGTATTTCTGTAAGGAGTGTAGTGTAGCTTATGTTGTAGAGTATTTCTTTAAGTAGTGTAGTATAGCTTGTAAAATATATTGTAACTTTTTATTGAATATAAAAAAATACCTCTTCTGTCACTTCTGGTTCCAACGTGCGTCTCTGGAATAAGTCCTTCAGGTTGTGCCACCAGGTGAGGTAAGAAGGCAAAAATATTTGGTAATGAAAGTGGGCTCGCTGACTTGTTCGTAGGATGGCTCTTCTGCACTGACGTTCTTAATGAAATAATTTCTCTTGACAGCGAGCTGCTTACATATTCAACATCACTGAGTTTTCTTTTCAAATCATCTAGTTTTCCTTCTAATAGGGGTTGCAAACTCTTTAACTTCTGCCTTGCTGCTATGATAACTGTAAAATAAAGAATTTGACTGTAAGCACGGGTAATTAGACACTGCAGTTATGTCTCAGCATACATGCCAACTTCTGTGCAAGAGGTATAAAGCAGCTCATCCATACTAGTAAATAATGTTTCCTCTGCAACGATATAACTGTGGTGTCTACCAAATATGCTGCGATGCCCCACTCACATGACAACACATCTGAGAGGAACCGAACAGAATGGAATGGAACAGAGCAAAATAGAATGGAAAGGGACCGAATGGAACGGTACAGAACTAGCCTACGTCCATCCTCTACTGTTTCCGTGGAGTTGAAATTTCCTGTTGAATTGAATTCATTTTCTGACGCCAGCCACTCCTACTGACGTCAGAAAATGAATTAAACGGGAAATTTCAACTCTAAGACCCCGTTTACACGATGCCGGTAGAATTTGAAAACGGCATAAAAAAGTGCCGTTTTGGCCTCCCGTTTACACGATGCCGGCAGAAGTTTGTTTCGGTTAGCAAAACGGCAAAGTTTGAAATTCTGCCGTTTTCAAATTCTGCCGGCATCGTGTAAACGCACTTTGCCGGCAGAATTTTATGTCGCTTTCGTCAAGAGGCTAATATTCTTGATCCTCCCTATTGTCCTTATTGTCATAGTTGTTTTATCTATCTTGATTGATTATTGACGTCAGTTGCTATTGTCTATGGAATTAGCATAAAATTCCACCGGCATCGTGTAAGCGGGAGGCCAAAACGGCACCTTTTCATGCCGTTTTCAAATTCTACCGGCATCGTGTAAACGGGAGGCCAAAACGGCACCTTTGCATGCCGTTTTCAAATTCTACCGGCATCGTGTAAACGGGAGGCCAAAACGGCACCTTTTCATGCCGTTTTCAAATTCTACCGGCATCGTGTAAACGGGGTCTAAGGATTTCATTTCATTTCATTTCATTTTGAATTCTTTATACAGGGTAAAGTCTACAATGACAATTGATTTACAAGCTGCCCTGTTAAAAACCTAATTACAAAAGTTACACAAGCAAATAAATAGATAAATAGAAAGACCCTAAAAATACGTTAATGAAAAAGAAAATTAAAATTTGAACAGAAACGGTTACATCCTGCCAAAGTGGCGTCATAAAAAGGACTGATATTCATAATTTGTGCTTGAAAGCCAAAAATGTGCTTGCTTGTTTTGCCTCATTGCTAAGGTTGTTCCAAATACGTGCTCCTCTAAATTCGAAGCTTTTCTGTCCTGAAGACGTTTTGAACAGAGGAATGCGTAGATCAGTGTTGGAATTGCGTAGCATCCTACTTTGAGTATCAGACAGTCTATGAAATAGCCCTTTTAAGTAATCGGGGGCCTCATTGTGGAGAGCCTTGTAAACAACCTTTCCAGTTTCTGACTCAATTAGCTCCTGAATAGTAGGCCACCCAAGTTTTTGTATTAAAGGTTGGGAATGGGCGTCATAAGGACTGTTTGTAACTATCCTCGCTGCCCGGTTTTGTAATTTCTGTAGCTTCTGTAGAGCTGTAATACCAGCAGCCCCCCACACGGGACAGCAGTAGCGGAAGTGCGGCTCAACAAGGCTTTTGTACATCGCTTGTACAGTTACTAAAGGGAGGTATCTTTTAGCATAACGAAGCATTCCTAGACTAGAGGAAACAGTGGGGGATGCACGCAAGCTATACAGATTGGAATGAACGGGATTAGACTGAATTGAATGATGTAAAACTGCTCCAAGAAACAAGAGAGTTTTTGTGGGTGTTCACACAGAAATGATGAGAAACATTTTGTTTTATTGAAAGAAGTGGACGGTTCTTAAAAGTGAGCTGTAAACTGGAACAGAATAGAATGGAATAGCTTAGCGCTTGTGTAAACACTCTTTGGCATTTCGTGCAATT
Organism: Aurelia sp. 4 Dawson et al 2005; assembly: GCA_964019985.1. NCBI lineage: Eukaryota > Metazoa > Cnidaria > Scyphozoa > Semaeostomeae > Ulmaridae > Aurelia > Aurelia sp. 4 Dawson et al 2005. Next base: position 32,179,121 of record OZ026492.1, on the reverse strand, counting down.
TACAGGAGGTTATCCTAAAAATGTAAACAACGGGGATGTTTACGCATCACAAAGGTGGGAAAGCGTAATAGATGACAGATTTAGAAATCTTTGATCTCTGGAAAAAGTATTGTGTTCACACTTCATATCGATTTGATGTGGTGTGAGCACCCTTTAAAATTTCAATTCTACCTTTTCCGCTCAGTTCCAACCTCCTGTAAATAGGGCCTAGCTTTTACATATGATGTGAGCCAAAAAAAGGTGCAAACCATTATCTTAGCTAAATACCTTGGCCCTACACAGATTCAAGGAATTGCCTTTTGTCCACAACAGCAGCAACCAGAGTATGTCATTAATTGTTTCAAATTGCTAACGTAGAATTTTAAGTTGTGACCTTCAAGTAACATTCAGTACCTTGTCAGATAGAACATTCCCTATCTTCAAACTTTCCAACAACTTGCATTCTTTTCTGATTGGCGTTTGGGTGTTTACATGCTTAGTAAGCTTTTACAGTCATCATGAGACAAGCAGCATACTTTGCGTAAATTCTTTCAAAGTTTTGATTTTCAGATGATATAGAAGCCTTGAAATTGTCTTTAGGAACCATGAATAAAGAAATCTTAGTTTCAATGTGAGAGGCAGCTGAATGTGCTGGAAGTAGATTTACCAAATTATGATGTTGCTCATTGACAGCTTTACTAAACCACTAAACCTAAGAGAAGTCCCCCCCCCCCTATCCTGGTGCATCAAACCCATCCAACAGAATTCATGATTGTTGCTAAACTTTGAGCAAAGGATGGCGCCTATCCTGTAAATCACAATGTCGTTAGCAAATTCATAAAACAAACAAAGCAGCGTGGTTTCAAACAAAATCACTGATTCTGACAGCATACTATACGAGAGAGCAAATCTTATTCTTGAGGTACACAAAAAATCCCTCTGCTGGCTTTGAAATGAGACATTAGAGCCACTCTTCACTGTATGCTGGTTTGAGGTCAAACGTCAGAGCTCATCTTACACTTTACGCAAATATAGCAGCTTTGGGATTTGGGTTCTTCCTTGCCTCCTCTCTGCATCGAGGCTCACTGTGTTTGCACAGTTCATTTCTGTCTGATAGGAGATCCCTTCCAATCACATGATATAACAGCTATTAAAGAAATAAATAGCAATGGCCCTATGATGGTATATAAGCACAAACCCCCCGTCCGTATTACACCCCAGTACTTTGTTCTACTGGGTGATTATTGAGTCCCTTGCTTGTAGCAACCATAACATAAACAAAAGCTTGATAATGCTAAGTGTTGATTAAAAGTGTTAAGAATTGCATTTTTACAGGAGACAATGGTTACTAGGCTACTTCAACAAACATTAGGGCAGCTGAGCATCTGAACAAATAAACTACTTTTGGCTTTGAATTGAAAAATAAACTAAGTCTGGTAAACCTTTCAAATACAATTCTGGATTCACTTCTTTTATTTTCTTGTATACATGCATAAACATAATGTGAGGTTTCTTATGGCCAAGTTTTAAAAATATATTTCATCCGGAGTGTTGCTTACACCTTTATTTTGAACAAAATAGTTATTTGATTGGTTAGTTTTGCTACCCGGTGAGTCAAAATAAGCGCCCGGCGTTTGAAAGGCTACTGCTCCCTGAATATATAAGCAATGATATTTTGCCATATTTGATTAAATAGCTAACATGTTCAAATATTTTTAGAAAATTTTCTAGCTAAAATGGGTCGCTCCGTTCAGATTCTGTAGGCAATTTTCCAAAATGAGTCCCTTTGAAAAACCTTAGAAAACGTGCTAAAATTACAAGCAACAGTCCCTAGTGTGTTTACCTCACAGTGATGAATTTCAGCACGCTTTATTAGCACGTGCTTTCGTTTTGGCAGGTTGAAAAGTCAAGTGTGAATAACTTATTCAGGGAAATTCCATTCTCCCATGAAGACAACATACATGGACACATCCAAGAGTCATTATTGCTAGGGAGGAGAACATTTCTTGTATGCATTTGATATCAATGAAGTTGGTAGTGCTCTTAATTCTACTTTCATTTGATATATAGTTGTTTGCATTTTGCAGACATCAGCAAAATTTAAGGTCTTAAAAAATACAAATGAATGATATGTTTATGATAAACATACAGTGGAACCTCTGTAAAAACAAACACCTGTGGAACCAATTTTATTGTCCGTTGTAGAGAGGTGTCATTCAAGTCATCACAACCCGACCAGACATTTGATGTGGAACAGAATCTAGTATATACATTGTCCAATAGTTTTTAATCATTTGTAGTGTAGTCATAGTTAGTTGAACATTTTGCCATGGGGTATATTTATATTGGCCATGGGGTATTTATATTTATATTGGCCGTCTTTTTATATTGGCCATGGGGTAATCATTGTCTTCTACTCCCATCGTATCATACCCGAGTGTTGTATAATATCTAGAAAGGTATAGCTAAATGTACAATACACTGTAAATTTTTATATTTGAGTATAAAAAAGAGGTGTCTGCTGTATGAATGATTCATTCTTCTGCAATATGTACTGCATTTGGGATGAAAATATTAGTCCACTGTTCAGAGGTGTCAGACGGGTATCCATTAAAGGAGGCTTCACAGCATGAAATAATTTGTGCATTATGATCAAAAATTGGTGCTCTAATGATTCAAGATCATTTCTCTATGGTTTTATCACTAAAAATGAATTTAAAATGCCAATAAAGTATCACAAATGTATTTGGGTATTAGCATGCTTCTGATTGACACTTTTTATAACAACAGAATTCCCAAAATAGAGCTTTTAACAGTTCTCATTAAGAGTAATCAATATGTTTCATATCTATAGCTTTTAAGTTACTTATTGATTTATTTCCATTTAACATCTTACAGTAAGTTTTCAGGAGAAGAGCCAACATCCAGAAACTTTCCATTGATTCTGTATTGCCTAGCAACAAATTATGTGACTAACTAGCATATGATGCTATTCTAGAATCATGAAAATTGCTCGGTAATTAGTCACATTTCCATAGCAAATAGTTGCTAGAAAATCTGGGGTGCTTTCTTGCCCCCCTCCCCCCAATGAGAAAGTGTCAATTGATGGGCAGTACCCATCTAGAAAATCGTTATGAAAGGGATGAAGAGTTCACACTATGGAGAATGGTCATGGAAACACAACAGAGGATTGATGGCACAACCATAGCAACCTTAAATTCTTTTTAGTTTTCAATGAAACTGTTGGAGATCTAAATATTTTGGTAAAATCCAAGGATGAATAACTTACAGAAACAAATGGATTAAAACCTATTGAAATTGGTCATATGATGTAACAATGGTGGTTGCTACCTCCATCAAAGGTTTTCCCCTAAGTCGCCAATCACAGTAGTTGTCACGGTATTTGGTTTTTGGATGTACATGAGCCTGGCACATGACTGGCTTGGTAAAATTCCAGCCCCCTTACCAAGGCAGAAATTTAAAACAATTCAAAAACTGGCATCCAACTGTTGTTTGAAGGAGAAACACTACCGGGATGGAGTGTTCATATGAGAAAATGTCCATTCCACCTGCCAAAAATTTACTGCTGTTGAAAGACATCTAAAGTTGGTTTGCTTCTCCATATAAATGCAATCCAATTTTCCTGTTGATTCCTTACAATAAGTGAGCTCTCATTTAGTCTACCAAGCAACCTTGTATTTACCAGGCTCATAAAAAGGCCCTTAAAGGGTCTGTTTCATCCAGCATTCCTTGCACGTGTCGTTACTTGACTGGCCTTTGTTTGTCACCATTTTCATGGGCCATGAAAATGGCGACAACAAAGGAAAAGCAGGAGACGACACGTGCAAGGCATGCTGGATGAACAGACCCTTTAAATGAGATCTAACAAATTTCAAGGAGCATTGAAGCTGGCCTACTTCTATCTTTTGTAAAAAAACATATCACTAAACAAATCATAAGACATTACCATTTTATTCCTTTGTATGCAAAAGAACCCAAATATGATATGGTTATCAGTTATAAATGCACATGTATTTTTTGTAAGAAGCAGCTTGTAAGAAACTCAACCCTCCAATTTTTAAAGAAACTTGGACAAGATCATAGTCCTACAAGTTATATATAATTTGTTTTTCATTTTTAAATTACGTTTTGAATTAAGTTAAAAAGTTTCTTACTATTTTTTGGCCATAGTGCTAGCTTCAAAAGTTTTAAAAGTTTGGCCAATCTTTTTAATAGCTTTTCATGAACCAGGCTCTTACAGAAATGTGTATATATTTAAGTTATATAATTTGTTAATAAACATTTCTGGAAAGCAGAAACCACCTACTATGGCATCAAAATATAACAAATGCATTACAAATATTATTGGGGCAAAAGCATCTGAGGTTATTGAAGAATCAATCTTGAAGGGGTATGCTGAACCAAAAAAGTGCACTGAACAGGTCCAACAAACAATTCCTTGTCGTGACCTGAGAGTTTGGTTTCTTGTAATGAGTTTTTGTACATATTTTGTTGTCTTTGTTATCTTTGTTATGCCCCAGGTTGGAAAATTATCTGCTCTGTGGCCTGAAGGCCTGTAAGGCCTAAAGCCCAAGGGCCAAAGACTGTGAAACTTCATAATCACTCAAAATCTGACATTCTAAGAAACTTTTGGTACTGGCCCAGATGATTAGTTTACCATAGAAAGTTGATTGAATCAACCATGAAATTACTCTCCAGAAAAGTTTCCCTTGTGCCCTCCCGTTTTCAGTACTGTCAATGTCCCAAAGGTGAGATCGGAAGATGATTATAAACCACTCTAATCGGGAATCTAGAAATGGGAGCTTCTTTCCACTTTCCTTTCCTAATTAAACAGTTCAAGCAATCACTAAGGAGCTTCTGAAGTGTGTATTGCGAGTCAAGACCTATCTTAGATAAACAACAACAAAAGAACTCATTGTGGCAGGCCTTTTCATAAGGAAATTTCCACCAGGGCGTCTTATCGCCCACATAGACAAGACAGCGAGGGCGGTCGCCCCCATAACATATTCTTGTGTTTATGCTTTGTGTACTGGCTGGCAATGAAACCTTTAAAAGCCTTGTTCTTGCAACGAGGACTGCCTTCCATGCATGATTTAGATTGTTGAGTCTTGGTACTTTTCTTGTCATTTGACAAACAGCTTCTGATGTCAACTGGGCTGAACTCCTGGGGGAGGAAACTCCTATTGTGGCCTGACAGGGGGGTCCAGTCAGGGCTAAAGAGGGTCAAAGCAAAAATTTTGAAAAATGCCCTCATACGGCAGTATCTTTTTACAAAAACCCTCAAATGGTAGTTCACGAACTTGAAAACTGGGTCATTGGTAGCATTTAGTAATGAAAATTTTCTACGGTTTTTCATGATGTCTTATTGCAAAACCAATGAAACAAAGCAAGAAAACTTTCAAGATTCATTTATAATTAATACTGCAATGACTAAATTGGCGTCCGGAGGAGCCGACTGGGTTGAAACATAATAAATGGCTAGGAATCTAAGAATATCTACCGATGGTAGTATTTGGTTGACAAATAGCGCCATTTGGAGTATGAAATATCACGGGTCTTCGGGCCTCGGGCCTCCGGGTCTTCGGGCCTTACGGGCCTTCAAATGTCTCAGGTTTCCTGGCCCCACGGGCCCTACGGGTCTTCAAATATCACGGTTTTCCAGAGCCCAGGGGCCCAGGGACCTCCAAATTAAATGCCCCCAATGCCCCCATAATATTATAGCCATAATTTTTTGCGTCATTGCCATTGCTCATGGCTAGAGGATTGCTAAAGTCCAGGCCTTTGGCCCCTCGCGCCTATCTTAAAGTTAAAGAGCCATTGTCACCCAGGATTCTTTGGGAAGCAACGGTGAACTTTTATCGATCACTGGAAAGGGAAATGAAAACAACGGTAAATATCCACATTTAGCAGCAAAGTTTCATTGAAATTCTTGTCGAGTATTTGCTTCAAGCTTGCAACTACATCGTATTGATACCAGACAATGATCGGCGATGAATTACGATTTAATGAAAACCAGGCTTCAAATGGAAAATGCTCGCGAGCATCTTGTTTGAATTGAAAATAAAGTTACGGCTGAGCGACCTTTCATTATCTAAAATTGTCCTCGCTCTCAAAATGCCGCTGTGTGGAAATAAGGCTGAATGCAGACACCTGGAAGCAGATACTTGCACATGAAGATGTTTTTAAAAAGGTTGAACTCTGCAGAATTTGCCAGTTCGATCAAATCATTTTATTGCCAGCACGGGTTTTATAGGAAAATGGTTTATTAACAAAGTACGAAGATGGCCAAAGAACACATATCACAATGTCCGGACACCGAGATCACAATGTCTGAGATTACAATAGGAGGAAAAATGTCACCCAGGCGCCTTTGCGGGCATCTTCGAATTTCAGATTATCTGAAAATCAAATTTAGCCCAAGCGGAAAATAGGCATCTGCACTGCCTGGGTGACAATGGCTCTTTAACTTTAAGATAGGCGCAAGGGCCCGAAGATTCATGGCCTGAAGATGCAGGGCCCAAAGGCCCTAGGCTCTAAGGCCCAGGGCCCAGACTTTAGCAATCCTCCGCCATTTGGTAGCCATTTGGTAAAACCCCAAACCGACTGAAGGTGTTGTGGCACCGTGGTGTAATCCCCTGACATTGCAGCCAGAATAGTCAGGCGGAGTGGGTTCGAGTCCCGGTAGAGCCCCACCACTTAAGCATCATGACAAGGGGTCATGGACTCGATTAGGTCTGCTCTATTTCTGCGATCCCAGCGCTTGGCGCTGAAAAACGCAACTTCACCTTCACCTTCACCTTCACTGGACCCCCTTGTCAGGCCACAATGAGAGTACCCCCCCCCCAGGGCTGAACTTTCTAAGCCTGCTTGTAGTACATTTGGATTTATAAATTTTGTATTTCATCTGGGGACCATCTGACCATAAAATTACCTTTCACCATTCACAGAAGGGCGCTGCCAAAAGGAAAAGGTTGTGGCTCAAAAACATTTCCCTGGGGCTCTGCCCCCGGACCCCCAACAGCTTTATGCCTTCCCTGCAAATTGGTGTCCCTCCAATCTGAGAAACGCTCCTATGGCCCTGTTAGTTTCTGGTAGGAGAATGTGGGATTCATCTATTTATATGGAGTTCATGGTTGGTCAATCTACCAATCTTCACTATTTGTTTAGAAGTTTCTCATTATTCAATTAGCAATCTTGTAAAGTGCTTTTTGTTTCATTCTATTTTTGATTGATTGTGATTGTTAAGTGTTGAAATGAAATCAATGTTTGCTATGTGCGTAGCTGCAGTGCAGTCGTGTACAACTGTATTTAGGATTAACTGATGAATCAATAACCAAAGATAATGAACTGGAGGGCTAAAACTATCTTGGCCATGTCAACACCATTCAAATGGAAAAGTTTTGCTGCTAATTTTGAGAAGCAGTGAGTACGATCAATCGAAAAGTTAGCTTCTTGTTGTGAAGAACATTCCATTGCATTTTTTCATCAGTTACAAAATTACTAATCTTTAGGCTTAATCAAAACAAAGATTTTCACCCCAGAAATTATAAACCATGGGTGAACTATAGCTTATGACAAAAGATACGTATCTACACTGTCGGGTAAATAGCAGTGTACTGTATCTTTTCTTATGGTCGGATCAGTCTCAAAATATTCACCCAATACAATGGGTTCTACCTACCTACAGTATATTGGGCCCCTTCATACATACCTTCAGCTTTCTCTCTTCTCTTCATAACCAAAAACCCCATTGTAAACATCATCAGAAGTACTCCAAAGATGATTCTGCTTTTCCTCAGGTTCATTTCAAGTAGATATAATCAAATAAACTGGAATGTTGTCCGTTCATTCGCCAAGTGGCTGTTGAATTTCACTTTGATAGGCCAGAGTTTGACCGGAGGCCAACCAGCATGCTTAGGCCTGTTTTCAGTATTATCATTTCTCTGTTTAGAATCATCACAACCAAAGTTTATTTTGACTGAACAAGTGCTGATAATGGCGGTTTACATTCTTGTTTGATCAGTTGTTGACACGTTGATGCAGTGAATGTATGATAGCGGAGTTAATTCGCAAAATAAATAAACTGAATGCCGACACCATCAACTCTCTTGTTTTCAGAGTCAATCACTTCTTGTTCCACATTTGACGTGAGCTAAATTCCGGAACGATGCTAGACGCAGCTACGCAACGGCAATGCGGATGCGAGGACTGCAGGGACTGGCAGGGACGTGAGAGTTGCAATGTGTGTGTGTGGGGGTACGGGATGCAAAAGCAAATTTTGGTGGGATGTGCCATCGAGGTTTCAACAAGATGTCCGTTCTTCATGCCTATTGTGCAAAATTGCATACCTGACCTTATACCATACCAGCTTCTCAAAGAGTACTGACCTTATATTTTATAGCAAATTCTTTAGTGGGGGGGGGGGGTTATCAATAACAGTGAAACCACCGAAACAGTTCAGAAAAAGAGTAAAACCACCTTTAAGTTCAGCTAAAGCCGTCAAAACATCTTTCCACGCTTTGCATATCTCACCTTGGTTCTATGTTACAGAAGACGGCTTCGTTATCATTTTCGTGATCTAATTCCAGTTGCTCAAATTGACCAAATCCACTGATTAAAGTAAAAATTGGTTAGATTTTCCCGCAAAATATATCTTATTGGACAATTTTCTATGGCTTTATCTTAAATTTTGTGATAATTTGACTTCTCGAATAGTGACAGGCCATATACCAACCGTGACTGCCTGCGGAGGGGGGGGGCGAAAGTCCAAAATTTTCGGACGACAAACCCATCAACGACAACAGCAACAGTCGCAGGAACATAAGTTAATTCTATTCAGTATATGACCGATCTAACTCCTCAGTAACTAAAATTTTGGCCACATTTCATAACAATGAAATCAACACAATTAGTGAATATCAATAAAAAATATGCCATAAATTCAATAATTTCTGTTGGAACTTATAATTTAACGCTAAAGATTCCTGTTTATAAGCATTATTTCTCCTCAATATCCTCCAAACTAGTCATGCAAATCACAAATATTCCCACAAGAGAGGAAAATTTACCGATAAATGGTCTCTTGGCCCTCAACCCCCTCCTCCAACCGGCTTCGGCCCTATATAGTGAAGAAATCCCCAAACCACTGAGAAGGATTGGTAGATTCGTCATTTTTACGGCTAAACACTGTAAAATCGTTATAAAGAGGCTGGAAGTCGCAAACCATCATTCCCTTATGACCCCCCCCCCCCCACTCTCACAGATCAATACATTTTCCTTTACCAATTTCTTAAAAATCAATACCCTTCCCGATGGAACTTCTCCGTACCTAAGATATTTGTAGTGCATCCCCAGGAATACAGTATGTCCACGTATTGCTCATATGAATCTACAAAGTTGAAGCAGCACTGAAATTATTTCAACTTCCGGGACTTGAATCCTCAGAGTTTCTTACAAGCCTCCTAAAAACTTAGTAAGAATTTTCATGTTATCTAACTGTGCCCTAGTGTACATTCAACGCAAAGTTCCTGACTCAGGAGAGATAGTAAAAGTAAAACTGAAAACAGGCTTAAGCATGCTGGTTGGCCTCCTGTCAAGCTCAGGATTTCCTTTATCAAAAGAAACGTTTCCTTAACTTGCACCTTCTCAGTACTGGGGTTTCTTGATTTTTGGCTACCTGAGAGTCGAGTTTCTTATAAGTAGTTCCTATCAAAGAGCTTTCTTTTAAGGGATTGTCAATAAGAAAACTAATTCTAAGCTCTCAAAACTCAAATCGAAATTGTTTTTTCTCTTTGCACAAGCAACAAGATTTGCTTTCAACAGATTCAGTGGAAGGAAATCCCAGAAAACTATTTTAAAAGTGTGCCCTTTCATTTTGATTTTAGGTTTGAATTTTTAACTTTATTGTAAATAGGTTTTGAACATTGTAAATAAGGTTTCATAGTTTAATTAATTTAATAGCTTATTACTTTCTTTCATAAATTGTAATCAAATGTTTTAATCTGAGGGCCCGTTGAAAATCAACTTGTTGAAGGGCAACAATGTCTAAAATGTCTAAAATGAAAATGAAAATGAAGTGGAATGACTCCAAGCAAGCCAGAGGTGGAAATTTCCAACAGGGAAGCAAGGAAGCAAATACGAAATGGCCAAGAATGCAGCCCTAGCCCTACATGCAGCCCTACCCCTAGGTGGTAGGAAGCGCCTCAAACTTGAAGGCACAACACTTCAAGGCCCCATTTCATTAAACCAAAAGGGCACTTCTTGAAAATAAAGAGGGCACCTCTTTGTTTTTTTGCAAAACCTTCGGGGCACCTTTCCTCATTTCCCCCAGTTCCTACAGCTGTACGCTCCCTCCCCCTCTTCTGGGGGTAGCAGCAGCTTCAGAAACGAGAAAAATTGGGAAGAAGCAAAATGGTGATGGCAGCTGGTCCAATTTTTGTCGAATTCAGAGCTTGTTGCACAGAGATACCACAGGGATCAATGAATCCTCTTGAGAGGCGACAACTTGAACTATGGAGGCGACAAACACCGGGCAGATAGATTTGAAAACTCTGCAGGATTTTAAAACTCTACCACAACCCCCCCCCCCACAAAACTTGCAGTTCGTATGACGCGTCAGTAGACTTCTCAAAGCAGGATTTCAATCAAGAAAACGTAATAAAATCTGTCATTTTCCAAACATGCAAAAAATATGTGATGGTTGCTGCTTTTGCAAGCTGCTTTGTGTTCATATCTTCAGAAATTTTTGCATCATGAGCAATCTTTGTTGAATACACACCATCAGTTTCAATGTTTTCTTTGCTTTAGTTGCCTTTTTACCGTGTATCTCAGAAAGAACGCAATGGCTTTGAAAATTTTTGACACAAGCTGATTCGAATCAATAATCGAATAATTATTTTCCCCTAAATCTGCAATAACTAGTCTAAATTTTGATATATTTTTCAGAATTTTTGGTGACATGGTTACAGAGTTAAAAATCAACCAACTTTAAAATTGACATGTCTTCAATGGAATGGTTTGGCAAATCAATTATTTTCTTACACTTTTTATCCCTGTTGCGTCACCACTATTCTTTTGCATTCGAATTCTATCTTTCGAATCTCCTCTTCCTTTACTACTTTCGTTCTACGAATCTTACTTCACTTGAAAACGGGCTCAGCTCGAAACGTCGTATTTAAAACAACTCTGCTCAAGGTACGATTAATGTTATTCTTTGATCTTTTTATTTAAATCTATATCGTACGACACGCTTGAAATAAGATTTTTTGGTGCAAAAAAACGTGTAATTCACTATTGTTAATGCCACAGCTATGGTTTTGACGCAGGGGCAATTTGAAGTTTGCTGATTTTTAACTGTACAGCCAAGTAACCAAAAATACTGGAAATGTATCAAAAAATTATTCTAATTACTGCAGCAGATTTCGATAACAGTCATCGTTTCATAATGAGTACGAAACAGTTTCAATTAGAATTTTTCAAATCTGTTGCATTTTTGTCTGGGACACCTTGTAGTTGATCGAGTCAAATGAAATTACATACATTTGCAAGAATATACAATTCAGTTCTCGAAGTTCTCATGGCTCATTTCTCAACTAAAAAAGTTTGAATTGGACGTTGAGACTTGTCTAATTTTACTTAAATATCGGTCATATCACTGTGGAGTTCATTGAAAGCACTGCTTGCAATTGTCTTTGGAAGTATTGGAAATGACTATAAGGGTACAAGCCATATTGCTGCAGGCCTACAGCAGCTGTATAGCGATATGCCCATACTCTATACACTCTGTATACTCTCCGTATACTCTGTATTGCTGCCCATATACACCCGGCCTAGACTTATGACGATGAGTCTCTTGTTTCCCTGTGCTCCTTGATTTGATGATGGCGCTTCAGTTAAGAGATACTCATAACCACGGCAAGAAAAGTTCAAATTTCGATATAGTTTTTTCGTTGTATATTAGAGGTAAACGGACAATTTCCCATCCATTTCCGACAAAAAATGCTTTTTTCACTTCAAATTTCCCACGTGGTTTCCCCACAGGTAAACTACGGGTAAAGAGAAATATACTTTTACCCGCAGTTTTCCGAGTGAGATTCAACGTCTCGGAAAGCTGGAAACTTAGTCTACACTAAGCATGTTTTTGGGAGAATTTAGGGAAATTCTAGACGTGTTCATCCTCCTATGGGTAGATTTCAGTGAAACGCCAAATTTTCTCCAGGTGAAATTTTTAATGTGGGTGGGGAATTCAGTCGAAATTTTGAATGTTTCGGTCGGAAACTTCGGGGACACCAGAATTTTCCCAGGTGAAATTCTTGATTTTAGTAGGAAATTCAGTCGAAAGTTCGAATGTTTTGGTTGGAAACTTCGGGGACACCAAAATTTTCCCCTGGTGAAATTCTTGATGTGAAGGGAAAATTCAGTCGAAACTATGAATTTCTCTGTTGGAAAATTACTTGATAGTTTCCTTTTCATCATAATGTTTCGAGGGGACTTTTAGCTCATTCAGTGGATATCTCGTGCAACAGTAAATGTAGCACTACGCTGCCTGGTTTGATATTATTTGAATACTCCTGGGTAAAACTTTTGCAGAGTGTTCCTCTTCTATTTAAACGTCTTCTAGCTTTTTCTCTAATTTGCCATTGTGTCTTTGTAGCACTTTGATTCTGATGTAGACATGAGATGCGTCCTCTTTGAGAGTACAAATTAAAATCGATTGGTTCAATCTACTTTAATCAAACTTAGCTCGTATTTTAAACATTGTATTTGGAAAACTTAACATCCCTTCCTTTTCCATTATTTACACACAACGCAAAGTATGAGTTCAGAAAACAGAACATATCTGATCGCAGCACTTTGATTCGATCAATACTAAAGGTAAATGTTACTTCTAAGCAGCAACGAATGCACTATCAGATCCTCTCAATTCATTAAGAATATGGACAAATATACCGGGTGAGTCAAAAAACGCTTAGGCGTTTGGAGGGCTGTGGAATAAAAAAATAGTTAACCGATATTCAAAACTGAAATGTTCATCTATCAGTCAAAGGTCAACTTAGATCAGTAAACCTTGTTTGGTAGTATCCCTCATCTTACAGACCCAGAAATTAGGGAAATGCTGGTAAAAGGTATGTTTGGGAATAATAATTCCACATTCCATTCTGGTCCATGATTTACCTTCCATTGAAGTTCGAATTCAACATCTCAAACTGGCAATGTAAACTTCAATGCAACATAAATCATGGACCACAATGGAATGTTGAATTCTCGATTCCCATACAAACCCCTTGCGAGCATTTGGGTTATAGTTGGGTCTTAATGATGTTTGATTTTACCAAACAAAATTTTGTCATCTAAGGTGGCCTTTGAGTGATAGATTAACACTTATTTTTTGAAAATCGGTCACATACTTTTTATTCCACAGCCCTCTAAACGTCTAAACTTTTTTTTGACTCAATATTACATCAACTAAATGTAAACATGGAGATCCTTTTCAAATTGTCACTTTTTCTCATGATATGATATATACACGTTTTTTATAAGAAACTTGTTCATAAGAAACTAGTACTAAGATGGACGAAATCTTAAGAAACTCTAGTACTATGTTCGAGAAGTTGAGAAACTTTTCAAAGTTAAAAGCGTGGATTTTTAGCAAATAGATCGTTGAACCTTTATTCTTTTGCAATATCAACTAATCATTTGTAATCATTTGTGTTTACATCATGTCAGAACACTGTTTATTCTTATATGATGTTTTAAATGTCAGTAAATATTTCTGCAGGAGTGGCAGCAACCACATTGACAATTCATACATTCAAAAAATAAGAAACCAATTAAGCATTTAGTACTAAAATGGAAAAAATTTCATGGAAAATTAAGAAACCGTTAGTACGATGGTCTGATCCAAGTTTCTTATAAAAAACGTGTTATGACACAAATATGCTGTTGAAAAGCAAGTTCATTTGAACCAAAAGGGCCAACAAACAAAAATCCATGTCGAAATTTCCCCTTTTCTCATCATGCTTGAAATGACATCTCAATTTATTTCCTCTCAATTATCATCTTCCTTCATGTACTGTAGCTCTGAAGATGTTAATCGTTTTAAAGGGGTGCTTAGAATATTTTCTGCAACGTTGGAGGGGGCACGAAACTTTTCAGCAAAATCAGAGAGGGGTTACGAAAATTCCACCAAAAATTTGCAAATGTCTGTCACCCTCTCCCTAGCAAGAATTTATGACAGCCCAAAGAATTAAGTAACCAACACCGAGGGGGATACTCTCTAACTTTCAATACGGGAGGTCCATGCCACTATTTCTTTGCTGACCCCTAAATATTAAGCCTAACAACGTTTTGGGGACCCCAAATATTGAGTCTAATATATTGGAGACCCACACCAAATTCTGCGATTCTTTCTTTATTAGATTTTGACCCAAAATATAGAATTTTGTCCATGTTGTATGCACAGGTCTCAACTACTGATTTGAGGTAAAATTTTGGACCCCAAATGTTAACATGGACCTCCTTCTTATTGAAAGTTGCATGTTAACATGGACCAGGGGTCCGGGGGCTTGCCCCCGGAAAATTTTTTCATGATTATACCTGTAGATCGTTGGAAAACGCCATTTTTAGCGAATAATTGTAACGATGTCTTCCTGGGAAATTGGAGGATGATATGTTTCAAAATTACTTAGAGTCAGATCGTTTTTAAATTTGGGATTCAAAAATGCATTTATAATTTCCTTCAGCATATATAAGTTTAAATCTGCGTTTCCATAAGCATGCTTTCACCGAAACTAAAGTTAAGTCAACCTTCGCGATCATTTGTATCATCCTCAAGTCTCAAGGTTAACTACTTCTAGAAATTTCTGGTCACCCATCCCTAAAATGAAGTACGATCCATAAATAAAAGGATCGAAGTTTAAGCAGGTACATGTAAAACTGTAAATGTATTGTATCATCTTTTAGTCAACAGCATCAGTTGCTTTTGTTCACACCTCAATTCAAAGCGATTAGCGAATACAGACAAAGAAAAGTCTCTCAACCAGTAATTCAAACGTAGCCGCAAAGATGCCCTGAAGCCAGTGCGGCGAACTCTCACTTGGTACGGTCGAATGGAGGTTTTTGAAAGTTGTGTGCTTAAGACGAAAGAAGAAGGGAAAGTCTAAGGTCCCATCTGGCGGATTTTGCTTACGTTATTCAGAAGACGAGCAGAGGGCATAGCAACAGTTGCATATTTGTTGCTCAAAAGTAGACAGTTACTCCTCAGCTCCTGAATCAAATAAACAAAATCTGCTCGAAAGAGTTTTAGATTTACCCTTCTTCTTTCGTTATCAGCACATAACCTACCAAAAAATTTTCCTTCGGCAGCAAGAGTTAGCCGTACTGTTTTCAGGGCAACTTGGCGGCTATGTTTGCTTTTGAATTACTGGTTGAGAGAATTTCCTTTGTCTGTATTTGCTAATCGGTTTGAATTGAGGTGTGAACCAAAGCAACTGATGTTATTGTACTACAAGATCTGCCCTTGTTCCTTAGTATATATGCCCCTAAGGTGCATACGCACCTTACCCTTCTGCAGTGGGAGCTAGGTGATCGCGTGTCTTTTCCCTCTGTGGATGGGACAAATTATGTATAGTACGTGTAGTTTTATGCTTTACTTGATAAAAAAACACCTTAGCATATATACCGCTATGTGCGGTCCTGCTAAGCATGATGTAAATGTTGAAACAGTTATTCAAAAAAACTTTATGCGTTTGGCAGGCTGTGGAATAAAATGTATGTGATAAATATTCAAAATCGAAATGTTAATCTGTCAGTCAAAAGTGAACGTAGATGAGAACATTTTTTTAGCAGTAGCCTCATCTTTAAGACCCAAAAATGGAAGAATGTTTGCACGGGGCAAGTATGAAACGAGAATTTCCATTCAGGCCAATGATTTACTTGCTAATACTGAGATTGAAATTTCATTTCTGGATCTGACAATGGTATTTAATTCAAATTTCTATGCGAAATAAATCATGGAAATTTATCTAACTCTTTGGTCTTAAAGATGAGTGATGTTACCAAGCAAAATTTTCTCGCCCAAATTAGCCTTTCCCCATTAGATCAACAAGTCAGTATTGAATATCTGTCGCACAAGTTTTATCCCACAGCCAGCCAAACGGCAAGACTTTTTTGACTCAGCCGGTGGATGTTGTTGTAATGGGTTTGTAGCCTTACTACCATAAGGACCCTCAAGTTACGCTCATCTCATTGAGTTGAATTGTTGTCATTGTTATTGCTTATTGTAGCGATATCAGTTAAGGCGAAAAGCGCAGTCTAATGGGTTTGTTTGGTGGGACATTTGCAAAGGAATATGACATCCAATCCGATGCCGCCCGTTAAACCGCTTACTCTCTCCGTACGGGTTTTTACAAACAATACTTTGAAAAAACAATGGAAAAGATAGCACCTACCTCTCTTCCTCTCTTCTTTCCTCGTATTAAGAAATATAGCTGCAAATGTTATCAGTAACAGTACTGCAAGAACTCGTGATCTTCTTAGCTTCATTTTGCCAGCCTTTCTAGCTCAAACAGATTCTTGAATACAATTAAAAGTTAAGACAACTTTGTGCTTACAAAGCTACTGCTTCGGCCTTTAATAAAAGATCTAACTCGAAATTCGAATGAAATGAATTCCATCATGTATACAAAACATAGTGCCAGTGAAGTCAGCCTTTATGAAGTTGCACTGATTCAAGTCTTGAAGCCAGAAAGCACAAACCGAAAAAGTGTCAATGGAGTCATATACTGAAGACCTTACATCCCAAAACTGAATCACTGAAGTCAGAAATTGTCAAGGGTCATAGCATACTGAATACTTCACGATGTGGAAACTATGTATGATACTTAAGCAACAGATGCTCATGTAAGATGCTCAATTCTTTACAGAAATTGTTCATAATTCAAGAGCTCCCTTGAAGATGGCCATCCTTCAAGAAATGCACGCTTGACAAACATCTGCATGGAGCCATAGCAACGATATTGAGTTCATGAATTCTTTGCTTCAAATTCGTGACGAAGGCGTCTCTCAACTATGCATGTTTTCATATAAAGATCAATGCTTGATTATTTGAATAAGAAATTGACATATATTCATTTTGACACAACACCCAAAGAATGCCATTTCGGTTATTTCGTCAATACAGTACCTGCTAAAATATTCAATGGTAGCAGCCACACGACTTCTCGTCGGATTTGTTTCTTAAATTCACGATACCAGTAACCAGAGACGCGAAAACCCCAACGAACTTGGTCAGTGGTTTGGAGGATGGTTCGAGTTAAGAACTGAAGAGAGTTTCTGAAAAAAAAACTTTCACGTGTGTTGTGCAGAGTGATTGCATGTGTTGTTGTTGTTGTCATTGTTGTTGCTGTTGCGTTATCTGGGACTTTGTCGTCAGTCTATGTGCTGTATCGTTTCATGGGAAGCATTGAATCAGGGCTTAATCTACAATCTCGTGCCCAGAGTAAGTTCGTTAACTCCGCTTTGCACGGGGTAAAGCGCAGCGGCATGTCAAAATTTGACATTAACCACATTCGTTACCTATTCCGGCTATTGTTCGCAATTCATTTCTAAAATTCGAAGAATAACTAGCCATTTCATTTTTTCGAAGTTGCAGTGAAAGTTACTCGAATTTGCAACTTAGGCCCATTTTCGCTCAAAACAAACCGAGCTTATTTTCACATTAAACATACTTGCCAACCTCAGATTATTGTCCAAATACCTTCAGAAAGGTTGAAATAAGGTCCTCAAAGTGTTTGTTTTTAGTTTCTCAATTCATCTTCTGCAGAATTAGCGCCAAAGCAACGGCCATTTTTCGTTGATTGGCGGCGTTGCCTAGTAAACCATGAAATCCATAATGTCTGCTAATGCACCCAGATTCTGGCGCATTTGATCGCAGTGTACAAGGGTGTTCATTGGGCTTTGTGATCAGTGTATATGACGTAAGAACACCCTGGGAACGAGGTTGCTTGGTCTAAATTTTGGCAATATCAAGCATTGGATCGAGGGAGGAATATGGAGCGTTTACTCAAACGTTTTTTTGAAGATGGTGGTGACTGACAAAAATATGCCAAATTGTGGAGAAATATGAAAAATTTAAAATATCAATACTCCCAGACCTCAAACCAAATAAGATGCTTGCCCTGTCCTTAAAAAATTTCATATGAGATCTACCTCGAGATACCTTAATAATAATAACTCCAGTTACATATGTGTATATAATCACTTTATTGGTTTATTTTACAAAACTTGAATAAAAAGGTTGAGCCCTTCAAACCCACGTTTTAGGAAGAGCAAAGGAATATATACGAGGAAAAGCAAGGGTCTAAGAATAGAGCCCTAAGGTACTCCTGCTGAAGCATCTCCCCAATCAGAATTCTGTCCATTTAGAACTGTTCGCTGTTTTCTGTTCTTAAGAAAACTTTGGATAAGCGAAAGAAATTCTCCTGGAATACTTTGGATAAGCCAAAGTACATCTGGTTTCAGCGCAGCAATACATGACAGAGCCGAATGAGCTCGAACTGTTTCTAATTTGTCTTAGAAAATTGTTGCAAAGTTCATGAGAAAGTTGAATAAATTCGGACAAATAAACAAAACCGTAACAATTAAACCGAGCATTGCTGAAATAATAACCTGCCCTAGAGAAAATTTGCCTTTTTGACAACCTGCTCTAGGAAAAAGTCCTTACTTTGATACTCTGTTCTAGAAAAAATTGGTGAAAACGATACCCTGAAAAGCGGAACATCCCCATCGACCAAATATACTAAGTACCCCCCCAAACCGGGATTGAGTCCTGTAGGGATAAGAGTTCTAAGTTAAAAGATGATACGTTTCTCTAAAGTTTTGCATTTAATAGAGTCCAATGGTGCATAGCAAAGACCGTTTCAAAAGAATGCTTGGCCAGCTTTTCCGAAATAAAATTCCAAAGTTTAGTAGCATACTGGACAACAAACGCAACGAAAAACTACGAGGAAAAAGAAAGAGGTTTGTAAAACAGCGTGTGACAGAAGAGGAAGGATCAGCTGCTTTGGACTGAACCTGCGTGATTGCATCATGATGCATTTGATTACAATGTATGAATTTTTTCTATCATTTTCTGTGACACACTGTTTGCAAGTCTCCATCTTTTTCTTTGCTTTGGGACTCAAACATTAGCTAGAAAACGAAATTGACTAGAAGAATCTTGTGAAAAACGATTTCATGAAATTTCAGTCAAAATTTTTGCCCTATTCGTTTTACCCCAGCACTGTGGTCCAGCTCTTTAGAAATCATGGAATTAAAACCAAAAAAGAAAATTCGAGTAGAAGCTATTTGATAATTTTGTCATATGGAAAAGACACGATACTATTGAACAGAACAAAGGTTTTTCAAATCGGAGTTGTGAGTCCAGAGTTATGACTTTTTCAAGTTGGCCTATGATGCCAAGTTTTGTTTACATTACTATTTCCGGCCTAATGATTGTGACATCGAGAAAATTAAAACTTACAAATTGAAATTACTATAAATCCTCAACGAGAAGACCGATTTTCAAAAACTTTTTTCATTTTACAGATACATATCTACTCTTTGCAAAAATGCAAGTTAAATCTTTAAAATCTCAAGCTAAATAGACTTTTTTCAAAATTGAGTACGCCATTTTTAGGTTCAAAATCAGTGGAAAACATCAGAATTTCGTCTTTTATAGTGAAAACAAAAAGTCTAACTAAATCTAACTCTTAGCAAACAATACTACAACTAAATTTGATGCGTTGAGAACATCTTTGCCAAAGGATTCGTACAGATTCGTGCAGAAGAAATTTTCAGGGCACTTTGAGGATTCTAGGCCTTTGAGATTTTCCAGTCGATTTTGGACATGCATGCACCAATAAAAAAGAAGAGGCTGCGCCCCCAAACAGCTCCCTGGATGACACCTTTAATCAGAGAACTAATGATAAAAAGGGATGCTGCCAAAAAAGATGCTGAAAGATCTCCTGCAATGTGGAATTCGTATAAAAAGCTTCGCAACCAAGTAACAAAGAGTATCCGCGAAGCAATAACATCACACTATCAGGGGTTAATAAACGAGAATAAAGATAACCCAAAAAGGATGTGGAAAGCTATCAACAAGGTGCTTGATAAGGACTCCGGATCTACAGAAATTTCGAGCCTTGATGTGCAGGATAAAGTCCTAAGTCCTAACGAGGAAACGCGACATTGCCCAAGCACTCAATCATCACTTTGTCACCGTAGGCCCCAAACTTTCGAGCAAAATTGAGTCGAGACAGGACGATGACCCTGTTGGTCACTTTAAAAGCCAAACAAATGATATGGCTTTCACACCAGTTGATGATGCCACAGTCCTGAAGGCCATAAAAAGCCTAAAAAATGGAAAATCACCCGGACCAGATAAAGTCTCTACAATGCTTGTTAAAGATGCAGCGGACCTTATCTGTAAACCATTGGTAATGATCTATAACTCATCCATGGAATCTGCAGTTTTCCCAGATTTATGGAAATTAGCAAGAGTGACCCCAATTTTCAAATCTGGCAACAAAAGCGACGCAAACAATTATAGGCCCATCTCAATTATTTCCGTTTTTGCAAGGATATTCGACAAAATTGTACACGATCAGCTACATAATTTCCTAACAATAAACAACATCTTGACACCGAGTCAATCAGCTTTTCGTAAACTGCATTCCACGATAACATCCTTGATAAATTTCACTGACAACTGGTACAGAAACATCGACAAAAAGCAACTGAATTTGTCCTTGTTTCTTGATCTGAAGAAAGCCTTCGATACTGTAGATCACAAAATAATGGTTAAGAAATTGAACGCCATTGGTGTTAGAGGTATTGCAGGGGACTGGTTTGATTCCTACTTGAGCAATAGGAAACAGTACTGCTCTTTAGGGGATTAAAAGTCCAGTGAAAGCTTGGTTACATGTGGAATCCCACAAGGATCTTGTCTGGGCCCGCTCTTATTCATCATCTATTTAAATGATTTTGAAGATTGTCTTGTGCTCTCTAAAGCGGGTATGTACGCAGATGATACACACATGACTGTAACGTCAGATAGCATAGAAGAACTTTTTGAAAGCGCTCGGGAGGAAATGATGAATATTTCGGAATGGATGAGAATTAACAAACTAAGCATTAATCCACAAATAACCGAATACATGATAATTGGTCACCCACGAAGAACGAATAAGATATCATCCCATGAGCCACTTATGTTGAATGGCGCAGAAATTAAGCGTGTCAAGGAGACAAAGTCGTTGGGTATACTTGTTGATGAAGGATTGAATGGAAAGAACAGTACAGCAAAGTTAAAGGGAAAGTCTCTGGTGGGCTATGGTCTCTGAAAAAGTTAATGAAAATTGTCCCGCAATCCCAGCTGGTTAACATTTACCATGCTCTTGTGGAGAGTCATTTGCGATATGCAAATGTGTATGGGGGTCTCTCTCCAACACAAAATTAGAAGGCCTTCAACGTCTGCAAAATAGAGCTCAGTCAATCATAGAAAGGGCAAAAATCAAAGATCAGTGGTCTCGAGACTGGTTGACTGTAGAACAACTAATAAACTTTGACCGATCTGTTATGACCTATAAGATGATGAATAAGATCTGCCCTGAAAGCCTTTGGGATAGATATAAAACAAGAAATATGTACTCAAGTTATAGAACAAGAAACTGCACGGACATTCAACTTCCGAGATATAATCTTGAGTACTCAAAGAAAAGCTTTCACTATTCGGGTCTAAAAGCTTGGAACGAAATCCCCACTACCATCAGGGAACTCTCTACCTTGCAACAATTCAAAAAACACCTCAAGATACATTTGAGGAGCTGAATTAAACTCAAACACGATTCCCTGGAAGATCAGCCCCACCCAATGAATTTTTTATATATTTATTTTTTATGCCTGTACATTTTAAGTTTTGCTGAAGGGAATTTTCGTGTATAAATAATGTATAATAATGATAATAATAATAATAATAATAATAATAATAATAATAATAATAATAATAATAATAATAATAATAATAATAATAATAATTAATGATAATAAAGAAACACAACTGCAATTTTGCTAAAAACGTTTCGATTTAAAATCTTCCTCAGTTCACTTACAATTGGGGACAAGCCAGGTTTTATACGTTGTAAACAAAATTAAAATTAACATAAAATTTCCATAAAATCAAAATTAGAATACCCTTGATACAACTCGAATTATGAACATGAAATACATTACAACGTAAACAAAATTAACAGAAACCTAGGCTTGGTAAAGGAGGTCAAATACCTTGGTGTCCAGGTTGACCATCAACTAAAATGGACATCTCAATTGGCCTTAACAACTAATAAGATCTCTAGAGGTATTGGTATGCTTCGTTATGCCAAGCAGTACCTTCCATTATCAACCGTCAAGACTATGTATAAGAGCTTAGTGGAGCCGAACTTTAGATATTGCTGTCCTGTCTGGGGAAATGCTGGGGTGACTGTCATTGAAAAATTGCAGAAACTCCAAAATCGTGCTGCAAAAATTGTTACCAACAGTCCATTTGATGCGACCGCTTTACCAGTTATTCGTGCGCTTCAATGGCCCACTGTTAGGGAACTTATTGATTTTGAATCTCAGAAAATAGTTTTCAGATCCCTTCAAGGAGACGCGCCTTCCTACATGAAAGACATGTTCACGAGAGTCAACAATTCCACTGCTCGTTCTCTTAGGAATGCTGAAGTCGACCTCAGGTTGCCATTGTTAAGATCAGCAGGGGGGCAGAAATGCTTCTCGTACCGAGGCGCTAAGCTTTGGAACAGTCTTGGTACCGACGCTAAGAACTCTTCAACCCTGAGAGCCTTCAAGAGAGAGGTGGAAAAATGAACACTTAAACCTTTTCGTTTTTTTTTTGTTGATTTTTGAACAATTGTAATTTTAATTTAGTTCGAAATACTGGTTTTTATTGTAAATTATTAATTATTGTAAGTTTTTAGCATGGCCCCCTGTAAATCAGTTATTCTAACTGAGGGGCTACCATGGGTAAAAAAATATAAAATCAATCAAATCAAATCAAAATCGATTCACACCTGGTCTCCCGGGCCACCAGGGCAGCGCAAAAAAACCCGAAAGACAAAGAACTGGAGTTTAAGTCTCTGTCTCTCGGGTCCCCCCGCACGACCCCAACAGACCCAAAAGACCCAGCGCGAACCAGGCTTTAAGATAAAAACAAGAATAAAATACTACACCCTCCAAACCATAGAGTTACAATAATGATAATACAGCCTATCTTTTTGGTTTCTTTACCCACATGGGATTGAGAGTGTCCTCCGTAGCAGAATCCTAATTTCCAAGGGAACAGAAAAAGAGACGCTAGCCAGTAACCCTCCAAAGATTTGCTTAATTTGCTAAATCCCGAATAGCCCGATGGGGAATTCCACCCCAACACCACGTGCAAAATGCACGAAGTTAACCGACCAGCATATCCCTCCACTTCCTCGGGATCTAAGTGCAAAGGTAGAAGGATTAAGCGCTCCCACAAGCAAACAAATCCAACTCGATATCCGCCACCCTTTCATTTAGGCCCTTAGGGGAAAATACACCAAATTTATATTGCCAAAAAAGCTCCTTTCTGCGAAGCGAATACACGTCACCTGCACCATCGATGATGCATATTTTTACAGAAAATTCACCCCGATGATCTTGTTCAAAAAAGTGAGAGAAAAAGCTTGCCTGTGGGACAGGCTTACCCGTATGAAGATTACCACTTAGACGCTTTTGTTTGTATGTCCGAAAATACGATTTATAGACGTTAAATCTCTGGCGAAATTTAGTCTTCGTACTGCCTACATACTTTTTATTGCAACATGTGCATTGCAGCAAGTAGACCACATTCTCCAAGTTGCAGTCATACGCCCCCGAAAAGTTCCTAAAAAACCGAGAATCATCTGCATTATAAAACATGGACCCCTCTTGCATCATCGAGCATATTTGGCACCTTCTACCATTGCACTTATGTGTACCTTTTTCCACCAGCTCCTCATTTTCCGGTTGTAATTTTGCCCGAACCAAGGTATCTTTAAAGTTTTTGGCCCTTCTAAACGAAACGAAAAGTTTTCCCGAAAAAACCCTGCGATGCTCACAATCCACAAGAAGGATGTTTTCACATTTCCGCAAAATCTCATGAACCTCACTGAGTGCAGGATGAAAAGTAAGGACAAGGGGTATCCTCGTGACATCTTTGGATTTTGATTCCCTATTCAAAAGGGTATCCCTTTGCAAACCTTTGACCCTCTCCAACTGTGTGTCGATCTCCCCACCCTTATATCCCCGATCCATAAGCCAAGACTTTAAACTAGCCAAACTTTTCTTTTCTTTCGGGAAAACTTTTCGTTTCGTTTAGAAGGGCCAAAAACTTTAAAGATACCTTGGTTCGGGCAAAATTACAACCGGAAAATGAGGAGCTGGTGGAAAAAGGTACACATAAGTGCAATGGTAGAAGGTGCCAAATATGCCCGATGATACAAGAGGGGTCCATGTTTTATAATGCAGATGATTCTCGGTTTTTTAGGAACTTTTCGGGGGCGTATGACTGCAACTTGGAGAATGTGGTCTACTTGCTGCAATGCACATGTTGCAATAAAAAGTATGTAGGCAGTACGAAGACTAAATTTCGCCAGAGATTTAACGTCTATAAATCGTATTTTCGGACATACAAACAAAAGTGTCTAAGTGGTAATCTTCATACGGGTAAGCCTGTCCCACAGGCAAGCTTTTTCTCTCACTTTTTTGAACAAGATCATCGGGGTGAATTTTCTGTAAAAATATGCATCATCGATGGTGCAGGTGACGTGTATTCGCTTCGCAGAAAGGAGCTTTTTTGGCAATATAAATTTGGTGTATTTTCCCCTAAGGGCCTAAATGAAAGGGTGGCGGATATCGAGTTGGATTTGTTTGCTTGTGGGAGCGCTTAATCCTTCTACCTTTGCACTTAGATCCCGAGGGAGTGGAGGGATATGCTGGTCGGTTAACTTCGTGCATTTTGCACGTGGTGTTGGGGTGGAATTCCCCCCATCGGGCTATTCAGGATTTAGCAAATTAAGCAAATCCTTGGAGGGTTACTGGCTAGAGTCTCTTTTTCTGTTCCCTTGGAAATTAGGATTCTGCTACGGAGGACACTCTCAATCCCATGTGGGTAAAGAAACCAAAAAGATAGGCTGTATTATCATTATTGTAACTCTATGGTTTGGAGGGTGTAGTATTTTATTCTTGTTTTTATCTTAAAGCCTGGTTCGCGCTGGGTCTTTTGGGTCTGTTGGGGTCGTGCGGGGGGACCCGAGAGACAGAGACTTAAACTCCAGTTCTTTGTCTTTCGGGTTTTTTTGCGCTGCCCTGGTGGCCCGGGAGACCCGGTGTGAATTAGGCCTAGGTTTCTGTTAATTTTGTTTACGTTGTAATGTATTTTATGTTCATAATTCGAGTTGTATCAAGGGTATTCTAATTTTGATTTTATGGAAATTTTATGTTAATTTTAATTTTGTTTACAACGTATAAAACCTGGCTTGTCCCCAATTGTAAGTAAACTGAGGAAGATTTTAAATCGAAACGTTTTTAGCAAAATTGCAGTTGTGTTTCTTTATTTAGTTTTCTGTTATTTTTAGATGGTGCTTTTTGTTTCTTAATAATAATGATAATAATAATAATAATAATAATAATAATAATAATAATAATAATAATAATAATAATAATAATAATAATAATAATAATAATAAATATAATGATAATAATAATAATAATAATAATAATAATAATTCGGGTTTAATGTTGATTTCTTCACAAAAGTGACAATGTTAGGAGTATCGATGTAATTTTTTACGAGAATGTCTTTTTTCCAGTCCCAAAAGCTTGAAAAAGTACTTGGCATGGCATTATGAAAGCGGGAAATCTATTTCTTTGCATCCATTTATCATCTAATCGCTTTTGGAAGTAGGGCTGACTTTTGATCGTGTAAAGACTGCTTTCGGCCATAGGTACATCCAACTGTCACTTCACATCAATAGCCTTGATAAAAGAAAGTTTTCATTTGGCGTTGCAGATGGATCCATAATCTGAAATATCTCCTTTCTTATTCAGAAAATTTTCTTCATTTGCTGGAAGCTCTTTAAAGGAAAATTTCAGCCTCTAATTTTCTCCACGATTCACTTTGGAATATATCCATTGCGGGAGGAAAAACGAGCTCCTCACAAGCTGAGGTGCAACTAAAGGAAATGAACAGGGGTTGCCCCTCCTAACTCTGACTGTCTCATATTGGTTCACATGTCTCATTGAGCAGTGACAATTTTAGAGACAATATCCTTGATAGTTTCCACCACGAAAGAAAAGAAATTCTAAGTATAAGCATATGCCAATAATAATTGAATCTGAAAAGAAGAAATGTCGTAGAAGATGATGGTGGAGGCATGTATTTCAGAAAGCTGGGACATGTCGGAGTTTCCAAAGCTTGCATATTTGTTCTATTCTTGCTAGTAGACTAGCAGCCCTTGCGTACATTGGAAACCTCTCACAGAGCTCTCACAGAGTCAGTAATTGTTGTGTTGCAACTTGTTGGTGAAATATGGGGTGAATTTGCAAAGACCAAGGAACAAAATTGGCTAGTACAGGATTTCCTTCCACTCCTCAGTCGCTGTGGAATCATGGGAGAGTCATTGTCTAACTCGGTAGCTTTTAAAAGCCTTTTTGAGACCACACTGCATTGGTTCCTTTGGAATGAGGTCTTGGAAGACAAACTTCATCTGTTAAAGGGCGATAAATATTGGCACTGACAACCAGAGAGACAGAAGTTTTAATTGCTAGAAGCTCAAATGCCATCAGAATATAGTTAAAAGTAGTTGAGGTAAACATCTGTCGTATTGGGGACTGTCCTGTTATGCTGAGAAACAATTATTGCTGTAAAACCTATGTTAAAGCTTGGTAAACTCGAATAGGGCCCAGAGTCTTCAAATTGCCCTGAAAATTTTTTCTGCACGAATGTGTACGAATCCTTTGGCACAGATGTTCCCAACACATCAAATTTAATTGTAGTATTTTTTGCTAAGAGCTAGATTTAGTTAGAATTATTGTTTTCACTATAAAAGACGAAATTCTGATGTTTTCCACTGATTTTGAGCCTAAACATGGTGTGCTCAATTTTAAAAAAAGTCTATTTTAGCTTAAAATTTTAAAGATTTAACTTGCATTTTCGCAAAGAGTAGATATGTATCTGTAAAATAAAAAAGTTTTTGAAAATCGGTCTTCTCGTTGAGGATTTATAGTAATTTCAATTTGTAAGTTTTAATTTTCTCGATGTCACAATCATTAGGCCGAAAATAGTAATGTAAACAAAACTTGGTATCATAGGCCAACTTGAAAAAGTCATAACCCTGGACTCACAACTCCGATTTGAAAAATTTTTGTTTTGTTCAATAGTATCGTCTCTTTCCATATGATATTAGCTTCTACTCGAATTTTCATTTTTTGATATTAATTCCATGCCTGGGTCACTGTGCCCAGCTTACCAATTTTTTTTTCAATATAGATCCTACCTTAGAGTCTTACTTTCTAACAGAGAACTACATGTACGCTTGCTTTACAACTTTTTTGATTTAATTAAAGAACAGATATCGTTGAGGGAACCAACACCAAACATTCTCTTGCCATTCCCCTCATGAGAGTCTATCAAACGTTTTACGTTCTGGTAATGCACTGTTTGAGCTTCGTAACAACGTTTGTCCCAAGACCACTCAAAAATTTCGAACGAAAAGAGAGTTTGATGTAACTTGCTACTGTTAAATGCTGTACATCCCTCTGGACACCGATCGAAACCTATGGAAAAACAAAGTCCTTCTTGAAGACGTCTTTCTAGGTATGAGTGAACCGGTTCTTTCATGGTTTCAAGTGATCCAGAAACATATTGGCTGTTTTCAAGAAAATGCCTTGCATGTATTGCAACTCTCGGCTTGGGAATTTTGAGTTTCCAATCAATATTTTTCAAATAATTGAAAGTCACTTGTGATGCTCGTCTCCTCTGCCCATCCCAATCCTCATCAGGCGTCATCTCTAGATGGAAATCATAATCGTCTTTATGAAAATACCAGATGTAATTACAGAAGATGCTGAATTGGCACATACAATCATTGAGAAGTTTGAAGGTTTTTGAAAAATGAGGATTCTCGATTAAAATTGCTTCACGAAATACTTCGGTAAATTGCTTTCCCGTTCTGTTTTCAATGTAAGATCTCATCTCAATTATATGCTCTACCTTTATGATAACGGGAAAATATGACATACATTGTAAAGCTTCTTTCTTGCCTAGCATGTATTCACTTACATCAGACCAGCAATCCCAATGCTCTTGCCAAAAGGGCTCACCAATTCGAGCCTGAACTGTTGGCTTCCATTTGCTGTCTTCGAATTTGAACAAAACTTGCGGTGTTATGACTGTTGTAAACATCGTATCGGAATCGGCAAAACCAACGTACTCAGCACTGACATAGCGCTCGGGGTAAAAATAATCCAAAAACATTCGTCTTCTCTGGTTATCTTGATAAACAGTGGAGTTGCCTGGTCCCAAGTAAACAATTTTGGGACGAGGCCATAACCGAGAGAGTTTTCTTCCAACAACATGATCTAGTTTGTTTTCTTCGTCTAATATCAAAGTGAGATGGAGCCATTTTTGAGGCCAAAATAGTTGAAGACTTCTCAAGAGCCATCCTTTGTAGACTGTGACACTGGCGGGGTTGCTATTCATTCGTACGGCCAGTTCCAAGTAAGGTAACGTTTTCGGCTGCCTCCGCTGCCCTTCGTAAATGGTGAAGGCCATTCGCGATCCTCCTTGGCGCGGAAAATGTTGCAAGTGAATGACTGCAATTAAGAGACAAATGAGAATAGTGACAGTGATGAAAAACAATTTCTTGAGAGCCATTTCTTTCTTCATTGTCGTGACGCTTTATGCTTCAAACAAACTGTTTCTGCTTCAGGCCTACTACAGATATATACAGCTATTTCAGGAACTGCATGTGCATGCCTAAATTTAGCCTATTGTATTCTATTGTATTTGAACAATAGCGTGCGTAGGAGTCTCTTTGTCCTATTCATAGAGAATCTCTTCTTACTTAGCTCCACACCCTGACTTTAAAACCTGTCAGTAGGTCATTTTAGTCGCCAAGGTCGTGCAAAAGACCCATAAAGCCTGGTTTTCATTAAATGGTAATTCATCGCCGATCTTTGTCTTAGAGCATCGGCGATCATCAGCGATGCTGTAAGACAATGATCGGCGATGAATTACGATTTAATGAAAACCAGGCTTAATTCACAAGGCAAAGAATCAGAGCGCCCTTTGTCTTTCCAATCTTTTTTGCACGACTTCAACGACCCAAACGGCCATGTGTGAATCAGGATAAGAGGCAGCCTGTCCCCCTGATGATTTGCTTCATCCAAAAAAAGAAGAGTCATTCAGGCATAATATTCATGGCAATAAAATTTCCGCATGAATGATCGTGCCCTCATTGAATAAAGGAGATTAACGTAAATTTGCACAGATTGCCTAAAGTTTTGCTTGGTGTTGCAAGGACCTTTCATTCAGTTGGTAAGGTCCCTCATGGGTTACGTAAATATATGCTCAAAACGTCGTGTTTTTGAAGTTCTACACTACATTTGGTGCTGAAATCATTTATTCATAAAATTATCCTTAATTACTATAAAACCACACGCAAGAAACATATTTTTATCAGATAATGATCATCTTAAGCCTGGCGTTTTCATTAAATTGTTATTGACCGTCGATCATTGGCTTAGAGCTTCGCCGATCATCACCGAAGCTGTGAAACAAAAATCAGCAAAAGACCCTGTGCTCCCCATGATCCTTTCTGGTCTGACAATGAATTTCATATTATATGAAAAAGTTTATGGCCTAGCAATCGCAAGGCTGTGGATTGTCGTTTACACCTTCACATGAAAGAAGTCATCGTTTGAACTCAAACAAAAGACATTCCCAAAAGTAACTGAGGGATTAGGGAAGCTTTTCTCCTTAAAGCCATTTATTTTCCCATATTCTGTAGTCGAAGTACGTTGTTTAAATAGTAACTGTGATGTTTGCTGGTTTGTGCGCCTGCAAAGGATGATGGGGAGCATAGTGTCTTTAATGAAAACCAGGCTTTAGGTCAATCTCAAGAGAACAAAAGAGTTAGCACCACCAGACTTCTACCGCGTGTCATCTTAGAATAGGTGTTAACTTCTCCAACGTGTTCTCTTTCCCACCAAAGTTAGCTTAGAATAGGTGTCATCTCGATGAACCGACCACATGATACCAAAATTGATAACTCAGAACTGTATTAAAGGCTGTCTGTCCCCTTGATGAATGAACAAAGATCGATAAAGAGCTCTATCGAATATTCCACAAATTTACGCTAATCTCCCTTATTCAATGAGGGCTCGGTCATTCATATTCATGCGCAATTTTCATTGTCATGAATATCGTGCCTGAATGATTTTCCTTTGTTGAAGCAAATAATCGAGGGGGCAGAATGCCTTTAAGGTAACCCTGCTTTCCGCTCTAATGAGCAATGAGTTGCCGTTTTGCAAAATTATTCTCCTCAGAAAACTGTTAATCGTAATTTATACAAGTTAAGACAAGCTGAATCCACCCAAAACGAACTGAAACGAGTTGAAACCACCTGAAGCGAGTTCCTAAAGCAAGGATAGAAGCTGAAACGAGCTGCAACGATCTGATTATCCTTGAGATGACGTGTAATTGTCAGGAAAGTTCTTTTGTTGTCTACGTATTGTCGCACTCTCCTTCATAGCCTGATAACCAGACAGCATACTGCTCAAATACTTATTGGTTGCGGAAATCATCCAATTTCACGGTATTCAGCCAATCAAATAGCCCCTTTCCAGCCACGTGATACCAAATTGGCTGTTTGAAGTGAATTCTTGAGTACCCTCACAAAAGTTGAAATGGCTACTAAATTACAATAACAACATGGAATTTTCATTGATAAATCAGTATAAGGGGTGTCCCCTCCACAGTTTGTAGCGTGCTTTTTGACAAATATCTCATTTTGAGCCGAAATTACATTCATTTTCCGATCGAATGATATTGACAATCGTTCAAACATCGATAAAAGTCTCTCCAAATGAGTTATAAAGATATAAATGTCAGCGTTCATGGATATTGCCCTGAGCAACAACCCAAGCACTGTCCGTTCAATTACATCTCAAAATCGAAGGTGATTTTCAGCGATTTCTGCCAGAAACGTGATCTGGGCTTAAACTTCTAAGCAAATAAAACTCATTTGTTGTCCCCAAAAGGTCTTACATTGTGTTTCAGCTAAATGATTCACTTACCAACAACTCAAGAATCAAGTTGATTTCATTTTCC
This sequence comes from Aurelia sp. 4 Dawson et al 2005, assembly GCA_964019985.1. Classification (NCBI taxonomy): domain Eukaryota; kingdom Metazoa; phylum Cnidaria; class Scyphozoa; order Semaeostomeae; family Ulmaridae; genus Aurelia; species Aurelia sp. 4 Dawson et al 2005. Next base: position 32,147,689 of record OZ026492.1, on the reverse strand, counting down.
ATTTAAATGTCTCCAAATTTCGTTTGAAACATTTAGTCTTGAGCAACTGCTTGCAATTCGTCTCGTTCCATGATTTATCTGCAAACGCCAGTAATCTCCTCAAAAACGTCGCATCGATAGGCTTGTGCTACAGATAATGAATTTGATACAGTTCAGACACTCGTAAATAGATATGATAGGCCTGATTATGCTCATTTCATTCAAATGGAAACAAAAACAGATAAAAGATTTTTGCTGTTTGTTTCACCAATGAATAGATCTTACACAAACGTAATTCACTAAGTTCAATATAGTTGGTTTCGGAACCAAGCCCCTGGACAAATTTTTGAGGATTTGCATTAAGCTTAGAACACTTCTCTCAGCAGCGTTTGAGCATTTCTTCGATGTTACTACCAAATCTTGGAGGTACCATTCTCTACTTGCTATTTAAGAATCTCAAAGACCACTGCTTGACAAATCTGCCTGAGCCAGACCCCCCCCCCTCTTCAGCAATTTTATTACGTTCTTGTAGGGCCGAAGCCAATGGGGGGCAGGGGGCGGAGCACCCCCCAGGAGATCATTTGTGGGAAAATTTTGCTCTCTTGTCGGAATTTTTGAGATTTAAATGACTAGTTTTCGTGGATTTTGTGGAGAAATAATGCATAAAAGCATAAATTTGTTAGTGTTAAAACATGAATTCAAACAGAAATTATTGAACTTATGGCATCTTTTGATTGATATTCACTAATTGCGTTGACTTCAAGGTTGGATTTCGAAATGTGGCCAAATTTTAGCTCTGGTGAGTTAGATCGGTAGTATAATGCATTAATTTAAAGTATGTTCCTACAACTGTTGTTGTTGCTGTTGTTGTTGGTGGTTTTATCGTCGGAAAATTTTGGTTTTTCGCCCCCCAAGGCAGTCATGGCTGGTATCGGACCCGCGTTCTTGTGCAAATCCCGATGACCATCTGATTGAAAAGTGGGGGTCCTGACCCCCATTAGGTCACTGAATGCCTTGGATTTCATTGGCAGCGCTCTGGCAGATTTTCCACCGAACCTTTCCCTCAACTGCAGATCAGGACCATCAGCAGCCAAAATCTTGTGTCGTTTTTTGGTTCGCTTTGGTATTGGTCCGCTCTTCGCTCTTCCGCTTCATTCTGCATGCAGCCTCACTTGGAAATTATCGTGGAGCCAAACGAGGGTGTTCCAATGTGGCCCCAAATCACAAGATGATTGATTCCAAAACACAAAACCATCTGTGACTGTGGAGTCTTCGGAAGTCAAAGCGGAGCAGTAGAGCAGTGGCACTTCGACGCAGTCGATAAAGAATAAAGATGGAAGAGGTCGACAACATCATAATTCATTCCCTTAGACAGATAGGATGGTAAGTTTTGCAGTCTACTAGTTTGCCCATGCTGTTTCGGTGGCTTTTAGGCTTTCCATCATAGGCCCTCGCTCGCCTCGATCATTCGTGCACAAGACTCTTCTAATTTCTTAAACTGCTTAGAACAGTACTGTTGTAGAGAAGTGTGCTTTCCAGGTGTCTTTTTGTCATTGAAATATGTGGTTGTGTAAAAATAGAGCAGAATCTTGCCTGTTGCACCTTCTAATTTCTTATTGGGCTAAGGGCACTTGGCAGGATTTATCAGTAGTACAGGTAGCATCTCCGGGCCTCGCATTGATTCTGTCAAATTTATTGCGAAGAGAGCATATTTCTTGAATTTTCCTAACATGATTTCTTAAGATCAAAGTTATATTTTACTAACCCTGGAAGACAAATATGAAGATTCATTCTTCTTTTATCGATATATGCATTGCTTTTTCCATAGCATAATACCTTTTACCTTCAAAATCCTTGGACTAGGTGACTACTTCTCGCATTGCGCGAGTCCGCCGCCATTGCAAATCTCGAAGCGTTATTTTTGAAATTGTGTTTATCATGTGATCCAAGTGGCCAATCACAGCGAAACTTCACACAATAATAGAAGAAACCCTAAGCATTGTTTCCCTGTGCTGGACATCGTGGAGGAGGCACGCTGCCGTTACTTTTTCACGAAGGGCTGGATTCAATCGCTCCTCTTGTGAAGAATTTGAAGGTAAGGTTCCTGTCAAAGCTTCTACATAATAATTCAGTCTCTTGGCTTTTATTTGATACATTTTTCGGCTTGTAAATTGATTGGGATCATGTGATAAATTACGATAGAAAGTGCAAGGCCTAGCCCCTCTGTTTTGAACTTTGCATCATGCGTGAAGCGAGGCGTAGCAGCGAACATAACAATAGAAAAATGGCGGATTCAAGATGGCGTCTCGCTACTACTGTTTGAAGCAGTTGCTGTAGGTACCGTGATTTGAGTAAAAATTTGCAGTAAAGATTAACTGAATTATAGTATCACTTAAGGGCTAAGGTTTAAATATATTTTGCTTTATCATTATGTACCTAAACAATTTTGTATTTATTTTTACTTGAGCCAACCAACTAGGCCTACTAAGTTAAATGTCAGTCTTGCATAATATAATACTTGCATGCAGGCATTGATCTGAGCAGTTTACAGTATCATTCTCCTTTCAATGTGAAAATGAAATAGACTAGTATATACAATTCCATTCCTTAATGTCAGTGAACCTTTTTCAGATTACAAGCATTTGCAAAATGGCAGCTGAAGGTGATGATGATGGTGAAGCCTCTCTGTCAGATTACATTGACAAACTGTCAATGTCAGCCAAAATGGACTTTTGTGATGGTATTGTACACAATTTCAATTATACTCAATGTGATATTGATGCAAGGCTGTTTGGAAAGCTCAATGATATTGCATCGGAATATTCTTCAAACAAGAAGAAGGCACTTTTTAATATGGTCAAATGTATCAATCCAGATTTTGAAGTTTCAAATATGCAGAATTACATAAGAAAGTATTGCAATGTCATGAAAAAAATTGAAAAGGAGAAAGATGAGCTTGTAAAGGAGAAACTTCTGGATGGTACAATCATTACGTTCACATCACCTTGGGCAAAGCTAGAGGAGATCTTTGACATCGAAAAATTGAAGCAAGGAGAGATTGTATCCATTGGGGATAACATAGAGATATCAAATGAAATTTTTATCAAAATCGGAGAATTCAAATACAAGTTCAAATCTCTAACATGGAACAAGATTGCAGCGTGGGCTGCAGATAAATTCAAAATTCCTCAACCATCAAAACAAGCACTTAGCCATGACCTAATGACACTTGTGAAAAAAAGATACCTGCTCAGAAATAAAAGTGAAGAGAGGCTTGAAATGTTCAAACAGATGTATAACTTTCCAGTCCCACAAAATTTAGTCCCACATAATTTAGTGATAACAGAGCCTGCAGCAGCTGAAGTCACAGTAGAAGAGAGACAGTATGAAGAGATGTTATTAAGAGAATTGTATTTTTCGTACAGTCAAATGGCCGAGATGTCAGTAGTCATAGAGAGACAAAATGAAGAGATGAGGAAAGTAGCAGACATTGCAGAAGATAAAGAGAAAGCATCAAATTTGCTACATTATGAGCTGGCGAAGTTTAAAAGAAAGCATGAAAAGCTTCAAGAAAGATTGAGTGATGTTATCTCAAAGTATTCACCCAGAAATTCCAACAAAAGGGAGAAATCAAGAGACAGAAAAATTGAAAGTCAAAGGAATGAAATTTTTGATTTGGAAAGAGCCAATTCTGAGTTAACAAGTAAGTTGGATGATGCCCTGAAAAAAGTTGAGAAAGAGCGACAACGATTTTATTATCTGCAAAGAAAGATCTCAGAAAAAGAAGAGGGCTCCAACTCAGCAGCTCATAATGAAAAAGGTCAAAATGATGAAATTGCTTTTCTCCAAAATAAATGTTCAGAGTATGAGGAGAGGATAGAGGAAATAATGGCAGACAGAGTATTTAACGTATTTGAAGATGGTAGATACAATGATGATATCAGAAAAGTATATTATGATTTACTGTCAATGAATGTCAGTATAGAAAACTGCCAGCATGTGGTGAGAACTGTCTTGGAGAAACTTGCAAAGATCAAAGTTGGGCGTTTGCCTCAGAAAACAGTGGCATCTATGATGATGGTGGAAGCACGTTTGCTTGCTTCGGTAAGAGGGGCGGAAGCAATGCTAGAGGGATCAAGGAATGTGCTCCACACAGATGGGACAAAAAAGCGATTTGAGGAATTGGCGTCATTCCAGGTTACAACTGAATCTGGATCATATTCTTTAGGAATGGAGGACATGCTGTCAGGCTCTGCTTCTTGTTTCTTGGATGCATTTAGAAATGTACTTAGTGAGATGGCCGCTCTGTTAGTTCCTGAGTCACAAAAGGATGAAAAGGTTGCTAAGTTGATTGCATCGATAAAGAACGTAATGACAGACAGACACATAGTCAATAGTTCCCTTGTTGAACAGTTGTCATCATGGAGGAAAGAAATGTTGCCATTGGTAATAGAAAACTACAACGATCTTCCCATTTGTGAGCAAGAAAAGTTTGCAAAGATGAATCATGTGTTTTGTGGCCTTCATGTCATTCACAACTTGGGAGTTGCAGCAGAAAGTGCAGTTAAAGAATGGGTCAAAATTGCTACAATGGTGGACAAGCATGCAGGCTTCAATACCAAGAATTCACGCGTGTATGATATGCTTTTTGAAATTTCAAAGATTTGTTCCAGTACGCATGGTGACCAGAGAAATGGTAAGGCACTTGCATGGATTGACTATTTGAGCAACAAAGGAAAGGAAAACAAGATTGTGTCATTTCTGCATCATCGGTTTAACATATTTTTTGTTCTTGGTGGTGCTGTTTATTATCATGCGGATGATTTGGAGGATTTCTTGCGCAACACACAGGAGAGCGAGAACTTCCTCCTCCAGTCTGTTTTAGCTGATATTGGGAACAAGGTTTACTTAGCTGGCTTTCGAGCATTGGGGCTATTTAATAAGTTAGAGTCTGGGCCACTGTTTCGACTCATTGAAGAGGAAGGCCATATTTTTGCATTGAATGAGGTTTGGTCTAAGTTGAAGAATGCTCTAGATGATTGCTGCAGATGTGCTGATGCTTTTTTGGAGGGGAAGTGTTTGCTTGCTGGAGGGAAAGTGTCAGATGATGTTGTTTATAGGAAGCTGGTTGCAGAGAGTGGAGATGCAGAGCTTGATTGTTTGACAAGGGAATGCTTAGAAATAATTTGTTGTAGCTGTAGTGTTTTGGTTGAGCGGCAGTTGGCTGACCAGCTGCCTGGTGGAAAGTTTCATGTGCCTGATGAGGCAGTTTATGAAGAAACAGCATTATGCCCAAGATCGAATGTTTTATCTGAGCGTGATTTTGCACAGATGGACAGGAAGGTAAAACAGAAGCCCAACATCAGTACACTAGCAGCAAGTGGCATGATTATGTATGTAAACAACAGAACAGGTGCTTGGTTGTGCAGAAAGGACGATGAAAGCCAGCAAAGATTGCTCCAGCAAGTTGTAACTTTGGCACCAGAGTTAGTGAAGTCCTTTAAAGAAAAAAGGAGAGATTTGTTACAAAAGAGAATTGGCAAGCAACAGAAGGTTAGAATGGAGAAGGAGGTTTCAAAGCAGAGAGCAGCTGATGAGAAAAAAGCACTTACAATTTCACTGTCAAAGATAAATGGGCTGTGGGACACAGAGGAGAGCATTGAAGACAACATCAGCAATGTATCAGTAAGTGAACAAAGAAAACGTTTAAAGCTGCAAATAGATTTCAGGAAGAAAGTTCTTGGGCAGTCTCACAGTGATCTGAAGGTTTTTAATATGGGGTCTGCCATAGGTGGAAAGTATCAACAGCACTCAATAGAAACACTTAAGAGTAACCTTTTAAGTATCATTGAATTTAATAAGAAAGGAGTCACTGAAAGAGCAGAAGTCATTCAAAGTCCTGATATAAGGCCAGAACAGGAGAGGAAGAGAAAGCTACTGGAGATCAAAAGAAAATTGAAGGAGAAAGAGCAAGACAGAGTTAGAGCATGCAACAGTAAGCAAGGCAAATATCCAAAGTTGTTTGGAAAGTATATCAATCATAGATGGGACAGTGGATGGTTTAAGGGGAAGGTAGTTGCTTGTTTAGATGATGATGAATATCATCCAGATTGTACCTTTGAGGTGGAGTATGAAGGGTATGAAGGGAAGTATGAAGTTGAGCTCTTGAAGGATTTTGAAAAGAACTGGGTTGTGATTATTGGTAGTGTGGCTACAATTGATAAAAGAAATGAAATGCTTGCAAATGAACAGGAAAGTGAACAGGCAATGATAACAGAGGAACAACCAAGCCAAGAAGTCAAATGCCCCACATTTTTTGGAAAAAGAATAAGACATAAGTGGAATTTGGATGGAAAAGATGAATGGTTTCATGGACTAGTTGTTGGTGTTTTGGATGAGGATGAGTATTCTACAGACTGTGAATTTCAAGTTGAGTATGACGATGATGATGATGAACAGCCAACAGTAGTAAAACTAATAGAGGACTGGCAGTTAGGTTGGGTGGAGTTTGAAAGTAAGAGAAGGAAACGAAAGTAGATGAATTTGTAAAGCCTGGTTTCCATAAGATAGTAAAGGAATTGTAAGAGCCTCAGTGACATTCTGCATTCATCTGTGTTATGCGCCAGATTCAATGAAAACAGTTGCTAATGATCCTTACAATGCAGACAGCAATCTTGCATTGTAATTCAATTAAGATTTTAGTGGGAATGCTTATCACAGATGATCAGGCAGACACGAAAAAATTTTGATTACCAAATGTTCTTTCACTCTTTAAATGTTTATGGAGACCATGCTCAGTTAGAAAAGAATGATGCTAATACATAAGCATACGGGGAGAAAAAATCTAAGGGGGCTGCCCTACAAAAGCCCATTGTATACTAACATTTTTGCCGGACAGGGCAAAATTTTGCCCGAATGGTGCTGATTTTAGAAAGTTTTTCCAAAGTTGGGGGGGGCCCCCACACCTCGTACGCTTATGTGCTAATAGATCAGATCTCTATCAATACAAAGACGCTTGAAGGTGATAATGATCCTCCTATAGATAGGTTATTAGGGCATCCCTGTTGGGTTTCATGAAACCCCTAGCCTACAAAACCCTCTCCTGTGAAGTCATTTTGTCATTTGTAGAGGGCAGTTTTTGGCAATTTAATTTATGTGTTATTTTGAACCAAAAGATACAAAATGTATGGCGCCCTTTCCCAGAATTATTTGTGACTAATAATGAAATATCTGAATACTTTGCCAGTTCATCAAATAACACAAAAGCTGAGAAAATAGTCCTAAATTTTTGGAAGTATTTTGGTATTGTATGTATATGCAGTGAAATGTTTCTATTACCGTAATCAATTATGCTGAAAATATTTGTTACAGGAACTTTTCCCCAAGATAGGATGAATCCGTCTGGACTTTTCAAAGATTGGTATTTTTAAAACTGTGATACAAGGTTGTGAGCCCTCTATAATTTAACTGATGCATATCTAAATTTACTGAACATCCGAGGACTTTTATTGGGTGATATAAATTACAGACCTTGTACACATTAACATGACAAGAATTCTCAAGAATTCTTAAGAATTCTTAAGAATTTGTAAGAATTCTTAAGAGTTCTCTGCATTCTAATTTAAGAAACCTTGAATGGTATAGAAGACTATAGTTGTAAAAAAGAATTCTTACTGTAATTTGGTCATTTCTCAAGAAAACTCAAGGGTCAAGGCAGGAATACAGTGTAATTGTGCATGAGGCCGGTATTGTATCCTTGTTGCTAAGTAACCATGCCACACCCTTCACTTAAAGGCCACACCTATTTTTAATTGTGTTTTTGCACTGCATTCACTATTGTATGAAAGTAATGCCAAATTATAGTCAAGCAAGGGACATTTACGGCTTTCAGCCGCTATATATTAACGTTGCTAGGTAACAGTGCCACGCCTATGATCTTAAAGCCACGCCCAATTTTTCTTCACTTTTTCGTTTTCTGCTGGTTGAATCAGATTTTTGCAAAGTTTGGTTTACATTGGGCCATTTATATGGGAGTTGTGATGGATGCAATCAAGCCAATTTTCTGTAAAATTTCAGCTGAATTTTGGTGCCATCAGGCCAATACTTTCTAATACTAATTAGTAAGATACATATTTGAAATTCCGCTTCGATTATGCAACTTTAAAAACCAATAACTTTTGAACCACTTGACATATTGAGGCCAGGAAAATTGCATTTTGAAGCTCTGACTGAGATCTGTCCAAATATGCAGTTCTTGGGGCCTGAGGGAGACCTTAAAATTTTGGCCTGGAGATGCTAGTACAGGGCACTTGGAGTAGTTCCTTTCAAATTCAATAGTATCATGAATAGAATTGGCACGATCAATTTTTCAAGAGTGTGTTCATCACCGGTATATAGATGAGAAGTAAAGGGAGACAGTAATCAATGCATCTTGAAAGCTTGAGCAAACAGATGACAAAAAGGTCCATGGAACAGACAGCTCACAGAAGATCCTGAGAACAACAAAGAATGGAGAAACAGAGAGTTGTGGAGGTCTATGGTAACCAACATTTGTAGAGTACATGGCATGTAGAGAGAGAGAAAGAGCAGCAAAAGCTTGTAAATCTTTTTTATATGGCACATGGAGTTGAGAATAAATGTAACTTTTTGGTCTGGACTCTGAAAGTTTGAGCAATTATCTCTTAGCAGATTTAATTGAAACCCATTCGTCCTTTGTAGCCAAATGCCACTAAGTGGTCACAAGCATATTTTTGGACAACTCTTAAATCAAATTTTGGCTGCATGTTGGCCACACTGTCACTGTCAAAATGTTGCATTCTGTACCTATTACATTCAATGCAATTAGGATATTAATAGGGATCAGTCATGTATTGATTTCACCCTCATTTAGCATCATTTTGACACTGATTTTCAGACCCCCTACCAGGGCTTGAAAATTTCCAGCAGCGCTGGCAGCGGCGCTGCCAGGAAATCTTTGTGTAAATGGCTTGCAGGAAATTGTTCACTATGTGGCAGGAAATTTCTGGAATATTATGTGGAATGCCATTGGAGTATATCTGTTTCTATTTTTCATTAGCCAACTAAATTTCTGAAGTTGCTGAATTTGTTACAATTTTGTAGTATGGGAATCCTAATTCCAATCTGAATTAAATTTCCAGATTTCTCAAATATTTGATATAGACCTCCATTGTATTTGTGTCCATGCCTAATTTAAGCTTAGTTATGTAGCAAGTTATTTGATTTCTCTCCCCAATCACTTTAGGGAGAAGCGGATCCCACCAAAACTTTGAGAACTGCCTGTTGCTTGGACGGAAAACATCTACCTCTTCCAAGAGTGGTACATGCAAATTTAAGTGCTGCTCTTCCCTACTATCAAAACGCTCATGCACTTTCAATTTGATTAATTCGATAAGCTGTTTTCCTGTAGAAATACAATCATTGCATTAGAATGATTAAAGAATGCATGGAAACTACTCCTTATCTAGAAGTTCATTTTGGAAGGAAGTTGGGGATACTAGAGGAAGTGTACTACCCCACTGAAGCGTAACATCTATTGTTCTACTCACAAGAAATTTTGCCATGTTTGGCAGGAAATCTTGAGTTTCTATTTTTGCTGCCAAGAAGAAAAATCTTTTTTCCAGCACTGCCCCCTACCACTACCCTTGGTGTCGTTCCACTCAAAACAATCAAGAGCCCTTATTAGGTATTCTGATCTCTTAGTAAAGTCTTTGAACAAGCAATGACTGCACTGAAAAACTGCATTTTGTTAAGACTTTAGTTTTCCAGGTTTTCCACTGTAATATTTTCTGATGCTAGGCTGTGCTGGAATCAGCTTGGCTGTAGTATGCCTACCATATCTGTGGCACATGGATTTGCTCAGTCAAAACACTAGAAAGACTTCTAGACGTTAGCATTAACGTGGTGCATTGCAAACACAGGTCATTCTTTTCTTTGGGGCCCATTGAGGGAAGGTGTTCCTACATGAGTATTGTGCACCTTCATTGATTCCATTAGTGCCTTTTGTGCATTTCCATGAAATGGCTATGTTTGCAGCGGAAAGCAAAGATTAGGAAAGAAGCTTTAGCATACAACAGAGCTTTGCATCTATTGCTTCATGTTAATGTGACAGGTGATGGCTCATTGTCTTACAGAACTGTTTTTACATTGCTATATATATATTTATTAAGATTTATTTAGTACTTACGTCTAAGCGCCAACATATCCAAGATTTCATATGAAAATCAAAACAGTGCAGTTTTGATTCAAAGGATTTTGCAAACCAAGCAAAATGTTGTTAGAAGAAGTGCACTTACAAAACATAACGATTGACAGCTCATTCGCACCTTGCTGTCTTTTGGCCAAGCAAGAGAGTTTGGTAGAAGTGCTATAATCTCTGTTCAGGTTTGTGGGCTCACACTTTACCAATAGTGTGTATTTCAGTGGCACAACAAGGCACAATCAGCTTAAATAAGCCAGGTAAAATTCTTTGGTTGATTTCATCAACCAAGTGTTTGAGATTAAGAAAATAAATTGAAGTTTGAGTCATAGGTATACATGCATACACACATACATACATACATACATACACACATACATACATACATACATACATACATACATACATACATACATACATACATACATACATACATACATACATACATACATACATACATACATACATACATACATACATACATACATACATACATACATACATACATACATACATACATACATACATACATACATACATGGTGATATTGAGCTTGGCCACAATAGTTGTGACTCTTCATCTCTCACAAAAACAAAAAACATCTTTTTTTAAATCAAAAATAACTAAAGTACGACCAAAAACTATGTAGAGCTTAAACGTTTTTTGATGCCATTTCGGTTCTCTTTGCTTAATAGTAAAAGTTAAGGTCTCTTTTGACAGAGGAAAAGAAACGTAATATCCTTAAGCAGCATTTTCCAAATTTAACCTCACAGAAGGGGGTTGAAATCAAGCATCAAAAAAGGCAACTTTTGGCCCACGCAGCCGTCGAAGTTGAAAAATACATGGCTGAAAAACTCTATCTTAGCTGTATCCACATCTGTGCTCCGCGTATTTGTCAACCCATCGGTTTTTGTCTACAAATGAAGAAATGGTCAAGGGTTAGCAGATTATGGAAAATCTGGTTTTCTCAATAATGGGGGAAGCACTAAGTCGCTACAACAACAAATAATAGGGACTTTGCTTTATCACAAAAGACTGTATCGGGCATGAAATATTGTCTCAAGAGAGTTTAGTCGAATTCACTTTTTCTTCCTAAATGTTGTTGATTTCTTTCAAAGAATAACTTCGCTTACACTCAAAACAGTTAAATTTGGTACGCTTACAGTTTTTGAAAGAACCTTTGCAGTAGTGCAGTGTTTCTCGTTTGCGAATTTAGCAGCTTAAGAGATTACAATCGATACATTTCATCTGCTTTTGCAAGAAATAATTGTTATCTAGGATGCTTGACCGAAAAATTAAAAATTCAAATTGAATATTTTTTCAAAGAAAGCATCAATGTTCACGAGAAAGTGACTTTCGGTTAAACTCCCGTAAGATAACCTTCCATGCTTGATACAGTTTTACTGTGATAAATTCCGTGTTATTCTTTGCAGTAGCGACTTGTTGCTTCCCCCGATTTTAGGAAAACCAACTTTTCCAAATCTGCTAATCCTTGGCCATTTCTTCGCATGTGGACAGAAGTCTACTTAGTTAACAAATAAACGAGCACAGATTTGGATACAGCTAGGATAGAGCTTTTCAGTCATATATTTTTCAACCTGGACGGCTGCATGGGCCAAGAGTTGCCTTTTTTGAGGCTTGATTTCAACCCCCTTCTGTAAGTTGAAATTTCGAAAATGCTGCTTAAGAATATTACGCTTCTCCTCCTCTTTGGAAAGAGACCTTAACTTTTACTATTAAGCAAATAGAACCGAAATGGCATCGAAAGACGTTTTAACTTTACATAGTTTTTGGTCGTACTTTGAATTGTGTTACACATGATATCGCGAAAGGAAATCGGTAAAAATATTAATATGTTAAAAGACTGATAAATTTACTTAATGGCGTCATTTCATTGCCCGTTGATTCTCGCAAAATAAATGATTCCGCAAGGCTGAACAGAATGCGAAAAGATTCTTAGTGTTTCTTATTTCTGTTGGCAGCGGATTGAAGTATTTGCTTGCTTCATCTTGGAAAGTTCCGTTTATTAATGATGTCTGAAGTTTTATTTCATCGTTGTTTCGTAATGCTCTACCTGCTGTTTTGATCTCCAGTTTATTTATATCTGGCCAGTTGTCAGGTGTTCCATTCTTCTTTCAAATATAATTTGAATCAGGCAATTTTTTTTATTTTGATTTATTCATACCCCTTTCATACTGTGTGAATGAAAAAATAATGAAGAAAATATGAAAACTTCTTGAGGTCCAGAATCATCTTGACCCAACTTTTGATTCCCAAATTAACATCACATGAAGCAAAAATGTTTGCTTGCTCCACCTTATCTATGTCTTTACTTTTTAAACTGTGCATTGACAAGAGCTTATCTTACATTGTATATGCAGTACCTAAACTATGAGGCTAGCACATCGTAATCTTCTTTTAGTGGCATTCCACAAGAACTGCTCACAATCAGAGAGTTTACTGCAAGCCTGGTCATAGAAGCTGCCTCGAGATGTCTGCATTTAATTAATGAGGACATCAACCTTCCAACTACACTACCTGGAAGCATGTCAGCCAGATTTAGGCTTGGTGCAAGCTTGGCAGCTGCTTGTCAGGTAGGAAGTTCAGTTTCCTTTTTTGCAAATGCAGCAAAGTGTTTAGTCTACTAGATGTGCCACAATATTCAGATGTCTACAAAATCATGATACCAGAATTACTGGATCAGTTTTAATGAAACAAAAATCGCTTGAATTGCAGAATAGAGTGAAGTATTTCTTTTGGTTTGTCTCATGTTTTATGAGCAAGGAAAACATTGGTAAATTCATGAGTATGGCCATTTTTTGATACCAGTTTATGAAGCGACTTTGCTAAAACACGGAACAGGCGTAACAAGCCAGTAACAAGGGGAACAGGCCAATAGCAAGCGGAAAAAGCAAGGAACAGGCCGGTAAGGAGCGTAACAAGCCAGTAACGCATCGAACAAAGCGTGGAATTAGACTGCGTGCGTTGCTGAATCCTGCGGGGGAATATTAACGATAGGAAGAAGAAGCGCACCCACGCTAATTCCACACTTTGTTCATTGTGTTACTGGCCTGTTTCTGGAATTTTGCGCGTGTTACTTGCCAGTTAGTTGGCTGTTGCTTGCCTGATCCTAGCTTGTTGCGCCATTCAATGGCCGGTTCCACTTGTTGCTGGCTTGTTCTGCCTGTTCCTTGTTTTAGTAACGTGGGTTTATGAAGTCAACAAGCTTTAGATTACTCTGCACATCCGTTGTGCAAATTGTAGAATGTTTCCTTGCTAGCTATTTTTCAATGCTTTTTCAGAGGTTTTGGGAACTTAACATTTTTAGAGAATCGATAAAACCAGTTGAAACTCTCAAAACTTAAAAAAAAATACAATGGAATGGCAAAGAATGCGCATGCAATGTATGCCAGTACAATAGATCTTAGAGGTCTTCGATAGGATGGGTTTTGTTTGTTTGATACATAAGGGATAACTGTAGATATGTATGTACCTTTGCTTAATGTCGTTATTCATTTGGTTTGCTGTAAATATTCTATTTTGGTGTTTTTCTTTTATTCTATGTTTAAAGGCAGTCTGTCACGTCTCTGATTGGCTGTGACAAAGTCAGCGCTGAACACAACAGATTTCTTTGTGAATCTGTGTATTTGAAACAAAGGACGGATAACCGTTTTGACTTTCTACGGCCGTAGAAAGTCAGAGGATTAGCAGTCATTCAAATTTCCTATTCTTTGTATTGTCCAAATCACCCAATCAAATGCGTGACAGACCGCCTTTAAGAAGGTATTTAGTATTTAATATTCGAATTACAGTAACTTTACAACTGCAACAATGATCCAAACCGTTATCTGTCTACTTAGAGTTGCAATCAGTACTAAAATCATTTTGGTTGATTGATATGATTTGATCCTTCCAAGGGAATAACACAAATTAAGATGTGTCGAAGTCATTGCGGTAAGGTAGCGAAATTAGGAAAGCTTGGACTGCGTTTACATGATGCCGGTACATTTTGAAAACGGTGAAAATGTGATGGATAGGCCTCCCGTTCACACGAGGACGGCAAACTCTTTGCTGGCAAATTTTGAAAATGGTAGATTTTGAAAGCGGAATTCTAATAAACACAATTTTAAAAGGGCATGTGTGAAAACTAGAAGATGATGAAGCGGGTTATTTGGTCGAAGCTTTCGGAATTAAACTGACTGATTCTCAAGAAGACGTAACTTATTTCTCTGGGATCAAAGTCTTGCAACGAGTTAGTCACCGTCAACTTGCAACCGTCAAATTCTTACTGCTGACATTTTAAATTCATTTCAAACACCAGAAACTTGCAAATCCGCTGAAAATCTACTCAGCTATAACCTTTCAAAATTCAACTTTCTTGAAAAACTGAAATCAGACCCCCTTAAATAGCATATGTGATCGCATTGATGTAGCATTCGTTAATGGTCACATACAAGATATGTGATACTTCTTGCTGCTTTGGGTTTCTTTCACAGAGTACTGAAGCAGTATTTTAATGTTGCTGACAATCTGCTCGAAACATACGGATATTCTGAAGCTCTGGTCAACTATATTTTGCAGCTGCTTTTATATGGAGATGGAATCCACATTTGGAAGCAAATGTATTAGTTCAGAGACCAACAATTAAGGTTATTTGGAAACAGAATGACTTGATTAATCTGTCCTTTGCCTTACGAATATCCCCATATCCCAACCCTCCAGCTGCTTTATGCCCTTACTTGCAGTTACATGATAGTATGCATTAGCTTGCAACCAAGTAAGCAGCCCTCTGAAAACTCATATTTGGGTCTAAATTTTAGACTCTCCATTAATTTGCAATTATTTTGGTTGCAAGATACCTTACAGGGAATCTACATAGTTAAAAGCTGGCCCGGGCCAGGTCAAAAATATAGCCTATTGTGCTCGACAACTTCCGGTTTCATTGTATAGATGAAGAAAAAATGGATTTGTTGGAGTTTCTTTAGCCTATTTATAGCGGCTACGAGACATAGTTATGTCTATTCCCTTAACTCGTAGCTTGAATTATTTACTTTTACATTGTTTGTGTTTCTGATCCTTAGTTGTTTTCTTCATATGATGTTCTTGTATTATCCTCGTTGTTTCATGTAATAACCATTGGGTAGTTGTGTCATTTAACTCCTCTTGGTATCGCCCCTGTATTGCCCTACAGTTGTATTTAGAAAGTATAGCAAGGTGTAACTTATTTTGTAAATTTTTATCTGAATAACAGAAGAATGTACACTTTTGCCATAAAATTAAATTACAATATAGTTTAATAAAAGGAAAGTGATCTAATGACAGGAATATGATATTTACAGGCAAAAAGTTAAAAATGAAGTTTAAAGACACCCCAGGTTAAAAATGGCAAGGATAGCATTAAAAAGGTCAATAATACCTTATTTCCACAATGGTCCCTTCGGAGGTGCTATAAAATAAGAAGAAATTTGTTCCGGAAAAGGGATCTCTTAAAAATTCTCGTTCTGAAGGAAAAGTAAACTAAAACATTTCGTAGGCTGATTTTGTGTTTTCATTAATATATGTAGGAGCTGTCATTTTGACTTTGGAGATCATTGAAGAATTTATCTTTGATCTTATGTTGGAAAGAAAACGTTGCGAGAGTAGAATCCTGTTTTTTTCAAAGGAAATATGAGCAGCAGTTTCAATTTTCTAACTTTACCAAACATTAGATCAATATTTTAGATGTTTAGAGAAATCTTGCTGAGACAAATCTGGAATGACCCCATCCCATCTCCACGGAACAAGTTTTCATTCGATGTTTTTGGATACTTACATTCGTAAGAAAATTTTGGCAATGGTTGTAAGATTTGAATTACTCTTGACGTCCAATTTTGTTCGCTGTGACATATCAACGAGGGGTGTGACAGTGGATAATATTCTTTACCTCGATTTTTAGACATCTTTTTGCAAAGCAAGTCAGTTAGGGGAGTCTGGTTTAAGCTTTCGTTCAAAGGCGAAGATCAAAACCATGTGGCTCCGTGAATTTTTAGCAGATTTAGAAGATTCTACTGTTAGGAATTTATTTAAGAGCTTAGCAACGGGGTTGTCGAGCCATGTGCCCGTTCATTGTATCGTTGCCTCCAAAATGCCCAGTAAAATATCGAGCAGCTTCTGTGGGACACGCTGTAATTTCTATCTGCTGTAGTCATGTAGCTTCGAAGCTACATTTGAATGCCTCCTTTTGCCAATTACTATGTTTTTGATAATTCACTTTCTCGGTCAATGTTTTTGGGTCCCCGGATACAAAGAGAGGTCGCAGAACTCTTAGAAAAATGCTTCTTTGAACAAAAAACGAGGAGTTAAATATCTTAAAACCTAATTGCGTATCCTTTATTCTTTGCCTGTCTAGGACTTAGGCTTCCCTGGAGAGATTGGATACCAGACATTTCTGTACTCGAATGAACATGAACTCAGGAAATTGATCATGTTCCTGATTGAGAAGCTACCAAAGGATACATCAGAAGTGGTGGATGAACCATTAGGTAATATATGGTGCAGCTCATTCATACTTAAGATAACTCTGCTTACTGCTGTAGTGAGCATCATGTTGCTGACTCTCCTCCAAAAGACGTTGATTTCCTGTACTGGGTGACCCAAAAAAAGGTGACCCGGCAGAATCTGTTATAGAAAAATAAGTAAGAGGCCGATTGAAATGCTTCAAACGTTGTTCTGTCACTAAAAGACTACCCTTCATTAGAATTATTTTTTGCAATTTTTGTCGGCGCAGTAAATTTTCCAAATTAAGGATTTTTAGGAAAATGGCATGCCTGAAACCCTCAAAAAGTCGTCAAAAAACAGGGGATTAATTTACAGCCATTTCAGATCTTCAAAACAATGAGGAGCGTGTTTTATTTCAGGCCGGGAATAGGCAACTCAGCTGAAAGTTTTCAGAGCAAGTTTATAGTCCATCAAGGGATAAGGATACTTGTCTGCTTGTCTGTAAAGAATGCTTGAATTGCATGGGCAGTTGAATTCCTTTTAAATTCAATGAGTTTACAGGGAACGTTTCTTCCCAATTCTTAGGTACCCGGGGGCTATAACCTTTCTCTGGAAACTTTTGACTGAGTTGCTTATTCCCAGCCTGAAATGAAACACGTTCCACATTGTTATAAGATCTGAAGTGGTCGTTAATCGATCCCCTGTTTTTGATGACTTATTGAGGATTTCTGGCATGCTATTTTCCGCAAAATCCTTAATTTGCAAATTTACCGAAAAAAAGAATTAAAAAATAATCCTAATGTAGGGTAGTCTTTAGCTACAGAACAACGATTGAAGCATTCCCATCGACTTTTACTTATTTTTCAATAACAAATTGCGTCGGGTCACTATTTTTTGGGTCATCCGGCATAATAGACGATTGCTCTAAAGATTGTGGCAATGAATTTTTTTGCCGAGATACACTGCGTTCTGTAACCAGATTCATATAGAATCTGCAAAGATTTGTAATTCGAAC
This sequence comes from Aurelia sp. 4 Dawson et al 2005, assembly GCA_964019985.1. NCBI lineage: Eukaryota > Metazoa > Cnidaria > Scyphozoa > Semaeostomeae > Ulmaridae > Aurelia > Aurelia sp. 4 Dawson et al 2005. The sequence goes on along the minus strand of OZ026492.1, from coordinate 32,130,002 downwards.
GCAGTAAATCTCGATTAGAAATTCCTCGCCGCCATCTTTAGCGTAATCCTCTTTTCGACCTATTGAGAATCGGTAGAAATGATGTGTTTCTCTATATCTGTTCAAAAGTTTTTGTTCATTTCCGAAAGATCGATTTATCTCCAAAACTAGAGTCGGAAAATGCTTAGCTACCAAGGAAGCCAGCAGCACTTTGTCGTGGGATTTCCCGAAAGCGAAGTTTAGACCGACAAAGAAAAACAGGCACCGGTTATTTTGCCAATTATTTGATACTATTATGGCACTGCAAGATACTTCATGCGAAATAGAGTTTCTCGTACTTCACATTGCTCTTTGGTACTCCATGTAAGTATGATAGAATTTAGAATAGTAAAGAATCTATAAAGATATTTTCAATGCCCTGTATACAAGCATAATACATCCCCATTGTGTGAAATATACAAGTATGAAATACTTTGACCATAAAGTATGCTGGTATGCATTATTTTCGAACACATTTGTGTGGATTTTTGGAAGTATTTCCCATGTGCGTGACGCTTCATACCCCAGGGATATCTTTATATGTATCCTTCTTCTTTCGTTATAAAGTCATGACTCATGACGTTATAAACTCATGACAATCCTACAGTTGATCACGAGATTCTATTGAGTAAACTCGAATACCATGGTGTTAAAGGCAAGGAATTTAGATGGTTCCATTCCTACCTTGCCAACAGAAGCCAATTTTGCAAGGTCAACGGACAAATACCTAGTACCGAGCCTATAAATTGTGGAGTTCCTCAGGGATCCTGCCTTCGGCCCCTTCTTTTCTTGGTCTACATTAATGATTTACCAAATTGGTTGAAGCATTCTCATGTATCTATGTATGCCAATGATACTAGTATTTATTTGGCTTCTAATTCTATTTCTGAGAACAATGAAGCTATTAACGCCGATTTAGCTGCGTTGAAACTGTGGCTACATGGAAACAAGCTATCAGCATCCTTAAGAAGAAACTATTTTTGCATATTAGGCCTCCTGCTAATTCCGTATATGGCATTCATAATCCAAAAGGGATTGCATATTTAACTCAATTAAGGGTGGGGCTAAGCAAATTAAATTTCCACAAATTCAAACATAATTTTCAAGATACAGTCAATCCAATGTGCTCAATTAACGATGGCATCGAAGATACGGAACACTTTTTGCTGCTTTGCAATTCTTTCACAGAGCAAAGACACGATCTTCTCGCTAGTGTCAATGATGTGCTCGAAGCCTACGGATACTCTGAGGCTCCAGAAAACAACATTTTGCAACTTCTTCTGTATGGAAATAAGAATTTGCCCTTGGAAGCCAACAGATTAATCTTGAATGCAACAATAAGTTATATCTTCGAAACAGAACGCTTTGACTGAATACTACGTATATCCCTAAAAAGAGCACCCAAACCCCTTCCGTATTTGTTTGTTTTATTGGTTCTTTGTTTTGTAATCACGTAATGTCTCAAGGAAGCTTGCAACCAAATAATTAAATTTGCAGATTAACCTGTTTGGTTCTCAACCAACAAATCTACCCATGCAATTACTTTATTTGGTTGCAGGCTACCTTTGCTTGTATCTGTATTTTCAGTTTGTATTTTACAATTCCTTTTCTGTAATAGTTATATGTAGTTTTATGTATATTTTTTTATTACTTCTAGAACGGCCGCAGGGTAGACATAGTATTTCGCTCCCTGTGGCATCGTCTTTGTAGTATTGTAACGTAATTTGTAGTTATTGTAATTAGTAATATGTTTGTAGAATTTTTTAATTGAATGTATAAAAAAAAACAAGCTATCATTAAATGTTGCAAAAACTGAAGGCATGATTATCGGAAGACGAGGAAAATTTAAAAAACTAGCTTCATCGGACTCAATTAAACCACGGTTTGATATTGGGAACGATGATATCAAAATGGCTGAGAGAACCAAGTACCTAGGAGTTCAAATAGATCAGCATCTGTTTGACAAGTAAGATTTCCAGAGGTATTGGCATATTACGGTACTCTAAAAGGTACGTGCCTGTATCCACTGTTAAGCAGATGTATAAACGCCTCGTAGAACCTCACTTTAGATATTGCTGCCCGGTTTGGGGTAATGTTGGCGAGACCTCTTTAACTAAACTCCAAAAGCTACAAAATTGTGCTGCCAGAATAGTCACCGGAAGTCGATATGATCAGTCAGGATTAATCAGCCTTGCCACTCATTCATGCCCTTGGATGGCCCACAGTTAGGGAGATACTTGATCTTGAAACACTCAGAACTTGGTTTTCAAGTCCCTAAACGGTGATGCACCATCCTGTATGAGCGATATGTTCACCAGAGTGTGCGAAACAACCTCTCGCGTTCTGCGTAATTCGGACATAAACCTTAGAACTCCAATGCTAAGGACATCAGCTGGTCAAGGATGTTTTTCATTCAGAGGGGCCAGTCTCTGGAATGGGTTGCAGAATGAATAAAAAGGAGCGCCAACACTAAGGAAATTCCAGGAAGGGCTGATAAAATCGCGCAAGGTTTAAAGTGGATACTATGCTTTTACATGAACCATGAACTCTTCTTTTTATCTTAATTGTATTCATTAATTGTAAATTTTTTATTAAGTTTTTAGAGTCTTTAAATGCATGGCCCCTTGTAAATCAGTTTCTCTTTAAATGAGGGGCTACCATGCCTAAAAAATTGAAAATGAAATGAAGATGAAATGACTTCTCTTAGGCCCTGTCCACACATATCCGGATATTTTGGAAAACGCATCTTTTTTATCAATTTTGCGTTAGCGTCCACACGAGGACGGCGTTTTCAGTCACCAAAAGCGAATCTTTTCGAAAACGCTGTCCAAAGTGGATCTTTTTGAAAACGCCGTTGTCATGTTGTGGTGTGGACGGGTGAAAACGGAGCTTTGAATTCGTTGACGTCACAGCATCGATTTCAAACCCATCAGACAATGCGCTCAGATCTTTGGGGATCACGCGAGGGCATTTTGTTTATCTGTTTTCGGATCTCGAATGTCACAGCGTTTTCCTGTGGACGAAGATTATTTCGAAAACGCACCTCGTGTGGACGCAGATCTTTTCTTACACGGATAAAAAAGATGCGCTTTAAAGATATCCGGATACGTGTGGACAGGGCCTTAGAGACGACCTTTTGCGCACACAAGGCGATAGTTTTCCCTTCTGGTTTCCGACAGCTTTTGCTGTTTGTCATTTGCTGTTTGTAAATTACTGGTTGAGAGAATTTCCTTTGTTTATAGTCTTGAAATACACCACTTTAATGAACAGCCTCGTTTTGGAAATTATTCAAAATTCTTTCATTTGAAGTTTTAGATGCCAAATTTGGATTTAGCACCCAAACTTTTGTCTCACCATAAGTTTTCATATTGCTAGCGGTTGTAGTGTTACATTTATGGCGATGTAAAGTTTGAAAATCTATAATGGATTTGACCGTGAAAATGACTCGGGGTGTAAAGTTTCACCCCGAACGACTTTTCACGGTCAAATCCCATATAAATCTTTGAACTTTACATTGTCATAAAATCAACATGATAATTGTCAGCAGTTTAAAAACATGTAACCAGACTAAAGTTTGGGTGCTAAATCCGAATATGGGCTCGAAATTTTCATATTAACAATAGGAAGAGACTTTGACAAATTTCCAAAATGAGGCTGCATACTTAGAGTGGTGTTTCTGACCCCAGATACACGTTCAGCATCCAAATCTTAGTATAACTGCAAGTTTTCGTAACCTCAGTGTTAGCGATTTCAATCTTACGAGGATAAGAAATCTGAAAATTTATAAGGGATTTGAGCGCAAATAATGACTTAAGGGTGTATAGTTACACCCCGAACGATTTTGACGGTCCGATTCCATATAAATGCTCAAGTTTACTTTGACCATAAATCAAATTCATAAAATTTAGGAAAATAGAAATTTGCCATTAGACTAAACTTGGGTTTGCTGAATCCAAATCCGTGAGTCGAAAGGATTAAAAAAAATCTTCAGTTGAACCAAACTGAAGAGTTCTTGGCGAAACGCGTGATACTTTCGTATGATAACGTTGTTGGTAAGTGATTACTTGATTTTCTTGCAGGTTTAAGAGTTTTCTCTAGTTGCAGGTTTGTCTCATATATATTTTGTTTATTGTTCTTTTACACGAGTTGACAGTGTTTCCTTACAGGTTGCAAGTTTATTATACGTCCATAGATTTATTATGATGAGTCCACTGGTTAAGGCTTTTTTTGAAAATCTATCCTTTAAAAGCACTATGTTTTCAGGTGCTTCGGTTCTACTAAACCAACGAATAGCATCTGAAATAAAAAGACAACTCTCTGGTTGTTGGACTCCGTCATATTGCAAAACCAGAGATGTGGTATGGCAAGGGAAGAAACCGAAGCTGTGGCATTTTCAGGTAGTACTTTCGATTAATTTCTTCAAAATTATTGATGAATGTTTGCAAATGTAATCAAAATACCGCCATTTAGAAAATAATAAAAATATCAAAAAATTGCCACGGCAGATTTACAGCAAATTATCCAAGATTTTTTCAAGCATTTTAATTCAATGGAAAATACGACACAATTTTACACCCGCCTTTTTAAAGATTTGAGCTCTATGCTAAAAGTACCAACTTTACAGCAGGCAAGACAATTAGCAGTCCTTTCGTTGTAGGCCCTTCCTTCAGTGAGCCCTGAGCCTTCGCTATGCCATAAAGTGGAGCTAAAATGGAGAGAGAAAACTTTAGGCCAATATCTCTCCTGTCTATTCCGAGTAAAGTCTTTGAGGGAATTTTGTGCAAAGACATTGACCATCATGTAATTTCACAAGGTATATCCAGCAAACATCAATGGGCTTTTAAGCCAGGTAGATCTACAGAGCTTTTAATGTTATTGCTTACAGAAAGGTGGAAACAAGAAATAGAAAATGGAAAGGTAGTGGGAGTTCTATTCTTAGATTTTAGAAAAGCATTTGACTCTATTAACCACAATACTCTCTTGATGAAAATACAAGCTGCTGGCATAAGTTGGACCCTGTTACTATACAATGGAAAATTACCTAACTAACAGAAGACAATTTGTTGAAATAGACAGTTCTGTTCACAAGAGAAACCTGTTGGCTATGGCGTCCCACAGGGTTCACTCCTCGGCCCAAGGCTTTTTTCTATGCATGTGAATGATCTTCCTGGCTGCACATCAAGGGCAACTGTACATATGTTTGCAGATGATATTGAAAGCTTTTGTATAGGGGACACCGTGGAATGAGGTCATAGAAGATTTACAGGTAACTGTCGATGAAATGGGACAATGGAGCCAAAACAATGGCCTTGTCATCCATCCAAAGAAGTCAGAAATTCTGTCGCTAACCAAGAATAAATTTATTGGTCCATTGAAGCAAGTTAAGCTTGGGGATAATGATATCAAATTTGTTGCAAAATCGAAATGCCTAGGAATGATACTAGATAGCCAACTCTCTTGGAAACTGCAGATAGAGAAAGTAAAGACAGACATGAGTTGTAAAATAAAGAAATTAAAGTTGATGAGATATCTACCCAAAGAAGTGCTGTCTTCCGTTTATTTCAAAGCTATTTTGCCTGCAGCTATTTATGGAATTTCTGTTTGGTCCATTGAAGCAAGTTAAGCTTGGGGATAATGATATCAAATTTGTTGCAAAATCGAAATGCCTAGGAATGATACTAGATAGCCAACTCTCTTGGAAACTGCAGATAGGGAAAGTAAAGACAGACATGAGTTGTAAAATAAAGAAATTAAAGTTGATGAGATATCTACCCAAAGAAGTGCTGTCTTCCGTTTTCAAGCTATTTTGCCTGCAGCTATTTATGGAATTTCTGTTTGGGGTCGTAACAGTTCTTCTAAAATGAATGAATTAGAGTCCTGCCATATCAGAGCTGCACGAATAATAAATAAAGTTCCAAAAACATTAAAGAATGCGGATGTTTTAACAACTGTAAAATGGAAAGACCTATCATATATGTACAAAAGGAGACTTGCCTGCCTTTCACACCAAGTTTATAATAACAATGTAATCGAAGAGATCCAAAGCCTGTTCAAAAAGAAAGACTACACACCGAGATATGGGAGACTGTATCCAGTTCATATTACCACGTCCGAGATCTAACATCGGAAGAAGCTCTTTTAAGTACAGAGCAGCACTTGTATGGAACAACCTACCTGTAGACCTAAAGAAGGTCACTAGCTATGACAGTTTTAAAAAGAGGCTGTCAAAGAACAACAAAATTTTAGACACAATATCTTTTAATAATTTCTCATTTAAGAAAAAGGGACAATCATTTCAATTATTTTTAAACTATATTTATTTTTAGATTGTTAGTACGTAAGCTTTTCCTTTACTTTGCAGGTCCACATCAGCGTTTTAAGCTGACTTGATTATGACCTGTATTAACAAATCAATAATGTATGTATGTATGTATGTATGTATGTATGTATGTATGTATGTATGTATGTATGTATGTATGTATGTATGTATGTATGTATGTATGTATGTATGTATGTATGTATGTATGTATGTATGTATGTATGTATGTATGTATGTATGTATGTATGTATGTATGTATGTATGTATGTATGTATGTATGTATGTATGTATGTATGTATGTATGTATGTATGTATGTATGTATGTATGTATGTATGTATGTATGTATGTATGTATGTATGTATGTATGTATGTATGTATGTATGTATGTATGTATGTATGTATGTATGTATGTATGTATGTATGTATGTATGTATGTATGTATGTATGTATGTATGTATGTATGTATGTATGTATGTATGTATGTATGTATGTATGTATGTATGTATGTATGTATGTATGTATGTATGTATGTATGTATGTATGTATGTATGTATGTATGTATGTATGTATGTATGTATGTATGTATGTATGTATGTATGTATGTATGTATGTATGTATGTATGTATGTATGTATGTATGTATGTATGTATGTATGTATGTATGTATGTATGTATGTATGTATGTATGTATGTATGTATGTATGTATGTATGTATGTATGTATGTATGTATGTATGTATGTATGTATGTATGTATGTATGTATGTATGTATGTATGTATGTATGTATGTATGTATGTATGTATGTATGTATGTATGTATGTATGTATGTATGTATGTATGTATGTATGTATGTATGTATGTATGTATGTATGTATGTATGTATGTATGTATGTATGTATGTATGTATGTATGTATGTATGTATGTATGTATGTATGTATGTATGTATGTATGTATGTATGTATGTATGTATGTATGTATGTATGTATGTATGTATGTATGTATGTATGTATGTATGTATGTATGTATGTATGTATGTATGTATGTATGTATGTATGTATGTATGTATGTATGTATGTATGTATGTATGTATGTATGTATGTATGTATGTATGTATGTAAAGAATTGCAATACAGTATATTTCAATTCATGATGCTTTTAGGGTGATTTGATGATTGGATATGCTGATAGTGAATGTCCTTTCCACTGTGTTGTTGGCTATGAAGAGCTGCCAAAGGAGAGGGCATGGTCGGAAAATTTGATGATCCCCTCAGAATTTCTATTTTTTACATCCCCCGCAAACCAAAATATGATCCGTGGTCCCTGCTTTCAAATGCCGATAGAAAGCTGCAGCATCAACCGAATGCTGTAAAAGCAGATATCTCATTGTAAAGTCGGCATTGTTTCTAAGTTACGCAGGGGCGGATCCAGGCTGAGTTATCTGCGACACAGAACTGAGTCAAAAATTCAGATAGTTACTCCTTTAAATCTTGCATTTAATTGTCATCCAAGTGGACTATCTCTTTTTGAAAAATGAAATATCAAAGCTGCGATTGAGGCTATGAACCTGGCCATATTAGCTCGTCATGCTCACAGATCAGTGGCCGTACCCTTGGAGTAGCCAACGCACAGGAGCATTTTACACAAGTGATGGTTTCTATTAGTTTGGTTTGATTAGTTGTATTGGTCAATAAAGCATCGGGATTGTCTTCAGACACTTGTTTATTGGATGATAATACAATTGGGAATTTTACAAGTGAAATCTATTGGTTTGCCTCAGTTAACGACTGTTTTCTGAACTTCCTTTGCGGAAAGAACTCACTTGGGCAACGGAAGAGAATCTCCTGATGCCCCATTTCAATAGGAAGTGCGGACCTGTAGCGCCAAAACATGAATTTGCAAATTCAATTCAACTCGATCTTTCGACGTGCTGATCGAAATGGAGTGGATGGAGCGGGGTGGTATTATTGCAAGACACAAGCAAAGATAACAAAATTTGTAGTGCAATGGATCGTGGAACACACACAAACAGACAAATTCAAATAACTATGAAGTGAAGGTTGCTCAAGCTCTAAAAACTGTACCAGGAAGTTGATTATCATTGAAAAATGCTTTCTTTTTCGTGGGCCTAAATAAACCTAGGCCAGTGGACGTGGAGGACACGTGCTGCTTGCCAACCAAAAGCCAGCGCTACAGAGCTACTACACGCTTTCTCAGTAGGGTATGTTGCTAAAACTTATTCACTCAACTCTGCTAGCTTTAATTCAAAAGGGGCGTTGTCCGACGATCTGAAGGGCGTGGCCTCCAAAAATTTTTGCTCACACTTTGCGCTCGCACCAGTGCCTCACTCAATTCTGTCTGGATCCGCCCCTAGTTACGAGGTGTTTCTTTCGACCAAATCTTAAAAGGAACAACCACTATGATTCAATTCAACTGTCCCCCATCATGGCGGGGAAAGGACACACGATCTTCCAGTTTCCACGATGACTGGCACTTACAGTGGAAATTAGTTTCTATTTACAAGCAGAGCCTAAATGGAACTTACAATGCAAATTAGTTGATTTGTAAGAAAACACGAGTATGAAAAAAACAGTTACGACGGACAGATCAAGTCATATACGAATGAAATATAATAAAATCACGAGAGATATTTTGCTGCCTTTCAACAGACCATCCCCATGATCACATCATCACCAGTGCGGCGCGCATTGCATGTCGTTACTTGTAGTTAAACATCTAGCTGACTTGAAGTGCTTTGTAGAGGGAGTGTATGGAGATGTTGTGTTTTGCGTTGGAAATATCGAAGGAAAATTCCAAAATTTGGCTAAATTCCACAATGTGCATGTTGCTACATGTTTCAGAAACTCTAGTCCTGGACTCAGTGTACCTAAAGTTCAGATGACAGAAGTTTGCGTGAAGAGAGTCAACGAAAACTGCGCGCAGCCCAACGTAAACACTGCCGAAGACTTGAGGAGGCTAATAGAGAGGGAGAGATTGGGTCCTACTGTTTCCCTGAATACAAAGTTTGATTTTGTTATCTTGTGTAGAGACGGACCAATTGGAGACCAATGGGAGCTCGAAGTTTCAATCTTATTGGCTACTGACTGCAATTGCATGAAGGCAAAACTCCCCCCCCCTTTGCGTACTGAACACAGTGAAAATCACCAAAGTCAAATTGCTGCATTTTCGGCTACTGTTACATTGATAACCTGAAATTGAGCACATTTGCTTATTGCAAGGAGGACAATCCAAGATTTACCCCAACTCTCGATTTTGTGAAGTTTTGAAATTGTCGAATTCTGTTAATGAATTCTGGCAGTACTGATACGCTCGTAGTGTGTGCATCCATGTTTGACATTTTTCAGCATCCTTTCCAACTGAAATAGAATTAGCTGAAGATTTAAAGTTCTGACTTTCAGTCAGTGGTAATGAATTCGGTAAACATCGTATGAATCCGAAGACGATCACGTCCTTTTCCCTTACTTCATTCGCATTGTTTGCATTAGGACACACTGTGCTTTCGTCGACTCTTACCGCTAAAACTTCCTTTGGCTGCTCTTTGGTCACTCTGATCCCTGTACTTGAGTTTCTGAACTGAGTTTCTGGACTTGAGCTGAAGATGTGAGAGTGATATGCAGTTAAGCAATGAAGAGGTGTTGCATCTTGCACATGCAAATGCAAGTGACCATGTAGCGTCAATGGAAAGTTGTGGCGGTAGATCGTCCCCACTGCATCATACGTTAGATTATCTTGTCTTATCTTATCCCCTTATCTTGAAAGGGTGGATTTTATTTTGCAATACACATCAAATGTGCCGTCTTTGGTTTCCCCCTCGCGCTTTGAGTTTTGTTGATTTTAGTCACCGTGCGTCAAGAACTTTCTTTGACCAAAACGTCAAAGCTCTGGTTTGGAGGTGGGGGTAAATTTCTCCTTTGAAGGATAATATCTTAGCCCTCAACGCACCAGTATCTTTAACCCTTTCACGCTCGGCTAAAATTAAGCTTAACAGGAAAACCTAATGTAGATTGTTGTTTTCCTGGGGGTATCATAATCAGTGATTCAGTAAGCAATAGATAAATGCAATGTGCATAACCTTTCAAATCAATTAAAATTCCAAATGCTTTTCCCTCTGAAAATTCTCAGTTCTCAATGAATACTATTGGGCCATATGGCCCTTCTGGGGGTGAAAGGATTAAGTGAGGTATCTATGTTCAAGATAGCTATTGAGGTATGTTTTGAAAATCATTTCAGTTTGATTCACGCTATATCTTAGTCGCTAGGGCCAACCATCTGTATAATTTTTTGAGACAACCTTTAGATTCAGTCTCTTGCACAAGGAAGTTCCAATGACTAAATATCGTCGGTGGACACCCCCACAATGAAAAGCTGTAGCGGAAGGTCACTCTCCAAACATCAGGCTGCTGAATATTTATGAGGCATCGTAATATCGGTCTAAAGAATAAAAACCTTTAGCAGTGAAATAATGACAGACAGTTACATAATAAGTAGATGCTGTATCTTGCACAATGATATTCCAATGATTCTTTATCTTCGATAGAAAAGCCGTATCGGAAGATCGCTCTCCAATCATCAGACAGTTGAATATGTATGAGGCATCGTAATATCGGTCTAGGGAATAAAAACCTTTAGCAGTGAAATAGTGACATACAGTTACTGTTACGTAGATGCGGTATCTTGCACAATGATTTTCAATGATTCTTTATCTTCAATAAAAAGGCTGTATCGGAAGATCGCTCTCCGATCATCAGACGGTTGAATATGAATGAGGCATCGTAATATCTGTGTAAAGAATAAAAACCTTTGGCAGTGAAAGAGTGACATACAGTTACATAATAAGTAAATGCGGTATCTTGCACAATGATATTCCAATTATTCTTTACCTTGAATAGAAAAGCCTTCAATAAAAGATAAAAAGCTTTAGCCGTGACATAGTGACACACAGTCATATGATAGGTAAAGGCGGTATCTGGCGCAATGATATTCCAATGATTATGTTTCGTCAATAGAAAGCTGTATGTAGAATAAGTATGAATCGTCGTAATAGCGCTGCTTAATGTATATGATGTTTTAGACGTATAATTCATTTGGAGTATATGTTGAGTATGGAGTATATGGAGTATATATGGAGCTACATAATTTATAGATGCTGTACCTTGCACAGTGAAATCCCAATGATCAATCATCGTCAATAGAAATCTGCATTTAGAATAATTATGAATCGTCGTAATAGCGCTGCTTAATGTATATGATGTTTTAGAAGTATAATTCATATGGAGTATATGACGAGTGTATATGGAGTATATATGTAGCTACATAATTTATAGATGCTGTACCTTGCACAATGAAATCCCAATGATCAATCATCGCCAATAGAAATCTGCATTTAGAATAATTATGAATCGTCGTAATAGCGCTGCTTAATGTATATGATGTTTTAGACGTATAATTCATATGGAGTATATGTTGAGTATGGAGTATATGGAGTATATATGGAGCTACATAATTTATAGATGCTGTACCTTGCACAATGAAATCCCAATGATCAATCATCGCCAATAGAAATCTGCATTTAAAATAATTATGAATCGTCGTAATAGCGCTGCTTAATGTATATGAAGTTTTAGACGTATAATTCATATGGAGTATATGTTGAGTATGGAGTATATGGAGTATATATGTAGCTACATAATTTATAGATGCTGTACCTTGCACAATGAAATCCCAATAATCAATCATCGTCAATAGAAATCTGCATTTAGAATAATTATGAATCGTCGTAATAGCGCTGCTTAATGTATATGATGTTTTAGACGTATAATTCATATGGAGTATATGTTGAGTATGGAGTATATGGAGTATATATGTAGCTACATGATTTATAGATGCTGTACCTTGCACAATGAAATCCCAATGATCAATCATCGCCAATAGAAATCTGCATTTAGAATAATTATGAATCGTCGTAATAGCGCTGCTTAATGTATATGATGTTTTAGACGTATAATTCATATGGAGTATATGTTGAGTATGGAGTATATGGAGTATATATGGAGCTACATAATTTATAGATGCTGTACCTTGCACAATGAAATCCCAATGATCAATCATCGCCAATAGAAATCTGCATTTAAAATAATTATGAATCGTCGTAATAGTGCTGCTTAATGTATATGAAGTTTTAGACGTATAATTCATATGGAGTATATGTTGAGTATGGAGTATATGGAGTATATATGGAGCTACATAATTTATAGATGCTGTACCTTGCACAATGAAATCCCAATGATCAATCATCGCCAATAGAAATCTGCATTTAAAATAATTATGAATCGTCGTAATAGCGCTGCTTAATGTATATGAAGTTTTAGACGTATAATTCATATGGAGTATATATGGAGCTACATAATTTATAGATGCTGTACCTTGCACAATGAAATCCCAATGATCAATCATCGCCAATAGAAATCTGCATTTAAAATAATTATGAATCGTCGTAATAGCGCTGCTTAATGTATATGAAGTTTTAGACGTATAATTTATACGGAGTATATGTTGAGTATGGAGTATATGGAGTATATATGGAGCTACATAATTTATAGATGCTGTACATTGCACAATGAAATCCCAATGATCAATCATCGCCAATAGAAATCTGCATTTAAAATAATTATGAATCGTCGTAATAGCGCTGCTTAATGTATATGAAGTTTTAGACGTATAATTCATATGGAGTATATGTTGAGTATGGAGTATATGGAGTATATATGGAGCTACATAATTTATAGATGCTGTACCTTGCACAATGAAATCCCAATGATCAATCATCGCCAATAGAAATCTGCATTTAAAATAATTATGAATCGTCGTAATAGCGCTGCTTAATGTATATGAAGTTTTAGACGTATAATTCATATGGAGTATATATGGAGCTACATAATTTATAGATGCTGTACCTTGCACAATGAAATCCCAATGATCAATCATCGCCAATAGAAATCTGCATTTAAAATAATTATGAATCGTCGTAATAGCGCTGCTTAATGTATATGAAGTTTTAGACGTATAATTTATACGGAGTATATGTTGAGTATGGAGTATATGGAGTATATATGGAGCTACATAATTTATAGATGCTGTACATTGCACAATGAAATCCCAATGATCAATCATCGCCAATAGAAATCTGCATTTAAAATAATTATGAATCGTCGTAATAGCGCTGCTTAATGTATATGATGTTTTAGACGTATAATTCATATGGAGTATATGTTGAGTATGGAGTATATGGAGTATATATGGAGCTACATAATTTATAGATGCTGTATCTTGCACAGTGAAATCCCAATAATCAATCATCGCCAATAGAAATCTGCATTTAAAATAATTATGAATCGTCGTAATAGCGCTGCTTAATGTATATGATGTTTTAGACGTATAATTCATATGGAGTATATGTTGAGTATGGAGTATATGGAGTATATATGGAGCTACATGATTTATAGATGCTGTATCTTGCACAATGAAATCCCAATGATCAATCATCGGCAATAGATATCTCCATTTAGAATAATTATGAATCGTCGTAATAGCGGTGCTTAATGTATATGATGTTTTAGACGTATAATTCATATGGAGTATATGTTGAGTATGGAGTATATGGAGTATATATGGAGCTACATAATTTATAGATGCTGTATCTTGCACAGTGAAATCCCAATAATCAATCATCGCCAATAGAAATCTGCATTTAAAATAATTATGAATCGTCGTAATAGCGCTGCTTAATGTATATGATGTTTTAGACGTATAATTCATATGGAGTATATGTTGAGTATGGAGTATATGGAGTATATATGGAGCTACATAATTTATAGATGCTGTACCTTGCACAATGAAATCCCAATGATCAATCATCGCCAATAGAAATCTGCATTTAAAATAATTATGAATCGTCGTAATAGCGCTGCTTAATGTATATGAAGTTTTAGACGTATAATTCATATGGAGTATATATGGAGCTACATAATTTATAGATGCTGTACCTTGCACAATGAAATCCCAATGATCAATCATCGCCAATAGAAATCTGCATTTAAAATAATTATGAATCGTCGTAATAGCGCTGCTTAATGTATATGAAGTTTTAGACGTATAATTCATATGGAGTATATATGGAGCTACATAATTTATAGATGCTGTACCTTGCACAATGAAATCCCAATGATCAATCATCGCCAATAGAAATCTGCATTTAAAATAATTATGAATCGTCGTAATAGCGCTGCTTAATGTATATGAAGTTTTAGACGTATAATTTATACGGAGTATATGTTGAGTATGGAGTATATGGAGTATATATGGAGCTACATAATTTATAGATGCTGTACCTTGCACAATGAAATCCCAATGATCAATCATCGCCAATAGAAATCTGCATTTAAAATAATTATGAATCGTCGTAATAGCGCTGCTTAATGTATATGATGTTTTAGACGTATAATTCATATGGAGTATATGTTGAGTATGGAGTATATGGAGTATATATGGAGCTACATAATTTATAGATGCTGTACCTTGCACAATGAAATCCCAATGATCAATCATCGTCAATAGAAATCTACATTTAGAATAATTATGAATCGTCGTAATAGCGCTTCTTAATGTATATGAAGTTCTAGACGTATAATTCATATGGAGTATATGTTGAGTATGGAGTATATGGAGTATATATGGAGCTACATAATTTATAGATGCTGTATCTTGCACAGTGAAATCCCAATGATCAATCATCGTCAATAGAAATCTGCATTTAAAATAATTATGAATCGTCGTAATAGCGCTGCTTAATGTATATGAAGTTTTAGACGTATAATTCATATGGAGTATATGTTGAGTATGGAGTATATGGAGTATATATGTAGCTACATAATTTATAGATGCTGTATCGTGCACAGTGAAATCCCAATGATCAATCATCGTCAATAGAAATCTGCATTTAAAATAATTATGAATCGTCGTAATAGCGCTGCTTAATGTATATGAAGTTTTAGACGTATAATTCATATGGAGTATACGTTGAGTATGGAGTATATGGAGTATATATGGAGCTACATAATTTATAGATGCTGTACCTTGCACAATGAAATCCCAATGATCAATCATCGCCAATAGAAATCTACATTTAGAATAATTATGAATCGTCGTAATAGCGCTGCTTAATGTATATGAAGTTTTAGACGTATAATTCATATGGAGTATATGTTGAGTATGGAGTATATGGAGTATATATGTAGCTACATAATTTATAGATGCTGTATCTTGCACAGTGAAATCCCAATGATCAATCATCGCCAATAGAAATCTGCATTTAGAATAATTATGAATCGTCGTAATAGCGCTGCTTAATGTATATGAAGTTTTAGACGTATAATTTATATGGAGTATGTGTTGAGTGTATATGGAGTATATATGGAGCTACATAATTTATAGATGCTGTATCTTGCACAATGAAATCCCAATGATCAATCATCGCCAATAGAAATCTGCATTTAGAATAATTATGAATCATTTTTTTATCATCATAAAAACAACTACAAAAACACATATTATTTACATTACTATGTACCATTCGCAACTGGAAAGAACTCAGTGTTATCATGCTCCCATTGCGAATGGTACTTACAATTCAACAATGATATCTAACAACAACAAAAACACTATAATAAAATACAACATCTAAGGCCTAATATGAACTCTTCATTCCCTACACACATCTGCAAGCCAAACCAGCCCCATCTAAAACCAATAGACCTTTTAGCTATTCAGCAAAAGAGCCTGGATCGAGCGCTATTTTTATACATTTTTATACACGAGATTCAATCGAGTGGCGTTAGAGCTTCTATCACAATAGTGCACATTCGAAAATTCTACAAAATGTATCAAAGTCTCGTTCGATTGAGATTCTAGCTAAAAGGCCTATTATATGAGTGCAGAATTTAAATCGCTGTCTATCCAAGCGACTAAAACTAAATATAATTTGGAGAACTTAACTTGGATGAGAAAGGGCTGGTTTAACTGTGCACTGCGAAACAGGATATATTGATTAAACAAAAGCAGATTTTTAAGGCAAACTTAAAGGCAAATGACGGAGATATAAGGCAACCTACATCAGGGGCCCGGGCAATCCAAATATAGTCCATTAAAGGATATTATGAATCATCGTAATAGCGCTGTTTGAAGAGTATAAAGTTTTAGACGTATGATGACATACATTTAAATTTTTTTCATTTCATTTTAAAATTATTTACCCAAGGTGCAATTCAGTGTAAATACTGTTTTACAATTTGCCCTCCAAAAACTACTTGCAAAATTAAAAAATTTTATCAAAATCAAAAATTAAAAAGCTACATGATGAATAGGTGCGGGATCTTGCAAAATCCAATACCGCGTTAATAGAATGTTGTAGCGGTATATCACTTTCCGAACATCAAGTGATAAGAGTAAGGCCCCGTCTCACGGATCAGGATATTTTTGGAGTCAATTTTGTCAATTTTAGGTTAGCGTCCACATGGAGACGGCGTTTTCGGTCACCGAAAACGAAGCATTTCGAAAACGCTCTCCAGAGTGTATCTTTTTGAAACAACAGCTAGGCCTGTGTAAAAGAAGGTACGGAGGAAAATCTTCTCGGTATAACGTTTTATCAATCATTTTCTTTCAAGCAACACTTCAAGGCCCTTTGCAAAAGGCTAGCCATATACTCCATGCTCTTGCTCCAATATCACAATACATGGACCAATAAAGACGTTCGCTTTGTCTCATTCAGCTGCTGTCCTGTTGTTTAAGTGTTGCAAGAAAGAGCTTTAAATCATATTCATGAAAGGGCATTACGCATTGCATATAATGATTACGAGAATGATTTTGGTTTACTCTGGGAACAATCTAAATCGTTGCCAATCCATGTAAGAATTCTACAGTTGCTAATGACCGAAATTTATAAAACAAAATGCTGTCTGAAGCCACCATTGATGAAGGATATTTCATGCAACGAAATATTAGCAACAATATAAAGCATGGCGATGACGCTCAAATGCCAAAAGTACGATCAAAGTCCTTCGGAGCTGAATCTATTGCTTACCTTCGAATAAACTGTGGCTGAACTTACCGCAAGAAATAAAACAATCAAAAGCCTTTACTATCTTCGAAGAACAAATAAGATGCTGGAATGGTGGAAAATGCAACTGTAGGCTTTTGCAAAATATGTGTCCCGAAAGCTGGGTTTGCAACAGGGTAGATTTGTTAGCATTTTTGTCCTGTAATAGTTAGTAATAGTTTATTGCAAATACATTATGATATATTCATCGTAATTCTCAATAAGGTAGAGCCAAGTCAAACATTGAGACACAGTTTATGAATGTATGAAACGTCATGAACACAACATCATAAAATAAATACAGTGCACGAGATTACA
The DNA here is from genome assembly GCA_964019985.1 of Aurelia sp. 4 Dawson et al 2005. Classification (NCBI taxonomy): domain Eukaryota; kingdom Metazoa; phylum Cnidaria; class Scyphozoa; order Semaeostomeae; family Ulmaridae; genus Aurelia; species Aurelia sp. 4 Dawson et al 2005. The sequence continues at coordinate 32,112,179 of OZ026492.1, read as the reverse complement.
GGTACATGTTTCCATGACTATCAAAAAGTATCAAGTGCCTCGTGCCAACCACGAGGTGTCCAAAATTAGGGGAAGGGGTCTGGGACCTAGTCAGTAGTCTCCGGATGGTACACATGATATTGTGAGTAGCAGGCCTTAATCAGCTGTAATTTAGGTATTATTTTCTTTAGCCTACTTTACAAAGATTTTTGATAGTTAAATGATGATAAACAATGATGCTGAGTATACAGTGATGTCAGTTTTTTCACTCGTAGGGCATATCATCCCACTTTCAACCAGATGTGTGTCCTCTGACAGCCCCAAAAGGACTTGGAGTTTCGGGAAAGAAGCTGCCGAAAGGTACTTTTTTATGAAGCTATTTAAAATGTTTGTTTTCGATGGTTTTTTCAACGTTGCTCCAGAAAAGTGTGCCTTCAGGGTGTCTCAAAAAAGTTTTCGACGTTTGATTAATTAATTAAGAATAACGACAACATGAACAGGCACATGGAAAGATAGCCCTGTTCGTAAATGATTTTAGAGACCAGAGTCTTGCAAATCGGTTGAAAATTCACTGAGTTGCGAGCTTTCAAAGATCCAAATTATGCGATAGCTGAAGCCAGAAACCCCCAAATTACTTGTAATGCAAAGAGTTCGAAGATGTAGGTAAAAGAAGCTTATCCAAAATTTTTAAAAGTTAATAAGCCGGGGGGGGGGGGCGATTATTCGGTACTCGAGAGTAAGTTGTAAAATTGTATCGGAAGATGTTGGTTGTGGTTTTACGACGATTGCTTCATTTCGAAAAAAAGATCGATAAACCTGTTCAAATTCAAACCATAAATGACAGTGAGGAAAAAACGGCTATTAAGTATTCTATAGGAACCAACGACTGATGATGCATGTATGACTTCACGTATAACTAAAATTTTGTAGAACACTCAATAGAGATGTGCTTTGGGTTTCAAAAGAATTGGCATTCTCTAAACGACAAACAATTTCAGCGTTCTGTATCACATCTAAAATTTTTACTGGAAAAGTAGGCCATTTCTTTTTCATGCCATCTAGGGCTTGAATTTGAGCAAGTTTATTTCATTTCATTTCATTTCATTTCATTTCATTTCATTTCATTTCATTTCATTTCATTTCATTTCATTTCATTTTATATATTTAAGGAGAGTTGGCCTTCAACAAGATGATCTTCAAGGGGCCCTCCGATAAAAACATTTAATTACAATTTAGAAAAGAAAGTAAAAAGCTATTGAATGAATTAAACTATAAAACCTTATTTACAATGTTCAAAACCTTATTTACAATGTTCAAAACCTATTTACAATGAAGTGTAAAATTCAAATTTTTGAACCTATTATCAATCAATCAAAAACTTATTATCAATCTGACTATCAATCCGATCAATCAATCAAAAACCTATTATCAATCTCCTTTTCGACAAGAAAAGATCGCCGTAAAACCATAAGAAACATCCTCCAAATCAACTTAGCCTTTTGGTGATGGGATAAAACAAAGTTTTTGAATCAGGTCATTGATTATGGACATATAAGCAATCAAGCAATAACAAATCATTTTACGACACCCGGTAGTTTGTTAATTTTTCATTTTCATTTTTCATTTTAAGTTCTTTATACACAAAAATCACTTCAGCTTACAAACTCAATACTAAATAATGAAATAGATAAAACCCAAGTACATCAATGCAATTTATATACAGACAAAGCTAATTTATGCACAGTAACCTATCTAAATTATTATTATGTTCTTTTCTTTTAGTTATAGGTGGCCTTAATTAGCTGTTGTTTTGGCTATTTAAATTAGAAAGCCAACTTTAAATGAATTAATGATAATAATAATACAGCCTCAAATAAAATATATGCTGCCATTTGGAAAATAATTTAGATATCAAAAGGCTTTAACGGCAGATTTCCAGCAAAGTGCCACAAACTTCTTTTCAAGACATTTAATTAAAAGAAAAATATATATTATTTTACACTCTCAACTTTTTTAAGATCTGAGCCCCATGGTAATTTTAAATTTTTTTATTATCTTAATAATAGTAATAGTAATAATAATAATAATAATAATAATAATAATAATAATAATAATAATAATAATAATAATAATAATAATAATAATAATAATAATAATAATAATAATAATAATAATAATAATAGTGATGATGATGATGATGATGATGATGATGATAATAACAATGACAATAATGATAGTAATAATAATAATGATACTAATAAAATGATAATAATAAATGTAGTCACGAGCGAGGGACATCTAGCGTCAGACAAAATCTAGCACAGTATCAATTTATTTTCAAATCGTGAGTAGTGTAGTCGTATGTTAGTTTAATTTTGCATGTCTTTTTGTTAGTTGTTATTGGCCATTGGGTAGTCATTATCTTTTCGCTCCCCATTTCATCGTTCCTGTAGTGCAGTAGAGTAATCATAATCTGTATAGTAGAATGTAACATTGTTATTGTAATAATTTATATGAATAGAAAAAAGAGAGAAGAAATGAATAACCGATCTAATAGCAGCTGCTTATCTTGGGAGTCCTATTTTACGTTGTGTTCAGCTAGTATAATAACTTTTCAAGTGCTTTTTAAATGTGCTAAGTATAGGGAGCTCTCTGATATTGATCGGAATATCGTTCCAAGCTTTCAGAGCCGAATCGTGAAAGCCTTCCTTGACATATTCAAGATTATTTCTTGGGATTTATAGGTCCCTGCAATCCTTTGCTCTGTAGTTTGAATGATAGGTCCTTCCCGAATGCTTTCGGGAACTATAGGTCCTTCCTGTTGTTTCGTATGTCATAGCTGCTCCATCAGATTTTGTTAGTCGTTCAGCAGTCAACTAGTTATGAGGCTAACTGCCTGCTAGTCTGGCCATATCAATAATAGAGCGGGCTCTGTTCTGCACACGTTGGAGTAAATTCAGTTTGACTGTCAAATTGTCATATATTCATTGAAGACATGCAGTAAGCGAAGGTGAACTTGCAGTTTTTAGTGCCTAGCTCTGGGATCGCAGAAGTAGCTGAACGCTAATCGAGTCCGCGACCCGTTGTCATGACGCTCAAGTGGTGGGGCCTTACCAGGTATCGAACCCACTCCGCCTGACTGTGCTAACTGTAATGTCAGAAGATTACATCATAGGAAACAACGCAGTTTTCTTTCAGTGTATGTGCTGCTGCGGAGGCAAATTGATATGTTTCTGCGGAGGAGGTATTGAACTCCTCCGTAGTGGCAAATAATTTCATCCTCCGCAGAGGAACAAAGCAGTAATGAAGCAGAACTGCGGTGTCTAACCACCCATGATTACGCCATTGCGCCACAACGCCTTAAGGTAACTCTGCTTTCCGCTTCATTGAGCAAAGAGTTGCCGCTTTTCAAAACCACTCTCCTCAGAAAACAGTTAATTTCTCCAATACTATTCGGTCGATCGAAAATCGGTAAAAAGGGCATCGTTCTACATAGTCTTAGCAATCGAAAGATATGCAAGTCACAATGGTTCCGTTAAGGCTGGCTTTGTAAATTATTTTTCAAAACTTTTTGTTGATTGCAGAAAATTGGATTTTTCTCCAAAATCACTCGAAAAGTTTTTGGTTTTCTTTCGCTATATCGTTAGCTATATTGTTGATCTACATTTTTACCAAGTCTGATTGAAAAAGCTAGGCTAGATTTGTCACAATTGAATTTTATACTTCTGTTTACTTTGTGACTACAAAGGGTAGAAACCTTTGTCAACTGATTAGGTTACGTGAGAAAGAGTTGAACCCTTTTGTAAAAAGCTTAGTTTCAGATCTCTGGTCATTGTGGACTCTTAAAGAATTGATTTTTTGTGAACGCTCTTGAGAGTCTCAAAGGACATGTAACGGAAGGCTGTAAAAAATTCTAGCATTCAAGAAATAATACTTTCCCAACAGATCACTTTCATTCTTTTGCCAATGGAAACATTTCAGAGAGTTATTAAAATGCTGCATTCACTTTGCACAATCTTTTGAAAGCGCTTAAACGCTCGTGTAGAAATCCGCCATACTACTCCCTTGCAGTGTTCAGATTGCAAAATATTAGTATGGGGATTTCTGCACGAGCGTCTACGCTCTTACAAAAGATTGTGCAATGTGATGTGAAGGCAGCCAAAGGCTGAGTGTTTGAAAGCGTGATTCGTAACATGGTAATCTGTTGACAAGGGTTTTTACCCTTCAGTGTCGAAAGGTCAACAGAAATATAAAATTCGATTGCGACAAATCTAGCCTGGCATTTTCAATCAGACTTGGCAAAGTTGTAGTGTAGATCAATAATCTAGCTAACGATATATCGAAAGAAAACCAAAAGTTTTTCGAGTAGTTTTGGAGACAAATCCACTTTTCTGAAAGCAATTAAAACTTTTGAACAATAATTTACAAAGCCAGCCTTAATGGAAACATTGTGATTTGCATATCTTTCGATTGCCAAGACCATGAAGAACAACGTCCTTTTTACCGATTTTCGATCCACCGAATAGTATTGGAGAAATTAACTGTTTCCTGAAGAGAGTGGTTTTGCAAAACGGTAACTTGCTGCTCACTGGAGCGGAAAGCAGAATTACCTTAACAAGTCTATAGGTCCCAGTTCGGGCAGAAATGATGTTCTTGTTGTTTTCCTTGTTCTCGTTGTGATTACCAGGGCTATGTCGGGAGTCTGTATTTAACTTTAACAGCCAACAAGCTGGTTTAGGAGTTCACCCCCCAGGGGGTAGGGTTAAGTTTAATAACTTGATGGAATACTGGTCTAGTAAACATTTTTGATGGTCCAACACACTATCGTTACATTTAGTATTCTTTTATTTCTTTTGATAGATCTGAAGCTGTATTATGATAAGCACTTGCCAGCACTGGCCGGTCAAGTACATCAGCAGAAAGATGTTGCAATTTCAATCCTAAATGTGAATTCTTCTATGAATGCGGCTAATGTAGAATGGGAGAGTGAATGGAATCAAGCTGGCCTTGGCAGTAGACTTTCTGAGCAGGTATGTAGTAGGATGCAGGGCTTTGGAGAGGATTTATGGGCTCTAAGTTGAAAAGGAATATGGGCCCCGGGCCCTTGGAAAACAAAGTGCAAATCTTAAGCCGAAGGTGTGGGAGCATGCTACGGGCGGGGGGCATATGCTCCTGAAATTCTTTTAAAAGCAATGTTGCTAGAATCGCTCGAGTAGCTCTTTTACACCTCTAAATACAGTTATCATATCCTCGAAAAAGCAAGTCATAATGTTCAAGGATTGTGTTATGATAGCGGTTTTCCTTACTTTGCCTGTGCTGCAATTTGCTGAAGATCGTGCAGTAACCGAAGATTTATACGAAACTGCTTTAGCTATAGACTTATGTCTTAGAGCCTTTTACTTCCCTGTGCTCTTTGACTTGATCATGGCGCTTCGGTCAACAGGGCCTAATGATATTGCTCTGAAATGCCTGACTCAATTTAAGCCCAAACTCTGCGATTTCTAGAGTACCAATCAGATTGCAAGATTTGGCAATGAACAATGCTGTCGAATTTTCAATTCGAATGTTGGAGTTGACTTGATTTTCAATGAAGTTGCTGTGGCAGGTAGTTGAAGCCTTCTCTGGTTTGTTTTGGTCTTAATAACAAGGAAAATATAGCGTTGACAGACTTATCTTGCACTCACCTGGTAAAGTGAACTTCCTTCTTCTGATTCATGCCAAGTTTTGTTGATTACATGTCTTGTGGTTATTATCGCATTTTCTCTCTGAGGAATTACCGTTGAAAAGAGCTAAAGCAATCTTTCGATCATGATTCGACTATCGAATGCAGAAAATAGGGTCATCTTTTTCATTGCTTCATTATGAGTCCCTGGTGAGCAAGGCTTGCCACAAGGATACAAGGGACTCATCTTCACAAGTCTACCTTCGTTCAACCATTGCTCAAGGCAGACTTTACTAATTGGCATTACCACACTTTGCTCATTGGCATTACTGTCCACAGAATGTGACATCGCAGAGAAACCAAAAGCAAATCTTTCATCAATCATTTCGCAGGCAAAAGGCCGGGCGATTCTTGAGAACAAAATTGAATGACTTATATTTCAATCTTAGCTGTATTTCATTGTGTTATTTTAGATTTTTAATGTATTATGACGAACCGAAATTATGTATGGACTCTTTTGACCACGGGCTCTGGTGCAGAGGCCTGTATTTGAGACACACTTATAAAGGCTTGGTTGTTATATGTTGGCCCCATGACCATGTGAGGGGCACAATTTTCTGGAACGGACGCTTTCAAAAAATTGCAAATTTTCTGATCACAATTGTTGAGAAAAAATTACCAAAATTTCACAGAGTACAATTATGTGATGTACTGGGTGCGCCACAGTAAAGTGTCCACTTTGACAGGCTACCATAAATTGTACACTGGACCGATTTTGAATATTTATCGTTAGCCAAGGTCGTCAATTATACTGCATTCACACTGACACAGTTAAACCAGCTTTATTCAAACCAGTTTAAATTTCAACCAATCAAATGATTGCATTTGTTGGCTTGATCTATCAGAAGGCCTCTTTCGAAAACCTGGTTTAATTCAAGCTGGTTTAAATTGCAGTGTTAATGGGGCATTAGATGGTAGTATTTTTTCACTTTTTCGAATTTTATGGAGCTATAAGTGAGTTTCTTAAAACTCTCGATTTTGGAAACACTGAAAAACGGTCAAAAAACGTTGTTCATATTTTCCAAATAGACTTAACCTGAATGGAAAAATAGAGAACATTTTCATGATGATTTGGGGAGTTAGAAATTGATCATAACTTTGTTTGACCTCATCATGCCACTTCACTACTACTAACCTTTGAACTCCCTCGACACAAGGACGCAGTACCTGCATGAAAGCTTAAATTCAATGAAATTTCAGAAGGAAAGTGCATTTCATTGTATCATTAAGAATATCTTTTACGTTGTATCAAACAAATAGCTAAAATAACATTTGTTCATTGGATTATGGCTGATCAATTTCTAAATTTCCGAACCACCACGAAAACTTTCTCTTTTTGTCAATTCATGTAGAGTCTTTAGGAAATTTGATCAATATTTTTTGACCGTTCTCGTTGTTTTCGAAATCGAAAATTTCGAGAAACTTGCTTATAGGTCCATAAAAAGAAGTAAAAAAAAATTACAATAATACTAGTATCTAATTGAGGATCTTAGCTAATGATTAACCCTTTCACGCCCGGCTAAAATTAAGCTAAACAGGAAAACCTAATGTAGATTGTCGTTGTCCAGGGGGTATCATAATCAGTGATTCAGTAAGCACTTAATAAATGCAATATGCATAACCTTTCAAATCAATCAAAATTCCAAATGCTTTACCCCCTGAAAAATTTGCAGTTCTCAATGAGTACTGTTGGGCTATATGGCCTTTTCGGGGATGAAAGAGTTAACTCATAAATCTTCAAAATTAGTCCAGTATGCGATTTACCGTGGCCTGTCAAAAATGCATAGTTTATTTTTGCGCAGCCAGTTTTTTTATCACGATTCCCTTCTTTGGATGGAAATTGTGCTACAGATTTGATTTTATCGCATTTTTCGTAATTTTGCCAAGTGTGTAGACCATGAAAAGGAAAATACTGGCGTAAGCAAAGATGATGAATGATTTCGAGTCAATTTCTGTATTTGTAGAAAATACCGGGTAAGCCAGAAAAAGTTCCCACTTTTGAAAATTCATAGCACCTGGAGCACTTCATCAATCTCAATGATTCGAATTCTTCGAATTCTGAATTCGAACTCTATTTTACATAGAAATTCGATCAGTTTTTCTTCACAAATTTTGCACAAAAATCTGATAAACTTACAATTTCTTCGCTAGTGAGGCTCAGAATGGTCAGATAGGCTTCCAATTCAACGAAATAAACAACAAAGGATCCTCCTATTCAAAAATTATTTGAGTGCTTGTTTATATCAAGGATTTTGAGCACTAGGAGGACTTACTTCGGCAGACCAAAATACTTAGGACGGTAGCCTTGTGAAGACCAATACTCCTACGATAAAACATGTAGAAGCCATCCCCTATTTTCCCAAATAACTCACCTGGTTCAGAATGCTGCTTGGGTCTTGGTGAAAATTTTCAGCGATTAAGATGAAAAGGCTACGGCTAGATTTGGAGATATTCGCCAAACCTTAAATACACCACTTTAATTAAGCAGCCTCGTTTTGGAAATTTGCAAAAATCTCTTCCTATTGTTGATATGAAAATTTCGAGCCCAGATTCGGATTTGGCACCCAAATTTTAGTCTGGTTACGTGTTTTTGAACTGCTGACAATTGTGATGTTGATTTTATGACAATGTAAAATTCAAAGATTTATAAGGGGTTTGACCGTGAAAAGTGGTTGGGGGTGAAACTTTACACCCCAAGTCATTTTCACGGTCAAATCCCTTACAGATTTTCAAACTTTGCATCGCCATAGATTAACACTGCAACCACTAGCAACATGAAAACTTGTGGTTAGACTAAAGTTTGGGTGCTAAGTCCGAATTTGGCTTCTAAAATTTCATATGTAAGAATTTTTGAATAATTTTCATAACGAGGCTGTTCATTTAAGTGGTGTATTGTTCAATTTCCTTGATTTCCTGGCCATCACTGTGAAATTTATTACAATGTTTTGATGCTTTTCTTGATGTTTTATAATCCTGAGCTTTCGTCCTTGAGATCTTCTGTTTCCAACATGTGCAAATAGCCATGTGTCGATTACAATAAGCAGATATCCTAGGGACAGGAATCCTCTAAACCCTATTGTTCCCTTTTCCTGGGTGTTTCCCAGATTTACAAATTCCAACTAAATGCGATGGCGCATAGTGCTATTGGTCAGCGGCAAAAACATTTCGCAGACTTGCTCGCGCAGTGAATAAAATCAACAAACTTTAAACACGGCATAACAGATGTGTTTTACAAAATACAGCTTATGTGAGACCTATCGTTAATGTAACTCTGCTGTCCGCTCCAGTGAGCAGCGAGTTGCCGTTTTGCAAAACCACTCTCCTCAGAAAACAGTTAATTTCTCCAATACTATTCGGTCGATCGAAAATCGGTAAAAAGGACGTTGTTCTATACTGTCTTGGCAATCAAAAGATTTGCAAATCGCAATGTTTCCGTTAAGGCTGGCTTTGTAAAATAATTTTCAAAACTTTTTGTTGATTTCAGAAAATTGGATTTATCTCCAAAACTACTCGAAAAGTTTTCGGTTTTCTTTCGCTATATCGTTAGCTAGATTGTTGATCTACAACTTTAACAAGTCTGATTGAAAAAGCTAGGCAAGATTTCTCGCAGTCGAATTTCATACTTCTGTTTACTTTGTGACTACGAAGGGTAGAAACCTTGGTCAACTGATTAGGACATGAGAAAGAGTTGAACCATTTTATAAAAAGCTTAGTTTCAGATCCCTGTTCATTGTGGACTCTTAAAGAAATTGATATTTTGTGAATGCTCATGAAAGTCTCAAAGGACATGAAACGGAAGGCTGTAAAAAATGGTAGCATTCAAGAAATGATACTGTCACAAGCTCTCCAATGATGTCTATTGAGACTTGAAAACAGCATTCCCAACAGATTACGTTCATTCTTTTGCCAATGGAAGCATTTCAGAGACTTATTAAAAGGCTGCATTCACATTGCACAATCTTTTGTAAGCACGTGAACGCTCGTGCAGAAATCCGCCACACTAATCCCTTGCAGTGTTCAGATTGCAAAATATTCGTATGGGAATTTCTGCACGAGCGTCTATGCGCTTACAAAAGGTTGTGCAATGTGAATGCAGCCAAAGGCTGAGTGTTTGAAAGCGTGATTCGTAACATGGTAATCTGTTGACAAAGGTTTTTACCCTTCAGTGTCGAAAAGTAAACAGAAGTATAGAATTAGATTGCGACAAATCTAGCCTAGCTTTTTCTATCAGACTTGGTAAAGTTGTAGATCAACAATCTAGCTAATGATATAGCGAAAGAAAACCGAAAACATTTGGAGTAGTTTTGGAGATAAATCTAATTTTCTGAAATCAACAAAAAGTTTTGAAAATTAATTTAAAAAGCCAGCCTTAACGGAAACATTGCGATTTGCAAATCTTTCGATTGCCAAGACCATGTAGAACAATGTCCTCGTTACCGATTTTCGATCGACTGAATAGTATTGGAGAAATTAACTGTTTTCTGAGGAGAGTGGTTTTGCAAAACGGCAACTCGCTGCTCACTGGAGCGGAAAGCAGAGTTACCTTAAGGGAGCTCCGAAATCAGCTTCATTGATCTCTCAATATCGACAATCTATTTTACACATACTGTTCATCGGTGAAAGTACTCCCTTGAGTATCAACACGCTCTTGGAACCATCGAATCATTCCTTGAAAGGAATTTGTTATGAGATCTCTCGGGAGTCAAGACAGGAAGGTCTGGAAATCTTTTGGGGGCAAAAGATGTCTCTTCTCTTGTTGATGACCCACCCGCAGGGAATTTGAAGATACGTCATGATCAATTTGATCTGGAGAGATCTGATGAAGATTCTTTTCAAGGAACTATTCGACGATGTCAAAGTGCGTTGACCCTCAAGGGAGTACTTTCACCGATGAGCAGTGTGTTTGAATTAAATTGTCGATATGATATTGAGATGAATGAAGCTAATTTCGGAGCTCCCTTAACGATAGGGTTCAAGCGGGTTGTATCTCTGTATCTTGCATCCGTTTTTTTGTATCTGTTGTGCCGTCTTCAACTTTTGTTGATTTTATTCACTGTGCGTCAAGGATTTGCTTAGGCCAAAACGTCAAAGCTCTGCTTTGGAGGTGGAGGGAAATTTGTCCTTTGAAAAGTAATATCTTCACTGTCAATGCACCGATATCAACAAACGAGATATCTATGTTCAAGTTGGCTATCGAGGTATGTTTTGAAAATCATTTTGGGTTTATTCGCGCTGTATTCTCATCGCAGGGGTCGTCGAAATCCGTATACTTTTTTTGAGACACCCGGTATGTTATATTATCATATTATATTATTTTATATTATATCATTATTATTATTATTACTATCATTATTATTATTATTACTCGATTGCACGGTGTTGTTCTTAATAAATACTGGTTCTTCTATAGTCAAACTGTCAAGCCTTAACACAAAAGGCCTTAGACAGAAAGTACTTTCCTAAGAATATGCGCCGTTCCAAGGAGGGCAGATTTTTGAAGTACTCGCATGTCTGTCCAGATATCAAGTGGCTCCAGGAAGTATGTCAGCTTCTTTGGAATTGATCCTAATGCTCCAATAACAATGGGCACTACCTTAACTTTTGCAGCTGAGCATCTCCACATTCTTGATATTTCTATTTTCAGTTCGGCATATTTAGTTATTTTTTCAACTTCCTTATCTGCGATATTCTTGTCTGCAGGTATTGCAACGTCTATTATGAGACATTCTCCTTTTTTGACGTCATGTACAATTATATCTGGTCTTCGATGTTCCATTGTCCTTTCTGTTTGGATATCAAAGTCCCATAGAATCTTTTGCTTACCAGTTTCATTTAAAACTTTCTCTGGTACACATGATTGTACCACTCGTCGGAAGCACTATATCCAAACTTTCTACATAGTGACCAGTGCAAATTGAGACAGTCTTTATCATGCCGTCGCTTGTATTCTTTTTGTGCCAACATTTTACAACCTGCAACAACATGATCAACGTTTTCCACTCGCTCGTTGCGCAAGCGACATCTATTTTTTGCAGTGGTATGATAAATTTCTTTCTTCACCGAATTTGTATTAAGTGCATTGTCTTGGGCAGCTACCAACAAACTCTCCGTTTCTCTTTTTAAGTCTCCACTTCGAAGCCACTCCCATGATGATTCACCATTCTTCACGTCTTTCGTATCTCTGTGGAACTGTCCATGTAACTGCATTACTTCAAGTGCTTCCTTTCTTTCACAGGCAATCCTATGTTGGTATTGATTCTTCTCCTCAAGGTCAGCTTCAGTTACCCCCAATTCGACAGCAGCATGCTCAATAAGCTCCTCTTCACTTTTTGCGATGTAATATTTAATTGATCTTTGTTCTCCATTCACACAATCGGAAATGCAGATACGTCCTCGTCCTCCAATCTTTCTTTTCATGTACAATCGAGAGACATTTGCCTTCGGGTGAAGTGCTCCATGCATGGTTAAGGTTTTTCTCGTTTTTCTGTCTAACATGTCTATTTCATCTTTCGTCCAATTCACTATACCAGCCCTATAGCGTACTACGGCAACTGCCCATGTGTTTATCGCAAGTATTAGATTTCGTGAGTTGAGCTTGGACTTCCATACAAGTTTTCATCTTTTCAAGTATGTTGTTACTATTACTATTACTATTACTATTACTATTACTATTACTATTACTATTACTATTACTATTACTATTACTATTACTGTTACTATTACTATTACTATTACTATTACCATTACCATTACCATTACTATTACTATTACTATTACTATTACTATTACTATTACTATTACTATTGCCATTACTATTACCATTACTATTACTATTATTATTACTATTACCATTGCCATTACTATTACTATTACTATTACTATTACTATTGCTATTACTATTACTATTACTATTACTATTACCATTACTATTACTATTACCATTACCATTACTATTACTATTACTATGACCATTACCATTAATATTACTATTACTATTACTATTACCATTATTATTACCATTACTATTACTATTACTATTACTATTACTATTACTATTACTATTACTATTACTATTACTATTACTATTACTATTACTATTACTATTACTATTACTATTACCATTACTATTACTATTACCATTACTATTACTATTACTATTAATATTGCTATTACTATTACCATTACCATTACTATTACTATTACTATTGCTATTACCATTACTATTACTATTACTATTACCATTACTATTACTATTACCATTACTATTACCATTACTATTACTATTACTATTACTATTACCATTACCATTACTATTACTATTACTATTACCATTACCATTGCTATTACTATTACTATTACTATTACTATTACTATTACCATTACTATTACTATTACTATTACAATTACTATTACCATTACCATTACTATTACTATGGCTATTACTATTACTATTACTATTACTATTACCATTACCATTACTACTACCATTACTATTACTATTCCTATTGCTATTGCTATTACTATTACTATTACTATTACTATCACTATTACTATTACTATTACTATTACTATTACTATTACTATTACTATTACTATTACTATTACTATTACTATTACTATTATTATCATTATAATACAAAAACTAAACCCTCATTCGAAATTAACAGAAAACTAAAAAATAAAACCACACTGTTAAAATTGTCTTGCGTTTCAATTAAAAATCTTCATCAGCCTAACTTTGCAAATAAGCAACCGAGCATTTATAACCTAAGATAAACAACCTAAATTAAGATACAATAAAGAAGAGCCAAACAATTAAATCTATACCAAGCCTGACAAGAATGCCCAATTTCCATATTATTATTATTATTATTATTATTATTATTATTATTATTATTATTATTATTATTATTATTATTATTATTATTATTATTATTATTATTATTATTATTATTATTATTATTATTATTATCATCATCATTATTATTATTATTATTATTATTATTATTATTATTCCATTCCAAATACACTTCCAATACATTTCACTGAGTTATGGAAGGAGTTCTTCTTCCTTGAAACAAGCACATTGCGTGCCTCAGACATCAAGGGTTTTCCTCGGGATATTGGCTGTTCCTAATAGGGCAGACATTTGTAAGCTTGAATTTATCCGAGGGAGTCCAATGTTCTTTAAATATTCTCCAAGCTTCTTTGTTGTACAACCAAGGGCTCCAACAACGATTGGCACTACCCAGGCCTTAACGCTCCACATTCTCATGATTTCCAACTTTAATTCTTGATACTTGTCAATCTTCTCCTTCTCTTTCTTTGTAATGTTTTGATCTGAAGGTACGGTAATATCTATTATTTGGCAGGTTTTGTTTGCCTTGTCAATAACCACGATGTCAGGTCTTCTTGCCTCAATAACTCTGTCTGTCTCGATAGTAACATCCCAAAGGAGTTTGGTTTTCTCGTTTTCTTCTATGCTCTTGGCCTTGTGTTCATACCAGTTCTTGCTGTATTCAATATCATATTTGCAACAGAGCAGCCAGTGAATATGTAGACCTAATTTGTCATGTCTTTTCTTGTAATCTTTCTGTGCGAGGTTTTCACATCCACTTACCAGATGCATTACGGTCTCAGAATGTTTGTTGCATAGACGACACAAAGGACTAATGTTTTCTTTGTAAATTTTTGACTTAATTGCATTGGTATGCAAGGCCTGATCTTGTGCGGCACACACCAAGCTTTCTGTTTCTCTCTTCATTCTTCCATTCTTCAGCCAGTCCCAAGATTAATCACTAGCTACCTCTTGAACATCCCTAAAGTATTGTCCATGAAGTGCCTTCTCTTTCCATTTCCTTTTCCTTTCATCGGCGAGTTCAATTTTCAGCCTTGGGCTCACAAACTTTTGACAGTCAAGCTCAACTGCGACCTCTTTCAGGAGGTAATCTTCGCTTGTCATTGCATATTCACTTAACTGGGCCTTTTCGAGCATGGGATGACGTTTGGAATTCCTAATTCCTTCAAATTCATTATCATTATTATTATTATTATTATTATTATTATTATTATTATTATTATTATTATTATTATTATTATTATTATTATTATTGAACTGAAGAAGATTTTATCATCGAAACGTATTTTATAAACTGTTGTGTTTTTATATTCTTTTTTCTGTTTATTTTTGATGGTGGTTTTTGTTAACTTATTATTATTATTATTATTATTATTATTATTATTATTATTATTATTATTATTATTATTATTATTATTATTATCAAAATTGTTTCTGTTGCTTTTTCTTGAGTCCTCTATACTGCTGGCTAATGCATAGGCAGAATATTTTTGTTGTTATTGTGTCTTTTACTAAGTTTTTTTCTTTTTAAAGATTATATTTCAATTTTTTTCATAGTTCTATTTTCTTTCGTAAAAAGTTTTAACAATCTCGCAGTTTTGGCTGAGTACCCATTTTTGACATTGTTCGATTACTAATTTTGCCTCCTCTCCTTCACATAGTCTCTTGATTTGACACTCCAATTGCTTGCTGTAACAGCCTAGAAAGTCGAATACAACATTGATTTTATCTATTTCGTATCCACGATTTAACCGTTCCAGTGATTTTCTCATTTCAGAATACTTGTCCTGTTTTTCTTTCTCTCTCTTGGCAATACATCCGGGTGCACATATTGTCCCCTCTATGAAACTGATCTTTTTTCCTTCTTTGTCAATTATCAGCATATCAGGCTTAATGGCATTGTTGCTTGGTCTGTTGCCTAAATGTATCAGTATGTCCCACATAATCTTAGCATGATCATTTTCGATGCTTGCAAGAGGTAGTGCTTGCTTGTACCATGGAACTCCACGATTACTTCCATCAAATTCAAACTTTGCTCGCATTAGATGATAAATAGGTCTTAACATTCTGTCGTGTCGTGCTTTGTAGAGTGTTTGTGCTAGTGCTGCACAGGAGCACAGCAAATGAACGACTGTTTCTTCTGCTTGCTTACATAGATTGCATGTTGTATTTGCAGTTTCCATCTTTAACTTATACTTTGAATATGCTTTGGTAGGTAGTAACTGTTGCCTTATTGATTCATTTGTCGATAAAACTATATCTGGGATGCTTTTCCAGCTTTGAAATATGTTTCTACTGTTCTTTGATATTTCATCACTATCTAGTATTGATACCGTGTAGAATCCTAACCAAGGTTGGTTTCTAACTCTTTCTTCATATAGTCGTTGGAGGATACTCCCTAGTCTTCGTTGGATTAGTTTATAGTTGTCGTCTTTTATCTCTACTCTTTCCTGTTCGTACTTAAATACAGACTTTTCCTCTAAAAAGCTCAAGTCAGCTTTGAAATGTTCTTTTGCGTACCTTGTTGCTTCGACAAAAGTTGAATTGAAGTTCTGTTTGCTTTTGTAATGTTGGAACGAGCGTACCAGCTTCATTCTAGAATCGTTGCTTATGTTAATGTGATGTGCCACTTTAATTTTTGAGATCTTATTATTATTATTATTATTATTATTATTATTATTATTATTATTATTATTATTATTATTATTATTATTATTATCATTATTATTATTATTATTATTATTATCATCATCATTATTGTTATTATTATTTCTTTTTCATCACACTACTCATGTAGGAATTGTCTTTGTCTCGATATCTGGCTCTTACACACAGTCTGAAATACCCAGAGTTCTCCTCAGAATACTTGCTATGCCCAAAAGGGCGGATTTCTGAAGACATGGGATGACGTTTGGAATTCCTAATGCCTTCAAATTCTTCTTCAAATTTGCTGTCAGCGTCCCCAAAGCTCCAACTACAACTAGAATTACCAACACTTTCTTATTCCATAATCTTGCTATCTCAATTCTGAGATCCTCATACTTTGTTTTCTTTTCAAGTTCTTTCTGTTGAACATATTGATCACCGGGAACCGC
The DNA here is from genome assembly GCA_964019985.1 of Aurelia sp. 4 Dawson et al 2005. NCBI lineage: Eukaryota > Metazoa > Cnidaria > Scyphozoa > Semaeostomeae > Ulmaridae > Aurelia > Aurelia sp. 4 Dawson et al 2005. The sequence goes on along the minus strand of OZ026492.1, from coordinate 32,095,525 downwards.
AATCACAATGTTCAACGGAAAGAAATTGAAAAAGAAAAAAAGTATGAAGATTATTATTATCATTATTAACATTATTTTTATTATTATTAATATTATTAACTTTATTTCAGTGTCAAAATATTTAGCAACAATGTACTAATTGAGGACACTCTAACTAAAAGCAAAATACAAAGATAAGAATATATTAAAAATGTTAGCTCATGGGTATTGAGAAGCGCAGAACGAATGCGCCACCCAGGGCCATGCACCGCCGCAAAGCACCAGAAACACCAGGCGCACTCCCACGCACCATCCGCATGCCAACTGACACGTAGACGACGCACCAAAGCAGCCCCATTGCCCCCGACACCCCACAACAACACACAACCCAAGACGACGCGCACACATCCCACACCCCCCCAGCACTCATAGCTAGCTATGATTACTTAACTTTAAAAAGTCAATTACATAATTTAAAAATTTTTACAGCTAAAAGTAACTAATCTTGAAATGTCTTTTTCTCTTCTAATTTGACTTTCAAATATTTTCAAACTTTGACTGTTTCTAATGTCTTGACCTATCTTCGACCATAACATTGGTCCCAAATATTTTATTCTGTGTTTTCCAAATCTTACTGGGGGTCCAACGTCAAAATTTCTGCCTGTAGGTTCTTAATTACTAGGTTCTTACTAGGTTCTTGCTGGGTTTTTATTGTAGTTAAGGAAACTACAAGGATGAAACCCGAAGAGCAAAAGGACTTGAAAATGGATGTACATTATGATACCTCCAGTATGTGAAATGTAGTTGTTTTAGCTGATCATATCATATGTTATAGGAATGTAGCATAGCATATATCATGGTTTATATTATAGAATGCATTGTATATCATAGGAATACAAGAAGCAGAAGAAGGACAAGATGATGAAAAAGATAAAAGAGGAGCTCAAAAATGCTGTCCAAAAATCTGAAAATACGTCATCAGCACCGTCAGCTGATTTGCATGAATTGTTATCATCAATGGCAGGTAAGATCATTATTAGGCGACGAGGCTTGCCCACGTAGTCTTGAAAATTACAGGAGCCCATTAACCATATACGAAGAACGCTTTTACATGACACAACTTGAAACAGCTGAGGAAGAAGATTCAAAACAGCCACGGCTAACAAGAAAGAGCACATGCTGACCTTATTACGTATGGCTGTACATAGCTTGATATTTTTGTAGCCGAGAGCAAGTAGCTTCTTCGAAGCAGTGGCAATATCGATAATTTTCGTTTAAAGTGTTGGTTCTCAAGATGCCTTTCATAAAGCTCGTGAAAAGGGCTAAGTTACCATTTTTGAAACTATTTCTTATCATCTGATGATATATCATTGGAGGGCGAAATCCTTTCATTTTGTTCTCCAATGGACAGACAACGGTAGTTTGACAGTGACCTATCAACGAAAAACTTGCCCTACGGTCTCGTTGCCAGCGTTGTCAGTGCTCTTCGTAGTCGTTCTGGCAAGAATATTATCCTTTTCCAATGGTTTTTAAGTATGAGTCCAATGTTAGAAGTAGATAAAAGCGCTAGAAAAGGCCTGAACTTTGACATGTTATGCCACCTATGACATTTGCCCTGAAACAGAAAATTTTTGAATCAATAGAGGTGACGCAAAATGCCAACGTCCTCGATTTGTGAATTGGAAAACGCAATAGATTAACCAGCCGTTTGTACACTTGATACAATTGTGGACACGATGCCTAAAACATAGCGGCAAAGACGTCCTATGATCTATGAACCTCGTAACAAAGGGAGATTTACTCTCCAACCCAGACCTCAATTTAAACCCTCATGGTGAGAAAATATTCGTGATATTGTCTTCTGTATCAAGAAGAAGTTTTTAGGAAACAACTTTGAATTTCAAGAGGAAAACTGCGAAGAAGTGTTTTTGTTTTGAGCTAGCTGCACGAAATGGATATGAGATGGAAAACTTGTCCAAACATCAGTTTACTTGAATGAAAAGTCTGTTAGATGCTTTGATTTTATGCTGTTTTACCGAACATTTTGATTTCGAATCAAACTTTTCTGAATGATCGAGAAATTTTCAGGATTTTGGCTGTAAACTCAAGGCAAGCTGCGAGCAGTTAAGTGACACTATGTTCTTTCAAGCGATGCTTATATTTTCGACCAAGACCAATCTTTGTCAAAGTTCCTCAAAAGCCTGAAATTTGAAAAAAGTGTTATTTTTTTCATTTCTGATACATTCTTGTCAATTGAGCCATACGAGCTTTGATGTGAAGCTATTACAAGGCAATAATTGAAACGCTCACAAGATAAATCGAAGCTACAAGCTTACTTGTCAACAGTATGCCTTGGGTTTTCAGGTACAGTTCTCGATTGTTCCTAAAAGTTTGATTCAAAATGAAAATGTCCAGTATCAACAGCATAAAATAAAGCCATTCAACCAACTCTTCACTGCAGTAAACTGATGTTTTGACAACTTTTCAATTTCATATCTCCTCCATTTAGAGCAGCACAAAACAACGAGACTACTTCGACGTTTTCGTCTCGAAATCCCCAAAATGTTTCTTGGAAACTCTTTCTTGGTAGTTTGATAAACAGAAGACGATATGACGAATATTTTCCCATCATAATAAGAGTTTAAATTGAGGTCTGGATTGAAGTAAATCCCCATTTTGTTACGTGGCTCATAAGCCATAGGACATCTTTGCAGTCATGTTTTAGGCCATTGTTTCCACACTTTTGTACCCTAAGTGTACATGAATTGTTGTTACATCCACAAAAACTAGCTTGTTTGGTAGAATTGGGCGCAAATCGAAAGTAATTGTTGTAAATGATTTGTTTGCTCGGTGCTGTGCCAAAATTTCCCTTAACTAGCGCGATTTGTTGGCGTGCAGGCGCTTCAAAGGGTCAGCAAATGGCAACTGATTGCATTCTTGGCACTTACCTGGATCTGAATTAGCTTTCTTGGTTCGTTAATGAGTGATCCAACCTCACTCTTATGTGTACTCATTTTTATTTCGAACATGAAAGGGAAAAAGTGACTTTCGTCCGACAGCTTTCAGCTGAATAGGCGGCTGAATAACGGTCACGGAAAATTTTTACTCATTGCAGCGCCACAGCGCGAAGCGCCTGTGAAGCGGCAGTTTAGATTGTACACATCACAAGTCAAGGATTATTTTTCTGGCGATCTGGCGATCTTTGTAAAACGAGCCTCTGCACTCTGCCGTGACTTGCGCGGAGGAGCTGCTCGTATAGGCAAATCAACAACAGCGTCTGGAGCGCTCAACTTTGCATAGAAGTGGGGGCTAAACTCTCAGGTCAGCAAGAAGATGGGATTTTACACATGCTAGTATGTATATCTTTTTAAGTTAAGATTTCATTGCGAATAAATGAGAGGAATTGTATCAACAGAACTGGTCGCAAAGCTGATAGGCCTATGCCTCAAAGACAGGATAATGTTGATGTTGGCCTAAGTAGGGCAAGAGATTTTGATGTTTTAGATGTTTACGTCTGCCTGCATACATATTGCTTTTGTTATTTGTTTCCTTCTTATACTAATATTGTTCTTTCGTCAGGCAGAACATAATAGTGGATTACAACAGGACCTCTCCCCTCCCCTAGAGACCACGATCATTTAGTCCACTATTATAATATTGAATCAAAGATTTTGTCATGCAAAGGAAATAAAGTCCAATGAATATACAATTCCATTTTAAATCAAGCTTCTGCTGCCATGATTGGAATGCTAAAAAGCAGTGGCTATTCAAATCCTTGTTTTATGAAAGAAATTTTTGCGGAGAGAGAAATACATTACAACTTAAGAGTTACGAGCAACATCTATGCACGAAGACCTAGGACCACAGCATATGGGTTAGAAACTGAGAGTTTCCTGGGGCAAAATCTCTGGCGAGATTTACCATTACATATAAAAGAGTCCCAATCTTTACAGTATTTTAAGAAGGAAATTAAGTTTTGGAATTTTTCATGCAAACTGTAGATTGTGCAAGGATTTTATTGTACATTTAGGTTACATTTAGGTTTAGCAATAATGTTTATATTCAATAATGGTTGTCATTAGTTAGCCTAGTGCTATTCATCAAGCCAACCTTAAAGAAATTTATTATTATTATTATTATTATTATTATTTTTATTATTACTATTATTATTATGTACATTTGTTGCTCACTAAATGTCAGTGGTAGTGTGTTTTCGGGGTTTGGCATCAAAAAGATTTCTCAAATCTCGAGAACCTTTCTCAGAATCCTGGCAGAATGTAAGATCACAGTTTTCTGCAACTCAGTAACCCTTGTCTCTATTCCAATGTCCTCCAATCTCTTCTTCAGTTTCTTTGGTGTTGTTTCAAGTGTTCCTATGACTATTGGGATGACTATCACCCTCATACCCCACAGCTTTTTTATCTCTCGTGCAAGGTCTTGATATTTTTCGATCTTTTCTACCTCCTTGGAGTTTACTCTCGAATCATAGGGAATGGCAAAGTCTATGATTTTAGAAAACTTTGTTTCTTTGTCTATCACAATCATATCAGGACGCCTAGCCTCAATCACATGGTCAGTTTGGATGTTAAAGTCCCACAATATCTTGTATCTTTCATTTTCTTGTACTGCTTCTGGCTGATGTTCGTACCACTTTGGCTTTACTTCGATCCCATTTTTACGACACACCTCCCAATGGATTCGTTTTCCAACCCAGTCATGTCGACGCTTGTACTCTTTCTGAGCCAACTTGCTGCATTCGCTAATGATATGGTTCACTGTCTCGTCTACCTGTCCACACATTCTGCATTTACTTTCTTCTTGTGTTTTGTCTATCTTTGCTTTAATGACATTTGTGCGTATTGCTTGTTCTTGTGCTGCCATTATCATTGGCTCCGTTCCTCTTTTAATTCCTGTATTTCTAAGCCAATTCCATCTATCATTGCCTGCTTCATTTTCTGTCTGTCTTAAAAACTGCCCATGTAAGGTCTTCTCCTTCCAAGCTTGACATCTTTCATTCTTTTTCCGCAACTTATATTCAGTTTCGCTATCTCTTTCATATTCATCCTTCATATTATTATTATTATTATTATTATTATTATTATTATTATTATTATTATTATTATTATTATTATTATTATTATTATTATTATTATTATTATTATTATTATTATTATTATTATTATTATCTATTTGTCGCACATTTTCTTTAAATGGTTCATGATTTGTCCTTGAGGCTTGGTGACAGCAAGTCTCCTCAAAACTCGAGGACTTTCCTGAGGATTCTGGCAGAATTCAGGATGACTGTTTTCTGCAGTTCAACGATCTTGGTGTCGATTCCGATTTCTTTGAGTCTTTTTCGGAGGTCTTTAGGGGTTGTTCCAAGGGCACCAATAACTATAGGTATGATCCGCACACTCATGTTCCACAATTTTTTAAGTTCCCTGGCCAGATCTTGGTATTTCTCTAACTTTTCGAATTCTTTTGTTTCAACTCGACTGTCGTATGGAATAGCGAAGTCCACTATCAGGCATTCATTCTTCACTTTATCCTTGATGATTAAGTCTGGACGCCTTGCTTGTATGACATGATCTGTTTGTATGTTGAAGTCCCAGAGAATTGTACTGACATCGTTGTCCATTGTTGTTTCTGGTTCGTGTTCATACCATTTGCTTTTTACATCAAATCCATATTTCAGGCAAGCTTCCCAGTGGATCTTTTTTCCGACCCAATCATGACGTCGTTTAAACTCTTTTTGCGCCATCTTGCTGCATTCACTTAAGAGATGATTTACTGTTTCATCAGCTTGCTTACACATTCGGCATAAACTATCCTCCTGCGTTTTATCGATCTTTGCTTTTATCTGATTTGTTCTAATTGCTTGTTCCTGCGCAGCTAGGATGAGCGTTTCCGTTTCTCTTTTAATTCCTCCCTTACTAAGCCATTCCCACCTATCCTTGCTAGCAACTGCTTCTGTTTGTCTTAAAAACTGTCCATGTAACGCTTTGTCGGTCCAGTCTTGCTTACGTTCCTTTGCTCTTCTACTTTTGAATCCCATTGCTGTTTCTACTATATCTTCTGGTTTCCTTGCGGCAGTGATTAGCTTTTCTTCACTCTCCTGGATGTATTTCTGTAGTCCAAGTATCGCAGTTCTCACAGTGTTATTATTATTATTATTATTATTATTATTATTATTATTATTATTATTATTATTATTACTATTATTATTATTATTATCATTATTATTATTATCATTATTATTATTATTATTATGCTGATTTCCACAGTTCTGATGTTAAAACTGGCTTGTTCTCGATGTTTCCTGAGATCGGATCACAACCCATGATCTTAGATCTCAAGAACTTTTCTCAACACTCCGGCAGTTCCTAAAAGTACAGATTTTTGAATCAGTTTTATCTGTGTTTTGACTCCAATTTCCTTGACGTAGTTGCTCAAACTTCGTGTTACTGTTCCAAGGGCACCCAAGACAATAGGGATTACTTTTGCTTTTACTTTCCATAATCTTTCCACTTCTCTCTTTAATTCATTATACTTCTCGATTTTCTCCGTCTCTTTTTCAGCTATTCTCACGTCTCCCGGGACTGCAACGTCAATGATGTAGCATTTCCTATCTTTCTTGTTAACCACCACTATGTCAGGTCTCCTTGCCTCGATTTCATTGTCTGTTTGGATGTTGAAATCCCATAGAATTTTTACATCTGATGTCTCTAACACTCCTTCTGGTTGATGTTCATACCATTTATTACCACAATCTATGTCATACAGGCGGCATAAATCCCAATGAAGGGCCTTTGCTACACAATCATGTCTACGTTTGTACTCTTTCTGCGCCAATTTCGGGCATTCACTGACTATGTGGCTTACTGTTTCCTCTTTCTGTTTACACATTCTACACTTTGGATCCTCCTGCGTCTTGTCAATGTTTGTTTTAATTATTATTAAATTATTATTGTTATTATTATTATTATTATTATTATTATTATTATTATCATTATTATTATTACATCACTTATTTTGAATTTTCAAAGCCAAAATCTCCCGTTAGAAAGGGTCACAAAAACTGTCTCTCTCTTTATACCATGATTTTTCGGATCTGACAGGATTTCAGTTTGTATGGATCTTAAACGAGTTCTCCTTATGTGCTACAATTGTCTGATAGTGTCAGACTTTTCCCATATTAAATGTACAACCTGTCTCAGAGACAAAGTTTGACAGTGAATCCTTATTCAGATGTTGATTTCCTTACAGGGCACAAAGAGAGCCTGTTGTATGTTCTGCGAAGAAAACATTGCATCAGCATTGCTTCATTGACATGTCAAATTCTTGTAAAGTAAAGCACATTCTTGGATCAGCATTTTTATTTGATTTGTGCTCATCTGTGGTGGACTTCATGAAAAGAAAAATGTTGTAGGATGATGAACTGTTGAGCAGCTGTTGAGATCAAACATGATACAAAACCTGCTTGTCTATAATATTAGTATAACATTGAACCAATTTTGTCACGATGGTACAGTTGTTTAATGATGCTGATCAAATATCCGGTGTGTTACACTATGGATTAGAACATTGAACAGTCTTTTATAATAGTACAGCTGTTTCAGTATCTTTGCTTATACTGATCCATGCAAATTGGAAGCAAACAATTGGTGCAAATATGACATGTTTTCCTGCAAAACTTATATGTCGCCAAAGAAAACACAGATGCGAGATTTTATCCAAGGCAGTGGAAAAAGTAAAGCTCAAAGGGATTTTTAGCCATAAAATGTAATGACAGTGACTGTACTTGAAAGATGCAATTTTGTACTTGAATTGAAAGCAATATTATAGCCAGTTGAACTAGAGAAGCGTCGCCCTAAATGGTCGGGTTGCGAGATAAAATTGATTTAAAAAGATGGAGATGCAGTAGGACACAGCAAATAACGATAAAGATGTTCATATACTCTTTCTCAAAGCAGACTTTGAATGCAACGACCGTCCTCTTCTTCTCTTAGGAAATTTTCGTCTCAAACACCAGTCGGTCTGACCGGCCTAATCTTCGGCATGGCGTCTAATTTGGACGTACCCTAAACTCATAAAACCACCTTCGCAGTTACCTCGTCGAACTTGTCGCATCGCAAGGAATCCTGACTGAGAGTTTTGATCTGTGAGTACCGGGGGAGCAATAAGAAGGTCTTAAGAGATGTTTTGAAATACTTGAAGTTGGAGAAATACTTTAATTTTCCTATGATCTAAGAAACTTGCTACCAGCCCGATACTTTAGTTTTCTCTAAAAGCTTCCCTCACAATCATTTAGGAAATTGTTTCAAAAATCCATGTATCTCACTTAAAATAGACGCAGTCACTTTGTTTGTACGCTTCTTTATTGAACCCCCTAGCTCGTCAAACTGTGCTTTGACCTCGTGATTTCTGACAAGTCTGGTTGACAGTGCAACCAATAAGAGAGTTCAGGATCCCACGGCTGACCAATAGGGGCGAAGGTAGGCCAGTCAAACTACTACTTAAACAAAACCCCCGGCTCCTTTACCAGTTGCAAATTTTTTTTATTTTTCTTTGAAAGTTACATTTTGAGGGTAGGAGTTTCCCATAAATAAACCGTAGTTGTGCTTTACTTCAAATCCCGAAGCAACATGAAGAGAATAAATCTGGAGCTTGGCAAACAGAAAGGAAACAAAATACACTCACCTGCATCCATTTCAAGTATGTATTTTCAAAACATTCTTCGCAGCGAAGTTATGCAGTTTAAAACCAAAACAAAACAAGAGAGAATTTCTTAGATAGACCCAAACTCCTTCTGACATGAAGTTTTTGCAGCGCGGTCAAAACATGGTGAAAACGTAGGGTGACATTTTAGGGCAACGCCTCTGTAAATGCTTCAGTCATCCTCAGCTGGCTTTTAATTTGGAGTTGTTTTTTTGCGTTTTGTTTTAACATACATTTCATTATCATCATCATCATCATCATCATCATCATCACCATCACCATCACCATCACCATCACCATCACCATCACCATCACCGTCACCATCACCGTCACCATCACCATCACCGTCACCATCACCGTCGCCATCACCGTCACCATCACTGTCACCGTCACCATCACCGTCACCATCACCATCATCATCACCATCATCATCACCGTCACCATCACCGTCACCGTCACTATCACCGTCACCGTCACCGTCACTATCACCGTCACCATCGCCGTCACCATCACCGTCACCATCACCGTCACCATCACCGTCACCATCACCGTCACCATCACCACCGTCACCATCACCGTCACCATCACCGTCACCATCACCGTCACCATCACCGTCTCCGTCACCATCACCGTCACCATCACCATCACCATCACCATCACCATCACCACCGTCACCATCACCGTCACCATCACCGTCACCATCACCGTCACCATCACCGTCTCCGTCACCATCACCATCACTGTCACCATCACCGTCACCATCACCGTTACCATCACCGTCACCATCATGTCCTTATTTATGATGTAGGCGGGAACAAGACAATAGTTAGAATGACAGCTCATCAAGGCCTACTGCTAATTAAGCCATTGCACGCAGTTGCTTAGTAAAGATTCACTGGGCTACACTTACTTCACTATGTTAGCAGCTAATCTTTTGAATTGAATTGCTCTGCTGCACCGAGAATTTTCGATAGTTGCGATAGATTTTCGGTTGAATTCTCGGACATGAGTTATGTCCTTGTTTTCGCATTGCTTTTTCATGGTCGGTAGACTAAGCGAGCAGGTTTTTTATGAAATATATATGTAAGGAGCGAATTTTTGAAGAATTTTAATCAGTATCTTTGTTTCCTATCAAAATTTTGTGGAAGCAACACTGAGAAATCTGTCGATCGGCTTGATAACACGAAAAGACAACAAAACTTTAATAATGATTTTGAACCAAACTTTGCAGGACTATGTGGGTTATTTAAGAACAAAAAACAGCGAAAGCGTCTTAGAAAGCGGGATCCAGCTTGAGCAAGACCATGTTTTCCCAGATCACCGAGAACAATTTTGATAAAGAAGGGAGGGTAGTAGCAGGAATATTCAGATGCTGACAGTGCACTCATTATGACGGACGTTTAGTTCACTGTAAAGTTTCAGTTTCATATGATGAAAGGCCCTAGGAAGAGTGAGGTCTGTATTTGAAGGTAACAACACCATCCTAGAAAGATCCTTCGTTGTTTCTTTGTTGATTATTCTCACGGATTTACTTTTCAAACAACGTTAATCCCATGGTTTTTCCAGTTGAAAGCCAACCATTACCAATCCATTTGATAGCAATTCGCAATTTCGAAAGCAAAGGTAAAGTGAGGTTGAGCGAAATCAAGTTCAATGAGATATGAGTGTGTCCTGCGCTGTTTCTTGGCGTATGGGAGGTATAAGTATAAGAGTGTCATGTGACGGCACCTTGAAGCATTTTGAAAAGCGCGCGCAGCAATTCAGCTACTAATCAAAATTGCGAGGTGGCCGGACGCGTTGCCACATATGATGGTGACTGGGCTACAATCCTTGGTATATGAGGGAACTAGCCTCACGATATAGTGCCAGATATCGCAAAAATAGCAACAACGACAGCAACAACAATAACAGCAACAACAACATTTTTTATTTTGCTCAATCTGGGCCTTATGGGATTTGATATAAAATTTTGAGACAGAGATGAACACGTTTACGTGTGCCCTCTGGAATGAGGCTGCAGTGTAGTCTCAGAAGTGAGGCAAGCGACCCTCGACAGTTGGAAATTCTCAATGCTGCGGTGAAGTTCATGGAAGCTAATCGGCCTTAAAAATGAGGAAACCCTGATTCACAGTGAAAGGTTTGTTGATTCTTGGATTGAGGAAACATTCGTATGGACACTTTTGGCTTTTGTTCATGGCTAATATCACTGAAAACTTGAACTCTGAGCTGTTTTAACATTGGAGGTTCGAGCTGGCAACTCAGGCCCATCCACCATTGCTTGGAGTTCGTACAGTGTTGCTATGGTTTCCACATCAAGTAATGAAATCGACAGGGGAAAACTTCATCCCAGATTTCAGTTTCAAAGTCCATGAGCCGTAGATTGAGCGTCCATCAGTCTATCAATAGCTATAACTACGAATATGCAATCAGTCTACGAGGGAACATTAAGAAATAGTGCATGGAAATTCCACATCTCGTTGTTCTTGATTTTGCCCAGCCTCACTCTTGTTTTGTTTTCGGAATACGAATGGCTGACTAACAGATTGGTATTGGAGGGGTTTGAACTTGAGAAAGCGAGGGGTTTATTTCGTTTGAAAGCAAATCCAGGACAATAATCATCAAAGAAGCAATGCAGGGACATTCTCGTATGGTTTTTGCTTTTAGATGCAAATATACAAATAGAACAGTTTATAACCCAAAGCAAGAAGGATTCAACCGCCATTTCGCAGTCTCACTCGAACATGTGACAGCCTTTTCCTGCGCAGTAGCGGTCGCATCGTTCTTGCTGTGGTTATAAACTGTTTTCCACCGAGGAGAACAGAGAAGAAGAAGCAGAGAAAACATCATCATCTTACTCACTTTAATCAAGATAATCAACAGTTCAGCCATCTTGTTTATTGTGATACCCAAATTAACTAAATTCAGAACGATCACTTAGGCCACTTGCATGTCGTCAGAATACCCTTGAAAAAACGTGCAAAAATCGTCAGAAAGGCTCCCTGGTATGTTTACATCACAGATCACAGCGATTAGAATGGTACGCTTTAGCACGTGCCATCCTACTGGGGGAATTGAAGGTCTTCCCCTTAGTATGGATAACTTATTCAGGGGATTCCACTCTCCGAAGAGGAGACAGCACATGGATGCATACAAATGTCATTATTGCCAGGAAAAAGAACAAGAGGAAATGTGGCTCGCTGTTTTCACTCGTTTTTGCAGCTTTTCAAAAAGGGCTTTCTGCAGAAAGTGTCTTATTTTGACGGGAAGAAATGGCCGATTCCTCGTGCGGGGCTACTTCAATAGGCAGGTTGCTGGGTGTAGCATTTGACGTCTGAAATCACACCCTAAAATTTTATAATTTTTGCGAAAACAATACCCAAAAATTTACAGGCCATTGAAAATATATACCCTAAAATTGTGAACATGGTCCAAAAAATTGATCAAAATCAAAATCCTAAAGAGTTATTTTTCTAAAAACGTCTATTTTCTGCTCGATAAAAGGCACCCAAAAAATAGCACTTCCCGTACCAGCATGTATGGTAGTTACCCCCCCCCCCGGGCCGATTCAGGCCAAGTAAATTACCCAGCCAAATTTGACGTATTGAGAATGAAACAAGAAAGGGTTCAGTATCATTCCTTTAATATTTAGGGAGTAGTATTTTCAAACGCCGGGCCTTTTTATTGACTCACCCTGTAGGGCGCTTGCTCTGTTGCTAGAAATGACCAAGAAATCCAAATGCAGCATTTATTTAGAATAGCTTGTAAAATGCGAATGAATATACCAATTTTGGCAGAGTAAATTCTCCTATGGATGTGTTTGATTGGTATCTCCAAACCTGCCATATTCTGAAAACGGTAGACTTGGCAGAGATGGAAACACAGTTCCCAATCACACAAAATTCTTCAAAAAAGCAGGTTTCAGATTCATCCTAGCGAAAACGAGGTTGAAAAACACGAAGACAAGTCTGGTGCTTGGCAACAAAGAGTAAAGTCACCGATTACCGTAGCAGCCCGAACAAAGTCGCCTCGTTTTCAGAGTTTTGCAAATGAAATCGAAAATCTTTCCAAAGTCTGCCAAACCTGCTATTTTCGGAATTGGGGAGTCAATCAAACACAAATTCCGAGTCTTACAAGTCTACCTTTTTCAGAATTGGTACCAATCAAACACAACCTATGTCAATCGATTTACACATAAAGCGTACATACAACAACAAACATATTGCACATTTACTGTTTATATTAATCTGATTGAAGGTTCGAGAATACATCCTTTTAAACGTCTACACATTTTTCATTCTGCAAATTTGAACAATCAAATCGTTACATGGGTTTTGGGAAACGTGGAAGTTATTATCAGATTAATTATCGTAGTAAGGAATCAGAAAACTGTCAGGCCTACCTTTGTGCGTTTTTTGTAGACTGATGACGATGAGTCCCTTGTATCCCTGCGGTAAACCTCGCTCAAGCGGAACTCATAATGATACGGCGGAAAACTTGGCTCTATTCTCTTCAAGCATCAATGGGATTATGATGGAATCACGGCTTTGAATCTCAGTCCCGTGGGAGGGTTTTCAATTCTTTAATCGAATCGAAGGTTCTATCACATTTACACCGTAACAATAGTAATTCACAAATCTCGCAAGCTGATTGGTACTGGAGGAATTGCGAAGTTTGGGCCAAAATAGGGCTAGGTTTTTCAGAGTAATGCTATGAGTCTCTATTGATCGAAGCGCCATCATCAAGTCAAAGAGCACAGGGCAACAAGAGACTCGTCGTCATCAGTCTAGCCTGACGTATGCAACTGTGCAAACGTCAAGATGATGGAACCTATAGCTTCTTTACAGCAGCCAAACAATGGGGGCACTTTTTTGGGACACCTTGTAATTCATATATATCCATCTAAAATGTTACAATACAAGGGTTATGATCACCACACACTACTTGTAGATACGGCCAGGTTTTTCAGAGTATTGCTATGAGTCTCTATTGACCGAAGCGCCATCATCAAATTAAAGAGCACAGGGAAAAAAGAGAATCATCGTGATAAGTCTACGTTCTTTGCTTTTCTATCTTCTCTGTTGTCCTGACGATTTAGCATTTTCAGTCTGCTGCAATCCGTTTTCCTGACCGGAGACCGCAACGCCGTCTTGTTTTCAACAGCCTCATGTTGCTCTGTGAGCTCCTTCAATAGGGAAAGTGCGTAGCTCACAGACCGAAATGAGGCTGTTTAAACAAGATGGCGTGGCGATCGCGGTCAGGAAAGCGAATGGCAGCAGAAGGAAATGCTAAATCGACAGGACAACGGAGAGGATGGGAAAACAAAGAACACACAAAGGTAAGCCTCTCAGTTCTGATATTTAAATGATAATTAATCTAATATGAACATCCACGTTTCCCAAAACCCAATATCATTCTTTTACTATCTTTCACAGGAAGTGATTCCAAACGCCAAGTGAAAGGATCAAGGTTCACTCATGCAGAAAAACTGCAATTTGCAAAGGTAGTCACTTGATATTGTTGTTTGAAGATAGCTTTGAAAATTAGATCAAGATAATTTGAAGGTGGTCCGAGGTCCGAGTTTCACGACGTCGGATTGGTATTCGCTTCGGATTGCCCACCCCAATCCGAAACAGTGGCTCTTCGCTTTTCTAAGTGGTTACACGACTTCGGATTGACTTTTGCTCCGCTTTTCATTGCTGTTACACGATGTCGGATTTCTATGCACTTTGGAGATAAAAACCTCTCTTTCTTGTTATTGTGGAGGAGAATACGTCAAAGCGAGACAAAGTCACGAACGAGGAACGAGGTCACGGAGTGAAAATCACTTCGGATTCAGTAATTATACGAGATGGAATGCGAAGCGATGTAATTCGGATTGATGTTCATTTCTGCTCTAGAGCGGAGTGAATTTCACTCCGGTTATGCGTACCATTCATTTTCATTTTCATTTTAACTTATTTATACAGGGTAAAAACATTCATTTGCTAAGAAGTAACTGTTTTACATAGTGCCCTGTTAAAATACAAAAGAAAACAAAAGCAAAAAGAAAAATTATCTAATCAATATTCTCCTAATACTAGTTAATACGTTAAAAAGCGCTATTTTAAATAGTCTTATCGAAAAAAAGAAATTAAATTGCAACAGAAAGGAAAATCAATAGAACTTATTCCTGATGCAAGGAAGTATGTAAAGTTTGCTTTATAATCCTTCCTTTAGTTTTAATTTGAAATTTGATAGCGAGGGAGACAGTTTGATTCGGTGATCCAGAGCATTTCAAACGGTCGCCCCTCGATATGCAATGACTTTTGTCCATTGTTAGTTCTAAACAAAGGAAGTTTCAAGTCAGTTTCTGTGTTTCTTAGCGTCATTTTTGCCTGTTCACGCTGTACCGAAGTACTTCGGATTGCCTCAGCGTCGTGTAACTTAACCTTAAAAGCCTGATCCGAAGTGAAAAGCAATCCGAAGTGCACCCAATCCGGCGTCGTGTATCTCAGGCCTGAAGCGCACTTTCTCATTGATCTAAATGAACAGCATTGTTGAATGATAAAAGATCCGATTTAAATCTTTTGATATCTCATTTCATTTGGAAGTTATCCATTGATTTTAAGTTTTCGCTGGTGACATCATTTCGTTTCAAATTACTAGGATAATGTATAGAAATATTGCGTAAAGGACATATGTCACGTTAGCAATTGGTAAATTCAACAATCAAGTGTGGAGTGGAATTCCGTTGTTTTGTGACCTTTCATTTCTGCTTCACCAATTTTCATTGCTATGAAAGTTTAGCCTCGATCCTATGCTTTGTAATAAACAATAGCGAGAATTGTATCGTGTGAACAAATCAGGTTCATGACATATGTACACGGTACTTTGATTGATCTCTGAAAGGCTACAGTAGAAACCTAGACTTATGACGATGAGTCCCTTGTATCCCTGCGGTAAACCTTGCTCAAGAGGGACTCAAAATGAAACAGTGAAAAACCCGGCCCTACTCCTGCATTCGATCATGATTCGATCGATCGAATCAGCATCGAACGACTGCCGTAGCTCTGTTCAACGGTCACTCCTCGGAAAGACATGCGATAAAAACTACGTTAAGCAGGCGTTTCATCAAAGTAATTTGGTATAAATCGGAAGAAGGAAGTTCGCTTTACCTGGTAAGTCCAAACTGATTCTTTCAACGCTACATTTTCCATGTTTTAAGACCAAAACAAACCAGAGAAAACTTCAGCCACCTGCCGTAGCAACTTTGCTCGAAATATAGTCAACTGCATCATTCGAATCGAGAATTCGACATCATTGTTCTCTGCCAAATCTCGCAATTTGATTGGTACGTTAGGAATTGCGAAGTTTGGGCTTAAATAGGGCCAAGTTTTCAGAGTAATACTATGAGTCTCTATTGCCTGAAGCGCCATCATCAAGTCCTAGAGCACAGGACAACAAGAGACTCATCATCATCAGTATAGTAGAAACCTACAAAAAAGAACCTGTTTCATAAGAACCTTCAGGCTGAAATTTATTCTTTTAAACCTCCTAAAGAAGAAACATCCTCCGGCTGAAACTGGGAGAGGTTCTTATATAATATAGGTCTTTAGAATTCCCTCGAATTTTCAAGAATTCTAAGCATTCTGATCAGAAGTCTTCGTTTGCACAAAGGTCAGATTCTTAACCAAGAATTCTAACATAAATATTTTCTCAAGAATTCTTCAGAATCCTCAAAAGCTCGTCGGGATTCTTATGCTGCAAAACTAAACTAACATGTGCGAGGGATTTGCTGCATGTAAGAACCTTTTAAGAACTTTGCAGGCTCAAATTTAGAAAAACAGCGATTTAGTTAAGAACCTATTCAGGCTGCTCAAGAAAAACCTATGTTCTTTTATACGGGTTTGTATTGTACTGTTTCGAGGAACTGGGCAGCTTACAGTCGCAATATGAATTGGATGTATTTTGTTCATCAAACTGATATGATGATTAGAAAGGCATGGTAATTGAGAAAGGTTTTCCTGATATGATGATTAGAAAGGCATGGTAATTGAGAAAGGTTTTCCTGATATGATGATTAGAAAGGCATGGTAATTGAGAAAGGTTTTCCTGATATGATGATTAGAAAGGCATGGTAATTGAGAAAGGTTTTCCTGATATGATGATTAGAAAGGCATTGTAATTGAGAAAGGTTTTCCTGATATGATGATTAGAAAGGCATGGTAATTGAGAAAGGTTTTCCTGATATGATGATTAGAAAGGCATGGTAATTGAGAAAGGTTTTCCTGATATGATGATTAGAAAGGCATGGTAATTGAGAAAGGTTTTCCTGATATGATGATTAGAAAGGCATGGTAATTGAGAAAGGTTTTCCTGATATGATGATTAGAAAGGCATGGTAATTGAGAAAGGTTTTCCTGATATGATGATTAGAAAGGCATGGTAATTGAGAAAGGTTTTCCTGATATGATGATTAGAAAGGCATGGTAATTGAGAAAGGTTTTCCTGATATGATGATTAGAAAGGCATGGTAATTGAGAAAGGTTTTCCTGATATGATGATTAGAAAGGCATGGTAATTGAGAAAGGTTTTCCTGATATGATGATTAGAAAGGCATGGTAATTGAGAAAGGTTTTCCTGATATGATGATTGGAAAGGCATGGTAATTGAGAAAGGTTTTCCTGATATGATGATTAGAAAGGCATGGTAATTGAGAAAGGTTTTGCTGATATGATGATTAGAAAGGCATGGTAATTGAGAAAGGTTTTCCTGATATGATGATTAGAAAGGCATGGTAATTGAGAAAGGTTTTCCTGATATGATGATTAGAAAGGCATGGTAATTGAGAAAGGTTTTCCTGATATGATGATTAGAAAGGCATGGTAATTGAGAAAGGTTTTCCTGATATGATGATTAGAAAGGCATGGTAATTGAGAAAGGTTTTCCTGATGTGATGATTAGAAAGGCATGGTAATTGAGAAAGGTTTTCCTGATATGATGATTGGAAAGGCATGGTAATTGAGAAAGGTTTTCCTGATATGATGATTGGAAAGGGATGGTAATTGAGAAAGGTTTTCCTGATATGATGATTGGAAAGGCATGGTAATTGAGAAAGGTTTTCCTGATATGATGATTAGAAAGGCATGGTAATTGAGAAAGGTTTTCCTGATATGATGATTAGAAAGGCATGGTAATTGAGAAAGGTTTTCCTGATGTGATGATTAGAGAGGCATGGTAATTGAGAAAGGTTTTCCTGATATGATGATTAGAAAGGCATGGTAATTGAGAAAGGTTTTGCTGATATGATGATTAGAAAGGCATGGTAATTGAGAAAGGTTTTCCTGATATGATGATTAGAAAGGCATGGTAATTGAGAAAGGTTTTCCTGATATGATGATTAGAAACGCATGGTAATTGAGAAAGGTTTTCCTGATATGATGATTGGAAAGGCATGGTAATTGAGAAAGGTTTTCCTGATATGATGATTAGAAATGCATGGTAATTGAGAAAGGTTTTCCTGATGTGATGATTAGAAAGGCATGGTAATTGAGAAAGGTTTTCCTGATATGATGATTGGAAAGGCATGGTAATTGAGAAAGGTTTTCCTGATATGATGATTGGAAAGGCATGGTAATTGAGAACGGTTTTCCTGATATGATGATTAGAAAGGCATGGTAATTGAGAAAGGTTTTCCTGATATGATGATTAGAAAGGCATGGTAATTGAGAAAGGTTTTCCTGATATGATGATTAGAAAGGCATGGTAATTGAGAAAGGTTTTCCTGATGTGATGATTAGAGAGGCATGGTAATTGAGAAAGGTTTTCCTGATATGATGATTAGAAAGGCATGGTAATTGAGACAGGTTTTGCTGATATGATGATTAGAAAGGCATGGTAATTGAGAAAGGTTTTCCTGATATGATGATTAGAAAGGCATGGTAATTGAGAAAGGTTTTCCTGATATGATGATTAGAAACGTATGGTAATTGAGAAAGGTTTTCCTGATGTGATGATTAGAAAGGCATGGTAATTGAGAAAGGTTTTCCTGATATGATGATTGGAAAGGCATGGTAATTGAGAAAGGTTTTCCTGATATGATGATTAGAAAGGCATGGTAATTGAGAAAGGTTTTCCTGATATGATGATTAGAAAGGCATGGTAATTGAGAAAGGTTTTCCTGATATGATGATTGGAAAGGCATGGTAATTGAGAAAGGTTTTACTGATATGATGATTGGAAAGGCATGGTAATTGAGAAAGGTTTTCCTGATATGATGATTAGAAAGGCATGGTAATTGAGAAAGGTTTTCCTGATATGATGATTAGAAAGGCATGGTAATTGAGAAAGGTTTTCCTGATGTGATGATTAGAGAGGCATGGTAATTGAGAAAGGTTTTCCTGATATGATGATTAGAAAGGCATGGTAATTGAGAAAGGTTTTGCTGATATGATGATTAGAAAGGCATGGTAATTGAGAAAGGTTTTCCTGATATGATGATTAGAAAGGCATGGTAATTGAGAAAGGTTTTCCTGATGTGATGATTAGAAAGGCATGGTAATTGAGAAAGGTTTTCCTGATATGATGATTGGAAAGGCATGGTAATTGAGAAAGGTTTTCCTGATATGATGATTAGAAAGGCATGGTAATTGAGAAAGGTTTTCCTGATATGATGATTAGGAAGGCATGGTAATTGAGAAAGGTTTTCCTGATGTGATGATTAGAGAGGCATGGTAATTGAGAAAGGTTTTCCTGATATGATGATTGGAAAGGCATGGTAATTGAGAAAGGTTTTCCTGATATGATGATTAGAAAGGCATGGTAATTGAGAAAGGTTTTCCTGATATGATGATTAGAAAGGCATGGTAATTGAGAAAGGTTTTCCTGATATGATGATTAGAAAGGCATGGTAATTGAGAAAGGTTTTCCTGATATGATGATTAGAAAGGCATGGTAATTGTGAAAGGTTTTCCTGATATGATGATTAGAAAGGCATGGTAATTGAGAAAGGTTTTCCTGATATGATGATTAGAAAGGCATGGTAATTGAGAAAGGTTTTCCTGATATGATGATTAGAAACGCATGGTAATTGAGAAAGGTTTTCCTGATATGATGATTGGAAAGGCATGGTAATTGAGAACGGTTTTCCTGATATGATGATTAGAAAGGCATGGTAATTGAGAAAGGTTTTCCTGATATGATGATTAGAAAGGCATGGTAATTGAGAAAGGTTTTCCTGATATGATGATTAGAAAGGCATGGTAATTGAGAAAGGTTTTCCTGATGTGATGATTAGAGAGGCATGGTAATTGAGAAAGGTTTTCCTGATATGATGATTAGAAAGGCATGGTAATTGAGACAGGTTTTGCTGATATGATGATTAGAAAGGCATGGTAATTGAGAAAGGTTTTCCTGATATGATGATTAGAAAGGCATGGTAATTGAGAAAGGTTTTCCTGATATGATGATTAGAAACGTATGGTAATTGAGAAAGGTTTTCCTGATGTGATGATTAGAAAGGCATGGTAATTGAGAAAGGTTTTCCTGATATGATGATTGGAAAGGCATGGTAATTGAGAAAGGTTTTCCTGATATGATGATTAGAAAGGCATGGTAATTGAGAAAGGTTTTCCTGATATGATGATTAGAAAGGCATGGTAATTGAGAAAGGTTTTCCTGATATGATGATTGGAAAGGCATGGTAATTGAGAAAGGTTTTCCTGATATGATGATTGGAAAGGCATGGTAATTGAGAAAGGTTTTCCTGATATGATGATTAGAAAGGCATGGTAATTGAGAAAGGTTTTCCTGATATGATGATTAGAAAGGCATGGTAATTGAGAAAGGTTTTCCTGATATGATGATTAGAAAGGCATGGTAATTGAGAAAGGTTTTCCTGATGTGATGATTAGAGAGGCATGGTAATTGAGAAAGGTTTTCCTGATATGATGATTAGAAAGGCATGGTAATTGAGAAAGGTTTTGCTGATATGATGATTAGAAAGGCATGGTAATTGAGAAAGGTTTTCCTGATATGATGATTAGAAAGGCATGGTAATTGAGAAAGGTTTTCCTGATGTGATGATTAGAAAGGCATGGTAATTGAGAAAGGTTTTCCTGATATGATGATTGGAAAGGCATGGTAATTGAGAAAGGTTTTCCTGATATGATGATTAGAAAGGCATGGTAATTGAGAAAGGTTTTCCTGATATGATGATTAGGAAGGCATGGTAATTGAGAAAGGTTTTCCTGATGTGATGATTAGAGAGGCATGGTAATTGAGAAAGGTTTTCCTGATATGATGATTGGAAAGGCATGGTAATTGAGAAAGGTTTTCCTGATATGATGATTAGAAAGGCATGGTAATTGAGAAAGGTTTTCCTGATATGATGATTAGAAAGGCATGGTAATTGAGAAAGGTTTTCCTGATATGATGATTAGAAAGGCATGGTAATTGAGAAAGGTTTTCCTGATATGATGATTAGAAAGGCATGGTAATTGTGAAAGGTTTTCCTGATATGATGATTAGAAAGGCATGGTAATTGAGAAAGGTTTTCCTGATATGATGATTAGAAAGGCATGGTAATTGAGAAAGGTTTTCCTGATATGATGATTAGAAACGCATGGTAATTGAGAAAGGTTTTCCTGATGTGATGATTAGAAAGGCATGGTAATTGAGAAAGGTTTTCCTGATATGATGATTGGAAAGGCATGGTAATTGAGAAAGGTTTTCCTGATATGATGATTAGAAAGGCATGGTAATTGAGAAAGGTTTTCCTGATATGATGATTAGAAAGGCATGGTAATTGAGAAAGGTTTTCCTGATATGATGATTGGAAAGGCATGGTAATTGAGAAAGGTTTTCCTGATATGATGATTGGAAAGGCATGGTAATTGAGAAAGGTTTTCCTGATATGATGATTAGAAAGGCATGGTAATTGAGAAAGGTTTTCCTGATATGATGATTAGAAAGGCATGGTAATTGAGAAAGGTTTTCCTGATATGATGATTAGAAAGGCATGGTAATTGAGAAAGGTTTTCCTGATGTGATGATTAGAGAGGCATGGTAATTGAGAAAGGTTTTCCTGATATGATGATTAGAAAGGCATGGTAATTGAGAAAGGTTTTGCTGATATGATGATTAGAAAGGCATGGTAATTGAGAAAGGTTTTCCTGATATGATGATTAGAAAGGCATGGTAATTGAGAAAGGTTTTCCTGATGTGATGATTAGAAAGGCATGGTAATTGAGAAAGGTTTTCCTGATATGATGATTGGAAAGGCATGGTAATTGAGAAAGGTTTTCCTGATATGATGATTAGAAAGGCATGGTAATTGAGAAAGGTTTTCCTGATATGATGATTAGGAAGGCATGGTAATTGAGAAAGGTTTTCCTGATGTGATGATTAGAGAGGCATGGTAATTGAGAAAGGTTTTCCTGATATGATGATTGGAAAGGCATGGTAATTGAGAAAGGTTTTCCTGATATGATGATTAGAAAGGCATGGTAATTGAGAAAGGTTTTCCTGATATGATGATTAGAAAGGCATGGTAATTGAGAAAGGTTTTCCTGATATGATGATTAGAAAGGCATGGTAATTGAGAAAGGTTTTCCTGATATGATGATTAGAAAGGCATGGTAATTGTGAAAGGTTTTCCTGATATGATGATTAGAAAGGCATGGTAATTGAGAAAGGTTTTCCTGATATGATGATTAGAAAGGCATGGTAATTGAGAAAGGTTTTCCTGATATGATGATTAGAAAGGCATGGTAATTGAGAAAGGTTTTCCTGATATGATGATTAGAAGGGCATGGTAATTGAGAAAGGTTTTCCTGATATGATGGTTAGAAAGGCATGGTAATTGAGAAAGGTTTTCCTGATATGATGATTAGAAAGGCATGGTAATTGAGAAAGGTTTTCCTGATATGATGATTAGAAAGGCATGGTAATTGAGAAAGGTTTTCCTGATATGATGATTAGAAAGGCATGGTAATTGAGAAAGGTTTTCCTGATATGATGGTTAGAAAGGCATGGTAATTGAGAAAGGTTTTCCTGATATGATGATTAGAAAGGCATGGTAATTGAGAAAGGTTTTCCTGATATTATGATTAGAAAGGCATGGTAATTGAGAAAGGTTTTCCTGATATGATGATTAGAAAGGCATGGTAATTGAGAAAGGTTTTCCTGATATGATGATTGGAAAGGCATGGTAATTGAGAAGGGTTTTCCTGATATGATGATTAGAAAGGCATGGTAATTGAGAAAGGTTTTCCTGATATGATGATTAGAAAGGCATGGTAATTGAGAAAGGTTTTCCTGATATGATGATTAGAAAGGCATGGTAATTGAGAAAGGTTTTCCTGATATGATGATTAGAAAGGCATGGTAATTGAGAAAGGTTTTCCTGATATGATGATTAGAAAGGCATGGTAATTGAGAAAGGTTTTCCTGATATGATGATTAGAAAGGCATGGTAATTGAGAAAGGTTTTCCTGAGTTGATTCGCCCATGGAAACAATGTCAATCTAGCATGTTTTCTGGAGATTTTGAAAACAAAAATGATTAGCTCATCCTGCAAAATAATGGCAAATGAAACAAGTTGGAAACAAATTTTAAGCAGCGTTTTTATCATTCGACAGCACTTTATCTTCATTAATGGAAATTTTCTTTTCAGGCCAGCTTCAAGGAGAGAAACTTTTGCGGCAAGAAGCTTTGGTGTTTTTTGCTTGTTATGGCCAGAATTTGCGAAATTTTATTCCGCGAAAGTTCCTAAAATGAAGGATGAAATATTTACTGAATATCACTTTCCTTGTGTGTCGTTATAAAATTGAAGGAAATCACATATGACCTTGCTTAACAGCAACTCTGTTGAACTATGGTACTAACAAGCATAGACATGGAAAATCCCGAAGAGTCATTGAAGAGTCAAGGAAATTTTAAAACATTACAAAATGGTTGAGAAGCATAATTCGTGGAAGTTTATTCCCTCGAAATTTCCCTTTTTTTGCCGATTCATGAAGGTTGATTCAAAATTTTGCATTTTTTCAAACTCGCGAAAGATTTTCCCTTGAAAGTTTCTTCTCTTAAAGAAGGCTCAAAGTCAATAAATAGATGACTTAAATCCTGTGACCTCTTTCCTTGAACTGAATGGCTTCAAAGAAACTGTTCTATTTTTGTATGAAACACCACTTCAATTAGCAATCTCGATTAAAAATTTTTCAGAATTGTTAAGGCAAGATTCGAATTCAACACCCAAACGTTAGTCTAACTGCACGTTTTGATGTTGCTAGTGGTCGTAATGTTAATCATGCACGATTTGAAGTTTAAAAATTTGCAAGGCATTGGAGCGAATCGGATCTTTTTTATATTGACAAAAAAGATGCGTATCAAAAGTACCCAGATACGTGTTGAGGTGGTCTGAATGTCCTATTCATTGATAGGATGATGAAAAGATCGTTGCTGAGATGGCGCAGCAAAGATCCAAAGAAGAGGCAGACACGGAGGAGGTAAGCAATGTACGATATTTTTGCTTGGAAGCGCCTGGGATTTGTCACAATTTCTTTGAAATTCTTGCAAAAGATAGTTCCAGAAATGTTGTTTTTCTTTTTATATGTTCATAAAATCATTACAACACATACAAATCCGGCCAAAGCAAGCGGTGCGTGGGCAATTTAAGTGTTTTCGTTATGTTTCCGACAATGTCGAACCGAAAGTATTAGCTTAGGATCTCCTGATCCTCCTTCTCCCTTTTTAAATTTGAGAAGGTCGAGGGTAGTTTGATTCAAGCTGCATCGAAAATTAGTGGATGCCAGAGGCACCTAATTAAAGACTGAAACTTAAATCACAAAGAGTCTCTCTCTCTCTATGTGCCGTATTCTCTAGGAATGTTGGCGACCATAGTCCTCCACAACTCTCTGTCCTTTGCTGTTTTTAGGATCTTCAGCCTTGTTTCTTGCGATTTTTTCTGTTTCATCCACCCGTTCTGTCATCGACCTGGTTAGGCTTTCGAGATACGTATATCGCTGTCGTCCTCTACTTCTCTTCCCATTTACACGTCCAGTCAGCATCAATTCTTCAAAACCTTCTTTTCTCCCAATATGTCCCAAGAACTCGATCTTTCTCCTCCTTATGGTTTCATAACCTTCGGCTCCGTCCCAGCTCTACGTAAGACCTCCTCGTTGGTTATGTGATCTCACAAAGAGTACGTCACAGATTTGAATGGTTCAAATTGTAGTTGAAAGCCGGATTGCTGAAGTATTTTCTACTTTTTCTTGCTGTCTTACCAGTACTAGGAAGATAGGTAAATTCTACTTTAGGGAGAGTGCCACAGGGAGGATGGAGCTGCAGAACAACCTTGTGGTATTTGACAATTAACTTAGGCGCCGTTTACACGAGATCGGATCCAAATGGATCCGTACCCAAACTGTATCGGATAGGCCTTGCGTTTACACGGGACTCAACGGATCTGAACCCGTTTGGATCTGCTATCCGTACCCAAATGAGATCACTTTCGAAAGTGATCCCGTTTGGATCCGATCCCAAAAAGGTCTCGTGTAAACGGGTGGGATCGGATCCAAACTGGTACGGATAGGAAGTGACACGATTTAACTGAAAATCCTTTGTTGACATTTCAAAGAGGGGAATCAGAGATGAGACAGAGTCAATTAGAGTGCAAAATTTCAAAGGATCTGATTAAGATATGAGAAAAGATTTACTAGTGCGCTGCTAAGAGTTCATAAAATCCAAATGGATCCGATCCCGTGTAAACGCTAACAGTTCTGGATGCGATCCCGTGTAAGCGCCCCTCAAAAAGTGGATCGGATCCAAATGGGTCCCGATTCTATATAAACGGGCCTTAAGGTCTTTCTCAGAAAAGATATCAGCTTAAACAGTTCAAGGATTTACCGATTGCTCAGTTTCGTCAGTTCATCATTCCTGCCGTAAAACTTTTTGAGGAGATGATAACGCTTTCCTAGCAGATTCCTATTCGCAGATTCGCCTATGTTTTGAATATGTGATCTTACCAAAGATTGCTACGATTTGGATCAAT
Source organism: Aurelia sp. 4 Dawson et al 2005 (assembly GCA_964019985.1). Lineage (NCBI taxonomy): Eukaryota > Metazoa > Cnidaria > Scyphozoa > Semaeostomeae > Ulmaridae > Aurelia > Aurelia sp. 4 Dawson et al 2005. The sequence goes on along the minus strand of OZ026492.1, from coordinate 32,069,799 downwards.
TTCGAAAGATCCATAGTAAGTGTCTGTTATCCAAAGATGAAAATGGCGCTGAGAACTAATAGCATCCTTCGATTTCTTTTAGTTAAACAGGACTTCTTGCAAATGTCTTTCTTGGTCTTTTCTAACGCAATGTTTCTTTGCATTTTTTATATACATATAAAAAAAATTTACAACAATGCTTCCGTTCTACTATACCTATCCAAAAAGTACTAGACAACACCACAGGGACAATACCAAGGGGAGCGAAAAAAAATGACCACCCCAAGGCCAAAAACATAAAGACACACAATATTAAGCTAAAACTACAGGATGCACTACTAGATTCTGTCTCACATTAGATGTCGGATCAGGGTTGGAATGGAAAACTTGGAAAGTCACTAGCTGAAACTCGTCCTTGATTCTGGATGAAAGAAAGGATTTAACATTTAATATGAAACAGAATTTACAAGGGAAGAAAGAAGAATATTTCCGTAAAGGTACTTGGTGGTTTCTTTGCACACAGCTGAAGCTTTAATAGATCCTAATCAAACCGACCAGTTTCATGAATGAAACGGAGAGTCAGTCTAAGAATATCTCTGCTCACTTCACAAGAAAGGTCTTTATCGCCATATGGCAAGAGCTGTGTCAAAAGCATTATTTGAAAGGTAATCTATTTGCATAAATGGTCGTAATAATTCTTTTTTTGCAAGAAGATCTCTTTGTTGATCATCAAAGGACGGGCAGAGCAACAAAAAGTGTTCTGTATCCTCAGCACCATCGCTTGTTGGGCACATCGGGTTTATGGTATCCCTAAAATTATGCTTGAATTGGTGAAATTTTAGCTTGCTGAGACCAAACCTAAGTTGAGTAAGAAGGGACAAACCTATTGGGTGGTAAATTCTAAAAACAGATTTTGCAGGGGGGGGATTATTGATAGGGGCTTTTTCTTGAAAACGATGACTGAGGGTGTAAGTCTCAATTCAGGCTCATGCTTATTCCATTCAGATAAATAGTATGGATAAAAACTGGACTTGAATTTTTCTGTTCTTGCCCTCAATCGCCCAATGACATCCTGGTTGCGAAGACAATACTGCGACTGATGAAGAGGGGGAATTGGCACTACTGTATAAACAGGGCTAAGATTATTTACAAACTTATAGAACAATGCAAGGCGTCTACTCCATCTTCGGGAATTTAGTGACTCCCAGCCAAGCTCTGTGTAAAGATTTTCGCGAGACGTTCCCCTCCATGATCTAGTTACAGCCAAAGCAGCAGAATACTGAACAGACTCTGGCTTTTCCATTGAATTAGGTAACATTATATTTTGGCTGAATTCACATACTTTGGCTGGAATATGGTAAATAACATCACCATAAAGCTTATATCATTCGTTAAGGGTATGCTTGGGCAGATATTTGGAGACGCATTTCAGCAAACCGATTCCCTTTCTTGTTTTAGATATAGCTGATTTTAAGTGCGTTGAAAAAGATAGTGTTGAGTCCAGAATAATTCCTACATTTTTATGTTCATCCACTTTCTTCACCGGCACGTCGTTAAAAAGGATCAGTGGATTTTTCACTGGATGAACAATTTCATTTTTCACTTTGAAAAAAGTTAATTCAACAGCTTGTTTAAGCGGATCAGGATTAAATGACATTCTCCAAGTGTGAGCCCACTTACTTATCAAGTCCAAGTCATAGTTCATATCATTGACCGCTGTATTGGAATCTTCTACCACTGTGAACAATGATGTATCGTCAGCAAATAGCTTAACATTGCACTTCAAGCCTATGGCTAGATCACTTATATACACGGGGAAAAGCAAAGGTCCAAGAATAGAGCCCTGGAGCACCCCTGCTGAAATATCTCCCCAATTAGAACTCTGTCCATTGAGTACGGTTCTCTGCTTTCGATTCTTGAGGAAATTTTGGATCAGAAAAAGAAGTTGTCCTGAGACACCACACTGTTTCAATTTATAGATTAGACCATCGTGCCATACCCTATCAAATGCCTTAGAAATATCAAGATGCACAGAACGAACATCTAGAGGAGGATTACAGTCAAAGGCTTTAAATATTGTATGTGTTATTGAGAGTAACTGGTTAACTGTTGAGTCACCTGGGCGAAAATCTGATTGATTTGGGTCAAGTATTTGATGTGACACAAGATGTGAGTATACAGAGTCATATAAGAATTCTTCAAGTATTTCTTTGCATTACACTGACACGGCACCTTTAAGGAACAGGAACACATTTTGACAATAGCACTCATGCCTTGATCAAGACGCAAGTACAGAATTATCAAAGGGGCTGGGTCACGTAGTGCAAAAAACTTCTTTCAAAAAGACAATTTTGCAGTATTTTTGATGGGCCATATCAAGGAGGTTTTCATTTATTCTTATTATAATAAAGGTGTAATCTTAAACATGTACTCTTGAACTTCGTAGAGAAACAAATGAAACACCCATACGTCGTGTGACTGGAGAAATATTGGTGGATTTTTAGGAGTAACTTCATTGTAGATTCACCCCGCGACTACAATGGAATTATTTCTACGGCAATACATCAGGTTGTTAATGTAGATAAAGTACCCTGACCAGAGTTTGGTCGGGGACGTGCCATCGAAGCTTCAAAACATACTCGTTCCTTATACCAATTATTTGAAAAAGTATTCCTTATTTCTCGATAAAGTATGTCCGACCTTATATTTCATACCAAAACCTTGAAAAGCGCTACCGTTCCTTGTACCAAAATTATGAACGTTGATACCGTTCTTTATACCAACATCTGGAAAATTTATATCCTTCCCGATGATACGTCCTCATACCCAAAATATATGTATTGCACCCCCGCCTCGGGATAAAGTGGTTAGCTGACCTAAATGAAGTGAATTCTACGGCTGCTGATACGTCAAGCTGTAGATGTAATTACTATGGTTAACTATCGCAGGCACAGTAAATCATGTGGCTGATACGTCAAGCTGTGAGTGTAAGCAAAGTGAGTGGCTGTAAATGTCAGTAATTCTGCTGTTTTCCTATAGTTACAGGTTTACTTTGGTCGTTGCTCCTTTACAGAAGTTGACAGTTTCTGTTCTACAGAACACAGTGTTTTGTTGCGTTTTTTGGTGATGAGTATGATGAGTGAGTTGTCGAAGGCTATTTTCCAGTTCTTTTTTATATTCAATAAATTATTATTACTATTATTATTATTATTATCATTATAACCGGGATTTAGCAATTCACGAAAAGCAGATCCTGGAGGGTATTTTGGAGTCTCTATATGGCCATCAGGGATTTAACAATTTACGAAAAGCAGGTCCTTTGGGGGTATTTTCGAGTCTCCATCTCGCCAACAGGGATTTAGCAATTTTACAAAAGGCAGGTCCTTGGAGGGTGTATATTTTTAGGAGTCCCCGTAGAGTCCAGTGTCCTAGTTTCTAACAGCATGGATTCTAGTCCCTTGTCGATTTTAGAACCGCTTAAGCTAGAAGAAAAACAATTGCATGTAAACAGTTTCTCCTATAAATACTTGGCTGTTTTTATTGTAAAGCACTGATTAAGATTTGATAATCGAAACGTCTGGTTTTTAACAGTTGTGTTTGTTATTATCATCATCATCATTATTGTTATCATTATTATTATTATTATTATTATTATTATTATTATTATAATTATATAAACTAAACCATCCTCAAAAATAACAGAAAAGTAAAAATAAAAAAGACAGCTGTTAAAAACCAGACGTTTCGATTATCAAATCTTCATCAGTGATTTACAATAAAAACAGCCAAGTATTTATAGGAAAAATGTTTACATGCAATTGTTTTTCATCTAGCCTAAGCGGTTCTAAAATCGACAAGGGACTAGAATCCATGCTGTTAGAAACTAGGACACTGCACTCTACGGGGACTCCTAACAATGTACACCCTCCAAGGACCTGCTTTTTGTAAAATTGCTAAATCCCTGATGGCGAGATGGAGACTCCAAAATACCTTAAAGGATCTGCTTTTCGTAAATTGCTAAATCCCTAGTGAATAGATAGAGACTCGAAAATACCCCCAAAGGACCTGCTTTTCGTAAATTGCTAAATCCCTGATGGCCATATAGAGACTCCAAAATACCTTCCAGGATCTGCTTTTATTATTATTATTATTATTATTATTATCATTATTATTATTATTATTATTATTATTATTATTATTATTATTATTATTATTATTATTATTATTATTATTATTATTATTCAGCATTATTGTTATTATTATTTTTGTTAATACTTTGATTTAAAGTTGGCTATTCAAAATAGCTAAGAATTAAAGCTAATGAAGGCCAACTATTTATAAAAGGTGTATACACAAGAAATACTTGATAGTCTCAAAAAACCTAAACCATATGTAAAAGTTTGAATGAAATTAAGAAACATCGAACAGATAAACTTAACTTAAAGGGACACTGTTGTGGTGCTGATTGGATAAAGAAGACAATCAAGAAGAAAAGAATTAGGCAAGATTCAGTAATTTCGCTGTACAGTGAAATTCACGAAGATGATAATGATCTGATTCCTTTTATTCTCGAAACAAAGTATAATCCAAGAGCATAAAGGGTTGGTAATCAAAGGCCAGAGCTTTGTTTTTGATTTCAACATCACAACTAGCCAATCACAACCACGACAGTTTACCTTTAAGATACATTGTGCTGTTCACAGCGGAAATGGACACATGGTCATCTAGCTCCCACTGTGACTAGCTCTCTAACCCTATTGCTAACGGGGGGGGGGTAGGGCTCAAAGTGCCTGCGGCAAAGATTATTTCATGCATTGTGGCCTGTTCAAAAGATGCAGAACTGAAACTTGGTGACTTTTCCTCAAATTTAATATACTAATTAAAAATTTGAAAAATTTTTCAAAATGGCAGACACTGATCACATGACCAACATCTTTTCAACACGTGGTCAGCAGTAAAAGAAGAGAAGGGACTCTTATTTTTTTCTAGAATGATCACAGATCATTGAGAACACTACCATTCGATGAATCTTGACAAGAGCTTTCGGATGATATAAAGTTTTATTCATTTTTGATGACGTCAGTAATTTTAAACTTAATGACTAATTTTAAACTTAATGACTTCGTCAATGTTTATGACGTCATATAAATAATAACAAATGTATTAGAAAAACTTTAATGACCCGAGGTGGTTCTCTTATTTACTATACATCATTTTAAGGCATTTCAGAGTATTTTCAGTCACAATTAGGGGTTTAAATCAAACAATAAAAAACTGGTGTAGATAAATAATGAATATATGATATAAGTACATATATATAATGAACTTAAATAGATATTACACTTCGGACTGTTACTTATTGATACTTTGTAATACATTCTAGTCCATTTAAAAAAGGAATAATCAAATATAAACTTAATTATTGTCAATATTGCCAACAGCAAGCAAATACTGCAATTTTCCTCAATTATGACGTCGTAGATGCAATGAAAAATGAAGAGAGTTGCCTATTGTGTAGATTTCGTTACTGTACGCCATTGTACCAAGTTTCGTTCTCATAGCTGCAATATTGGCGACAATATTGGCGACAGTATTGGCACTTTGTGCCTTCCCACGGTACTACAAGGGTCCAAAAAGCCTGGTATTAATAGGGTTAAATAGATAAGCACAGGTTCCTAATCTTCAAATCGGTGACAAAAAATTGGGCTTGTTGGGGATACGAACAGGCTAAGTTGTGAGCCTCAAGGAATGCCCCCAAAAGGGCTCCAGATCGCATGCGCACTAGCAATAGATGTAATATGTAAATTAGTTTGACCGTTGAGAAAAAGAGCATGAAGCAATTTGCTCCGATGCGCATGACAGTGTGAGCCCGAGCGTTGATTCGCTATCAACAAAGCTGAAACACAATGTGTCAAAACAAAAGGGTCAGTACTGCGTCTCCCCAACAAGGGTGTAAAATTCTATGAAATATTTCTACCTGAATGGCTTAAAGTAATGAAAAGAGATACAGCAACATAATCCAAACATAGCACAAAAGAACGGTAGGCGCCACTTGTCTTCTTATTGTTTTCATAGATCGAAAACATCCAATTCAATAGGTTATATTTAGATTTACCAGTCCCCTTAGCTGAGTTTGCTTTTAACCCCGCTTATTTACTTTAAAGGAAACTTTAGCCATCTATTCATGATTCTGCCGTTGGACTTTTCAGAAATCTTGAATATATTTTTGAATCACAGTGCATTCAAAATGTCAGCGGATTTGAGGATGTGACGCCATTAAAGTTCTAAATCATAAACCACAAAAGTGACAGACTTTTGCTTGATACCTATTGTTAATCCCCATCAGAAATCTTAAGAACATATCTACACAGTTCCGTCCCCCCCAGACTGCCATACCAATAACAGGTAACATGGGCTAGCAGTGCATCAGCCCTGCGTTAACTGTTGGAATAGCGCATTTACGGTCGGTGATTAACAAGAAAAGCCATATTTTCGTCCGGGCTAATACACCTGTCCACAGCCATGAAAGACTACAGAGAACTTAACTACAAAACAAACCGAAAACAGAGAAAAACTCAAAAACGGAAAAAAAGACAGAAAAAGATCAAATCAAACAATGGGTAAGGGAGGGAGGGGCAATTAAACTGCCTCAGATGGCTAGACCAGCAAGCGAGAGTGACTCAGCAAAACACGAGGCTAATTGGGAACGAGGTTCACCTTTGTATGGGCAATTCGTAGGAAGCACGCAATCTTTCTTTGGGTATCGACTCCGCTTAAATGTACGTTTAACCGATATTTAAAATCCATCAACTATAGGATTTTTGGAAATCATTTCATATTGGGCCAAACAGTCTAGAAATCGCGGTAGTGTTCAGTTTTTGTAAAATTTTTTCTTGAATTCTCGAAAAAGAAGAAAAACACTCTAATGCTTAACATGCTGTCTTCTTCTTCTTCTTCTGATGTGCGGTCTACTTGCTGTAGGTAGGCTGCTATGAATTGCCTCCACTTCTCTCTATCCTGTGCTTTTCTCACAAGCCATTCATAATGCTTTCTTCCCACCCAATCTCCGATTTTGTCTATCCACATAGATCTTGGTCTTCCTCAGGGTCGTCTTGATGGTATTCGACCTTCCAATATGACACGATGTCCGTTGTCCTGCCTTATGATGTGGCCGAAGAATGTTAGTTTCCTTGACATGGTTAAGTGCATGAGGTTTCTTTTCTCTCATATTCTTTCCAGTACTGTATCATTTTTTGTGTGGCTTTGCCACGAAATTCTCTGTATTTTCCGCCAAAGCTACATCTCGTAGGCTCTAATCCTATCCATCATATTGTTAGATATAGTCCAAGTTTCTTCTCAGATTGAATAACTCACCTTCAATGAATCTTACACTCACCTTGTTAAAGATTTGGAACATATTCTAAAAAGATACACAATAACTAGAATAGTTTATCAACGAAACAGCACCATACAATACGAAGGACGGAATAAGTACCTGCTGCGATTTACTCAAAGGTTTGGGGCAAATCTGCCCTCCACCCCGACGAGCTCGGAAAGCTGCCCCCAGGGGTCACAAAGTTGGTTTTAAGTTCCGTACCGCAAATAATTTATTATGTTGATGGAAAATGATAAATAAGCAAAATGCTATATCGATTGGTGGACTTAGGCTACATCCACATGTATCCGGATCTCTTTGAAAACCCATCTTTTTTTATCCGTATAAAAAAGATCCGCGTCCACACGAGGACCGTTTCAAAAATATCCCTCTCCACACGAAAACGCTATGACATTCGAAATTTCGAAAGTAAAATTCGATATTCGATAACGATGCTCGATATTAGAACTTCGATAAACGAAAACAGACAAGCAACATGCCCTCGCGTGATCCCCAAAGAACCGAGCGTATACTCTGATTGGTGCTAAATTGACGCTGTTACGTCAGCGTTTTCGAAAAGCTCTGTTTTCACCCTTCCACACGACAACAGGAAAACGGCGTTTTCAAAAAGATCCACTCTGGAGAGCGTTTTCGAAAAGCTTCGTTTTCAGTAACCCAAAACGGACAAAAAAAGATGCGTTTTCCAATAGATCCGGATACGTGTGTACGGGGCCTTAAAGGACAAGTCCGGGGTTGTTATGATTGTTGATCATTCCAGAGATTGCACTGTTGTGAATGGTGTGTAGTATTTTCTTTTCAATTTTGTTCTCTTTTAATCTGTGAAGCTACATATTTCAATCTGCTAAGAAGTGCAAAATGACGTCATCTTATATGACGTCGCTTCACGTTGACCTGAACGAGGCTGCCAAATGAGGCTACCATTTTTTTCAAATTTGTTATCTTTTAATCTGCGAAGCTACATATTTCAATCTGCTGGGAAGTGCGAAATGACGTCATCTTATATGATGTCGCTTCACGTTAACCTGAACGAGGCTACCAAATGTGTTGATATTATTCCACTCACATCGCTGCCCTCCTTAACGCACCTTCGCACACTCGTACAAAATATGAAACGGCGACGATGTTTGGCCTCACTTGCAAAAATTCATCATCCAATTTATGAAAGTTTGGGGGCATCAAACTTGGAAAGAACTCACGATTGTTATTCAGCAGTTGGTAAGGTTGCTTTTTAACAATAACTTTATCAGCCCCGGACTTGTCCTACGGCTTGATAAACAATATGCATATCCCTGAAAACTGTTAAAGGTGTTCATTTGTTAATACTTGAGAGTTTTTTTCATTGATATGATAAAATTTCGTAATTAAGTGTACCATCTCATGAGAACATTGAAATAAATCAGTCTGCTTTTGATTCTTATTATTGGGTGAATTTTGCCACAAAATCAGAATGCAGGTTCTTATTTTGCTATGTTCTTGGTTGCGGGGCTTTACTGTAGCTAAAGACCCACCTATTACCTTGAGAATTGTTTGCAGACCGTAATCTGCACACAGCCTTGGCTGAAGTGAAACATTCATTTTTGATGTTTCCCTCCCCAGGCATGTTGTGCATTTTCTCCTCGTGTTTTGTTTGTAATATTTCCCTGAAAAGGAATGTTAACGGTGCAAGTTAATAGTAAGGCTTGGAATTATCGTTCATTGTTGAGATTGATCTCATGCTTTTGGTGGAGCTCTGTTAGGACACTGTTTGTGATAATAGCTACCATTTCATGAACCATTACCTACGGGAATTTTTGGTGACGATAATCTGCACACAGGCTTGGCCGAAGTGACTTCATAATCATATAGTTCCTTTTTGATTTGCAATTGTTTTGCTATGCTCAATGAAAAGCAGCCCTCGTCAGTCCACCTTACGTATTTACAGGGCTACTGTGCTTGATCAATTATGAAAACAGTGTAAAACAGATAAACCTTCCTTTGATAAGGGTGACCGAACACGTACTTCCATTGACAGCGGCTATTAAAGCCACTTTCGGGGCTACTTACAAGTGTTGAAATTTAGAATATTCAGATTTTTGGTATTACAAGATCTGAAAGCGGTGAGATGTCCCAATGAGATTTTTTGAAAACAGACGTTATCGGTGGGAAAAAGGGAATATTTTTGCGCTCCGTCCATAAACCTGCAAGCCGAATTTCACAGTACACACGTTTATCAAAAAAGAATTGTGTGAGTTTTTCACGAATATCAATTTCTACAGCGTGCCTCAAAAAAATTGTTCGACATGATTAAGTACCAAGAAATAACGATACGCTGAAGGGACCCTTGATCAAGTCATCCTTTTCCTGGGATTTTTAAGTAATTTTTGACACAGGAATTTTCCGCTAAAAAGTCATGGGGCTGCAAGCTTTTGAAGTTCAAGTTTGTGCCAAAGCTGAAACCAGAGGCTTCGAAATGGCATTTTTGGTAAAAATCCCATAGGCCCTCGTTTCTGTTATTTCTGAATTGTTTCAGGGCGAACCAGATTGGATTCAAACAGGTTTTCGATAAGCAAACTGTCAAGCATATGGATTCTTTGAGGAAGCAGATTCAGTCTCTCTTCGATTGTTTTGAACCACTGTTTTTGGACTTTTGCAATGTCGAGGAAATTTTTGAGAACGATCGCTAGAATCAATTTACTTTGGAAGTCCTATTTGGTGTGCTCTGATATCAGTGAGAGGTTTGACATTGGCTAAGCTTCTTTGTCTCGGTCTTCGAGCTTTTTGCGATACAAGTAATCTGAAAGTCTCTGGTTTCAGCTATCGAATACTTTGTATCTTTGAAGGCTTGCAAGTCTGTGAATTTTCAACCGATTTGCAAGATTTTAGTCTCTGAAGTCACTTCATAATCTTAGGAACAGGTTTATCTCCCCACGAGCCTATTCATGTCGTCGTTATTTTTTTATATTTAATCAAACTTCGATGTATTTTGTATACTACTGGATGAGTCGTTCGAGGGCCACGTTGATCTGGGAACTAGTTCTCAGGTCACGGCTTTCGAATCGCAATGCAGTTCAAAACATTAGGCCCATGCGGAACCGTTGATAGCAGCCTGCTGTGCTCCCAGACAAGAACGAGAAGATAAACAGTGAATTGAAGACAAGCAAGGTAACGAAATACATTTAATCATTAAACATAATTTAGGCCAGGTATTGAGGACACGATCAACACCCAAATTGTGTCCACTTTTCCCATGGTTATACTCGGTCGAGTGAGGTCAAACTCCGGATGGGTGACCTCGGAGGCCTGACCTCACAACTCACCTCGTCGTCCTTCGGAAGGGACGTTAAACTAGAGGTCCCATGCCTGGATGCGGCATGTACAGTGGGCCTAAATTAGCTTTCAGTAGCTAGAAATCCTGACAAGCCCACTCAAAACAAATTGAAAACTAACAAACAAAATAGCGTCCAACCTCGTTGCAAACATCCTCTTACATACAGGCAGTTTGAAATGAGGATGAACGCTGTGTAGGAACCAGCAGCTCAGATGCGCAGGTGCCATTTGAATTTGATTTCTAGCACTAGGCTTGGGCCAAAGGGAAAAAAACGAAGAATGGTAATATCGAGGTAACAAATTTAATTTTCAAGCTACAAAGACGGTGCTTTATTGCCTATGATTTAATTTGAATTTCAATGACAAGTACGTTATGATCCAAAATCAAAGATCTGATCCAGATAAAAAGGCCATGCCAGCATTTTTTAATTTCTGGGTCCAAATAAGGACTGACTTTACCAAATAGGATTTGCGCATTTGGTTTGGCCTTTGCAAAATTGATTAGAATTCCGACTTTGGATATTGGCAGCTTACTTTTACCCCCCCCCCCAACCCAACCCAACAAACGTGCTAAACTTTTTGACTCACGCGGTACAGTAAATGTGAAACAGGAGGAAAGCAAACGAATTACAGAAAACAAATAAAAGAGGGACTTCGTGGCTGTGTGATATATAATTGGTTTAACCTCCGGGCCCGCTAGCAGCCTAAATCAAGACTTTCATTTTTTTCATTTAATATCATTTATACACAAAAGAAAGCCTTCAGCAAATCAAAATATACAATATCTAATTACAATGATAAAACTCTAAGAATAAAAACCTAAAGCCCTATAAACCTAATCATTGCTGTTCTTCCAGGGAGTTTTGTTTGAGAGTCTAGCTCTTTAGATCCGTTTTTAGTTGTTTTTTAAAACGATCTCATGTCGGTAGCTCACGAATTTCGGCAGGTGTATCATTCCATAATGTGAGAGCTGCATAATGAAAGTCTTTTTTGGCAAATTCAGTCCTATACTAGGGATCTGGAGATCTTTACAGTGCCTCGTATTGTAGGTCGAGTGAAAAGATCTCGGTTGGAATTTATCCCATAGGCTTTCAGGGCATAGTCTGTTCATAATCTTGTAGGTCATGACATTCCGGTCATAACGGAAAAGATTTTCTACGTTCAACCATGAAATCGATCAGCTATCTTTTATTCTTGCATTTGATATTATTGAATAGGCCCGGTCTTGGAGCCGTTGAGAACAGCTAGTTTTGTTTTAGACAGATTACCCCAGATGACATCAGCATAACGCAGATGACTCTCAATTAATGCATAGTATACATTACACAGTTGTGATTGCGGAACGACATTTTTCAATTTTTTTTTAGAGCTGCAAGTCCTCCACTCATTCTACCTTTGGTGTGCTCAAACTGTGCATCCCAATTTAGCTTTTCATCAACTATGACTCCGAGGGATTTCGTCTTATCGACTCTTTTTATGTCAGAGTTATTTAGTTTCAGCACTTCTGGCAGTTCTAGATTTTTGGCTTTAAGCGGATGCCCTATGATCATGAATTCAGTTTTTTTTCGGATTCGAGCTAAGTTTATTCACCCTCATCCACTCAGAGAGGTTGGAAAGCTCTTGATGTGCGGCCTCGACTAGTTTCACTACATCTCCCACGCTGGCGGAGGATTGTCCAAGTTTCGTTCAGCGTAAGGGCCGGTGTCTAGAAAATCTGCGCTTCTGATGGAGGATTGTCTGAGCTTCCTGCAGCAAAAAGTGGTGTTTTAAAGCGATATCAGATTTTAACGCAGGTGTTTCCACGTTCCTCGCAGCGTAAATCCCTGTTTTGGTCATTTTAAGTTGCGTTTTTTTGCCAACAAAAAGATGATATGAAGCCGACGCTGAATTCGTACGAAAATAAAACCAAACTGAAAGCAAGTCAAGTTTCAGGATCAGGGGCGGCCTAGCATCATAACTGTAGGATGGCTTGCTAGCCAAAAGGCCCCGGTTCAGGGTGTGGTAGATAATTTTTGAACCACAGCCAATAGAGAAATCATGTCAAGCATGCTTAGTCCTCGATATTGACTGATTGGTAGATAAACTGAAGAGCAATACTTGCACTTTGATGCCCCATTCACACTACAAGTTAAAACAGCTTCAACCAAACCTGGTCATCGAATAGGGTCTTCTGATTGCTCATTCCAACAAATCTAGTCATTTGATTGGTTGAAATTCAGACTGGTTTAGATAAAACTTGTTTAACCATGTCAGTGTGAATGCACCATAACATGGATTCTAAAAAAACGTCATGGTGAAAGCATGAACAATAGAACACCCAGTGTGTGGTAGATTGAAAGTTATATCAGAGGCGAGCTGCCTCAACTCATTCTTTGTTTTTCTTTTGAACTTATTTTACTTGGCATACAGCCATCATTCACTTATTCCTAGTTTTGAAATTTTTCGGTAGTGAGGCATCTCTTACTACCAAAAATTTCTTAAAACTAAGAAACAGTGAAAGGTGGTTGAATACCAAGTGAAAATAAGTTAAACTGGCAGACAAACAGTAAGTTAAAGCGGCTCACTGCTGATATAACTTTCAAACTACCACACAGTGGGTGTCCTATAGCTCATGGTGAAAGGTTCTTCATGGCTCTGTGATGCGATTTCTTTTGGAAACCATGATAGTGACGACAGTGGCAAATGAGGGCCGATGGGCCGATGTCTAGATAAGTCCTTAAGGGTCGGTGTCTAGATAATCTGCGCTTCTGGTTGAGGATTGTCTGAGCTTCCGGCAGATGAGTCCGTAGTCCGTAAGGGCCAGTATCTAGATAAACGGCGCTTCTGGTTGAAGATTGTCTGAGCTTCCGGCAGATGAGTCCGTAGTCCGTAAGGGCCGGTATCTAGATAATCTGCGCTTCTGGTAGAGGATTTTCTGAGCCTCCGTCAGATGAGTCCGTAGTCCGTAAGGGCCGGTATCTAGATAATCTGCGCTTCTGGTTGAGGATTGTCTGAACTTCCTGCAGATAGTAATAGTAAAGTCAAGGCTGTCATCTTTATTGATGTAAAAAAGGCGTTTGACACTGTGGATCATGACATACTCCTAGCTAAGATGCATCATTATGGCATCAATGGTATCGAACATAATTGGTTTTGTTCTTATTCAAATAACCGCAAGCAGTTCTGCTATGTCAATGGCGTCTCCTCTGAAATTCAAGCTATAGACATTGGAGTTCCACAAGGTTCGTGTCTTGGACCTCTCCTTTTCTTAGTATATGTCAACGATCTACCCTTTGCTTTGAAAAAAGTGCACGCTACGATGTATGCGGACGATACTACCATCTGTTACTCCTCTGATGATATTGAGGATTTGAATACCGTTGTTAATGCAGAGCTTACTTGTCTCAATGATTGACTTCGTGGTAATAAACTTTCACCGAGCATCATTAAAACCCAGGCTATGCTAATTGGCTCAAAACGTAAAATAAGTCACATCAAGAATTCATCATCTGTCAATCCAGCTTTTAATGTAGCGAACGATGACATTGGTCTTGTGAATGAAACAAAATATCTTGGCATAATGATTGATGATAGCTTAAAGTGGGATAGCCAAATCAAGAACATTCAGGGAAAAGTTTTGCGAGTTCTTGGTCTGTTGAAATACGCTAAAAGATATGTTCCCCTTGACACGCTTAATAGCATGTATAAAGGTATAGTAGAGCCTTATTTCAACTATTGTTGCTCGGTCTGGGGCTCCTGTGGGACCACTAGGTTGAACAAATTACAATAATTGCAAAACAGAGCAGCCAGAATAGTAACGGATAGTGATTTTGATACATCGGCAGAACCTTTGATTCAAGACTTTGGATGGCCGACTATCGGACAACTTATCCACAGAGAAACATCAGCAATGACCTACAAATGTCTGAATCAGCTTGCCCCTGCTTACCTTAGTGATTGTTTTTCTAAACTGTCAGATTCTCATACACGATTTCTTCGGAACTCTGAGACTGACGTTCATATACCTCGAATGAGAACTTCACACGGACAGAAATCTTTCGCTTGTTGTGGAGCCAAACTTTGGAACGATCTTGATTCAGATACAAAGTTGGCATCCCCTATTCAGTGCTTCAAAATCGAGACTAAAAAATTACTTGGGCCTCTAATGCTGGATAATTCCGCTTTCCTTTTCCCCTTTTATTTCGTTCCATAGTTGACATGGCATTGATAAATTGTAATAGGTTTAAAGTAAAAATAGGTTTTTAGTTGTAGGTTTGATTACTTTATTTTGTAGTGTTTTTTTTCTCAGGGCCAATTGTAAAGCAGATTTCAACTCTGAATTGTTACCCTGTATAGATAAATTTAAAATGAAATGAAATGAAAAAATGAAAAAGATGAGTCCGTAGTCCGTAAGGGTCGGTATCTAGATAATCTGCGCTTCTGGTAGAGGATTGGTCTGAGCTTCCTGCAGCAAAAAGTGGCGTTTTTAAACGATTTCAAATTTTGGCGCAGGTGTCTCCTTGAGCGATAGGACACCCAGTGTCTGGCAGTTTGAAAGTTTTATCAGATGCGAGCCGTATTGAATCATTGTTTGTTTGTGTTTTGAACTTATTTTTACTTTGTATAGAACCACCTTTCACTGTTTCGTAGTTTTGAAATAGTGAGCCACCTTAAGAGCAGAGCCAGCGTTTTTTTTACTCATTGAATATAAAAAGTTACAATACATATTACTTAATTACACTACTTACAAATTACTATACCCTACTACCAATAAAATACCATTTAGAGCGAAAAACTACGACTACAAAATGGCCAGCTTTACGATTAAGGTGGCTCTGCACTTAAGGTGGCTCACTACCGAAAATTTCGAAACTACGAAACAGTGAAGGCAGAAGCGTCGTAGGCGGGGGGCAAGGGGCGCAATTGCCCCCCCCTAGGATCGGATTTGCGGAAAATTTCGGAAATAGGATATCCGTTTGGCTTTTCGGTGAAATATGGAATATTACAGACTTATGCCGTGCAGTCGTAAAATTGATTAATCGTAAGTCAGTTCGCAGCTTTTGAAATACCCTTATTTCATCCTCGATCATTTTTCATGACGGTTTGGCGAGTCTCGGACTTCGTGACGTCATTTTCATCAGTCATCGACAAATTTGCTGACACACTACTGCTAAGGAAACTGCTTATGCACTGAACGTTATTCGTTGTATTTGTGTATTGACTAATTCCCTCCAAACGATTGCAAATATATTTGTTATTGACTCTCTTGAGTTTTGTGCTGTCATCTACTCGTTATGATAGTGCATGGGCGATGATGCACTAATCTCTTGGGAAAGGAAGGCTGAAATTGCAGAATTTCTTACCCATTAGCTGCCTTGATTTTCAGTCTGCATAGCATTTGGTCACTTTGAGTCATAGCATTTGGTCATGTTCCGCGCAGCGTAAATCCCGGTTTCTATCATTTCAAGTTGCGTTTTGTTTGCCAACAAAAAGATGATATGAAGCCGACGATAAACTCGTACGACAATGAAACCAAGTTGAAATCAAGTCAAGTATCAGGAGCATGACCACTACGAGCATTGTAACTTTCATTTCAGAAAAAAGGAACAAATTAAGTTTCAGCAAAGTCGATTATTACCTGTCGATTAATCGATTATTTGGGACAAATCAATGGTAGTCGATCGTAGCCTCATTACGTAAGAACCCCTAAGTTACGCTCATCTCATTGAGTTGGGTTGAATTGTTCTTGTTTTTATCGCTTCACCGAGGGCCTTATTCCCATAGAGTTGTGAAAACGGCAAAAAATTTCGATCGGCGATGAGATTCTATCGCCCCGTCGTCTACCGATCAGCGAGGGGTGTATCACGAGCCAAAATAGCGTGCGAGATTTCCCGGATTTCTGAAATCCCTCAGAATTCCGAAGGGATTTCTGGATTTCTGGTGGGATTTCCCTGCACTTGTGGGATTTCAAAAAGTTTGATATTGAAAGATATGTGCTGCAACTAAACCCATCTTTCAAAATATCCTTTTCACAGCAATGACGAAGGCTATTCAAGGACTTCTGTTCAGTTTTTGCTTTCAAGTGTATTTTTTGAGCAACACAAATCTACCAAAGCATCTTTTTCAACTAACCTCGTTTTGAAGTCGGATACGATGACGTCATGCAAATGATCTGTTGAGAGCCTCTCATTCAGGCAACCAGTAGTACATTAGACCTAATTGGCTAATCGGCTAATACTTGATTCACACTGACACAGTTAAACCAGCTTTATCTAATCTTGTTTAAATTTCAACCAATCAAATGAATGGATTTTTTTCATTGACCAATCAGAAGGCCCTGTTCAAAAATTTGGTTTAGTTTAAAGACCCATGACTGACCAGCAGCCTTTGCACGCCTTTGTTTTTGTTTACAAAAATTATTAGACTGATAACATTTAGCCTAATCTATCATTCATCAAGTGAGACCCACACAGAATTATGAATATTGATAACTACGACGATGTAGTACGTCTACTGTTCTACGAACCGCCAAACAGTTATTTATCATGCAAGGCAGAAAGCGTCAAGTATTACCTCTTAGATCTCGCTCCAGGATCGGTACAGCTCTGAGTGGACATCGAAGGAAGAACTATGGGGCTTTGTTTCATGGGTGTTTCGACGAAGAAGACCAACAGACAAGCTTAGATCCGTAAATTTTGGCCTACAGAGCCTCCTTCCTCTACCGGCTTGTGCTTGTCCAGAACATGAGGTACAGTTCCTGCAATATTTTCTCGCAATTTCATTTTGGGGCTTTTAGATGCTATTCTTCGTTGAGATTAATGTTTGATGGTTAAGGTAATTCAGTCTCCAATGTCTGTTTGTCCGCAGATAAGCAAAATTTCTTCTCCTTTTCTGGGGTTTCTTCCTGTCTACTGTGGCCTATAATTATTTCCTCCAATTTGCATAGCCCTGACTATCCAGAGCACAAATACATGCCTAAGTGCATTGTTTATGGACTAAAGAAGCCATTGATATAATTTGTTGTCCATGTAAGTTATTTTAATCAAAGATTGAAACAGATTACAAACACAGCTATTTTCTGTATACAGAAATTAATGGAAGCTATGGGGAAGAACATGCGAGGCCCGCAAAGGCTGCTGGTCAGTCATGGGTCTTTAAGCTGGTTTAACTTGCAGTGTGAATGGGGCATAAGTTTCATCTTACCCATTTCAAGTCATGTGTCCATACTCTAAGGAACTATGATACTACTTTTTGGATTCATGACACAACTTTGCATGACACCAATTATGTTGGAGAAATCAAAAGCTGTTTTATGAAGAGATTGATCACATGACTTGAAATAGGTGTAAGCAAATCTTATCCAATTTTATCAATAGACCCTCTTGCTATTCTGAAAATGAATGTGAACCGAACGATATTTCATTACAATTTGCAGAATTTTCAAATGTGGACAATTGCGACCGAAGCTCTAACGCCACTCAATTGAACCTCGCGTATAAAATTGTATAAAAATATCGCTCGATCCATATTGTAGTAATGAAAGTTAATTAGTTACAAGGCTGTACTACTCATGCTCCTTTGCAGAAATTTTAGTTGGTTCCTCCGCAGAATAAGAGCAGCAGGAAGAAAGACCTCCATCACCCTCCGATTCCAACACTGATCAGTTCTTCCGACCTTTGTTCGTGGTTGTTGTTGCTGTTGTTGTTGTTATCATTGGTTGATGATATATGGCCTTGCATAGTGCCAATCAATTCTTTTTTCATTCTGAAAAAGAATGCGAGTCGAACGACAGATTGATACATTTGTAGAATGTTCGAGATAGCAGATGCAAGAAACGGAAAATGATCTAAGATTTAGGCACATTGAGAGCTTTCAAACCTATGTATCATCAGAGTATGATAACATAACACACTCTGATGACAACATAGGCTTGGAAGGCCTCAGTGTGCCATGTTCTTAGACCATTTTTCGTTTCTTGCGCCTGCTATTTCTATTCCATATTTGTCGTACAACGTTTACCAAATATAATATATATGTAGAATGTTCGAATGTACACAATAGTGAGAGAAACTCCAACACCTGTTAATCGAACTTTTCGTAGAGCAGCTGAAAGGTCTCATATAGAATCAGTTTGGAGCTTTAAGTCTGGTTTCCATATGATCGCAAGGATCGCTGGTGACGCAGGGATCGCACAAATTTGTGACCATCAAACTCCTCTTATCAAAATGAATAGTTTCTTATGCTATTTGATTGTTTGTCGATCTGAGAGCTGATTTTCTCACAAGCAGTTTCTTTAAAACAGCGCTTGTGTTAAAATCTGATAATTTTAAGCAACTTTCAGTACTGGCCCATAGTCATAATTTCTTCCAAAAAAATACGTGCACTTTTCGTGGGCCTATTTAGATTCTGTGAAAATCACGATTCCGTGAAGATCATAAGTAACATGGTGAACGAGGACAGATTTTGTAATACAATAGCATCAGCTGCTGTGTTTCACACCTCAGTTCAAGGCAATTAGTCACTGCAATCGAAGGAAATCCTCTCAACTAGTAATTCAAAACAAACATGGACGCAAAGTTGCCTTGAAGCCAGTACGGTAAGCTTTCGTTTTGTGTAGGCGATGAGAAGTTCTTGGGAGAAGTTATGTGCTTATAACGAAAGAAGAAGGTAAATCTAAAGTTTTGTCTGACGGATTTTTTATTTGATTTAGGAGTTGAGGAGTAACTGTTCAAATTTGAGCGCTAAATACGGAAGAATTGTAATGCCTTCTGCTCGGGTTCTGAATCAGGTAAATAAAATCCGCCAGAGGGAACCTTAGATTTGCCCTTCTTATTTCGTAATAAGTACACAACTTAGACAAAAAATTACCCTTTGCCCGCACCTAGAGAGAGTTTGCCTTACTGGTTTCAGAGCAACTTTGCGGCTATGTTTTCTTCGAATTACTGGTTAAGTGGATTTCCTTTGTTTGCTGTCGCTAATCGCTTTGAATTGAGATGTGATACAAAGCAACTGATGCCATTGCATGACAAAATCTGCCCTAGTTAGCATGATGATAAAACTATATTCGATCATTGTTTATTCCTTTTAAGGATAGACAGCGGAAACGTGAGGATGAAATAACATCATTGAAAGAACAACTTAGAGAAATTGTTGCAAATCTTGAAGCGTTGCAGTTGGAAATCAAGCAAACTAAAGCCCAAACGAACCAGGTGAAGTATTTTTGCTTTTACTCTAGTTTCACAAATAGCTTAAAATGTGTACCTG
Organism: Aurelia sp. 4 Dawson et al 2005; assembly: GCA_964019985.1. Lineage (NCBI taxonomy): Eukaryota > Metazoa > Cnidaria > Scyphozoa > Semaeostomeae > Ulmaridae > Aurelia > Aurelia sp. 4 Dawson et al 2005. Next base: position 32,049,875 of record OZ026492.1, on the reverse strand, counting down.
GTGAATCAGACAGACTTTGGTTGTTGCAAACTTTTCTTGATACAATTTACTTTGCAGATTCGTTTCTCCAAAAACAACTGCTCTGTGACAAAAGCCTCTCTGGAAAAGCTAGATGTTACACAAAGGCGACATCTCAGAAGGAGGGACTACTAATGTAAATGTCACTGTTACAAAGCCGAGCTCACTTTGATATTTTAAGGCCCCGTTTACACGAGATCGGATCCAAATGTATCCGTACCCAAACTGTACGGATATAGAACTTGCGTTTACACGGGACTCTACGTATCCGAACCTATTTGGATCTGATCCCGTTTGGATCCGACCCCTAAAATGTCTCATGTAAACGGGAGAAATCGGATCCAAACTGGTACGGATTGAAAGTGACACGATTAAACTGAAAATCCTCCTTGAAATTTCAACGAAGGGAAGCAGAGATGAGGCAGTCTATTTGAGTGCAAAATTTCAATGGATCTGATTAAAATAAGAGAAAATGTTTACTAGAGCGCTGCTAAAATTTCATAATATCCAAATGGATCCGATCCAGTGTAAACGCCAACCGTTCTGGATCCGATCCCGTTTAAACGAGACCTAAGGGGCTGATTACATGGGAATTTTCAGCCCGTTTGTAACTATAGCTGAGCTGAAATTTGAATTGATTATATGGTTTGTAATTTTAACCGGGCTGAAATTTGAATTGATTATATGGTTTGTAATTTTAACCGGGCTGAAATTTGAATCGATTATATGGTTTGTAATTTTAACCGGGCTGAAATTGGAATCGATTATATGGTTTGTAATTTTAACCGGGCTGAAATTTGAATCGATTATATGGTTTGTAATTTTAACCGGGCTGAAATTTGAATTGATTATATGGTTTGTAATTTTAACCGGGCTGAAATTTGAATTGATCATATGGAGGAGTTATCAGGTTTATCCTTTATTCGTAACCATGCTTCATTAACAGTTCTTTACTATACGCAGGCTCCAGTAATTTCAGCCCGGCTTCAACATCAATATTTGCGATTACATGGAAATTTTTAGCCCGTTTGAACCAGCTACAAATCCTAGCCCGTGCGATAAAAGCGGGCTGAAATTTCAGCTCGGCAAACCGGGCTGAAAGTTTTGTCATGTAATCGCAACTTCACTTTTGCAAATCTCTGATAGCAACACAGGGCTGACTTTTCAGCCCGGCAAAAGTTACAAACGGGCTGAAAACTCCCATGTAATCAGCCCCTAAATGAGTCACACAAAGCCACCCAAGGGTTGCGAGGCCATATCGCCTATTTTGTTTGCGCAGCTTCTTTTATCTCCACCTACGTTTATCAAAATACATAGCAGGATCTCTTAGAAGTTTATATGCTCACATGCAAAATAAAGCAAATTAGTAAGGACATGACAACGAGGAAGTTAATTGCCCACGCGGGATCGCTATCGCCATTCCGTGTGGGTTGGTAGTTTATCGCGGGAAAGTAAGTCTGTTTGAAAGTTCAATAATAAAATACATTAGAAAAATTTTCCACCACGCACTTTTATGACGTAAACCAATTCAGGGCTGTTTTCTTGTGTTTTCATGCAATCCAGAGTTAAATGACAATCGATTTCATGACAATTGATACCGTACTGATTGACAAACAAGTGTTTGTTGGGGTCTTCACATAACTATAAATTGCTAGACAGATTTCAAGAGTTCATTGTTTGGAGTTTATTGATGTGTAAATGACTTTGACATTTTGATAGGGGGGATTCGTTTACCGTGCACACCTCTAGCCCTTACAGGAAGTCGGCCTAGGTATACAAGGATAGAACCTGTGCTCTCTTTATAAACTGAGCAGGTAGGCTCAATTGGACCAAAATTTTAAGTATTTCCTTGTTTAACAAGGAGCTTGGTCTCCCCCCAATGTGGGAGTATTTTTCAATGCCTTTTGTCTCGTGAACATTTCAAAACAAAGTTTTTAGCAGCCGCTCCAATGTTTCTTAATGTAATTCAGGTAACAGCGAAAGTTTCTTAAGGACTCCATTGTCTAAATATTAATGATTTCTCAAGTTGTAATTACGCAACACTGTGGTTTCTTGTGCTGTTGGGTTGACTTTCTTAGAAGTTTCTTTTCGAGAAAATACTGCGATTATTCAAGTTTGAAGGGGGCCAGAGCCCAGAGTCCTCCTTCATTCCCAACACAAACAGTAAGTGACTGCATGCTTTGACTGTTTTCTTTCTGAATTTTCTAATGAAGCGTGGACATTAGTTTGCAATAGCTATTTCTAGTTTAAGATCTGTGAATTTACAAGAAACCTGCCTCGCAAAAGGCCACAGAGTCTGGAGGCCCCGGAACTTTTATCTCGGCACTATTGCAGGGTAAGTTAAATACCCAGGGGATTTCCAAGCCCTCAGGCCCATCCAGGCCTACGATATGACAAAAGAGACCTGTGACTAGCCTAAGAGTGCTTAAGATCATCTTAAGAGCCTTCGTAGGGGATTTTTGAAAATAGCAGAGAATCCAAATTAATGCTTGCAAATAATTAGAATTTTTTATGCTCAGTATAAAAATTTACAATAACAAATTACCTACGACACTTCCTACGAAACTACTATACGACACTGCGAAGACTGTACGAGGAGGAGTAATATATCATGACATAAATCTAAAAAAGAAAAAATACAGCGAAGTATTCCATTAAATGCAAAATGCTAAATATAGAAAAACCTTTTTTACGAATAAATACTTACACATTAGACGTTTTGCCAACATGGATGATGATAATGGAAAAATTTGAAACAGAAATATACTCAAGTTGACTCTACTATACATTCACACAACTGGTCGATTAAATTCAGCCAAATGTAACTCAGCCACCACACCATGTTCATGTTTGTAACGTTTCCTGTCATAGAGTCACGTTTCTCTGTTCCATTGTTCGTACGTAGCTTTTCGTAATAGTATATTTAGTTGCATTTTTAGATTAAATTGAAAATGACGCGAAAATTTTTATTGTTTTATATTATGCATTAAACACCGCTGGTCGAAATTCGAAACCAGAACACTCAAATTGACGTTTTTCATTGTTAAAAATTCTCGCGTCATATTCACTTTAAATTCTTCATGTGAATGGCCCTGGGGTAGTCATGGTCTTTTGCTCCCCTTGGCATCGTTTTGTAGTATTGTATTGTAGATCGTTCGTAGTCGTAGGTAATTCGTAAATCGTAAATTTTATATTGAATTTATAGAAAAAAGAATTTGGACGGTGATATTTCAGATCCATTATGTAATCAAGATGGATAATCGTTCTTTCTATGTAAGCCTAACATCAATTGTGAAACGGCCTCCCAAAAGAAACAATGGGACGAGACTCGATGACAAGAGATTTTACGAAAATGGACTTTGTTGTTAAGTGATGGTTTACTAGTTCTGTGGTGATTCATTCATTCATTCATTCATTCATTCATTCATTCATTCATTCATTCATTCATTCATTCATTCATTCATTCATTCATTCATTCATTTATTTTAAATATTTAAATCACGGTGGCCCCATCAACCAAGAGTGGCTGCTTTTCAGGGGGCCGTGATCTTAATCGAATCGACTATTTGTGTGAATGTATTGCAGAGTCAATTCGAGTATATTTCTGTTGAGGTCATTTGGAAGATATCTATCACCATACAATAAAAGTTGCGTCAAAACCTCATTTGAAAGATAGATGTATCCATTTGGTTGTATTAGCTCAAACTCTTTGGCGAGAAGATTTCAACGTTCAACCTTACAAGAGGGGTAGAGCAACAGGAAATAATTAGGATCAAAGTACACCAAGCAAAATCGTAGCAGATAATCAAAAGAATTGCTGAAAATCGCAAAAGCCCCAAAAAATACAACTAATTAGTCATTGTTTTCTAAATTAGCTTCTATACCTGGTGAGTAAAAAAAAAACGCTCGGCGTTTGAAAGGCTAATGCCCCTTGAATATATAGGCAATGATACTTTACAATATTTGATTGAATAGCTAACATTTTCAATTATTTTAAGAAATTTTCCTGCCTAAAATCGCTCACTCCTTTCAGATTCTGTAGGCAACTTTCCAAAATAAGTTCCTTTGAGAAACCTTAAAAAACGTGCTAAAATTACAAGCAAAGGTTCCTAATGTTTTTACCTCACAGCGATGACTTCCAGCACGCTTTAGCACATGCTTTCGTTTTGGCGGGTTGAGGAGTCTTCCCCCTAGAATGAATAACTTATTCAGGGGAATTCCATTCTCCCATGAGAACAAAATACATGAGCAAATCCAAGAGTCATTATTGCTAGGAAGGAGAACAAAGGGAAATTTTGCTTGCTGTTTTTGCTCATTTTCGCAGGTTTTCGAAAGGGGCTCTCTGCAGAAACTCTCCTATTTCGACCGGAAGGAATGACCGATTAAAGCTGGGTAACTAACTGGACCTTATTTGACATATTGGGGATAAAACAAGACATTTTTCAACATTGAAGCTGATTGAAGCTGGGTAAATAACTGGACCTTATTTGACATATCGGGGATAAAGCAAGACATTTTTCAACATCATTGCTTTAATATTGAGGGATCAGGATTTTTTCAAACGCCGGGCGTTATTATTGACTCACCCGGTATGATTCAGCGACCACATTTGAATTAAGAGTGTAACCGGTACGCTACTGGCCAATACGTCCAATCCTTATTTTCAAGGCCATCTATTTTCATGTTACTGGTGAGTTTGAATTAACGGTCTCCATTTGAAAGGCTAGTATTCCCTGGATATCAGTACGATGTTATTGGTAAATGCATCATTTAATGGTAGACATTTTATGATCTATTTTTAAACTTACCTTATTGAAATCGGTCACTCCTTTGTGAAAAGATAGGAGATTTTCTCGAGAAATGTCCTCCAAGATATTTCATCACATGCTCAAATTCACGAACAAATTTTCATAATATTTTTCTCTTACCTGGGCCTTGCAGCAATGACTTCTACACGCATTTTTACATCAGTGTAAGTCTAGAAATCAACAAAATGCAATATTCTGTGCCGTCCACAGTAGAAATAGACATGACATCATTAGGTTCTGGCTATGAACTGCACTTAAAAATTACTTTAACAACAATCTACATGAGAACAAAAAGAAAAAGAAACAAACCAAAACAAAAACAAAATTTAAGCACTTTGTGTACTATGACACCATCCCGTTTTGAAAGGCACTAGCATGCGACAGTTTAGGTGCTTGCATTGATGTGAAAAGAAGTTTGTACTGGTAACGCCTGTAAGATGGTTGAGGTCTGAGTTTTCAAGAAGTAATGCCATGTTTCACAGAGAGCTTACTTCAACCTACTCTAAACATAGATAAGTAAGAGATCGCTGATAATTTGGTCTCCAAAGAACTCCCAAAAGGAAAATCCTGCAAACCAAAGCTGCCCCAGGTCACAGAGCCGCCACTCCGCCGCCGACTACCGCAATCGAGACACGGCCCAAAAGAACCGAGTGAGCACCAGAAAGCCCCTTTCGAAGACCTGCAAAAACGAGCGAAAACAGCAAGCAAAATTTCCCTTTGTTCTCCTTTCTAGCAATAATGACTCTTGGATGTGTTCGTGTATCTTGTCCTCATGGGAGAATGGAATCCCCCTGAATAAGTTATTCACACTAGGGGGGAAGACTTTTCAACCCGCCAAAACGAAAGCACATGCTAAAGAGTGCAGAAAGTCTTCGCTGTGAGGTAAACACATTAGGGATTTTTGCTTGTAATTTTAGCACGTTTTTTGAGGTTTCTCAAAGTCTAAATTTTAGAAAATCGCTTACAGAATCTGAGCGGAGTGACGTAGTTTTGCCAGAAAAATTTTAGAAATATTCCAACATGTTAGCTATTCAAAGAGACATTGCAAAATATCATTGCTTATATATTCAGGCAGCAGTAGTCTTTCAAACGTCGGGCGTTTTTTCTGACTCACCCGGTAGTGATGGCAAGACAGCGAGAAAAATTGAAAAAATATTCAATGCTTCTGCTTTTAACTAGAATATGAACTATTCAAGTCGGTGAAGTACTGTTGGTGCTATGAAATTTTTGAAAGTGGGAGCTTTTTTCTGGCTCTCCTGGTATTGTGCAATGTCATGCGACTAATGACGATGAGTCCCTTATATACCAGCGGTAAACCTTGCTCAACAGGGACTCATAACAAAACATTGAAAAACTTGGACCAATTTTAGGCGCTCGATCGATCGCGGAAAGAAAATGCTATAAAAGCCACGTTAAGCAGACGTTTCATCAAAGAAACTTGGTATAAATCTGAAGAAGGAAGCTCTTTTTTCCTGGTTAGTCCAAAATAAATCTTTCAACGCTATATATTCCGAGTTTGTAAGACCAAAACAAACCAGAGAAATCTACTACTACCTGCTGCAGCAATAGACTGACGACGTGATTCCTTGTATTCGTTCAGCATTCATAATCTGATGTTGTAATTTCACCCATACAAAGGACTCCCGACCAAACGGATTCTAAACAGGGACTAAAATCTTACGAAAAACCAGAAGAAACTTAGAAGATCTGCCATCCTACGAACGTCGAAAGAAAATTCGAACGTCCCTTCGAAGGTCACTTTGAGCGTTGCTTCGCTTCGAGAAGTCGAATTTTGAACTAATGAGCCAAGCAAGCGCTACACATTGGCAAGTGGGTTGACCATATTAAGAAAGTAGCAATCTGATTGGTCGCGCCGTGAACGCGGCGGACTTGGCCTAATTAGTCCCTGTATTGAAACGTAAGGACATAAGTCCCTCAACTGAAGCGATAACAACAACAACAACGAGCGTAAGTTAGAGGGACTTATATAATGCAGTCTACTGCAGCAACTTCGCTCAAAACGTAGTCAACTGGATCATTCGAATTGAAAATTCGGCAGCATTGTTCTTGCCAAATCTCGCAATCTGATGGGTACTGTAGAAATTGCGAAGTTTGGGTCTAAATAGGGCCAGGTTTTTCAGAGTAATATTATGAGTCCCTGTTGACTAAAGCGCCATTATCCAGTCCAAGAACACAGGGAAACAAGAGACTCATCGTCACAAGTCTTATGTGATACACGTGTTTTATAAGAAACTGGTTCATAAGAAACTAGTGTTTAGATTGTCAAATTTTAAGAAACTCTGATGCCATTCTGAGAAAGCGTAAGAAACTTTTATAGCTTAAATTCAAGTATACTATGGCAAACGCATCGTTGAACTTTTTTTTTCTTGAGTAATACCATTTAACATTTAATGTTTTGAACGTAATTGAGCACCGCTTATTCCCATCTTATGCTTTAAATTTCGATAAACATATCCATTCCTCGTTTTGTTATGGCCTAGTCCTCCAGTTATCCAGCCAAAATCTTGTTCAATGTTGTCCTCAGGTTTGAATTAATTTATCAAGGACAGCAACAAAGCAACACTTCATTTTACTGTTAAATAAAAATTAGACAAACAGACAATTATTTTCCCGCCAAAACAACCGGCAGGGAAATCCTTAAAAAGCTGATGTTTTGTTTATGCAAATTTTGTTGCTTGAGTTACATGACATTTTGGCCGCCATTTTGGATACAGTGGTGCAATACTTATGTGAGTAAGTGTATTATGACCTTATCCAAGTTTCTTGTAAAGTAGGTGCATGCTCTTGAACCTGTGACAAATTTTTGATTATTATTGTCGTTGATCTAGGTAACAGAGCAAGAGCAAGTTATTCAAACGAAAAACAAAGAATTAGAAGATGCATATCGTGTGAAAAAGAGGACCATTGACTTACTTCCTGATGCTGAGAATAATATTGCAAAGCTTGAGGTTTGTTCTTGTTTCTATATGTTTTTGTTTATCTCAAATGCATATTGTGTGAAAAAGGAGACTATGGACTTACTTCCTGACCCCGAGGATGACATCGCAAAGCTTGAGGTATGTTCTTGTTTCTATATGTTCTTGTTTATCTCAAATGCATATTGTGTGAAAAAGGAGACTATGGACTTACTTCCTGACCCCGAGAATGACATCGCAAAGCTTGAGGTATGTTCTTGTTTCTATATGTTCTTGTTTATCTCAAATGCATATTGTGTGAAAAAGGAGACTATGGACTTACTTCCTGACCCCGAGAATGACATCGCAAAGCTTGAGGTATGGTCCTGTTTCTTTATTTTGTTGTTTTACGATGGGCGATAACGCACCAATTGTTTGGAAAGGGAAGGCAATAATGATATATTTCTCACCCATTAGTTGCGTAGTTATCGTTTCTATCTGCATCTGGCGGCCCTGGGAACGAGATTGGTATATAGCCTTCTCTGTTCTTTTTCCTTGAAACTGACATTCTTAAGTCCCACAATGATATTTTTGAGAAATAACAGGTAAGATTGATCAATAAAACCATTTTCATCTTTTGTGCTATTGAAATTCGGGACAAACGACAATAACCTATTGAACCTAAATCTGGTATGTGGAATTAAAATGTGACCTGTTCCTGCAGGCTCTCTTCTTACGTTTGATATCATTTTGAAGCCTGCCCCCATGCTATACTTCAAATATTAGGTAGCAATTTAGGAAAAACTCCTTTCAGAGGTACACTGTCATGGCGTTCATCGAGATAAAAGACAATCCAAAAGAATAGAATGAGATGACATTCAATAAATCCTATGTACATCGATTTTCATGAAGGTTAGATGGATTTGGCTTCCTTTATTCGGGAAGAAAGTCTGATACAATAGCACAAGTCTTGTTGAATACCCAGTTTATTAATTGAAATTGAGAGATCCGATCACTTTCACTGCCGTTAGGCCAACTGCGTAGGCAGGAAGTAGGAAGCATCTCAAACTTGGGAGACACGGCACTTCGAGGACACTTTTTTCCTTAAGAAAAGGAGCCATTTTCTGAAAAAAAAATGGACACTTCTTTGTTTATTGCACATTTTTTTTGGGGGGGGGGGGTACGTGTCCCCAGTGCCCCCAGTTTCTACTTCTATGTGCGTACGTTAAGCTTGGAAAAGCGTAGCACGCGGTGTTCCACAGGGGTCAGTCTTATGGCCTCTGTTATTCAACATCTACATTAATGATCATGTACTATTTATTCAAAACTCGGATATATGTAATTATACAAATAATTTTACAATCTATACCTGCAATAAGAACCTACACAATATAGTTCATAAGCTTGAAAATGATTGTAGTATAGCTTTAGAATGGTTTGCCGACAACTTTATGAAGTTAAATGCAGATAAATACCATTTGTTGGTTCTTGGGTAGAGATATGACTATGCTGTTACTGTCAGGATTGGAAGTGCCGAAGTTGTAACCAGCTCTGAAGAGAAACTTCTCGAAGTTCAAATTGACAGCAAACTTTCCTTCGATAATCATGTTTGCAAACTGTGTCATAAGGCTAGCAATAAAGTTTATGCACTTGCTCTCGTATCACTATAAATGGATCAGAGAAAATTAAAAACTCCCATGAGGGCATTCATTACTAGTCAGTTTTCAATACAGGAACGGGCTTTGGGAATGGCTTATACGGATGCCAAATCTACTTATAGTGAACTATTAGAGAAGGACTGTGCCGTTACCATTCATACAAAAAACCTTCAATTACTTATGACTGAGATGTACAATACCAGAAATGACCTGACTCCTTCTTCCATGCAGGAAATTTTCTGTGAAAGTGAAAGTCACTACAATTTACGTAACAACGAATTCGTTCAACCTGGGGTGAGATCTGTCGGTAATGAGGCAGAAAGCGTCAGAGTTAAAGGTCCACAGTTATGGCAAATGTTATCGCAAACAATGCGAAATTCAGGATCCCTTGCTCAGTTTAAAGCAAATATTAAAAGTGGAAGGGAGAAAACTGTCCATGCAAGCCGTGTCGCACTGTTGTTCCGAACTTGGATTTAATGATATCTTTAGAAATTTTTTATTGTGTACTTTGATGAATTGTGAATAGGTTTAATGATTTTGTTTCTTTTATCTGCACTTTGTAATTTACAGGGTGTCCCAGAAAAACGCAACAGGTTTAAAAAATTCTGATGGAAACTGTTTCATACTCATTTTCAAACGAGTGCCTTCATTGAAATCTGCAATAACTGGAATGAATTTTGATATATTTTCCAATATTTTAAGGGACTTGGTTGTGAAGTTAAAAATCAGCAAACTTCAAAATTGCCCATAAGTGAAAACCAGAGCTACTGCATTAGCAATGGTGAATCATAATGTCAAATTATAAAACATGACAATCCTAGCAATTACCGAAGATTGCTGACAAGTACACCACACACAAGTCAACTGAGCATTGAACAGACACTTTTTTATAAAGGACTCGGTCAAGACACAGTTGCTTTTCCTAAGATCACCAGGCCATTGTTAGAGTTATACTTTCAACTGGAAATGAACATCGAAAGCTCTCTTGACACCAGATAGCTCATAAATCAGCAGAGTAAAGGATCCCTTTGTCGCAGTTTCTTGATCAAATTGATTTTATGTGCCCCGCTGGAAATTATTTGGCGCTTTAAGAACAGTTGGAAAATAAGGCCTAACAACATCAATTTAATTAAGTTCAATTCAATGAGCGTAAGCTAAGGGTCCTTATGGATTGAGGCTTTCACCTTGTACGGAGCTAGACTTCTGACGATGAGTCCCTTGTATCCCTGCGGTAATCCTTGCTCAAGAGGGACTCATAATGAAACAGTGAAAAACCCGTTCCTATCTCCTGCATTCGATCATGATTCGATCGATCGAATCAGGATCGAACGAGCGCCGTAGGTCCGTTCAACGGTCACTCCTCGGAAAGAAAATGCGATAAAAACCACGTTGAGCAGGCGTTTCATCAAAGAAACTTGGTATAAATCTGAAGAAGGAAGCTCACTTCACCTGGTGAGTGCAAAACAAGTCTGTCAACGCTACATTTTCCATGTTTTTAAGACCAAAACAAACCAGAGAAAACTTCAGCCACCTGCCGTAGCAACTTTGTTCAAAATCTAGTCAACTGTATCATTCGAATCGAGAATTCGACAGCATCATTTTCTGCCAAATCTCACAATCTGATTGGTACTGGAGGAATTCCGAAGTTTGGGCCTAAACAGGGCCAGGTTTTTCAGAGCAATGCTGTGAGTCTCTATTGCCCAAAGCATAGCGCCATCATCAAGTCAAAGAGCACAGGACAACAAGAGACTCATCGTCATCAGTCTAGAGTCTCTATTGCCCAAAGCATAGCGCCATCATCAAGTCAAAGAGCACAGGGCAGCAAGAGACTCATCGTCATAAGTCTAGTGAGGAGCCGGTCTGGCAAGATGGAAACACCAATCACTAACCCTCATACTGATGGTTAAGTGTGCTACTACCACTGAGCCATTCCCGCAAATTGTCTCATTCTGATCTGAATGAGGCTGAAAGGAAAGCTCCCTGCTTATTCTTAAGAAAAGATTTCTTTCTGTAGAAGAGGTTTGGATTTTCTCGACGTTTTTGCGACCCGTCCGGATTAAAACTTGCATTCATAGTTCAGTTTGGCAGATGTTTTAACTGCTAAAAACTTTCAAAATTCAATGAACATTGCAGTTGTAGACTCGTTGCTTAGAGTTGCACAGCGAATTGCAAAATGTAAACGTTGGAATGATTTCGACGCACAAATCTTTGACCAAGTCATTGGAGAATGATGTAAGGTGCACATCTGCGTGTTCTGCTCTCGGAATGTAAGCATAGCTGTGAATTATTGCAGTTGTCCGACGGCCGCTGTAAACTTCGCCTGCTGTTTTTTAAATCTCGCAGGTTTTCCTTCTCATCAATTAATCATAGCTTTGAAGGAAAGAAAATCGTTTGCACGTGCCTTGTCGGATCATTCGTGAATAGAAGTTGCGGGAAAGTGTTTCCAATGTGTTCGAAACCTGTTCATTGTGAATTCAGTTGCAATCGTCTATCGAGTTTGCTCGTAGTAATTATAAGTGGAAACATATCCGTTACAAGATAAAGGCTACTATCAGAAGTTCGCCGATTATACCAAAGTTGACGTGAAACAGAACCCAGGTGAAGCGACTTTTATTGAAAATCAGAGCGAAACCTCTGTGACTTGCTACCAGAAAGTATTTTCGAATACTACCCGGTACTCGCTACCAGCAGAAATATTCTCTGATTGTTATTTAAGCTGACGTGAAACAGAACTCAAGGAAAGGAAAGCATCTTTCATTGATAGTTAGAGTGAAGCTTCCGTTACGTGCCGCTAGGAACAATTTTCCACTCCTAGTTTTTTAACTCATAGCACTGTTCTAAACACTCTCCGATTGTGATCAAAGCTGACGTGAAACAGACGTCAGGTGAAACAATCTTTATCGAGAATCAGAGCGAAACGCCAGTGGCTTGCCGCCAGAAACTATCTTCGAATCCTACCAGTGCAAGTCATATCGTTGTTTTCTTTGCTGTGACCAAAGTTACCGAGATTCAAAGACAAACTAAAGGCAAAGGCATAAAGGTGCTATTCGGAATAGCGGCCCAGATTGCTATCTCAAGCTACATTTCCATCCTTGGCAACGAGAAGAGACCGAAGGGAGACCGAAATAATTGCAGAATACTTTCAAACTATAACTTACTTTCAAGCGTTACGTTGTTGGAAAGGAGGTTTATGATCACACAGACATTCCAAGAGTCTTATTCTTAGCTTTGACTGAGAAACTCTATTGGGGCAAATTTTCCCTCTTATATGACTCCGAAAATGAATCTAACGCGGCTAGTTGCTCTAACGGAAATTCACCAATGGAATGTGGAGCACGTTCGAGGGCAAATTCGTGGTCGAAAATCGGGATATCTTCGAGAACGAATTCATTTTCGGAGAATGAAGTACTGAAAGATTTTAACACTGATAATGTGAAAACGGCAGGAAAAGTTTCACATCAACGAATGGGCAGATCTTCAAGAACAAACTTATTTAGTGAGAATGAAAAGTTGAAAGATTTTCCAGCAGAGAATGGGAAAACTTCATGGATTAACTCCTACGCAGGAATGGGCAGATCCTCAAGAACGAATTCGTTTAGCGAAAGTGAAAAGTCAAAAGATTTCTCAACTGAGGCCCTGAAAACATCAAGAAACTCATCACGAACGAGCTCTTTTACGGATCTTGAAAAATTTAAAGATTGTCAAACCGAACCGGGGAAAACGTCAGGCAAACCTTCGCCAACAGAAATCGGAAGAACTTCTCGAACAAGCTCCTTTGCAGAGCTTGGAAAAACTTCTAGAACAAATTCTCTGTCAGACTTTGATGTGAAAAAGAGAAAGACTCCTGAACCTTGCAAGGCCAATAAAATTTCGAAAGAAGTTAGCTTTAATATGGATTTAAATGTTTATATTGAGCCAAGACAGAAACATTCGAAACGAAAAGAATATAACAGAGAGAAAATACTTGCACGTAGAAAGGCAGTCAGTATTGTAGACAGAAACAGTTTTGAAGTTTTAAGGGTTTTGTCTATGTATACTTCTTGGAGACAAGCTCAGATGCGAAAAGGAAGAGAGTATGAAGACTTTGGTGATTTTCTTGACAGAGCTTCTCCTAAATTGTATGAAAAATTTTTCATTGAAAATGCTAATTTGTTCTAAGCAATTTTTATTTTTCTCTGTATTGATGTTCTCTCGTTTTAATGCAGGACTTGAAACCTTTCTTTGAAAACTTACTTTATTTTGACATTGCTGAAGAACCATATCAGTGCTCTTTTTGAAGCAACCACTTATTTACCTTTTCTCTGCCGTAAATCAGGAACCACATGTCAGGTTGACTGATACAAGGTCTCAAACTCTAAGTTGAAGCCTGACCTATGCAGCTGTGTAAAAATGAGCTGATTGAATATACAGCTCCTCCAAAGCGGCCACGCAAACGGGGCGCAACTTTTCGGGAAACCCTGTGGCTCTATCGATGTTAAAAGGCTAATGAAGAAACACCATTATTTTGAAATGACCGTTACTGCCTCGTTTCGATAAAGCACAGGCAAAAAGCACTTGTGTATCAAATGAAAAGTCAGTTAATGCTTGGCCAAAGCAAGAATAGAAATAGCCCCTATGTACAAAGTCGATATGGTCTCCAACTGTTCTCATGGTATTCATATTGGTAAGACTTTGTTCTGTCACACCAAGCTTCTCAAAACACTGCTTTGAGCCTCGAATTACCGTTGCTCATCATCAATGTCCAAATATGTGTCCAGTAGTATGTTGAATGAATTGTATAAATTGTACGTAAGAACCCATTTAGATTACTACGATGTAATTTACCATGTTCCGCAAAGAGATGATTGCTCTTGAAATTACTTGATGAAAAAACTCGAATCTATGCAACTCTCTGCTGCCATAGCAGTGACAGGAACTTTGAGAGGTGCATCTTACGAAAGGCTGTACAATGAACTTGGATGGAAATCGTTGAGCTCTAGAAGATTTTTTCATTTCATTTTTAAATATTTAAACAGGTTACAAATTTCAGTATGACATAACTGTTTTACAAATCGACCTGTGCATAAACAGAAAAGCCTAAATTAAAGATAATTATGATATAATATACAAAAGAGCATAATAAAACTAAAGATGAAAGTAAAATGTACCTCTCATATGGATTTTTTGAAGGTAGCCAGGGACGGTGCCAATTTAGTTTCCTTATTCAGCTCATTCCATAATTTTGCTCTGCGATAAGAAAATTCTTTTCGGCCTGTGTGCTCGTTCTTAGCAGTGGTATCTGCAAGTTTGTTTCGGTAGAGCGAAGGATGCGATCACGAAGGATGGATGCGAGCGTAGATGGAGTAGACGTTTTATTCTTTTCGATAAATTCATCAGTATCTTGACCCCTGATGACACAAGGGACCCTATTCCACCATTGCATGAATCATGTAATGTCTGAAGGAAGCTTGCAACGAAATAACCGAATTGGCATATTGCCATGTTAAGATCTAATCCTACAAACCTACACGTGCAATTACTGTATTTGCTTACAGGCTACCATCGCTTGTACCTTCATTTGCCGTATGTATTTTATAATTCCTTTTTCTGCAGTTTTATTTAGTTTTAATTACTTTTAGAATGGACGCAGGGTAGGCATAGTATCTCGCTCCTTGTGGCATCATCTCTGTAGTATTGTAACATAGTTTTTACATATTGTTATTAGTAATGCGCTTTTAAAATTTTTAATGGAGTGTAGAAAAGAATCGCCTTTTTGCACAATCACTAATTTCGTTGTATATATGACTCTTTTTCCAAAGGGCGTTCAAAATGAAAGAAGTAAATCACAAAAACGTGCTGTAAAATTATGAGTCCCAGTATGAGTGGAGTCGGTTTGGTGTTAGTACTTATGTTTGATGAGCGATTACTGGGACTCATCAGTGGACTCATCGTAGTCAGTCTAGGTTTTCCTGTAACCTGGTGCCGACAATGACAAAGTGAATAGGCTATGATGTTTTTCTCTTCCATAGTGATACATACTGTGCATCAATGCTGGTCTCTCATTGCCACCTCGTTGAAAATCAAAGCACAATGATTGCCTTGCAAACATATGTTTCAATTTTTTTTCGATCAATCACTCTTAGTGGTTGAATATACCAAGGGGTGATATTGCACCTATGCTTTGATTGAGTATTTGTAGTTACATTGACTTTGTTTCCTTCTTTGTCTCGTCTGAACTCCTGTCTTTCATTGGATTTAGCGCAACCGCTTTTTGTCGTTTTTATTTGGTCATTCGAATCGATTCCCCAAGCATGCCTTGGTTTTTAGTCCTCCTTCGTAAAAGAAAATGTTTCATACCGAGGGGCACTTCACTCATTCAAAAAAGGGATTTTACGAGTTGTGATAGATTTTCTTTAAACAGAAGGATATTTGCCAAAGGTGCACGAGATTTATGGGACTAAAATTCGCCTCGTTTCAAGCCGCAAACCACACTAAGAAGTTTTGTGTGGCTTGCGGTTTGAAATATTTTCTTCTGCTAAGAAGCACGGAAAGGCAGGTAGAAAAGGGGTTGAGTTCTAATGGCTAAGGGCAGGCAACGAAAAGCTGTTGGACTACATTCAGTCAAAGACACGAGTTGAGGCGAAATAGATGAGGAGGCATAATCAAGACAAGGTGAAACAATATTTAATCAAAAATTGTATGAAATTGTGCAAGTCCTGACACCTTCGAATATGCACCAACAAATACAAGAGACAGATTGGGAGCTTCCGTATCAAAACATGAGTGGGCTTCATGGGGTACTTTCTAATGTGAAAACACGTAGCTACGATTGGATCCATTGGATATGCTATGTGGATTAGATATATACGTGATGGGTTGCATTAGGCTGGATGGGATTGGATTGGATTGGATTGGATTGGATTGGAATGGATTGTATTGGATTAGATTGGATTGGACTGGACTGGATAGACACTGTCAGTAATGAATGAAGAAGAATATTTTGGTGTCAGTGGCATCATTGACTTGACAGGTAGATAGTGTAAGAGAAGGCATAAATAGTCATTACTAGGGATATTTCATACACATGACATCGTATAGATATTACCGGAGGTGGGGGCGGGGGTACTCCCATACTTGAATAGACGGGATGTGCTGCTCAACAGGGTTTCATTTTACGTTAAGAAACCTTGCGACAGGGTGCCCTTTTCTGATAAAAGTTATGCGACAGCTTACAACAATTGATAAGAAAATTATTCGATAGGGTATCGTTTTGAAGGACATCGTCAGTCAGTAAGGAATGCCAAAGAGTATTTTTGTTTCAGATCATTGATTTGGCAAGTACATTAATTTCCAAAATTTTCGGACGTTTTAATTTTCGGACAAATGAGTTATCCGAAAAAATAATTGTCCGAAAATTTAAGTGTCCGAATTTTTTAGTGGTCCGAAAATTTAATTGTCCAAAAAGTTAAGGGTCCGAAAATTTAATTGACTGGCAAATCACAATAACAAAAAATTTCTTTGGATAAGAAATGAAATTCTGTTATAAGATTACTATTCTTCTAATGGAGGAACGTTGGAAATCTCAATGAAGGACAGGCAATGTCTCAATGAAAGAAAAACATCATAATTTTCAGTGAACTTGAAGATTGTGACGGATCTTATGACATTGATTTGAAATCCTGGAGTGCTGAAATTCTGATCATTTAGGAAACTCTCAGCACTGACTCAAATTCTGAGTTCCTAACAAAAGACGTATATTTAACCTCAATAATTGTTGTTTTGTTACTGTCATTATTGTTGATGTTATTGTTGTTACATGAGGGATATGTCTTTTTGCCCCAGCTTTAATTCATGATCATCCTTATAATGCTTGTATTTTACACTTGATTACCATGCTGGTTTCCGTTTTGAGACAAAGAGTGAAGAAATTTTGCTATATCTGGTGTATGATTTGCCTACTCATTATCAAATCGTATATGTCGGAAATTTTATTCACCTGTTTGAAATTGTCCGAAATTTTGTCAGAAATTGTCCGAAATCGATAATAATTTCGTGCGAAAATTTTTGTCCGAAAATTAAATGTCCGAAAATTAAACGTCCGAAAATTTTGGAAATTAATGTATGTATTGTAAGAGAAGGCAATAAATAGTCGCTGCCAGGGATATTTATACAAATGACATAGTATGGACATTATTACACTATAAAACAATGATTGTACTGAAGTAAACATATTGCATGCAATGAACATCATGTTTTTGAAAAACATATCGTTAGTCGGTAACAAATACTAAAGAGTATTTTTGTCAGTGACATCATTGATTTCGCAGGTGATTATTGTATGAGACGGCAAGAGATAAAGTAGCCTGTAAGAATGTTTTGTGTATATCACATCATATAGGTATTGTTACAGGGCAAGGTTGGATTGAAGAAATAGTTTTATTGGTGTCATTAATGTTATAATATACATATTGTGCTAGAGACATCAGGTGAATATGGTATGAGAAGGCAAGAGATAAAGTAGCCAGTAACAATACTTTGTGTACATCACATCATATAGGTATTGTTATAGGGCAAGGTTGTATTGAAGTAATAGTTTTATTGGTGCTATTAATGTTAGAATATACATATTGTGCTAGAGACATCAGGTGAATATGGTATGAGAAGGCAAGAGGTAAAGTATAGATATTTTGTGTATATCACATGATATAGGATAAATCATAAGCTCTTTTCTGTTGACTATGTAAATGTAATAAAGAATTTCAAAAATATAGAATGCTCATATGACGTTTCGCTTTCGCTTCATCAGAAATAAACTTTACAATAATTTGGGGCCTGTCTATAAACCTAAATTACAATGGGGTCACATGGGTACAATGACTTAACGGTGGGCCGACCTATTACACTCTGTCAAAATGAAAATGGATTAAAAGGAGGAGAGGGCCGAAAATAGGGAAGACAATAGTTGAGAATAAAGGCGGTGTACCGAGGAGCAGATGAATGGCACCGTCTGTCCCCGAGGGAGGCAACAAATAACAACGATATACGATGGAAATTAAGAGGTTACCGGACAGGTGACGGGCACAATAGGTGCAGGCCCCTTGACATGTTGACATACACAAAAATCGACAAGAAATGGAAAACATATACAACCAAAAATAGAAATTGTACTAAACTGCGGAGAAGCGGTAGCTCTAAGAATCCACAAGTCTGACATTGAGCCCCTTAGGTGCAAAAGTATCCAACTTAAACTGCCAAAAACCTTCCTTAACCCTTGAATCCCCAAACAACTTATCAAGAACCTGAAATGTAACGTCCTTAAGAAAACCGTGATGTCCTACCTCCGAAAAATGCCTGAAAAAGTCTGCCTGATTAACAAGTTCTCCCTTATCAAACCTCCTACTGCACGACTTGTAATTGTTAAACCTAGTGCGGAAGGGGGTAAACGTGCTGCCTACATACTGCATCCCACAAACCTTTCAACTTAAAAGATAGACGACACCAGATGAATCACAATCAAATCTAGAAGTAATCCTATATTCTTTACCAGTAACATGACAAACAAACTTATCCCCCTCCGACATATGCTCACAAACTTGACAGCGAGATTTGCCGCATTGATAACAGCCTTTAAGCTGATCTTCCTGCTGCAATGGAGCAAGCTTAGTTCTGACCAGATTGTCCTTGAGATTTTTGGCGCGTCTAAAGGAAACAAGCCGCTTATTGGGGAACACCTTCCTGTGCTCCTCAGACGCATCCAACATATGCTGAAGCCTGCTCACAATATTGTAGATCAGATTAAAGGCTGGATGATACGTAACAACAAAAGGGATACGTTCCCCCCGACCCCGATTAAGTCCCCCATTCTGATTTAATAACATGTCCCTATCCATTTCCTTGACCCTATCAACCTGTTCCCGAACAAAACCCTCCTCATAACCCCTATTAGTTAACCATCCAACCAGTTCCTCTGACTTTTCCTGAAAGCTACCATCTTCAGAACAAATCCTACGTCTTCTGAGTGCTTGACCATACGGTATTGCCTTCTTTGTGTGCCATGGGTGACAGGACCCCTTGTGCAAATACTGATGTGTATCAGTCGGTTTGCAGTAGAGGTCCGTCTCCAGGGCACACCCTTTCCTTAAAACCCTAACATCTAAAAAGCTAACCTCGTCTCTGGAACTCGCAGAAGTAAACTTTATAGTTTGATGGAAATTATTGACGTATTCCAGGAAACTATCCAGTTTACTCTGACCATGAGTTGATGATGATCAATGTGAGTAATGCTGTTTCCGCTTCATTTATCACACTAGTCCAACACTCTCTGAAATAATTGCTAATGTTGCCTTGAATTGATGGGTGTTTCTTGACTCGTAATCCACGAGGCATAGTATTAATTAAGGGGTCCTGTCACCCATGGCACACAAAGAAGGCAATACCGTATGGTCAAGCACTCAGAAGACGTAGGATTTGTTCTGAAGATGGTAGCTTTCAGGAAAAGTCAGAGGAACTGGTTGGATGGAGGGTTTTGTTCGGGAACAGGTTGATAGGGTAAAGGAAATGGATAGGGACATGTTATTAAATCAGAATGGGGGACTTAATCGGGGTCGGGGGGAACGTATCCCTTTTGTTGTTACGTATCATCCAGCCTTTAATCTGATCTACAATATTGTGAGCAGGCTTCAGCATATGTTGGATGCGTCTGAGGAGCACAAGAAGGTGTTCCCCAATAAGCGGCTTGTTTCCTTTAGACGCGCCAAAAATCTCAAGGACAATCTGGTCAGAACTAAGCTTGCTCCATTGCAGCAGGAAGATCAGCTTAAAGGCTGTTATCAATGCGGCAAATCTCGCTGTCAAGTTTGTGAGCATATGTCGGAGGGGGATAAGTTTGTTTGTCATGTTACTGGTAAAGAATATAGGATTACTTCTAGATTTGATTGTGATTCATCTGGTGTCGTCTATCTTTTAAGTTGTAAGGTTTGTGGGATGCAGTATGTAGGCAGCACGTTTACCCCCTTCCGCACTAGGTTTAACAATTACAAGTCGTGCAGTAGGAGGTTTGATAAGGGAGAACTTGTTAATCAGGCAGACTTTTCAGGCATTTTTCGGAGGTAGGACATCACGGTTTTCTTAAGGACGTTACATTTCAGGTTCTTGATAAGTTGTTTGGGGATTCAAGGGTTAAGGAAGGTTTTTGGCAGTTTAAGTTGGATACTTTTGCACCTAAGGGGCTCAATGTCAGACTTGTGGATTCTTAGAGCTACCGCTTCTCCGCAGTTTAGTACAATTTCTATTTTGGGTTGTATATGTTTTCCATTTCTTGTCGATTTTTGTGTATGTCAACATGTCAAGGGGCCTGCACCTATTGTGCCCGTCACCTGTCCGGTAACCTCTTAATTTCCATCGTATATCGTTGTTATTTGTAGCCTCCCTCGGGGACAGACGGTGCCATTCATCTGCTCCTCGGTACACCGCCTTTATTCTCAACTATTGTCTTCCCTCTTTTCGGCCCTCTCCTCCTTTTAATCCATTTTCATTTTGACAGAGTGTAATAGGTCGGCCCACCGTTAAGTCATTGTACCCATGTGACCCCATTGTAATTTAGGTTTACAGACAGGCCCCAAATTATTGTAAAGTTTATTTCTGATGAAGCGAAAGCGAAACGTCATATGAGCATTCTATATTTTTGAAATTCTTCACATGATATAGGTATTGTTACAGGGCAATGCTTACTTTTTTGCTCATTTTCTGAATTGGAAAATAGGACTCCCAAGGATATACTCATCTTATTGACTGTTCTTGTACCTTAAGTTTTCCTCCGTGTTTACAAACTCTGCATTTTCCTTTGTTATGTCCATTTTGCAGTAATGATACCAATATATACCAATTATATTAATTGGTTCTGTTTTTGTCATTTCGGCCCTTTTTGATTACAAAGTCCAACTTTGTAATCTAAGAGGGGACTCGATGTCAGTAAGAAAGAAAGTAAGTCAGTCACGCTCGTTAATGCAATTGATTAACCATTTTTTTGTGGCAATTAGCACTGAAATAAAGAAAGCGCACAGAAAGTGCATACGACTCAGAAGTTTCCTGCGATCCTATAGCAAAATTTGACGTCGGCTTACCCTGCGTTTACACGATGCCGGCACATTTTGAAAACGGTGAAAAAATTTCGACGAATAGGACTCCTGTTCACATGAAAACGGCACTTTTTTTGATGGCAGATTTTGAAAACGGAAGATTTTGAATACTTAACTCTAACCGACACATTTTGGAAACGGCATCGTGTAAACACCTGAAAATGATGAAAACAGAACAGTTTTAGACGCTTTTGGAACGAGACTGATCGACTCTTAGGGTGTAGGTACGCTTCTTTGGCATCAAAGTCTTGCAGCGAGTTTTTGCTGTCTAAGTTCTTACCGTTTTCAAATTGTTCCGGTATCGTGTGAACGCTAGCTCAAATTTTGCAGCCACCACATTATTCACCGTTTTCAAAATGTGCCGGCATTATGTGAACGCAGTCTTATTTACTGTTCAACAGATTTGATACCATATGCTTGAAATATGGCTATGACGTTTTCACTGATAGAAAAACTACCTTAGCCTGAATTTGCATAATTTCGACCAAATTAGCAACTTAATTACGTCTAGATCACGTTGAAAGTTGAGCGATCTCTTTCATCAGTGTTTCTTTTGGCAAGGTCTTTTGTTAGCCGTTAGCATGAGAGCTGAGAGCGTATGTGTCTATTTTCGAACGTTATATTTATTTATGCATGACTTCATTCTAAAACTATGAAGGGCACAGCAACTTTCGCTTGCCAAGGTGCGAAAAGTTGACATCATGGATCATTTGTGGCCTGCAGGCTTCGATAAACAATTCTTATTCTTCACCCATGCAAATTAATCTGGCAGGCAAGCTCGCAGAAAACGCAAACTTCCCGATTTGCTCAATCATAGCTGAAGACGGACTTTGTAAAAAATTGATCAGTTTGTGTACAGCTGTTGTAGAATTTGAGCCATCCTTCAGCTTAGCATAAGCGTGGATTAGTGATCCATGAGGATGAAAATGAATGTGAATTGGCGGTTTTTCGCACCAAGCTCTTGTATCGCAGAACAATCCAAGCACTGTCTACTTGGGATCAAATGTTTGTCCACCTGACTGTCCTTGCTGCAACTTGAGACGTATACATCAATGCGCCCCTTGCGGGTTGACTACCATATACACCATTTTTTGTGCCATACTTTGGAGTGCATCTTTTTGGCGCAGAAGATAAATTCTATGGTGTCAGTTTTGGTAAGATCACAAACAAACATGAATTCGTGGGTGTCATTTCAGGAAGATGATTATTTATTGTGTTGAGTTTGATCAAATTTGGTAGCCTACTTGGTAGCCTACTTGGTAGCCTACGCGTAGACCCGTTATTCAAAAGTAGAAAGGGTCTACGAAACAATAAGCAACAGCTTGCTACAGTGAGTTCCAAAATTTCTAGAACTTAATTGATGCAGCCTTTGTTGAGACGTGTTTCCCAAACTATTTGAATAGCGGATTAGGATAATTAAAGATAATTATTCGAGCGGCCGTAGCAAGATTTCACTCTTTGTTTCGTAGACCCTTTTCTTCTTTTGAATAACCGGTCTACTCGCAGGCTACCTACTTGCTTAAGATTATGGATTGTTGACAACAAGGGCAAATTTTGTAATGCAATAGCATCAGTCGCTTGGGTTCACACCCCAATTCAAAGCGATTGGCGGATGCAGACAAAAGAAATTCTCTCAACTAGAAATTCAAAACAAATGAAGCCGCAAAGTTGCCCTGAAACCAGTACGGCAAACTCTCAATTGGTGCGGGCGAAGGGAGACTTTTAAAGGCACACTGCCGTGGTGCTGATTGGATAAACAAGACAATCAAGAAGAAAAGAATTAAGCAAGGTTTAGTAATTTCACTGTACAGTGAAATTCACGAAGATGATAATGATCTGATTCCCTTTATTCTCGAAACAAAGTATGATCCAATAGCGTAAAGGCTTGGTAATTACTCCAAGGCCAGCGCTGTGTTTTTGATTTCAACACGATCACTAGGTCATAGCCACGATAGTGTGCCTTTAAGAGAAGCCATGTGCTTAAGACGAAAGGAGAAGGGTACATCTAAAGTTCTGTCTCGCGGATTTTGTTTACATCGTGCAGAAGTAAAGCGGAGGGCATTACGTCTCTTGCATATTCATTGCTCAAATGTATACAGTTACTATTCAGCTCCTGAGTTAAACAGACCAAATCCGTGAGACACAACTTCAGATTTACCCTTCTTCTTTTGTCTTAAGCAAATAACTTCTCTTAAAAGCCTCCCTTTGCCCGCACCAAGTGAGAGTTTGCCGTACTGGTTTCAGGGCAACTTGGTGGCTGCGTTTGTTTTGAATTTCAAGTTGAGAGAATTTCTTTTGTCTGCATTTTTTACTAATCGCTTTGAATTGAGGTGTGAACCAAAGCAGCTGATTTTATTGTATTACAAAATCTGCTCTTGTTATTGTTGACACAGTTTTAGGGTATAAATTTTGAAAGAACTGCATATTTAGGGTATTGTTTTTGCGAAAATTCATGAATTTTATGGTGCGATTTCAGATATCACAATGTCACGTCGACAAGTCTATTGAAGTCCCTCCCGCTTTGGGAATGCGCTGCAACACCATTGCTCTTTGATAACAGCTTTGTCAGAAACAGCTTTCTCTGGAAATTTGGCTTCTTTTCAGTTGAAAAAGTGATCTCAAAAAGTCCTTGCCTGGCTTGAAGCAAACACTTCTTGAACGGATACCGCAAAACCCAATCGATTTCACGTGCAGTTGCTCTTAGAACCAACGTGCTCACTGCAGTGGCAGCTCATTACAACTCATCTATTATAGATGAAGGTGTAAAATCCTTTCAATATCAGGTCGCTTTGTTGCATAATCGTCAAAGATCATCCCTTGAACAGGTGAATGGTCCTCTGGTCTCACCCTTTAAGGCCCCGTCCACACGCATCCGGATACTTTTGAAAACGCATCTTTCTTATCCGTTTTGGGTTAGCGTCCGCACGGAGACGGTGTTTCCGGTCACCAAAAACGAAGCTTTTGGAAAACGCTCTCCAGATCTTTTTGAAAACGCCGTTTTCATGTTGTCGTGTCGACGGGTGAAAACGGAGCTTTTGGAAAACGCCGACGTCACAGCATCGATTTACGACGTACCAGAGCATGCGCACGGATCTTTGGGGATCACGCAAGGACATCTTCATGGTTTGTTTTCTTTTTTCAAAGTTCGAAGAGAGGATTTTGAATGCAGCAGCGGTTTCGTGTGGACGTGGATATTTTTTATACGGATAAAAAGATGCGTTTTCATGGATATCCGGATACGTGTGTACGGGACCTAAGAACCTTTCTGATGCACTAGTACGTCTGATTAACTAGGGCACACATAGTATCAATAGACTCGATTTCTTTTGATTTGGACGCCAATAGACGATTATGCTAAAAATGGCGGAAACGTAGACTGATGACGTATTCGTAGATAACACTATTGAAGGAATAGTGAACTCTCAGTCTGAGCAAATATTTCAATTCAATGCGAAAATAGCAAGGCTGCGAAATGATTTTATGCGCGCGCAGATATCCATCGAAACCGAGACAATAGTGAAATTTGAATCTTTACAAACGCTCCTTGTCTCAGCTGAAGCAGTGACTACTCCCAAAACCATTACAGCAACAACAACGAGAAGATTTAAAGGGCTCATGTACATAGCTCAAATGAAACGTCACCGTACAAACCAAAACAAAAACAAGACAGCTGCACTTGGACCTCCGTAGTTTTTATCAGCTTATTAATCGCTAACCAACCTTGTGAGGATATCAAGCTCATTCTGTGCAGTTTTAATCGTGCAAAGCCTTGAGTTCCTGTTTTCAAATAACTCGTGGATGGCCTAAACTTCCCGCCGTTCGTATTGACTGCGAGAAACAACGACAAAGAGCAAAGAGCCGATTGGTCGCCATTAGCTGAATCTGACGAGCAAGTAAATTTTCTGGATGCAGTTATGCTTGCCCTAAAGTTATTGGATAGAATTTTCAAAATTAGTTTCGCTTAACGACCAACTTGTCATAAATAGTATGCCCTTGGGCAAAAAAAACGTGGGAACAGAAAATGTTATTTTCTCAGAGGTGACAAAATACTTTGGTATGGTAAATGAGATTGAAAAGGAAAATTCTTAAGATAACCTCAGATTCGAAATTGACATCACAAAAATACGACTTACATGCAAACAAGGGAACTTTGCCCCCCATCATTACTCGACCCCTTGGAAGATCAAATTACAGGCAGCCATACTGACCCCTGGAACTTGGAAAGACATATACTACTCTATGCTTTACATGGAAAAACCACGGGGGTATAACCTTGACCTCTCCTTGAGCTGTTGCCTTTGCTCTCTATTGTTTGCGGCAGCCAGATTGTAAACAAATAAATATGGTGGGCTCTGAAATCGACATAAAGCCAACAAGTAGATATCTAATTTTTACGATATCATCCCCTATTTTCCCGGCAGTACCGATAAGATTTTCTGATAGCCAAATAAAATCTCGATCAATACAAAAAGTCTCCTGAAAAGGCTGCGGCTAGATTTTTAGCATAGAAATTTGATCAAGTTTTCTTCACAAATTTCCCACCAAAATTTGATAAACTTACAATTTCTTAACTAGTGAGGCTCAGAAGTGTCAAAAAGGCTTGCAATTCAACAAAATAGACAACAAAGGATCCTCCTCTTCAAAAATGATTTGAGTGCTTGTTTATATGAAGGATTTTGAGCACTAGGAGGGCTTACTTCGGCAGACCAAGATACTTAGGCAGGTAGCCTTGTCAAGACCAATACTCCTTCGATAAAAGATTTAGGTGCCATCCCCTATTTTCCCAAACAACTCACCTGGTTCAGAATGTTGCTTGGATCTTAGAGACTGTTTTCAGCGATAATGGTGAAAAGGCTGCGGCTGGATTTGGAGATATTTACCAAACAATAAACCGTTCAATTTGCTCGATTTTCTGGCGATCACTTTGATATTTATTCCAATGTTTTGATGCTTTCTTCATGTTTTACAATCTCGAACTTTCGTCCTTGTGATCTTCGAAATCCAATCTGTACATGTAGCCATGCTCCGATAACAGTAGGCTGATTCTCTAGGGACAGGAATCCTCTAAACTCCATTGTTCGCTTTTCATGGGTATTTCCCAGATTTACAAATTCCAGCTAAATGCGGTGGTGCATAGTGCTATTGGTCAGCGGCAAAGCCATTTCGCAGACTTGCTTGCGAAAATATGCGCAGTTTTGTCGTTGTTGCACTGTGGGCACGCATGAGGACATTTCGCAAAAAATGATTTATCTTTTTCCAATCAAGAGATATTGCAATATGAATTCGCCAAAATATAGAAATTTTTCCACTTTGATGTAATTCTTCATTTTTTGGATATTCATTCATAAAGCCAAATAGAATAATTTTAAAACTTAATTTTTGTGTCCAATTTGATGTTATGATTGTTTAAATCCTTCTAGAATAGGGTTTTGGTCAGAATTTTTCTGTTTTGTGCCAAATTTAGGCAAAGAAATGCAGATTTTAAAGAAATATATGCGCATTTTAGGGGCATATTTTTCCATACTTTTGTAAATAGCTCAGAAGGCCCAAATTTGGCCCATATAAACCATATATAATTCTGTATCTATGAATTATCAGCTTTTAGATGAGCTTGACTAAATATGGGTCCAATTTTGGGCCTTTTTGATAATTCAATAAAACAGGAAATGGGTCCCTTGGGAATTCTGGAAACGCCTGTAGCAAAAAATTTCCAGGTCGCCAATATGTCATTTGAACCACCAAGTCACCCTGATTCTGCATTTGAACTTCATTTCTTCGCAGATTGTGTACTTTGTTAATTATAAGCTATTTATTGTACCAGAAAGACATGCTTTTTGCAGGTCTTTGCCAAACTAGGGTCCAGTCTTTGGGTCATAGTTCATAAGGTGCATATGTTTCTGAAAAAATCATTGCAGATTTGAAATTAGAAGGAGCTATAGAGTCTCAGGTGACATGTAGTGAACTTCTGACTTTTTTTCTAATGCGGAGGTTGCCAAACTCCCAAAAGAGCAATCCATTGTTGCTAAGGGTGTAATGCGAAAAATTCACAGAAACAATTGCGGGTTTTTTAACTGAATAAAACATCCATATTTTAGTTTCCAATCTTTAATAAAATGTTTATTCTAATAATTGAAACAGTTGCTGCAACTAGATGCCATACAAAATCCAGCTACTTTTGTTATATGTGAAATTCCCTCATAACCCCCTATTTTATGCCCACTGTGTGTTGTTGTTGTTGTTGTTGTCGTTGTTGTTGTTGTTGTTGCAAATAATGGGCTATGTTCCAAGTCCAGTGGCAAGGAAATTTTCGGCAGGATTCATTACGTGTCCATTAAGAATAGGCGACAGTTCTGTAGGAATTTTACAAAAGGACGCAATGCATCATGTTAAAAAGTTTCCTGTCGACATCTTTAGCATTATCGTGTATTCAAAACAATTAGTGATTGCGGACAAAAGGAATTCACTCTTAAGCAACACATTTATACGAACGAACTCTCAAAGCAAAGATGCCTTGAAATCCTTGAAACCAGTAGATCTAACTTCTGGTTTTGCATGCCAAAAGGGAAGGAAAATTCTTTAAACTATGTGGAAAAAGATGTAAACGTTCACCTCGAGAATTTCATCCACTCCACTACAGGGCTGTGCATGAAGTTTCGAGCTGCTCCCAAAATGCACAAAAATTTTAACGCCTACCGGATGGGTACAGGGTGTCCCAAAGTGATTTGCCCTGTTTGTGTGGCTACTGTGGAGGATCTGACGGCTTATTATCTCGATTTTACGCAATCGCATAGGTCAGCCTTCAAGTTAGTGTTTGAGACCTCGTTTGAGTCATTCTGACAAATGGTTGCTGATTTATGGTAGAGAAAAGGCAAAGTAAGTGGTTCCTTCAAAAACAGCACTTCTGTTGTTCTCCAACAATATCAAAGTAGAATTAAGTTTCCAAAAAAAGAATTCTAGGTCGTATTAGAATTTTTGCTAAATGTTTCAAAGGGGTTGCAGTGTTTTCTAGTCATAAGACAGCACTTTCTACCGTTAACAAAAATGTAGTCAAAATGTTAATACGATGACCTTGTAGATAAAGAAAGACAATCAATCCCTTTGTGTAAGGATTCTGCTCCCTAGATATCTAGAAGATAATCTTTGCGGATATATTATTTGATGATGGTAAACTTGTTCAAATCCATTTTAAGATTCACCCGACCGAAATCGGACACTCCATTCCAATGTTATGAAAGTTCTTCGCGAAAAAGTCGCTCCAATAGACCTTCATATAGGCCTAATATTGTGACCACATTTTCTGTGATTTTTCAGAAGACTTCGACACGTTTCAACGCGTTTTAGCACATGTTATCCTCACAGGAGGATAAGATCGTCCTGAATGATGTTGTCTCGTTTCCAAGGATGACACATTCATTCTCGCCTCTCAAGGAGATACTTGACACGTGATTTCAAAAACAAATACATATAAATTTCATTGCTAAAAGCAGAAATAATAGGAAACTTTTGTCGTGATTTTTCCCTGTTCGAAGTTTTTTTGAAGGACTCCTAGGGAATATTTCTCATCATTTCAGAGCGGAGTGGCCGATTTCACATCTGAATTTCAAAGTATATCGTGACATGCTCACCATTAAATGATGTCATTGCAAATGTTGTTTCCTAGATATCCAGCTAGTAGACGTTTAGATCCTGGGGTTGAGATTTGCCTACCGTATTTCATTTGACTTCTCTTGTCTTCTCGTAACAACGCCTTTTAGCTTGCACACCCCGAGCATCTGATCAAAGCTGAATTCACCTTACTCCGTAGCAATTGGTTGAAAACAGTACACAACGCTTGGTAAACCTCGCAAGTCAATGGGAAAATCATCGAGCTCCTTTGGTAGCACAGTACAGAGAAATGAAAGCAACAAGCGAATCTAGAGTGGTATGTTTTATTTATTGTTTCCATTGGCGATTCTGACACGTGAAGAATATTTCATACTTACTAATTCTATCTTTTGAAGCAATTAGAATGCTTACCTTGGTGTCTTTTCTTGTATTTTGACTTCTTCTCGGAGCAGATTCATTCGGAGCAGATTCATCCTTGTCTGGAAGTGCTTGCTTGCAACGTTTTTCCAACGGTTGGTTTAGTGGAATCGTTGTTGTGGTTGTTTACCATTATGTCATATTTCTCAAGCAGCTTTTCTTATAAGTAAAAGCCTGGACCCTTAAACAACTTAAAGTCATTTAAGGGTCCAGGATTTCACTTATAAGAAAACCTGCTTGAGAAATATGGCATTATGGTAAATAACCACAACAACGATTCAACTAAACTCACCATTGGAAGAACGTTGCAAGCAAGTAATGGCGGACAAGGACGAATCTGCAGCGAGAAGCAGTCAAAACACAAGAAAAATGCACCAAGGTAAGCATTCTAATTGCTTTAAAACATAGAATTAGTAAGTACGAAACATTCTTCGCGTGTCAGAATCGCCCATGTCGTTTCATCACGATATCCCGAATCTTGTTATTTGCAGGATGTCGCGAAAACGTTGTTTCCATTTGTACCGCTACTGTGGAGGAGCCTTTCGTTCAAGTGTCCCATTTTGCATACATTTGAATGATATAGGCTTCAACCTCGACTTTGAGATCTTGCTTTTGCCAGATCTTGCTTTTGCCAGTCAGTCATTTCTAAAGGCTTTTACAGAAATTATCCATCAACAATATAAAAAATGCTACATTACTGTCAACTTTTCAGTATTAAACATTGTTTTTCTGTTCTTTTGTGAAAACTTTTCTTTCATAGACAT
This sequence comes from Aurelia sp. 4 Dawson et al 2005, assembly GCA_964019985.1. Lineage (NCBI taxonomy): Eukaryota > Metazoa > Cnidaria > Scyphozoa > Semaeostomeae > Ulmaridae > Aurelia > Aurelia sp. 4 Dawson et al 2005. The sequence goes on along the minus strand of OZ026492.1, from coordinate 32,019,574 downwards.
CTATGGGGGATCATTATGGAAACAATGTTGTATTGATCTTTTAATGCCATCCCTGCCATTTTAAACTGGGGATGTTTTGATCTACTTTTTGCCTTTTAAATTTCATGATATCGGGTGTCCCATAAAAAACGCAACAGATCTGAGCGGGGCTAGTGGCAAGAATTTAGATCCAATTAATTAAGAACTATTTTAAAGTAATCCTTGATAGTTAACTTGAAGATGAATACCTTATTGGTTGATGCTATTGCATTGACAGTAGGAACATTAATCTTGAAAGTACAATTTTGCCTCCACTGCCAAACCAGAGCTTGTGGGTCTTGGCCTAAGCTGCAAACGCGCTGTTTGGGGAATCTCCGGAATGACCGCGAAGTACGAGCACAAAGCCTTGCCCTGAGGAAAAATATTTGAAAAGAAATCCAAACCTGAACTTCGCAACCAAAGAAATTAATTTTGCCGTCAAGAGAAATCTTTCTTTATTCTACAAAGTCTCAAAAAGTTAGAATTGCATCTGTTAAACAGGTGAACTAGTTTCCTTGAGTGGGCGTGAAAAATAAGTTAGTTCTGCGACTTTCATTGTTTGAATGAAATCCATTTTGTATAATCTGTCTCAGCATTACTACGAAACACATCAAATATGCCCACGGGAAAAATATCCATGACTAAGATCCTTTAAAATTCTCACTTTTGCTTGTCTTTTTTTGCGGGTGCACTTTGATTGAATAGGCATATTCCTTTGTGTATATGTGCAATAACATGTTTTTCCACTTTTTTCGTTGTTGTATTGAAATGTTTGCTCAAGGAATGAGTTCTTGCTCATGACTACTACGTTATGCTTATGACTAAGGAGATTCCCCTGGACAGCGCGTTTGCAGTTAGGCCAAAATCCGAAAGCTCAGGTCTGGAAGTGGAGGTAAAACTGGACTTTATTAACACTCCCTCCATCAATGCACCAATATAAAAAAACAATGTATGTATCTTCAAGTTGAATATCGAGGATTATTTTAAACATAATTTTGGGTTGATTCGATCTAAATTCTCGTCGCTATCCCTGATCAAGTCTGCTGCGTTTTTTCTGGGACACCCGGTAGCATACATTGGCAATTAGATTCTCTTTTTTCCCTTTAATTTTTCATGATCTTTTAGTCCTTTTTTATTAATTTGATGGCAAATTTTTACTTCCTTACTTACATCTGGTGAGTGGTTGCTAGCTCATGGGGCATGAAAGTCAAAATTCATTCCATTCGTAACAACCTGACCTGGTTGAACGTATCATGTGTCTCAGTACGTATCATGGGTTGGTGCCTAAGCCTACCGCAACCACTTTGTGCAGATCGCGACACCAAAATTAAAGCCTGGTTTCCATATGATCGTGACGATCGTTTGGATCTCTGTGAACGACTCCAGCGATCCGGATCGTTGCGATCGCTGGTGGATCGCTGGAATAGACCAAGGTTCTATCCTAGCGATCCTGATCGTTACGACCGCTAGGATCGTTCGTGCATGTTTCCACAAGATCGCTTGAATCGCTGGAGTCGTTCACTGCGATCCAAACGATCGTAACGATTAGACGAACACCAGGCTGAGTTATTCTTTAAGAATTGATGAGGCCTATAATAACTACTAGCCTCATTACCAACCTGGTTCCAAGGGCCAGCTTCCTGCGTCAGTACTGACCCTGGTACCGGCCAGGTCAAATTCGCAATTTGATTGGCTATTCGATAACAAAAGGCTCAATAATTATTCCAAAGAGTTATTGCTTGGCTTTGGTGAGAAATTGGTCAATTTTGGATCGCTGTCACAGGCAAACAGGACAAAGGATTGAAAAAAGGATTGTTGGTATACTTAAATATCATGTATGTGCCCCAGTTGATGGAGCTTGAGCCCCATCCGTCTGTCCATGTGGGAGAAATTAGCTGTATTTGGTCAATCTGGGGACCATTCCTATTGGTTCCCATACAAAAATGGTCCCATTTCAAATGGTTATTGAGAAAAATATGTTTTATGTGTAGGGCTGGTGAGGAGTTGAAAAGGAGTAATTGACCGTGGAGATTTCGAATTTTAGGGTTTCAAGAAAGATGGGGGTCATTATAACTTCATAAATGGGGGTCAAAGAAAAAAAATGATTTGTCTTCGACCAGACGTTACGTTTGGAGTTGATGCTCGATGGTTATTGAGCCGATTTGAGAACAGAAAAAAGATTTTAAGAGACTGACTATCTGGGAGTCTTTTGCCGCCATTTGGGGTACAATACTTTCCCCAGGGACTTCGTTAGGGGGGTTCAAAATTGGGTACAGTTTTGGTCCGCACCTTTTTGCGCGCTAACTCAGTTTTGCACCGGGCAAACGACTTCAGCATGTCAAAAATCGACGTAAAACCATATTTTTTACCTATTCCAACTGTAATCTGCAATTTATCTCCAAAACTTGAGGAATAACGAGCCATTCTTTTTCGGAAGCTGCGGTGAAAGTTCCCTAATTTTCCAACTTAGGCCCATTTCACTCCAAAGAAATCGTGCTCGTTTTCCTATCAAATGCACTTGCTAACCTCGGATTATTGTCTAAATACCTTAGAAAGGGTTAAATAAGGGTCCTCAAAGAATTTGTTTTTAGTTTCTCGCATTATATACTACTGCATCGGTGGAAGAAGATCGGCCATTTTTCGTCGCATTTTCATACTTCCTCCAATTTTTTATGGACTTATCGCATGGTATGTTATGCATCAAAGTATATTGGCATAGGGTATATGTTGTTCAACTCATTTTTACTATAGAGAGTTTGTAATGAGTCTGCAGGTAATAATTTATGCAAAACAAAATGGCGCCCAAATGGCCACTTTTGCGGCAAGCGGTACCAGGGCCGACATCGATAACCTGAGATGTCGGGCCTGGGAACGAGGTTGCTCACTACCATAAGGACCCTCAAGTTGCGCTCATCTCATTGAGTTGAATTGTTGTTGTTGTTATCGCTCCACTTAGTGCCTTATGGACATAGAGCTGTAAAAACCCCGTAAAAACGGCAAAAAATTTCAATCGGCGACAGGATTCTGTTGCCCCGTCGTCTACCGATCAGCATGTGTCTAAGAACAAGGCGGTTTTTGCTTTTGTGGCAAGAATGATCCCTTAACGAAGTACTCATACCTAATTTGATGGTACAGCAGCTCTAGAAAACAGATTTTTAAGGCATTTTAGACCCAGTGGTTGTGAGGAACAAGTAGCAGATGATTTAGGCTCACAGCTACATTCTAAAAAAGAATGCGAATCGAACGACTGATTGGTACATTTTGTAGAATGTTCGAATGTACACAATAGTGATAGAGGCTCCAACACTGCTCAATCGAACTTTTTTGTGGAGCAGCGGAAAAGTTTCAAATAGAATCAGTACGGAACTTAACCGTATCGGCAAGCGTTTAGGAATAAGTCGTAGTTGTAGCGATATCAGTTCAGCCAAAAGCGAAACTACGACATGTAATCAAGTCTAAATAACTACTTCCTTCTGGCAATACCAGAAAATATCAACCCGAAGCCGTCAGTACAAAACCGAGCTTGCGAATTTGAGATAAAGAAAAACATTTTGAGCAGATGAAGATCCAGTTTACTGAATAATTTGGTATTTTCATATTTCTAAGACTTCAAAATGTCAGAGCCATTCATTTATTTAGAGATACGGAATGATATTCCATCGGTGCCGGATCTTAGTCATGAACTTCAAAGTCTGACATAGCTCATTTCCTCAACAAGGACAGATTTTGTAAGACAATAGCATCATTTGCTTTTGTTGACACCTAAATTCAAAGAGATTTGCGATTGCAGACAAAGGAAACTCTCTCGAGCAGAAATTCAAACAAACGAAGCCGCAAAGTTTCTCTGAAACCCAGGTAGCTATCTCGCTTGTTGTGCATTCCACAACTGGTTTTTAAGAGCAACTGTGAGCGTATATAGAAAGAAGGAGGATAAATCTAAATATCTACCGCTGGCATTTTATTTGTTCGGTTTAGGACCGATTTGGAGGCGATTCAATTCTCGTATTTCTAGGGTGTGATCAAAGCACTTACTGCTCAGCTTCTGAACAACAAAAATAAAATGCCCGCGGTAGATGTTTAGATATATCCTCCTTCTTTCAATATACGCTCATGTTTGCTCTTAAAAACCATTTGTGGAATGCACAAAAAGCGAGATAGCTGCCTGGGTTTTAGAGAAAATTTGCGCCTTCGTTTGTTTTGAATTTCTGCTTGAGAGAATTTCCTTTGTCTGCAATCGCAAGTCTCTTTGAATTTAGGTGTCAATAAGAGCAACTGATGCTATTGTCTTACAAAATCTGTCCTTGTTCATTTCCTCGTTTTGAAGATTTCATCTCTTTGTTTGTGAATAAGATATGTATAGTCTAACTGGCTCTTTGCAGACTAATCCAACCATTATTAAATGTTTTCAAACTCGTTGGCCGCTTTGTATAGTGGGTATCCCAACAGAGTAGACAAGTATGATTTGGGAGCAATGAAAAGCCAACTTTGATTACTGGCTGATTAACAAGGACAAATTTTGAAATACAATGGCAACAGTATATTTAATTGACACCTCAATTCAAAGCGATTAGTGATTGCAGGCGAAGGAAATTCTTTCAACCAGCAGATCAAAGCAACCACTTAAGTAAGAGTTGCCCCTTAACCAGCAGGGCAAACTCTCGCCTTGAGCAAGTGGAAGGTGCTTTTTAAGAGAAGTTATGTGCATATAACAAATGAAGAAGGTAAATCTAAAGTTCTGTGTCGCGGATTTTGCTTACATGATTCAGAAGCCGAACAGAAGGCATCATAATTCTCGCGTAATCAAGGCTTTAATTGAACAATTACCACGCAGCTTCCAAATTGAATAAACAAAAATCCGCAAGACAGTACTTTAGGCAGCGTTTACATGGGATCGGTTCCATTTGGAACCGTACCCAAATGGGTACGTTTAGGCCTTGCGTTCACACGGGACCTGCTGGAACCGTTCCAAATGGAACTGCTAGCCGTACCCAAATGGGTCCACTTACGAAGGCAATCCCATTTGGAACCGTTCCCATAAAGGTCTCGTGTAAACGGGTGGAACGGTTCCAAACGGGAACGGCTAGGAAATGACGCTGATATTTATTGTTTAAGCTCTTAAAGAAACAAAAGACGTCTTAAACGATGAAATCCAAAGAATTTCTATCCTTGTTTTAAAAAACAAAAGAATTGCCGACGTCTTTGTTTTGAAAATTATTTATGATTTAACAAAGCCATTGGAACTTTTTGGAACCGATCCCGTGTAAACGAGATACAGTGGGAACAGTTCCAAGCAGTTCCGATCAGTTCCATACGGAACGGTTCCAACAGGTCCCGCGTAAACACTGCCTTTGATTTACCATTCTTATCTCATTATAAGCACATAACTTCTCTTACAAACCACCTTTCGTCTTATGATAGATCAAATTGGATCACATTGTGTTCTATTTGCTGGAACTCACTCGTTGTGCAGTTTTTTATTTTTGTAAAATCTCAACTTTTGATTTTATTATGCCACAGTGAGGTCCGTTAAAGAGTAGAAAAAACTACACGAAATGCGTCTTTTGCGAGTGAGACACGGCGAAATGTGACGTCTGTGAAGGAGCAATGAAGAATGAGCGATGCGTCGTTTTGCGAAGGAGAAAGGAAAGAGCGGATTAGAAAAATGCGGGGGAGAAAGGAGAAGAAAGAGAAGAAAAAATAAGACTTTCTTTCTTCTCTTTCTTCTTTCGTTGAACCAGGATTAATCTTTCTTCGCTCAAAGCACCAATAATAAAAAGGGGCGAGGTATCTATTTTCAAGTTAACCATCCAGGAACATTTTAAGAGCAATTAACCATTGAATAAAGCCAAAGTCACATCGTTGGACCCAACCAAATCAAAGTTTTTCACATTGCAATTAGAGTCTTGATTTAATTTGATGATCTCTACGAGTAAGGACCCATTTCAAATTTCAGACTCAATGGGTCCTTGTTTAATGAGGATCTTATTCCAAAAAATCATGTTCTTAATCACTAGGTTCTTATACGCGGGCTTTTCTGGGGCTCCCGGTGAAAGCACAATTTCGTTTAAACATACAGAAAGTCTGGCACTTGGCACAGCACATTTTACAGTTTGTGAGCAAAACATTAACCTAAGCATAAATGAAAATAGGAAGGATGATGAGGGATCTCAAAATACATGGAAACTGGAAAATTTATCTTACTAATGGAAATGTTTATTATGTCCAAGTTAGACTATTCTACTCTAGTGTGAATGTTTCACTACGAATTGCATGCAGAGAAGCGGGGCTGGCAGGCAAGATCGTGAGATCCTGCCTTCCTATAGAACCATGTGTGTTTCATTTCGCATTCATGTGACGAACCAAGTGCCACCTGTAGTTTGAGATCTCACCTCGCCAGAAATGGAATGACAACAGGTAGAAGTTAGCCTATGGCTTCATGCTTTTGCTTACAAAAACGCGTTTTTGTTTGCGTTTCTCGTTCAGATTAACATCTTCCTTGGATCCCATACAGTATAGCACGTCGCCTTTTACTTCTGAAATGAAAAGTTCACAATAGATCTCGCTTGCACGCGCGTGTAAGTCATCTGCTTCCGAACCAAAAGCTTTTTCACATGAGCAAGCTTCTTTCCGCATTCAAATATTTTGCATTCTAAACACTTTAAGGATTTCTGCACGGGCGTTCAAGCGCTTACATAAGATTGTGCAATGTGAACGCAGCTTACGATTAGACCCCCCGGGTATACATGTAGGCTAGTAGATGTGGGCCTGTTGTAATTAAGAAACCACGCAATAACGAAAGAAAGAAGTTTTGAAAGTTGGGAATTTCGCAATTTCACAGTTTCACAATTCGCACATTCGCAAATTACAACAAAGCCAGAGCTTGTTGTATGTTACTTTTTAAGTTTCTATTCCCAATTGGTTTTTTCTGTATGATGCTCCGCTATTTTCCTCGTTTTGTAACTATGGGTAGTTGTTTTATTTCACTCCGGTTATTTTCCTATAGTTGTAATCAGGATGTATGGTAGGAGGCAGCTCATAATGTAGATTTCTCTCGGAATAAAGAAAAAAAGTTATTGCGAGAGTATAATCCCGTTCTCTCAAAGCAAATCAAATGAATATGAATAAGTGCTTTCGATTTTCTAACTTTCCCTAACATTAGATCAAGGTCAGGATTGTAGTAATGTTGCAAAATGAGCTCCCGGTCAACACTGTGGCAAAGTTTGCCAAATTAAAACTGCCCTGTTCTAAAAAGTGTTTGAGAAAGAGCACTGCAATTGGTGTGCAAAGACAGTGATGCAGAGCTAGAATAGTTAAAGAAAATTGCGGAGCCATTCATCAGCACAATCTGCTTTGAAATATTCAAAACGAAGACAATCTAATCCCAACATTTATGAAAAAAATTTTTACGGACAGAAATATTCATAGCAGTTGATAAGTCAAATTATTTGCGATTGCCAACAATAAGAACAAAAAAATACGGAATAGAGAATATTCAATATAGAGGTTACCATTTGTGGTCTTCATTGCCGATGGAAATCACAAATTTCAACACACTACCCGAATTCACACGAGAAATAGGATTGTGGCGTGGAAATACTTGCATCTGCAGACAGTGCAGAGTTTTCTTGAAAGATTTAGGATTTGTGTGGGCCTACCGGGTGAGCCAGAAAAAGGTTCTCACTTTTGAAAATTCAAAGCATGAAGAGTATTTCACAGATTTTAATGATTTAAATTCTAGTTAAAAGCCAAAAGATCGAAGTATTTTTTGTGATTTTTCTCGCTCTGTCTCAAGAGCACTAGAAATATAGGTAAATTCAGCTTTAAACAAATTTCATGGTTGCTAAAATGACTGAAAATAGCCTAAAACGTTGATCAAATCATAAAGGACTCCTCGCACAGAACAAGAAAGAAAATGGAAAATTTCTGATGAATGAGAGATATCATCTGCACTTTTAATTGCCATGGGATTGAAAATCTATAGTATTTGTTTGATAATTGATGTCTTATAACTCTTGAGAGAGATGAACCCATTGCGCATTGTTCCGTGTAAGGAGAGTCCTAAAAATTTGATCGATGTTTTAGGCCCTTTTTCAGTCACTTTGCAACCATGAAACTTTTACCAAATTAAATTTACCTTCTAGTAGAAATGCTCCTAGTGCTGGTAAGACAGCGACAAAAATCACTAAAATACTTCGATCGTCTGGCTTTTAACCGTAATTTGAATCACTCAGATCTGTTCAGTATACATGTTGCTATGAATTTTTAAAAGAGGGAACTTTTTTCTAGCTCGCTTGGTATAATAGGCCTGGTATCTAATGTGAAACAGGCGTCAGTATCTACCTGTAGTGTGTGGGTGATCGTATCATTGTATTGTAGATGGATATATAAAATTTATAGGTGTCCCAATAATGTGCCCCATTGTTTGGCTGCTGTGGAGGAGCTAAAGATTCGATTTTCTTGACTTTAGCACGGTTGCATAGGTCATGCTTGTATGAGTCAATCTGGCTCGTAGTTGATGATTTATGGTAGAGAAAAGGCAAAATAAGGGCCTGTTTACATGATCCCGCCTAGCCGGGATATCCCGCTTTGCCGGGATATCTGGCCTAGGCGGGTTGTTTTTATTTTTCACGTTTACATGGGAAACACTGCCGGGACGGGATGAAATTTGGCGCCTTTTTTGAAAATCCTTTTTTGCTCTTTTTGAAACATGCCATGGTTCTCGTGTTAAAGGCATGCGCTGTAACGTCAATTTCATCCCGGCAAGGCGGGATATCCCGCCTGTTTCTGTTTACATGGAGAAAATCACCCCGGCCAGATGGGATATCCCGCCATGCCGAGACGGGATGAAAACATCTCGGCAAGACGAGACGGGATGATAATCCCATGTAAAAGCAAATTGAAAATTGTATGTGTTTCTATAGGCAGCCGGAGTATCCCGGCCAAGCGAGATATCCCGCCTAGGCGAGATATTCCGGCAAAGCAGGATCATGTAAACAGGCCCTTAGAGTTTGAGACCTTGTATGAGTCAATCTGGCACGTAATTGATGATTTAATGTAGAGAAAAGGCAAAATAAGTGGTTGCTTTAAAAACAGCACTTCTATTGTTTTCCAGCAATGTAAACATTAAGGGAGTCTTCAAAAATAGAGCTCTGGTATCGTATTGAAATGTTCATTACATTTTTTGAAAGGTAGAAAGTACTCTCTTATGAGTTGGAAACACTGCTAAATCTTTAAAACGAGTAACAAAAATATTAACATGACGCCAGAGCCATTTCTTTGGAAACTTGGTTGATTTTGTTTGACATTACTGGAGTACAATAGCAGTTCTGTTTTTGAATCAGCCATTTATTTGCGTTTGCTTTTTCCTTTATCATAAATCACCAACCACGTGTCAGATTGTTTCATACAAAGTCGCAAACACTATATTGAAGCCTGACCTTTGCAGCTGTGTAAAAATCTAGATAATTGGATCTACAGCTCATCCACTCACTGCAGCCACACAAACGTGGTACAATTTTTGGGACATGCCGTATGTTCGAACAACCCACATGTGCCTCAGATCTTTAAAACCGTGAATTATATTCGTCCCATAATTAATTTGCTTGAAAGATAATAGGATACTTGACTGTAGATCTGCCTTAGCCTCACGACATAGTCCCAGATGTCGCAGCTACAACAACAACAATAGAACATCAACAGCATTTCTTATTTTTTGGGCGTCCATCAGTCTATCAATAAAAATCACTACGAACATGTCATCAGTCTAGATCTGCCTTGGAAATTCTTTAATATCTTGATTAGCTTCAAAATGGTGCCACTTAATACAGGAGAACAGTCCCCAATTGTAGCCTCACGACATAGTCCCAGATATCGCAAAATAGCAACAACGACAACAACAGCAATACAACAACAACAACAACAACAACAGTTCATATATTTGCTCAATCTAGGCCTTATTGACTTTTACATATAATTCTAAGACGGAGATGAACACGTTTATATGTGCCCTCTGGAATGAGGCTGCAGTGTAGTCTCAGGAGCGAGGCAAGCGACGTTTGACAGTTGGAATTTCTCAATGCTGCGGTGAAGTTCATGGAAGCTAATTGGCCTCAAAAATAAGGAAACCCTGATTCACAGTGAAAGGTTTGTTGATTCTTGGATCGAGGAAACATTCGTATGGATATTTGTGGCTTTTGTTCATGGCTAATATCACTGAGAAACTTGAACTCTGAGCTGTTTTAACATTGGAAGTTGGAGCCGGCAACTTAGGCCCATCCACCATTGCCTGGTGCTCGTACAGTGTTGCTATGGTTTCCGTATCTAGTTATGAAATCGACACGGGAAAACTTCATCCCAAGTTTCAGTATCAAAGTCCATAAATCGTAGTTTTAGCGTCCATCTGTCTATCAATAGCGATAACTACGAATATGGAATCAGTCTACCCCAATTGGCCTGTAGGCTATAAACTTTGACACATTGATAAAGATTTTGATTGATTGATTGATTGATTAATTGATTGATTGATTGATTGATTGGTTGAATATATCTGAGATAGTAGCGTCATCAAATTCCTAATTCCGAAAACAGACGGGCTACAGATATTTGGTTGCAATTATATTGTAGACCTTTCTAACCATGGTTTTGTTGTTGTTGAAAACATGACCAATTTTGCTTTATTCACTCAGGATTTACGATGACTTTGAAATTTTTTCAAAATTTTCCACGAATTCTTTCAAAAATAGTTGAAATGCTGCTATTCTGAAATTAATCAAAATATCAGTAAAATTGTAAGGCATACATACAGCAAAGAGCATTAAAAGGCCCTTTTCATGGGACCCGCCATGAAACGTAGGGTGACATGAACTCATGCCTCGATGAAAATTAGAGAAGTTACTCTCCTGTTTACATGAGACCCGATCTTGACCCGATATAAAGCCTTCCACACATGTCATGCATCTTTCGCGTGACTTTGTGTAGATATTTGAGAAGAAAAAAAAGCAATTTGGTTTTCATGTCGCCCCGATATGAGAAAAATGTGTTTGTATGATTATTTACATGAGATTTTCATGCTATTCCGGCATGAAAAAAGTGAGATGAAAAGTCATGCCGGCATTGGTTTCTTATCGGCTCATATAAAGGGTCTCTACTGTCCCTTCAAACAATTTAAAGGCAGTCTGTCCCCTCGCTAATTTGCTTCATCTAAACAAAGCAAAGTCATTCAGGCATAATTTTCATGGCCATGAAAATTATGCATGAATGACCATGTCCGCCTTGAGTAAACGCGATTAGCGTAAATTTGTGAAATATTCAATGGAGCTCTTTATCGATATTTTGCTATTCAAGAAGGGGGACAGACTGCCTTTAATTCAAGAAAAATGTAAAAACAGTTCAAAAACACCTTTTTAATTAAGAGATATGAAGCCTGTCGATTACTGATGCCAACCACACCGACTGAACTTATTTTCCCTGTCAAGAGCGTTCAGCTTGAGAAATGAAACATAAAGAAGAACTTGCCTTGGATAAGCGGTCGTACTCAACCAACTAGTTGACTTACGTCAGGCCTATTTCCTGAAGTCCATCTCACCGATCCTTTTGCCATTCAATGAATAGATGGATGGATGAATGGATAGATGGATGGATGGATGGACCGAAGGAATGAATGAATGAGTGACTGAATGAACGAACGGACGAAGGATTGAATGAATGAACGAAAGAATGAACAAAGGAATGAACGAATAAATGAATGAATGACCGAGCGAATGAACGAATGAATGGAATGAACAGACGAACGAATGGATGAATGAATCAATCAACGAACAAAGGAACGCACGAGTGAATGAATGAATGGTTTTCACTCTCATTCGGTTCTGTTAATCATATGGTATTATGTTTTTGTTGAAGACCGACTCCAGATTTTCAGATAGGATAGCGGGTAGTAATTTTTACCCACGAGTTTCGTACTTGCTAGAGCAGCATGTTTTCCTTGTGAGGCACGAAACGTGCTATGTTTTATTCAGATGTTTCTGCGGAGTAAAGCGTGTTGATTAGATATTGAAATATAATGATAGCATGAACAGGCTCATTTGTTGTACCGTAGCAACTCGCACATAAGGACCTTCATTTATTGAGAAGTTACAGCCTGAAATTAAATTTTTTACCCAGTAGACGAGATCCATTGCTGCCTGATAGGCTAGCTTGGATCTCAATAAAGTGTTTCATTCATTTATGCGTTCATTCAATCATTCATTTATCCATTCATCCTTTCATTCGTTCATTCATTCATTCGTTCATTCATTCATTCGTTCGTACATTCATTTGTTCATTCATTAATTCATTCATTTTTCCATTCATTCATCCATCCATCCATTCATTCGTTCATTCATCCATTCATTCGCTCATTCATTATTTCGTCCTTTCATCCATCGATCCATCCATCCATTCGTTCATTCATTCATTCATTCATTCATTTATTCATTCATCCATTCATTCGTTCATTCATTCATTCATTCATCCATTCATTCATTCGTTCATTCATTCATCCATTCATTCATTCATTCATTCATCTATTTATCCATCCATTCATTCTTTCATTCATTCATTCGTTCATTCATCCATTCATTCATCCATCCATCCATTCATTCGTTCATTCATCCATTCATTCGTTCATTCATTTATTCATTCATTCGCTCATTCATTCGTTCATTCAATCATTCATTTATCCATTCATCCATTACTCGTTCATTGACTTATTCTTCCATTCATTCATCCATTCATTCATCCATCCATCCATCCATTCGTTCATTCATCCATTCATTCGTTCATTCATTTATTCATTCATTCGCCCATTCATTCGTTCATTCATTCATCCATCCATCCATCCATTCATTCGTTCATTCATTCTTCCATTCATTTATTCGTTCATTCATTCATCCATTCATTCATTCATTCATTCATTCATCTATTTATCCATCCATTCATTCGTTCATTCATTCGTTCATTCATCCATTCATTCATCCATCCATCCATTCATTCGTTCATTCATCCATTCATTCATTCGTTCATTCATTTATTCATTCATTCGCCCATTCATTCGTTCATTCATTCATCCATCCATCCATCCATTTATTCACTCGTTCATTCATTCTTCCTTTCATTTATTCGTTCATTCATTCATCCATTCATTCATTCATCTATTTACCCATCCATCCATTCATTTGTTCATTCATTCATTCGTTCATTCATTCATTCATTCGTTCATTCATGCATTCATGTATTCATTAGACAGTAAATGCCGAGGTGCAAATCACTCCAGAAAATGGCGTACGAGATTGATAATCACAAGTGTTTATTTTGCGATTAATTTTATTTCTTGGTGATTTAAGTCATTAATTTGCGATTATTTCAGAATAAATCACACATTGCAAAATTTTCTCAAATAAGCTCCTGTACTATAATAATTGTACAAATAGGGCAAGACAGAGCAAGATTGATAAACCAAATGATGAAATATGACGGTAAGCTGTTTTATAGATCAAGTCATAGACAATATCAAAGCACGGGAAATGTGGACACAATTTTGGTGTTGATCGTGTCCACAATACCAGGCCTAAATTATCTTTAATAATTAAATGTATTTCTTTACCTTGCTTGTCTTCAATTCACTATTTATCTTCTCGTTCTTGTCTGGGAGCACATCTGCTTGCTGTCAACGGTTCTGCATATGGCCTAAATATTTTGAACTCCGCTACGATTCGCAAGCCGTGACCTGAGAACTAGTTCCCAGATCGACGCTGCCCTCTAACGACTCAGTACTGGATGAATAATTTGCACTTAACGATTTGATGAGGTAACGATTCCCGTTTATTCTAGCCTATGAATGCTTCGAGGAATTCCATGCAGCAGAGTTTGAAAAAAGCTCACTGTAGTCCCTCACCGATTAAAGCCTCGTATTTAGGTAGCATGCCTTGCGCGTGGCATCTCTTTGTTGGCCCTAGTTGTCGCCATTTTCATGGGCCTTGAAATGGTGGCAACAAAGGCCTACCAAGAGATGGCACTTGCAGGGTATGTTGGTTGAATAAAAGCCGTTAAGTTTCTGTTTCATGCCTTTTGAATACTGGCATACTTAAAGATCCATTGATAGTCAGGGTCCTTTGCAAGCCTGTTGCATTGTATCTTGCGAATAAAAACTTTACATGTAGTGAGTTCTAGATGATGTGAAGCCTTGTCCGAGCCATCAGGACCCAGTTCAAGTGGAGGTGACGAGGGACTACAATTCATTAAGATAATAATTTCGTGTGCCTTTTTATTTACACTCTCATAAAAATATACAAAGACACACAGTGCAAGTGCACAGAGATTCTCAGGACATCTAAGCAAAACTGCAGGGAAAAGAATCTGAACTGAATTAACTTGTTGCAACTTCAAAGTAAACTGACAAATTGTAGGTGCTTATGTTTGGGAGTTTGTGGCAGTGGAGCATTTAAGACGTTCTGGAGCATGAATGTAATTGAGGTTTGCCACTAAGATCAGATCTAGGCCCTCCATGAGAATGACAAAATGGCAAGGAGGGTTCTGTGACGTCTACCACATCATTGGCAGGCCACTAAGAGCCTAGTGTATCTCTATAGTCGTGCCAAATTCAATGAAAAAATTGATTTAGTGAGTCCTATTAGAGTATATTCAACGTCTCTCTCAAATACGATACCACGCGATATCCATCATAATGTCTAATTACTCATCCAATCACTCTAGTTGTTTTAATCTCAAGACATTTCTCGTGGTAGTAGGTAGTTTGAGAAAAAGTAGTTTTAATCTCTTCGTTAAATTGGCCTCGGGGTAGTCATAGTCTTTTGCTCCTCGGGGTATCGTTCCATTAGTATTGTATAGTTGTATAGTGATTAGTGATTTTGTAAAGTAGTGTACTTTGGAAATTTATATTGTAACTTCTTTAATGGATATATAAGAAACACCTGAGTCAAAAAATAAAAATTTTTGATGGGCAGTGAAATGCAAAGTATGCGGCTGATATTTAAAGGGCAAGTCCGGGGTCTATGGGATTTGTGTCAAAAAGCAACCTTACCAACTGCTGAACACCAATTGAGAATTCTTTCCGAGTTTTGGGATCTCTACCGGCTGCAACTTCGCATAATGCTAGTCGTAAGTTAGGCTAAACGTCGTCGTCGCCATTTTGTATGATTGCGCGATAAGGACGTTAGCCTCGGTTTAGAAGCTATATTGTGACGTCAGAAAATCTTAAAATTTTTTTGCGGGAAAACATCTTATACGTAGGTGGAACGAAAATGCTCAAATTCGTAGCCAACAGGCCCATCTTGTCGGTTGCCTTCATCATCTTTGGTCCTCTCCATCCATTTTTGAAGTGTTGTGAGCATCAACACAATCGCAGCCTCGTTCAGGTCGAAAGTGAAATATGCGAAATGACATCATCATTCATGACATCATTTCGCACATTTCGCACATTGAAACACGCAATTTCGCAGAGAAAAGAGAGAAAACGATGGAAAAATGAATTGCACACCATTCACAGCAACGTGATCTTTCATTTTATCGACAATTATACCAACCCCGGACTTGTGCTTTAAAACTAGACTGATCATCTATCAGTCGAAGGCCAACTTAGAAGTGAAAATAATGTTTCGTAAAATCACTCATCTTTAAAGGACAAGTCCGGGGTTGTTGTAATTATTGATTATTCAAGAGATTACACTGTTGTGAATGGTGTCTAGTTTTTTTCATCTTTTTTCTCTTAATCTGCGAAACTACTGACAAGTGCGAAATGACGTCGTTTTCTATGACGTCACTTCACGTTGACCTGAACGAGGCTTCCAAATGTTTTGATGAATTATACCATTCACATTGCTAGCCTCCTTATCGTGCCCTCTGACACTAGTACAAAATACAAAGTGGGGACGACATTTGGCCTAACTTACGAAGATTCATTAACCAATTTATGAAAGTTGGAAGCATCAAACTTGAAAAGAATTCACAACTGGTGTTCAGCAGTTGGTAAGGTTGCTTCTTAGAGGGACCATTATAGAAACAAGGTCATATTGACCTTGTTAATGCTTCCCTGCCATTTTTAACCTGTGGTGTGTTTAAACTTCATTTTTAACTTTTTGCCTGTAAATATCATATTCCTGTAATTAGATCACTTTCCTTTTATTAATTTACACTGCAATTTGATATTATGGCAAAATTATACATACATAATTATACATACATTCTTAACAATAATTTTATCAGCCCCGGATTTGTCCTTTAAGGCCAATTTCCAGTCAGAGGAATTTTCCGAGCGGGCGGAATTTTAGACAATAAAAGGTTGCTCAGCCGTAACTATCTATTGAATTTTAGAGCGACATTTTCACTAACAAACAAAAGAATTTCCGCCCGCTCGGAAAATTCCACTGACTGGAAATCGGCCTTTAAGGCCAAAAATTAGAGAATTGTCTTTCAACGGCATGTATATGGGCACGAGAATGCCACTTTCCACTTTGATCCATGCTTTACTTGCTATTGAAATTAATACTCTATTTCTGAAACTGACCATTATATTGAATTCAAAGTCCAGCGCAAAATAAATCATGGACCAAGAGCGAATGTAGAATTTTCATTCCCATACACACCCCTAACCAGCATTTACTTATTTCTGAGTCTGAAATGCGAGTGCTTTTACCACATGAAAATTTCCATCCAGATTGGGGTTTCTTGGATAGGTTGGCGTTTCAGTTGTCAACATTGGCAGCATTCTTGTTAGTCCACAACGCACGAAACATTTTAACTTTTTGACTCACCCGATACAAAATTTTTGTAGTCCGAACTTGAGCTGAAGATTGAAGAAATCAAACAACTGCGAGAAAAGATGAAAACTGCTGCGGAGGAGACAAGAAACAAAGAAGAATTATACAAGCAACTGGTTTGTTTTCACATATTACATTTGTCGTAATCGTCACAAGTACCGCCTCCATTGCCGGGGAGTCAATAAAACGTCCGGCGTTTGAAAAAATCTTGCTCCCTGAATATCAAAGCAATGATATTGAAAACTGCCGTATTTTATCCCCGATATGTCAAATTTGGTTCAGTAAGTTGCCCGGCTTTAATCGGTAATTCGTTCCCGACGAAGTGGGAGATATTCTGCAGAAAGCCCCTTTCAGAAACCAGCTAAAACAAGTGAAAACACAAAGCAAGATTTCCCTTTGTTCTCCTTCCTAGCAATAATGACTCTTGGATGTGTTCATGTATTTTGTCCTCATGGGAGAATGGGATCCCCCTGAATAAGTTAAGTTAAGTATTCACATTGGGGAGAGGCCTTTCCAACCCGCCAAAGGGAATGCATGTGCTAAAGCGCGCTAAACCACAAAGGATTCTTGCTTATATTTTTTAGCGCGTTTTAAGGTTTCACAAAGGGATTCATTGTAAAAAATCGCTTACAGAATCTGAACGGCGTGACCGATTTTAGCCAGTAAAATTTCTAAAAATAATTGAACATGTTAGCTATTCAAACAGGTATTTCCAAGTATCGTTGCTTATATACTCAGGGAGCAGTAGCGTTTTCAAACGCCGGGCGTTAATCTTTTATTCACCCGGTATTGCTCCCCTCGTCGCTCAAACCAGGAGCTCTACTTCCCAACTAGCAACCGCGTAGAAATTTAATCTCAGTTTGACTAAAGACTAGCATCAGTGTACTGTAGAAATGTTAAAATAATGGTATCCGACATGTTTCTAAGGGAATGGTTCTTTGGCTAATATGTATTGCGATGTTGAAGGCTAGAATAATTCCGAATATCGGCAAGCTGCGTCTTTTGCATTCAAAAGCAACATCCGCACCATTATCAACATTTTCCAATGTTTTCCTACGTAAATTAACGTCGAACCAGCCAAAAAGTGAAGGACCGATGACTCGGCAATCTCCTGAAATTTGAATCTGAGACAGAAAACAAGAGTTTATGGTAATTCAAGCTAATTCTTTGTCGTTTAGTCGACCCTGGAAACATGAATGAACGAATACAACAGGGCATGCAGAATCATTATGAGCGACGCGTAGCAAAACAATCAAGACTCACCGACGACCACCCGACGGACAATAACGAAAGTCAATCAGTCAGAAACCAGTACCCGGGAACTTCGAAATACCGAAACCAATCCACGTATCCCGTTTCCACGAACAATTCATGGCCAAAATGCTTTTTTCTTTCAGAGGGGCGAAACTATAGAGTGGCCTTGACTTAAAAGATCAGAACTAACAAAAAAATTTCAAACAATTTAAATCCTGTCTCGAAAACTCCAGAACATAAAGGAACCCTTTTTATCCCTGCCGATCGAGAACTTTTAACTACTTCTACTTCATTATTCTTTTTTGTATACTGTAAATTTTTAAGGGTTTATCTGTTTTTCTTGGTACAGGGCAGCTTGTAAAGCAATTTATGTTTATATAGTTAATAGCTTTGCCCTGTTTGAGTAGATGAAAATGAAATGAAATGAAATGAAAATGAAAATGTGTTACCTTTGTTCGCCAACAATGACGCATAAAAATAGTAGGGTATTAAGACTGAAATTTGTCCAAATTTTCTCTTCCTTGTCGCACGTTCGAGAAGTGTGATCGATGACAAGGAACGATTCCGAGGACTGACATAATCTCGATCGGGATGAGGATATGAATCTTTGCATGCATCTTTCAAATAGCGAAGATTTTCCATGTATTTAGTTTAAATGCTTCCATGTCTCCTTTGACATGGTGTGGGAGAATAATTTGTTTCGAATGTGCATTTTATTGATAGAATTTTGTATTGATTCCACATAATACTAGATTGAAGAAAGAGATAACTATCATCATATCATTATCGTCTGGAGTTCGTTTGAATAAGCCCCCTCCTCAATTGAGCCCCCCCCTACTTCCCTTTCAAGCCACTCTTTAGAGTCTCCGAGTTTGAATCAGCTCTCCCTCCCCGTTGCTTGATGGAGCATTTGCGTTAAAGATTGTTCACATAAGTCTCATTAACTATGGGGGATCAGAAACTTCCTGCCCTCCGTGTAAGCTTCAAAGCGCTGTTGTTAGACTGGTATTACTTCCGAACCTGTTCAGAGATTTTCAAGCTCTAAAGAATTCTTATTCAAATAGTTTACGTTTTTCATTTCCTCAAGAATCCTCATCATCTGCTTAAGAATTCTTGATAATTCTTGTCGTTTTAATGTGTACAAGATCTGTACCGCAACTCTTGGTAAACCGGATTCTAATTATTAGCTTGGTTTTGTGTTTCAGGTTGCAGAGTATGAGCGGATGACAAAAGATGTCAACAGGTCAGCTTATACACGAAGAATACTTGAGATTGTGGCAAATATCAACAGACAAAAGCAAGATATAAACAAGGTAAAGCCTCAGTATATTCAGTATCAGAGCAAGAAATTATCTAACGAATTAGTCAGAAATAACTTTGATTTTTTGCTATATACTGCAGTCAGGCCCTGCATTTGAGAAATCACTCCTCCACACTGTAGCCTGAAATGTTTCCTATATCTCTGATACTTCTCATGTTTAGGCTCAAGTTTCGTAAGTTTCTAATATCTTTTCATTGAAGTCGTAGGCAAATATGATACATCAAAATGGGCTTGTCTATAGGTATTTCAGCCATATTCAGCCATACGTACGTCATCAATGATGTTCAAGGACATGAAGTGAATTTTACGTAAAAATCTGTTAAATCCACAATATCTTGCTAAAAATTTCTTGATGAATCATGTATGAAGTGTAATACTTTAACTCTATCAGACCAGTACTTAGTGTTACAAAATACAAGAAACTTATTTCGGTGTGAAACTCAACATTTTGTAATGGGCTAATCACTTTTCATTGGCCTAAAAATTTCTTTTGGGTGGTTTCTTAATTCTGGGCCTTACTTTATACCGGGCAAGTCAGTAAAAACGTGGGCGTTGGGTGGATTGTTGTGTCGTGTTTAGTTCTTTGATCATTTTGTGAACTCAGCTTTCATGCAGCCAACAATCTAAGTTAGATCATAATCCTTCCCCAATTGAAGTATGTCTCGTGATGCATTTGCTAAAAAAGGTTTTCTTCGTAAGACCCTTGTATAGAGGTCTTGGCGAAGGGTGAAGGTGAAGTTGCGTTTTTCAGCGCCAAGCGCTGGGATCGCAGAAATAGAGCAGGCCTAATCGAGTCCGCGAGCTCTTGTTATGACGCTCAAGTGCGTGGTGGCGCCCTACCGGATTTCGAAACCACTCCGCCTGACCGTTCTGGCTGTAATGTCAGAGGTTACACCACGGCGCCACAACAACTTTAAACTTATGAAATCTTTGACCAGACTCCTTCAGCATTTCGGCCTTGCCGGACGAGGGCAAGCAATCTTTCAATAGTGCCGAACTGGATGTTTACATTCAGTTCTGGATGTTTGCACGTTCGCCAATCAGATGTTACCATGACGTCACACAAACAAAAGAATCGATGGGAGAAAGTACCCCTCACATATGCCAAATCATGCAAGCGACTATTTGGTAAATCCTGGAAAAATTTGTATTTTTCAACTCAGTACTAATATGATCAAATTTTCCTTGCGGGTTTCTCTAAAAGAAGGCGTAAATCTATCCTCGCGGGTTTTTTTAAAAGAAGATGTAAGTCTAGAGAAAACTGTCCTGAGTAAGGCCTATCATTTGGGATCTCGATCCTCAACACATAAGCCTTCAAAAACGACAAAAATTCATATCAATGTCTTCCTATTTTCTAAATATCATTGAAAATAAATTAGCAAAGCGACAGCTGCTTTCTTTAGATAGTATTGAACCTTTGTTACGGAGGCAGTGGCAACGCCAAACTTTGCATTTTGCATACTCGAACAACGTTGGATATCCTAAGTCTATGTGAAATAGTGTGAAACGCGATAGATTTTCGTTTCGGTCTTCAAAACATTGTATCTGAAGTATCTTTAAAACTTTGATCTTTACTTCTTGCCGTTACCAATCCTCAAAAATATCCTGTCTACTGGAAGTTTTCAAACTTATGCGGTCGGTTAAGTCAAACTTTATGTGAAAGCTCTATACCGTCCACTACCAATCGCAGACCCGCTATCGATCTCTGAAACACTGTACTTTGAACGTAAGATGTTGTCAAATGCATGAGGAAACCTTCGTTTATTTCCTTTCCACTCAAAGTTAATTGTTTCAGCATTTAAGAGCAAACACAAGATATCACTTTTCAGTTTATAACACTGAAATGAAAAGTAAAGGGGCAAGATTGTCAACTTCTAGAGTACAGTCATCTAACAGATCTACCTAGGGGTACAATAAAGCCGAGGAAACCCACCCATTCCCTCCGTTAAAAACTGCAGCCTTAGCTAAATGTTGTGTCCTGTTAATTTAAAGTGTCTGCTTTTTCTGCATTTGACTTCCTGTGATATTTCAGACTACACACTGATCGTTTTTCATTTTCTTAGAAACTGCTTGTATGGAACTTTTAGCTCACTAAAAACAAATGAATGTAGTCTACCTAACCTAGTTCAGACAACAAGTAGATGACAGAGGGAGATATGACTGTCAACATTTTCGTGGTGATTAGGGGATTCAGAAGTCGATCAGTTACAATCCCATGCACGTGTATTAGATATGTGCTGGAAGGAATGTAAAATATGTATTTCCTTCTCAATTTTCACTGAATTCATACCTTAATGCGGGTACTGCGTTGATTCGTCAAGGGTTTTGAAAGACAAAAAACAGTAGAGCCGAACAAGTATGTAGTTTTGATCAATTCTAAATCCCCGAATCGCCAAGAAATCGCCACGAAATGTTCTCTTTTGCCTTTCTTGTCGTATCTTGAGAAAATTTCATCAACGTTTACTTTGGGTCACATTCAGTGATTTTGAAATCGAAAAATTTAGAAAAATTCGTTCACAGCTTCGTAAGCATAAGACTAAAAAATATGCAAAAATAGTAGCATCTATTTGAAAATCTTAGCAAAATGTCAATTCATAAATCTTTAAATTGGCCCAATATACAATTGATCGTGGCCTGTCAAAAGTGCATAGTTTATTTTGGTGCACCTGTTATATACTGCATAGTAAATGGATGAGACTAATTACCTCTGCTCATGTTTAGTGCTGTGTAACAAATGAAATTTATTCAAATACATTCGTTGCTTTGCACAATTTTGTTGATGGAATGAAAGCGTCATAGTAACGTGCTTGCTAGCCTTACTAGGTATTGCAAAGACCTATCTGAACATATCCTTCATATTAAAGGGAGTACAAAGACCAGCATGCTTTGCGCAAAGTCAACGACTTGCTCTCCACAGCTTCCAGAATATTTGACTGTACAAAATTCACAAAAACAACTACAAACGATTGCAAAGGCTGCTGGTCTTTGTACTCCCTTTAAATAGATTAGAGTCATTATCGCTGCTCGTGTTTAGTGCTGTGTAACAAATGGAATTTATTCAAAATATTCGTTGCTTTACACAGTTGGTTGATGGAATGACTGTGTCATAGTAACGTGTTTGCTAGCCTTACTATTGTATAGTCCTATCTGAATATATCCTTCACGTTAATTGGATAAGAGTCATTATCGCTGTTCATGTTTTGCGCTGTGAAACAAATGGAATTTTTTCAAACATGTTCGTTGCTTTGCACAATTTGTTGATGGAATGAGTGCGTCATAGTAACATGCTTGCTAGCCTTTCCATTGTATCGACATATCCGTATATATAATTCATTTTAGATGGAATAGAGGTTCTCTCGCTTTTCATGTTTTTTTCCTGTATTGCAAATGAATTCATTTTGACTTATTTGTCTCGTAACAAGATGAGGTGATAGAATGGTGGCGAAGTAGTAACATGCTTGCTAAACTTACTATGGTATAAACAAATCGAAACATACCGGGTGTCTCAAAAAAGTACGCCCTTTTGACCAAACAAAGGAACGAAACGATGAAATATCCGGACTTTTTGAGTTCACAGGCCCTTCTGTTGATCTTCAACTTAAATGCACGTACCTTGCATTTTTAAGTTGTCCTCCGAACACTGGTGATATGAGTTCTCAAAGTCAAACTTTGCTGTGCACATGAAACACGAGGTTTCGTAAAAGGGCCTAGCCATGATTTGATCACAGGCACATTTCAACTGTGACCTTTAGCTTTTGCTTTTAAAAGAATTATACCTTGAAATGCTTCCAGTGTTCTATTGATAATTATTCCTCTGAGGAATTAATGTGTGAATTGCATTCCGTCCCAAAAGTCAAAGAAGGAGAATAGGAGCATATGCACCGTCATTTTTGACATGTGGCACGACTTTATCATCCTTACCACACTTTTATTATATTTATTTAATCAGGGCGATGTCTAAGAGTCTTTTATTCTTTTCAAAAGCGAAAAACTGAAAGTCGAGGTTTACAGGTGCTTTGGAAAATATCCATGCTACAAATCATGGCTTTGTTCGGGATACTGCGAATTCCCCCTTTTGTGAATGACAAGGGAAAAGACGTTAACTCTGATTGGCTCGCTGATCAATGGGACGAGCGAAGCGTTTTGGGGCATGCGCGAGTTAACAAAGGAAGGATGAAGGGCGATGACCCTCAGATCGATACTGCGCAGACTCCAAAGCGCTTCGACTGGCGTTCTGGCTCTTCAGGGGAAAATCCAAAAGACTTTCGCTGATAGTATCCCGAACAAGGATACTATTGTACGGGATATACAGGATACTACTTTTGACGTTGCGAGCTTGCATCTCCGATGCTTGGTGGACGATTTTTAAATGCAAAGGTCTGTGAATTTAAATTGAAGATTGATATGTTTAGCTGTCCACTCGGAGAGTAATAATATCTTGTCGTTTCACTCCAATTTCCAGTCAAAAGGGTTTCACTCCTATCTGCTAATTTTTGAGACACCCGGTATACTTCGTATTGAATGGACCAGAGTCACTTTCCAGTTCATGTTTTGCCCTGTGCCACAAATAAAATTTATTAAAACATACAAGGACAGACTTTGTAAGACGATAGCAGCAGTTGCTTTTATTGAAACCTAAATTCAAAGAGATTTGCGATTGTAGACAAAGGAAATTCCCTCAAGCGTAAATTCAAAACAAACGAAGCTGTAAAGTTTCTCTGAGACCCAGGTAGCTATCTCGCTTGTTGTGCATTCCAGAAATGGTTTTTAGAGCAAACATGAGCGCATATTGAAAGAAGAAGGATATATTTAGATATCTACCACGGGCATTTTACTTGTTTGGCATAGGAACCGATTTTGAGGCGATTCAATTCTCGTATGTTTTGGGTGCAATCAAAGCACTTACTTCTCAGCTTCTGAACAGCAAAAATAAAATGCCTGCGGTAGCTGTTAGATATATGTTCCTTCTTTCAATGTGTGCTCATGTTAGGTCTTAAAAACCATTTCTGGAATGTACAACAAGGGAGATAGCTACCTGGGTTTCAGAGAAACTTTGCGTCATCGTTTGTTTTGAATTTCCGCTTGAGGGAATTTCCTTTGTCTGCAATCTCAAATCTCTTTGAATTTAGGTGTCAATAAAAGCAACTGATGCTATTGTCTTACAAAATCTACCCCTGTTAACACGATGAGTTTATAGAGTAATTGCATCATAGTGAGATGCTTGCTAGTCATTGAAAAAGTAACGCATGAAATACACCTATTGAGAAGAAATCTGCTCGTTGTCGACTGTTTTTACAAAGAAAAGAAGCTTTTCGAAAGAGATGTTCGCGACACCTCACTGCAACAAGTTCATTGATCACCAGCAATAACCCATCAACGCATTTTTATCTGTCACCTAATTTCTGTTCAATTGTCGCTTTTCTAATATCTCGTGTCAACGAAAGACATGTTTGAATTGATTTCCAAAAGTTTGAAAGAAATTGGATTTGATTTTGATCGGGCACTATGAAATGGTCAGTAAGCAACTCAAAATTATGGAAAAAATCAATTTTCCTATTTCCTACATTCTTGATCGCTATTTTTCGTGGTTATTTTTGCAAATAAGATGCAAGTAGAGTTTGAAGCAATGCAACGAAAGGTTCCAGAGAAAAAGGTTATTTTATTGGACACTTTTTTTGGTTGATTTGTGGTTTTGATGCATAATGATGTTGTTACTGTAGTTTTCGCGATCATGTCTTTCACAACCCTCAGTGCCACTCTAAAAACATGTGACAGTGAAGTGATCCTTGCTCGGTAGGTGTTTTGTTTGTTGTTCTATGCGCCATACAAATTCCACAAATTTCTTTGATGCACAAAGTTTTGCAGCACATTTTTTGTCTTTTTTGCGCAACAGTTATTTTGACTGACTGAAGAATCCTGAAAATATACTACCCGTCAACGCCTTCAATTCATTCTTTGTAGGTCTTAACAGATACGCGATCTTTGCAAAAAGAAATCAATTTTCTGTCTGGTAAACTTGAAAGGACATACACAGTTACAGACGAGTTATTATTCAAGGTATGTGCCTATGTAATCAATAATCATGAAATTTTCCTCGTCAATGAAAGGTGTCTGTAAAAGCCCCCCCCCCCCCTAAAGAGGATCATATAATTCATTCCAATGCACGCAACGTACAGCTGTAGATACAGGGGTCCTAAGCACAAGCATTGAAAGATTGGCCAGCCCATGTTCCAAGACCCTCCAAAATGGACAGGGTCTGTGCAACCGTGGTAGACTCCACGTCCTGCAGATGAATTGGATTTTTTTCATATTGCATATTGCATTAGTTTGGAATAATTGATAATCAATGCAATTCTTTAAATGCGAATAAACCAATACAAAATGTTCCCATTCGACAGTCTGATCATTATCACGTTCTCGTCAAAAGTCATTTGTGGAAGCATTGTAATTATCATGGTTCTGTTGCATTGTTTGATTGCAGTTAGTCACAGCAAATGACTTGGAGTCATATTGCAGATAGCACTTTTGTTTGTTTTTGTTTGATCCTCGTAAACTGCGTCGAATGCTGTGCGTTGCACGTGGTCATTTCTGTGATAGGTTTCAAGGAGATTATTGTTGAGCTGTTTTGTTACTTAGAATAATTAGGACTTGCATATAAACTTCCCCAGAATCCGGACAAGGCATCTGCCTCGGCTGCAGGGGTCCTTTCCTCATCGGAGCAAGGGTTTGTGCTCAGGCTAAAGAAAAGCTGCCCCTTACAGGTTGGTACCACTCTTCCTTTCAACAAACAGACCTGTCGGTGCAAATTACTGATGATCAGTATGATAGATTGCACGGGCCCTCTCTTTTTGCGAGCGAGGGTTTGGTACACAGGCATACCTTTTTCTGACTTGTATCACTATTCATTTAAAGGACGAGACCTGTTGGTGTGAATTGCTAGTGATCAGTATCTAGATTGCATCATCTCATACTTTTATGAATGGCTATTATACTGTGTTGCAAGGACAATGATAATGATAATAGTATGATAATAATGACATTATTATCAAGGCTTAATAATTATTATCCTGGGTGAGTCACAAAACGTTTTCTCGTTTAGCGGGCCATGGAATACAGAGTATGTGACCGATATTCCAAACTGAAATGTTACAGTCAAGGCAAGAGTAGTGTGACCGATTGAAATAGATTATGCGAATATTAATCGTATAATAATCAAATATTGATTTTCAAGAATCAAATAATAATAATAATGTTTTCATTCAACTGACCGCCCATACACTGTGTAAGTTGGACAATAGTTCAGCGGATATGTGTGCTTTGCTTGAGGAAGACAAAACAAGGCATTCCTTGTATTTAGCAGGACGAGGGCCTTACATCACATGTCACATCATTATTCGAATTATTATTCGAATAATAATCCATTCATGATTTGGAAAAATCAAATATGTTAGGTTATACTGGTCACACTACTCTTGCTTTGACTATAATCTATCTGTCAAAGGTCAAATTAGATGAGAGAAATTTTCGTTTGGTAATATCCCTCATCTTATAGACCCAGAAATGAGGAAAATGCTCGTAAAGTGCATGTCTAGGAACAAAATTCCACATTCCATTCGGGTCCATGATTTAACTTCCATTGAAATTCGAATTCTGTAGCTCAAATTGGCAATGTAACTTTTGTGCCTCATAAATCATGGACCAGAATGGAAAGCTGAATTCTCGATTCCCATGTAAATACCTGTAAACTCTTTACAGACGTTTTGTAATTGTTGCGTCTTAAAGTTGTGTGATTTTACCAAACAAAATTTTCTCATCTAGGATAGTCTTTGACTGATAGATTAACACTTTTGTTTTCAATATCGGTCACATACTTTTTATTCTATAGCCTGCCAACGCTTAAACATTTTTTTGACTTACCTGATTGCCGCTTAGCGGAATATATTAAGCTGTTTTAGCAAGAAGACGCGAGTCAAGAAGACACCAACTTAATTCTTTGTTCGAGGATGTAAATTACAAGGAGAATTCAACTTCAAAACCTTTGCAAGTTTCAAGAGATTTATTTTACGTTCCATTCTGAAACTGACAACCTGAAAAGTATTCTTTTGAAGGCCGCACTGCAAAAAAATAGTACGTTGAGAAAGGAAGCAAAATGCAATATGAACATATTCACAGATGGCAATGCGAGGATACAAGCTGTTCTTAGGGAATGTGTCTGTCTGTGAGCAGCTTTCTGGAAGAGAAAAGCATGGAAAATTAGAATGCTCTAAAACATAAAACAAGCAGCCACGTTTTCAAAGACGTCCGCGTCTTGCTGCTAAAACAGCCTATTCTGAAAGAATCAAGCCTAGCGAAATCTTGGCCTCTGTCTTTCTGAAGAAATGTATGTGGAGTGTGGCTTATTGCAGTCTCGTCACACAATCATTAACACGTCAGATGCAGCGTCAACAAAGCCTTCTTAAGCTGTCCCTTATTCTATAGAATACAATTGAATACGTATTTATCGTTCAAAAGAATATGGTCTGATTTCGTTGTTGTCTTGAGATATGGGTGGAGAGGCGCCATTGATTATGTGATGTAATGCCAACAGGACGGAACAGACAACAAGAATGAGCGGGCTTGAGACGGGTAGGGGTGGGGGAAATGAACCTTGTAATGTCAAAATAACCAAAAATAAAATGCCTTCCATCTATTTTCATTCCATTCCATGTTGGTGCAAGTTCGTTTCACTTCCCAAATCGCGGCACGCACTAACTAATGTTATTGCTAGTCTTATTAAGTTTTTTTTAACTAATCTTACCCTTATGTTGGTTGAGTAAAAAAGTAGTTCCCGTTTGAAAGGCCACTGCTTGATGGATACCAAGACAATGATATTTGCAGATAATTTGATTGTGAAGATATTCAAGTCTGTTTTACAATTTATCTGACCGCCATTCTTGTTTGAAATTGGAGATTTGTGATACCTTCATTTTATGCTAAATAACAACAATTTCTTTTTGTCAGAGAGATCGATGAAAAATTTTGAAAAATAGTACCCCTGTAAACTCTAAATTGGTAGAGGGTAAATTTTCATATTTCATGGAATGATTTATTGTGGTCTGAAATATGGTACAAAACCTGCAGCTACTCTGGTTTGTGACTTAGCAGTTTGATGACGTAGCTAGCAACCTCGAAATTCTGTTCAAATGCAAAAGGCATTGTAATCATGAATTCTTTTATATATTCAATCAAATTTTACAATGCAAGGTACTTATCTTAGACTACTTACAGGCTACTTTACGACACTACAAT
Organism: Aurelia sp. 4 Dawson et al 2005; assembly: GCA_964019985.1. Lineage (NCBI taxonomy): Eukaryota > Metazoa > Cnidaria > Scyphozoa > Semaeostomeae > Ulmaridae > Aurelia > Aurelia sp. 4 Dawson et al 2005. The sequence continues at coordinate 31,990,879 of OZ026492.1, read as the reverse complement.
GTGGAATACCTTAACATGGAAGACTAATTTCAAAAAGACAAAAAAGAACTTAAAGTCTATCTCAAATTAGATGTCATAAATTTTCAAAAAGATGCAATTAGATTTGTCCATTAAATATGAATTTATATAAATATATATTTATAGACTTATTCCACTAAAATTTTACAATACACATTACGAGCTACACTACTTACGAAATTTCTTTATAATACTACTAGGACCATAGACCCCAGTGAGCGAAGGCTGTGTCTACTCCGAGGCCATTTGAATTAAGGCATTTAAAGGAAAGAAAAAATATTATCAATTACATAACTGTTCTCAAAGAGAAGTAACAAAACTGGGTGGCTTATGACGGGATAGGGTAAATGATAGAACTTCATTCTAATCGGCCAGTTTCGTGGATAAACTGTAGTGTAAGCTCAAGAATATGTCGATTACTGTCAAGATATCAAAAATCTCCAATGAACTATGACAGTAAGGTACCTGAATTTCTTTTGAAGCTCTTCTATTAGCAGGCTAGTTTCAATGACCATCCGTGCGGCCACTTTTGAAGGACAAATCCTGGGTGGTATGTTTGATCAAAAAATACGAGATAATACTGCTATTAATGGTGTATCATTTTCTCTTACTACTGCTCGCCTTTCCTTTGAAATCTAGTACTCTAATAAGCGATTTGTTCGACGTGACGTCATATAGATTTTGTCTCCTTACGCCATTTTCTGCAAAAAGGAGGCTTTCCTATTCTTTTATCGCCTCTTAATGGGTGCTAGCCTCTTAATCATGTGCTCATGCAAGAAACTGGCGACACAGCAACCAGATTTGGCCTAGTTTATCAGAATGATTAACGAATTGGCAGCCGTAAGGAAGCTCAAAATGTGGAAAAAAGCTAAGAACTCACATCAGCAGTTCGTAGGTTTGTTTGTAGCATTGATCATACCGACCCGGGCTAGTTTGACGGCTAAGCTTAAAAGTGCACGTGGAAGTCGAGAGTCATCAAGATAAACTTATTGCTTGCAGCGTATACGTTGGACGTCCTCTGTCTACGTCAATGATTTGTTTTTAGCTTTTCCTGTGCTGGTTAATTAGAAATTCAGGACTTGCCTTTTTGTGGGCTAAGTATGTAGGATGTATGTTAAAGACTTGCTTTTTGTACTCCTGCTACGATAAGTCTTTAAAAAGCAGCTGCTTTTGACACGTTACATATTGCAAAGTAGCGCACGAATGTGCCAGATGCGAAATAATGAATGAATGAATGAATGAATGAATGAATGAATGAATGAATGAATGAATGAATGAATGAATGAACAAACGAATGAAAGACCGAGCGAATGCATCAATAAATCAATGGATCAAATTTTAGGAAATTACAACATTTCAAAGTGGATTTGAACCTTCCGCTGTTGATATCGTCCTTAGGACAGAAGAGATTTTTATTCAGGGGAGCCAAACTAACGAATTCTGAAGCTAGAACAGTAAGTGCTATTCTGCTATTAAAGGCATTGAGTCCATATAAATAGCGCTCTCCTGACCAATATCAACTTTTTTTAATCTTAAAGCAAAAATTGTCATTTAATCTCTATGGATTAAGAAATCATTGGAATCCAGTACTAATGACTTTCACACTAGTGTGTGATAACAAAGGCAGTCAGCGGTTGGTCAGCAAAAATTCAGGATAGCGTTGACGCTCAACTTTATATATGTATAGGCTCGATTTCTTTAGGAAAGCTGTCACGTGACCATGATGATATATTGATTCTATATTTCCTTGTCATTATTAGAAATAGCATTGTGAATAGGGTTTATATTCTTTTGTTAATTGACTTGGCAAGCTGTAAAAGTAGTATTTTTATGCTAATTATTGATGCTCCGGTCCTTTGTGAATGATTGAAAATGAAAACTGAATGATCGAATATACAGTAAAAACCAGCATATAAGAACCTAGTATTTAAGAACCAGCAGACTGAAATTTTAAAATTAGCCCCCCACTGTATAAGAACTCATTTTGCCTGAAATTTGAAGTAGGTTCTTATTTGTAGAGATCATTCAAAGCCATCTTCTTTTGGCATTAAATCATGATAAATATACGCGTAGACCCGTTATTCAGGAGAAGGAAGGGTAAATAGTTATGCTTGTTTCCCTTCTTCTTTTGAATAACAGGTCTACTCGTAGGCTGGGATAAATAGCGATTCTCTGCTTGGGGTCTGTTTTCATGTGATCAGTCTGCTTTCATGTGATCAAACGTCTCATCTACAGTTAAAAATGTTATCCGTTCATTTCTATTATGAAATTCAGTGTTTTCAAGTTCTTTTTTTTGATCCTCATAAAAGCTCATTATTCAACTGAATCCCTTGGCCCAAAAGCCTGGTTTTCATTAAAACGTAATTCATCGCCAATCATTGTCTTCGAGCATTGATCAAACAAACAGATACTAATCTGGGACGAAAGGTATGAATTGAAGTAAGCCTCATAGCTCTGAAGGAGAGTGTGACAAGACAAGACGTAGACAACAAAAGCCATGATAATTGAACCAGACAATTAAACCTCCTTGCTATGATAATCAGGTCGCTATGATAATTAGGTCATAATTTCAGAACGGAATAGCAGATTTCAGTCCGGCGAATTTTTCAGAATGAATTTGTATATGTCCTGCATTGAGTACTGTACTCGTCAATACCATTTCCTTGACATCCGGGAAGTGGTGGGTGGTGGCCACTCAAACGGGATCGTTTTTTACTCGCCTTGTATGAAAGAACGACGCACAGCATCAGAATTCAGTCATAATCTGCCTTAAATTTGTATTTGATTTGGCTCAGAATTTTCTCAAATATTTCTGAAAATTGAATACCGAAGGTTATTGCGAGTGTTAGCATCATTGAGGTGAGGCTTTTCCCGTGTATTTGTAAATATTTCATGACGAATTTCATAAAACCATGCCTCTTTCTGAAATTTGTCAAATAAGACAGTATGATGCAATAATGTTCTGCTTGTGTTTTAGTTTTATCTTTGTATCAAATATCTTCTATCTTTCATGTTTTACAGGATGCTAAAACGAATGAATTCAGCAGAAAGGCTTACAAGCTGTTGGCAAATCTACACGAGGTTAGTAGCTATTTTTCTCCCATTTCCAATTTTTTCGATTTTTCTTGAGAATTCAAAAATATTTCCGTTTGCACAGAAAGAGGAGAAATCCTGGGTGCTCGCTAGCTGTTGAATATTTATATATTGCTCTGCTTGAAAATGGCGAAAGCCGAAAGCAACCCATAAGGTGCTAAAAATTGAGAAAATTCATACGTGCCACGGTAGTCTTTAAGGTTAAGACGCTTGCCCGGAAAGCATGAGATCCGTGGCTCGATTCCAGGCAGTGGCACTTTCAATTTCAATTTTCTCGATTTTGCCTGAGAATTTTTCCTGAGAATTTTCCTGAGAATTTACTCCCACCATTGACCTTGTAACACAATCACAGACAATCGTTGACAAAGGCCATTCTCTCATCCATGAATTCAAAAGACACAAAGCTGCAATATTTGCCCTGAAGTCAGTACGCCTTCTTCTGTTGAATTGTGGCCTTTGAAAGAAGCCATGATTTTATGACGAAATTAGAATGGTAAATGTATCTAAAGATCTGAGTTGCGGATTTTGTTCTTCTTTATTTTTTCAGAAGACGAGCAGAAAGCACTGTAATTCTTCAAAAATTAGGGCATAAATGAGGCTATTACTACTCGTTCCCTGAATCAAATGAATAAAAATCTGCCAAGGAGATCTTTAGATTCAACCTTCTTTTTGATATAAACTCATTACTTCTCTTAATTACTACTTTTCTCATGCATAAGGTGACGGTTTGCCGTAGTGGTTTCAGAGCTACTTTTTTGGTTTTTTCTTGTTTTGATTTACTGTTTGAGAACGCTTTAAATTGAGATGTTTGTCAAAACAACTGATTCAGTTATGTTGCAAATCTGTCTTTGTTTATCGTGAGGCAATGTTACATTTTCAAATCAGACTGAGGCTTGATGTTTGTATTAAGGGAGTTTTTTATTAGAAGAGTTTTGCATTAAGAGTAGCTAAAAACGTAAGAACGCAATAAATACAGAAGTTTGCAAAGATCTAATATATTCACGTCTTCCAGCTTCATGATTGGAAGGTTTCCAAGACCTCGGGACTATCATGTTTAGAAGATCCTGAAAAGAACGCGACATAAATCCCTCGGTCATTTGCAAGTCGACTGGAGCCAAAATTGCCGAAATGGCTTTAAAATGCAAACGTATCTCTGCCGGCTGACTCAATAGATACCACCTATTTTGAAATTGCCACCAGATTAAGCATAACTAAAAGCTACTCTTCTGGGCCTTTCTTTTGTGGGCCTTGAGAGTTTACGAAGTTATACGAAGTATTGAATTCAGTTTTACTAATCGTTGCTCGGGAAAGAGTATCTTGTGAGCAAAACCCTAAGATGGCACATACCTCACAAAAAATCACATTCTCACCTACTTTCATCTATCGGTTAAAATACGTATTCAACCAAAGCCTCATGCAAGTTCATTACGTTTTGCTCCTTCAGTACTCATTTGTTTGATTTTTCTACTGTCCAAATGGCGAATCCTCTGCCAGTCAAAAGGAACATGTCCTTAGATTTACCCTCTTTATTTCGTAATAAACACATACCTTCCCTTAAAAATAACCCTTTGCCCACACCAATGCCAGGGCAGCTTTGCGGCTGTGTTTGTTTTGAATTGCTAGTTGAGAGAATTCCCTCTTTCTTCAGTTGTTCATCCCCTTCAATTGAGGTGTGAGCCAAAGCATCTATTGCTATTGTATTACAAAATCTGCCCTTGTTAGCCAAAGACAAAATTTAGATTAAAGGTGCTCCGTCTCCAAATTTCATTTGAAACGATGATTTTGCAGTTTTTTAAAGGTAATAGTCACACAGGCTCTAGTCATTTTTCTCAGAAAATGAAAGCGTTATTATGAAGAAAAGTCCATTTACATTATAGAGGACAAACCAAACGTTCACATCTTTTCCGATGTCTCCGATGTGATTCTACTTGGTCACTTTTTAATGATTTGGGTGAAGCGTGGCTTTTGGGAAAGTGGAGTGCGCTATATGAGGTTATGAATTGTTGTAAAGCATCGGAAGTATTGGGCCTTCCTCTTTGTATTGATGTGTCTTCAATCGTCCTGAATTTGGATGTCCAGAAAGCTGCTTTCCCAAATCGACTTCATGTGCAAAGCGCCATATTGACATATTGTGTTGTTCAAGCTCCTTCGAAGGGGAGAGTGCAGGGCAATATTGTGGAAGGTCGCTCTGCTCTCTCCCCTTTGAAGGAGCTTGAACAACACAACAAACTTTAATAAACAGTAAAAGGTAATAGTCACACAGGCTCTAGTCATTTTTCTCAGAAAATGGAAGCGTTATTATGAAGAAAAGGCCATTTACATTATAGAGGACAAACCAAACGTTCACATCTTTTCCGATGTCTCCAATGTAATTCTACGTGGTCACTTTTTGATGATTTGGGTGAAGCGTGGCTTTTGGGAAAGTGGAGTGCGCTATATGAGGTTATGAATTGTTGTAAAGCATCGGAAGTATTGGGCCTTCCTCTTTGTATTGATGTGTCTTCAATCGTCCTGAATTTGGATGTCCAGAAAGCTGCTTTCCCAAATCGACTTCATGTGCAAAGCGCCATATTGACATATTGTGTTGTTCAAGGTCCTTCGAGGGGGAGAGTGCGTGGCAATGTTGTGGAAGGTCGCTCTGCTCTCTCCCCTTTGAAGGAGCTTGAACAACACAACAAACTTTAATAGACTGTTTTGCACATTAAATTAATTCAGGGAAGCAGCCTTCTGAGCATCCAAAATCAAGATGAGGGAAGATATATTGATATACAGATGACGCACACACAAAGGTAGGCCTAATGCTTCTGATGCTTCACAGCAGTATGGAATCCCATAAAGCACATTCCACGTTTCCCAATACCCATGGATGAAGCCACCAAGTAAATTGCAAAATAGTGTTTACCAATTTAGCGATGGAAGAGTTAACGTTTGCGCCGGGAGGGATCATTGTTGGCAAGGAAGATTTAACCCTATTTTGGTTGGGGGGCAATCTAGTAGATTCTTTTAAATGATTCTATTAGGAAACGTTTTGTGGCCATAAAACTTCTCAATTTTTAGAGCTACTCTTTTTGTGCAACTTCTCAGAAAATTTCATTGGAATTATTTAACAAATCGGGGAGGGAGACAATTTTCCGGGACTGACCCTGGAATGGTCGAAAATTCTCAAATCTCGATAAATGCGCGAAAATTCCAATTTTCTTTCATTGTGTAGTGTTATTTAATGTGTTTTATCACAATTTTTATGTTTGCAGGGAAACTATGTTCCAGATTTATTTTCATCGCATTTCATTCTGATTTCGGCCAATTTTGCCCTTTTTCTCCACCTCACCACAGAAAATGCTGATGTGAGCAAAATCAATGGCTAATTTTAGAACAACTTTTACATTTCCAGAAATTACATGCTTGAGCCTATAAGCACACCAAATTATGTTGCTCTGCCTATTACCAGTCAAGAGTTAGATGGTTTATGCCCCCCCCCCAACCAAAATAGGACGTATCAGATACCACTATAGGGTTCATAGTACCCTTTTGGAAACTATTTAATCTAAATTGAAACATGTTTCACGCAGAAATTTTCAGAACTTGTCAAAAGTGTCGAAGAAACTGGAGCAATCATGCGAGAAATACGAGAATTGGAGGACCAGTACGACAACCTGAATCAAAAGGAAATTAATGAAAATTTCGAACAAATATCGAAAGATCTTAAAGAAATGAAGCAAGAAAATGCTGCTTTGATGAAGAAAATTAAAGGCAATGAATGAAGAGAAAAAGAAGTAAGCAAATGAATGGCAAGTTTTGCTTCGAATGAAATAATTGGATAGACAAATTTGTTTAAGGCGTGCTGTACTCATTTCCTGCTTCAAGTCATGTGACCATACTCTTGGAAAGTGTCAATATTATACTACTTTTTGCATTTAAGGCACTAGTTTCCATGACACGAAATACGTTGAGGAATTCAAAGATGTTTCATAAAGACATTGATCACATGACTTGAGCTGGGTATAAGCACACCGTAGCCGATATTTTACATTATGATTTTTATTTCTAATTTTCCAAATCTGAATATTATAAAAATGCATCATTTGTGATTTTTTGTATTGGTAGTTCTTATTTTTTCGGTCGTCCTTGATGAAATACCGCCTGTCACGTCAGCACAGAGTACAGCTTTAAAAGCTTTGGGCCCTGCAAAGTCTTTTTTGGAATTTACGACACAATAGGCTTGTCCCTTCTTACCCAACTTAGGGTTTGTCTCAGCAAGCTAAATTTTCTCAAATTCAAGCATCATATCAGGGATACCATAAACCCAATGTACCTAACAAGCGATGGTGTTGAGGATAAAGAACACTTTTTGTGGCTCTGCCCGTCCTTTGATGATCAATGAAGAGATCTTCTTGCTGGAATTGAAGAATAATTACGACCATTTGTGCAAATCGCTAACCTTTCAAATAATGCTTTGACACAGCTCTAACTATATAGTGATAAGGACCTTTCTTGTGAAGTGAGCAGAGATATCCTTAGATTGACTCTACGTTTCATTCGTGAAACTGGTCGGTTTGATTCAGATCTATTGAAGCTTCAGCTGTGTGCAAAGCAACCACCAAGCATCTTTACATAAATGTTCTTGTTTCTTCCCTTGTAAATTCTGTTTCATATTAGATGTCATATCCTTTTTTCATTCAGAATCAATGATCAGTTTCCGCTCGTGACTTTCCAAATGATCCGCCCTGATCCAACATCTAATGTGAGACAGAATCTAGTAGTGTATCCTGTAGTTTTAGCTTAATATTGTGTGTCTTTATGTTTTTGGCCTTGGGGTAGTCGTTGTTCTTTCGCTTCCCTCGGTATTGTCTCTGTGGTGTTGTCTAGTAGTTTTGGAGAGGTATAGTAGAACGTAAGCATTGTTGTAAATTATTTCATATGACTAAAAAATGCTTTGGGTCACATAACTGTAATAGTACTATGCTGTAAACAAACCTCTATCGAAACGATTACTTTGCAGTTTTCTTGTATGCGCTATCATCCAAATTTCCCACTACTTTCCATGATGAAACTCTTATTTTGAAGATGGATTCTTAATTTTCCAAAAATTCAACAAGACTTTCATAGTTTGTAAGATTACAAAGATATCTGTCGATTACCAGAAGTAATTTTGAATTTTCGATTTACCCCATCCACCGAAATACGTGCAGAAAACTATGGACACGTGCCCACAACAATAAAGATAACAGATTTTTTTCTAAAGTTGTGTGACCCAGCCCCTTAAAGTGAATATGACGCGAAAATTTTTATTGATGAAAAACGTCAATTTGAGTATGCTGATTTCGAATTTCGACATTAAACTTTTCAAAACTGAACCGTTTTCTAGTTACAGCCTTTTGAAAATCAAATTTCTTCACTAAAAAGTGTCCGGGGATCTGGGTCGAGTTTTTGGACTTGTGACGTAAAGTGTTTGGGTAGGATGACAGGAGATACTTGCATATCAAAGGATAGTACTGTAGTCACAAGGGTTTTACGGTTTCATAGTTGCCCTACAGAAAACCTCCACACTCATGTGATTCACATGCCACGGAATTTATATTCTCGCACTATTTTAGCAATTAATTCATATCTTTTGAACACCTGAATTCCACGAATTGGCACTCAATTAACGCTTTCTTTGATGAAAGAAGTGGTATCATATTTAACCACGGGGATATTGCATTGTGACTAACAGGATGACTCAGAGAAAACAATGAAAGTACAATGGGAATGAGCTCATCCTTTCTCACAATTTCAAGTTTCAAACCATTGCAAACAGAGTACAAACAGACAGCTTCGCTCGAAGAAGGACTTCAAACTTCAAACATTGTTGTACAGTGTCCCAAGTGGACAGGTTGTTGGAAGGGAGGAAAAGAATTCAGGCCAAAAGTAGTTTGACTCTTGTTTGGTCAACTATGGCCATGCTGTGAACGCGAGGGTCTACGTGTTTAGGCCATGTCCATTCTGTCTGGTTGGCACTCGACTGGAATACATTTATTTCGCTGTAATCGCTGTAATTTTTCATGAGGTCCAGAGATATGCTGATACTAAAGAAACTTTGCTTTGGTAAGTACTGATTTCTTTACTTAGCGCTATCAGACTAAATCAAGGACAAGTCGCGTAGTTTGGTGTCTGATCACTCTCTTAGGAGAATTGAGAACCGCGTAAAATCACAGATATCATAAGTCTGGTCAAGCTTCCTTCCCCAGAGTGCAGAACTTCGTCCCGTGAAATGCCACTATTCAAACAAATGTCTGAAATCTTTGCAACATAGACTATCATTTATTGTTATTTCAAACCCGTGAGTTAGATATGCAAAGGTTGCTGCAAGATGACATGGTTTTGTGACATGCAGCTTGCAAAAAAGCGTCCTTTACCACATTGACGAGAGAAAAAAATATTTGAAAACATTGTACATTTAACAGTTGAAGTTTTCAAGAAACCAGGAGTGGAATTCCTTAGTTTTGATCGGTTAAAATGGTGAATAAACAATCCAAACCTGGCCACTTATCAAGGTTTCGTAATGGTTTCATGTATGAAGCATTGCATGGTGTTCTCTTTCCACAAACACTTTACGTCACAGAGGCCTGGTAATCAACGGTCTGACCACGCAGAGTTGCCGCCACTTTTCGAAGCAAAGTGGGGGTTGCTCAACCCCATTTTCTGAAGAAATAAGCGTCTGAATTAAAAAATAAAGTACACCAGCGTGACGAGCGATGTTTAATGCATGATATTAGACAATAAAAATTTTCGCGTCATATTCACTTTAAAGGACAAGTCCGGGGTTGATGGAATTATTTTTAAAAGGCAACCGTACCAACTGCTGGGCACCAGTCCTGAGTTCTTTCCAGGTTTTCATGACGCGAAATTTCATAAATTCGAAGATTAATCTTCGTAAGCTAGGCCAAATATCGTCGCCATTTTGTATTTTGTAAGAGTGCGCGGAGGCGCTTTAAGGAGGCTAGCAATGTGGGTGGTACAATATCAACACATTTGACAGCCTCGTGCAGGTCAGCGTGAAGTGACTTCATACAAAATGACGTCATTTCGCACTTCTTAGCAGATTGAAATAAGTAGTTTCGCAGGCTAAAAGAGAAAAAAATTGAAAAAAGCACCACACACCATTCACAACAGTGTAATCTTTTAAATAATCAACAATTATATAAACCCCCGACTTGTCCTTTAAGGTCCCGTTTCAGTTTCTCCGTTATCGGAAGCTAGCATTGGGAGCTTCTTTGCATTTCCTTGTCCGGATCGACTCAACCTCGTCATCATCGCAAACGATTTCGTTGGAGATTCCCATGCAAGAAAATCAACTGTGATAAGTTTCATCCCTTTTGACATCGGAAGTGCTTCGTCAAGTGAAGCGAAAAATACCTATATTTCAGTAAGCTAAATCATATCTAAGATACAAGGACTCGCGAGGACTTTTGTAAATCAAATATCAAGTAAAACTGATACAGTGCGCATGACAAAGTTTCCTGTCTTGTTGTTTTTAGTTTTAGTTAGCCTGTTTGAAGTATGTTATTCGTAAATTTCCTATTTTGCCTCCCAGACCTCCGAACATAAATAACCCTTTCAGCAAGTCACAGAAGGGCGTTGCTGAAAGAAAAAAGGGCGAGGCCCTAAAAACCCTACAACTTCGTGCTTTCGGTGAGAAATGGTGCCCCACCAATCTGAAAAACGCTCCTTTGGCACTGGTTCAGAGTGAAGTGATTTGAAAATGACACATTTGAAAAGACATCACTGTGATGGAAACGCCGAAAACGGAGTCATTTGAAAGTGCTGCAACAACAGCAACTGACCTGGCACCAAAACAAAGGAAAATGAATGATCTGAACAAAGCGAATCACAACGAATGAAAACGGAGTAATACGACTTCATATTGTTTAAAAGTTTCCCTTTGGCTCAAGGACAAAGTCCACTTGAAGTGTCTTGCTCCCAAATTTTAAGACGTTTCCTCGGTGTGTTCTGTATGTGAAGCGCACAACACTTTTCATGAAAAAAGACAGATCTCGTTACACATAAGTGTCTAAAGCCAGTTGTGGTCAAATTCTGGCCTATTATCAGATATCAGTATTTCTTGCTGAAGAGTGTTGTTGTTGCTGTTGACGAATCCGTTTTCGTGCCAGGCCTTCTTTCCGAGATCAGAGTAATGGAAACAGTTTAAAGGACAAATCCGGTGTTGACAGAATTATTGTTAAAAAGCAACCTGACCAACTGCTGAACACCAGTCATGAGTTCTTTCCAAGTTTTCATGCCTCGCACTTTAAAAAATTCGACGATTATCCTTCATAAGTTAGGCCAAATATCATCACCATTTTGTATTTTGTACGAGTGTGCGAAGTAGACTGTTGCCTTTTCGTCCCTTGTATCCCTGCGTGCCTTGGTCAAGAGGGACTAATAACATTACTCTTAAATAATGAGCCCACTTTAGGCCCGGGCTGGGTGGTTCCGTATTCACCAATCAAATCGCTAGAATTAAGTTTTTAACCAATCAGGGGTCGCTATTCAGAATGTTGTTGTTATTGCTCTTAAAGAACGGTTGATGAAGCCTCGAGTTCTCGCAGCCTCGATGGATCCATTTGGCTTCTACAGAGGAAGATTACTGCCTGAAAGGTATGCATTTTGCGATTTGTAGGTCAAGACAACATCATTCTTTGTATTAAAAGTTTCCTTTTCAATGTTCGAGCACTTTAAACCAGATTTTGAAGCGATTTTATTGAGTGTACGAAAAATCCCACCTGCTTAGGCCATTTCGAAAAAGTGGGCCCATTATGCAAGCGTAATATTATTAGTCCCTTCTTGACCAAGTGATATCAGCAAATCAAAGAGCGCAGGGAAACAAGGGACGAAAAGGCATGAGTCTATGTGCGAAGGCGCTATAAGGAGGCTAGCAATTTGGGTGGTGTAATATCAGTATCAGCACATTTGGCAGCCTCGCTTAGGTCAACGTGAAGTGACGTCAAATTTGGAAGAATCAATCGAAACATTGATTTTTACTAGCTGTCCATCTATTGCACGAATAATCAATTCTTCATGAACGTAAATCCAGTGAAACTGCGAATGTCGCCAACAGCGAAGTAACAAGGACTGTATGTGGGAGTATTCGTCATTCCTGTAAATGATCTGTTATAGAGTCTGCTTCTTGTAAACAGAAACCATTTGAAGTTACTGCAAAAAACATTTTGCAAAATGAATATTTGTTTGGAGAGATCCAACATTGATTTTCGGACGCAAATTGCGATTGGGGGCTCCTGATATTTACGTGTGCACTCATCCATCTACATAGAGAGTGCTGACATTTTTTGGATTTTTCTCTTGATCTTAGTTCCGTACTTTGAGCATCTGCTGTTTGGTTGGCTATGCGGATATGATCATCACCCAGTTCGATGACTAGGAAATCATAGGAGCGATCTTTTCAGCCAAGCTTTTCCCTACGTTGCTAAAGAAGCTGCTCATAGTATCGGCAATGGATTTATTTTCAGTAATGGTATCATCATCTTCTTTGAGAGCTTTGATGTTCGTGGTTCTTGATCTCGTATTAAGTACTTGGATCATAGTTTTCCAGATTTCTTTGATTTTGCCTTCACAGGAACGAAGCTGATTAGGAGAGGCATTCCCTGTTTTGGGAAATTGGGTCAATAAAATGCACACGCCACCTTGGAAATCTTTTTTCCACTTTTTTTTATCTTATTTAGGGCTATATCCATCTAATTTCAAAACTTTAGTAACCATATGGTGAATATTTCGAATGGTGGTAAACATAGGGTTAAGAGATAGCATGAGGGATATTACCCGCGGGATGAATATTCACCTGTAATTCCCGGCGTTGGAGTTAATATTGTGTTCTTGTTATTTTCACATCATGTTACTGATGACGCCATTGCTTTTATGAATTTAAAGTTTTACGAAAATTTTGCCTTTTCTCTGCAAATAATGCAAAATATTGATGTTATCTCACTTTTAAATAATGAAGGTACAGAGATTTGCGAGTATTTAAAACATTTTTTGTTGATCTGTCCATCTTTTGACATCCAACGAGGATATCTTCTCGCTGCAGTCCAGTGGCGGCGCCACGGGGGGACTGGGGGGGGTGGGCGCATCTCCCCATTCGTCACCAGAATCGATTTTCTAATTCGTCCAAATCCGAGGAGAAATTGTCGGGGAAGGGGTGAGATTTCACAGATATTTCACAGTTACTTTAATATTTCATTAAATTGCCTGCCTTAGAAACTGCAACTTTACGTTGTGTAGGAACTTTTCGTATTGTTCTTTATCAAAACAATCTCTGCAACAGGCTTCATGACTCATATCTGAATAAGAAGTAGAGATTAGTGTTTCATTACCACCTTACCTAAGACAAAGCTTAGGTTGCAACATTGGCCATCAGTAATCCCAAGATCTTGACTGTCTTGCTGCTCCTTATGATGTTGAGTTGCATTTGAACAGCGTTCCCCCGGCTGTAAACATGGGCGTTCTCTGTCGGTAAAAAGGGCGTTTCCTAGCATAAAAAAGGGCGTGGGTCGAAAAATATTTATGGAGGCTTTGCCCCTGGACCCCCTATCCCCCTTTGTCCCCCTCATTTCTTGGCGGCTGGCGCCGCCACTGCTGGAGTCCTTCGACCGTTTGGCCTCAGTAACCTCTCAAACGAGATTTTAACGCAACTGTCACCTCACCCCAACTGTCAATGTATAGTAATAAGGACTTTCCTAATGAAATCAATAGAAATATCCTTGTGCTTGATTTAACTCAACGTTTTATCCATGAAACTGGTCGATTTGATTGAATTCGTTCAAATTTTTTGCTGTCCGTCAAGCAACCACCAAGTCCCCTTTCTACTGAATTTTATTTTTGAGTATAGTTCTACGTAGTTTTGCTTTATTACTTTTTTTCTTCTTGTTTTCCCAAGGGTGTTAGGACACGGATGTTTTGATTGATTATTTATTTATCTTGTTTCCATCCTTGTTTCTTATTTTGTTGTCTTGTTTCCTATTTCGTTGTCTTTTTTGGTTTTTAAAACTTTCCGAAGACCTAGAAGGATGCTTTTTAATATAAAACGTTATTTTCAGGGCTTTAGAAAAATTCCGCGTTTTTCAATTCCGCGTTATGGACTTTTGCCTAATACGCCAGTGAATAACGCGGAATTTAATCTCGCGGAATTTTTCCACAATTTGTTCAGCAAAATTTCAACGAAAAACGTATGGATGTTGTTTGTTTGGTTATATTTTCGATTCATACAGCCTTGTGTAATGAGTTGAAGGGAGACAGCCTCTCATTACCTCTGAATAAAGATCAGCCTTGTTACCATTAGACCATTGACCTCGATGGGCCTAGCCAAATCACAAATGATCTTGCACCCATGTTGTAGGAGGCCAGACCTTAAAATCACGTAAGTACACTCTTTTTAAAACATTCCGAAGGCCTAGAAAGATGCTTTTGAATGAATACCGTTATTTTCAATGCATGAAAATTTCCGCGTTTTTCAATTCCGCGTTATGGACTTTTGCCTAATACGCCAGTGAATAACGCGGAATTTAATCTCGCGGAAGAATCCTGTTCCGCGGGTTCCGCGGTTTCCGCGAGTTCCGCGTTATGGACCTAGCCGTCTTTTTTCCTGTTCTGTTTCGTCTTCAATTGATGTTTACAACTAAGCGTGGTTAAGCCCAACCATTCTGAAGTTTGAATAGAGCTCCCCTGTATTTCTGTGTCTTAGTGCGCCTTCGCACAAGTAAGATTTCAAACCGCAATGCTCAGTTGTGCACATCATTTGAAGACGAAACAGAACAAAACAAGACAGCAAAACAAGAGACAAGGATCAAAACAAGGTCCGTAATCAATCTTGATCAATCGTCAATCAATCAGTCAATCAATCAAAACACCCATGTCCAAACACCCTTGGTAAATAAAAACAGAGGGTTTAGAAACAATCCTTGTCGAATTCCAAGATTCAGCTGTACTTTCATACAAACAAAATAACAGAACTTGTTGACTGTTTTTTTGCACACTAAGCTCATTCATATCCGACGAACGTGGTACCGTGGGAGTCAGAGAAAGGACTTTAAAATTTAAAGACGTCGGTTTTTGGAGCTTATCCTTGATCTTTTCAGTATTCAGTATGCTGACGCACATTAACGTTATCTGTATTGGTCAGGATGTTTTCAGCAGTATTGGTAAACAACAATAATCCTTTGCATGCACTTTAATATTCCCGCGTTTCGCTTTCCTGGCTGCCAAACTTAGGTAATTCTCACTTTTTGAGCCTAAAACGCACGTTATCTAAAATGCATACTTGCATTTTTATGCATATAAGAAAATAAGAATTCGGATCATGCTTTAAAGGCAGTCTGTCCCCTATTGTTCTGACCTTAGCAACGGCTTTATTTACCTTATTTACGTTGGAGTGAAATTCATGCATCATTGAGTCTCTATGACCTTGATTTCTTTGCATAAAGCGAATAAGCACGTACTTGTGGAGTGTACAATAGAAATCCTTATCGAGTTTATTTTCATTCTTCGAAGGGGACAGACTGCCTTTAAAGGGGCCTGTGTAAGATAGAGCCTTTGCGCGCCAACGTTCGACTTTCTGATTATCAGAAAGTAATATGGCTACCACACTGCAGTGAGTTTCATGCTTAGAGTGTTTTGTGTATCAGAAACGGATTTCTGGTACTTGCAAGAAGCTTGAAAGGCCTAAAAGGGAGAAGATGGACCTTTTGTGTATTTTTCCGATTTGACATGAGCTGGATGAAAGCAAGACAGTAAGTTAAAATTCAAACCTTTTGCTACTTATATACAATAGAACGATAGGGGTTGTGCCTATGTCCAGGAACCCCAAATGTTGGTAATGATGGTGATCTAGAAAAAGGCACAATCTCTAGATCTGCAGACATATTGGTCATATCATAAAGTATTCCAAGTCTCATTTACAGAGAAAATCAGGCCATGTTTGTCTTGTTAGTATTGTATTTGGATGTACACAAAGGGTCTAAAAAATGTTGGTTAATCTGCATTGAAATATTCAGCAATGTTTCCATTAGTGATTGTGTAAACTTCTCAGATTGAGTCAACAACGACAATAAGCATAACAATGATCGAAATCCGTTTATTTTGCTCAGCTGAACGGAACGAAATTGCTTCGTGTTCACTGTACCGAATAGTCAAATGTTTTTCTTTGATTACATGCACACCCGCAAAGGCTCTATCTTGCACAGGCCCCTTTAAGGTTCGATAACAATCTTTATGTTCACTACTTGTGCCCTCTTTAACATTTCAAAACTGCGTATTTTTAACGGCTTTGCTCCCTAGACGATCAGCATTCAAAAGCAAGAGACGTAACCGGAAGTATTCCCCTAACTCCTTGTTTGGGAGGCCCGCTTCCTTTCATCATTTACCTGAATGACTTACAAAGTGTCTTAAAGGAATTGAGTCCATTTAAATAGTTGAGCGTTAACGCTGTCCTGAATTTTTGCTGACAAACCGCTGACCGCCCTTTGCTATCGCACAATAGTGCTAAAGTCATTAGCAGTGGAGACCAAAGACTTCTTAATCCTTGCATTATCCTGAGGAATTTCTTTGGTTTAATTTCACTAGGGATTAAATCACAACTTTTGTTTTATGATTGAAAAGAAGTCGTTATTGGTTATGAGAGCGCTATTTATACGGACTCAATGCCTTTAAAGGGAATTTACATAGATATATCTCGTAGTCGCTATAAATAGGCTATAGAAAACTCCTACGCATTCATTGTTTCCTTGGCTCCACAATGAAGCCACACGTGTTGAAATTATCAAATTCAATAGATTATATTTTTAACCTGGCCCGGGCCAGCTTTTAACTATGTCGATGCCCTTTAAGTTCTCCCTGGCTAGCATCTATGCTGACGATGCCAGTATATCGATTGCATCGGATGATGTAGCTAAATTAGTTGAGGACGCATATCAAGAGCTTTCCCATCTCTCTGAGTGGATGAGGGCGAATAAACTTAGCCCGAATCCGAAAAAGAAACTGAATTCATGATCATAGGGCATCTGCTTAAAACCAAAAATCCGGACCTGCCAGAAGTGCTGAAACTTAATAACTCTAATATAAAAAGAGTCGATGATAGTTGATGAAAAGCACCGGGGGGGGGGGGGTAACTTGAGTTTCCAAGATACGGGGTTGTGCCATTCAAATCGTAAAAGTACCACCCATAAATCCGGAGAAATTTCTCGAAAGTATACCCATAAATCTGGAGAATTTCTAAAAATCATACCCATAAGTCCGGGAATGCCAAAACAGCTCACCAATAAATGAATTCAGACAGAAAACTATACCCATAAATCCGGAAGATGCCAAAAATTGTTGAAAACCATACCCATAAATCCCGGAAACTATCATGAAAAAGGTACCCTAAGAAATGGCACAACCCCGTACCATGGACAAGTTAAGTTACCCCCCCCCCCCCCGGGTGAAAAGCTAAGTTGGGATGAACAGTCACAGTGCACCAAAGGTAAAATGAGTGGAGGACTTGCAACTCTAAGGAAATTGAAAATGTCGTTCCGCAATCCCAACAGTGTAATGTATATTGCCCATTTATTGAGAGACACATGCGTTATGCTGATGTTATTTCAGGTAGTCTGTCCGAAACAAAACTAACTGCTCTCCATTGCCTTCAAGACCGTGTATGTGATACCATTTTACCATGTAGTTATAGGTTGCCATGCAAAATACCGTACTACGCCGGGTCTGCTCAATAATATCAAATGCAAGAATAAAAGATAGCTGGTCGGCTTCCTGGTTGAACGTTGAAAGTCTTTTCCGTTACGGTCGGAATGTCATGGCCTGTAAGAATGTGAACAGACTATTACCTGAGAGCCTATGGATGAATACCAACCAAGATATTTTCACTCGAGGCACTGGAAAGATCTCCAGATCCCTAGATATAGGACTGAATTTGCCAAAAAAGGCTTTCATTACGCAGCTCTCATATAATGGAATGATACACCTGCCGAAATTCGTGACCTAATCGCTTTAAAAAACAACTGAAAACGCATCTAAAGAGCTAGACTCTCAAATACAATCCCCTAGAAGAACAGCAATACTTAGGTTTTGTGGATGCGGGTTTTCATTCTTAAAATTTTTATGAGTGTAAATAGATGTATTTTGATTTGCTGAAGCATTTATTTTGTGTATGAATAATATTAAATGAAAAAAACGAAAATATCTTTCTTATCCGGATCAAGGCCATTCTAGACACTTGCTACGCGATATGAAAAGGCTTTTGCAATTTCCGGTTCTCAAAACGGGTATTTCAAGATCTGTTCTGGGCTTTCTTAATGCCCTTGGTTGAAGCTCAGACAATCATACAAGAAGATCACGGAGATACAGAGGTGCAAGAGTATTAAGAGATTTGCAAACCATAGAAACGGCTCCTTCTTTATCGACGAGACCTTGCATGGAATTCCACAAAAGTCTCTGTAGCAAGGAAGCTGCTGATGCATCGAAAGGGCTACGTGTTGCTATTCTGGCGACCTTATTCTGTAATTTTTGGAGGACATTTAGCTTTGTAGCACCACAAGATCCCCAGACATTTGAGCTCATTTATCCATTAGATTGGGGCTAACTTCGACAAAAAGCAAACTGTTTTGTGCATTTTTGAAGAAGCTTCCACGTTCCATGTTATGTCGACCAACGCAACAATTCTACTTGTCACTTTGCCGTTTCAAACTCTACTGTCATCGTGTAGACGCATTTGCCGGTAGAATTTCATGCCATTAGAATACTTTCAATGCTCCCGTTATCCTTCATTGTTGTCGTTGTTTCATCTATCTTGATTTATCATTGACGTCGATTGCTCCTTCTTTATGGAAATTAGCATAAAATTCTATTGGCATCGTGCAGGCGGGAGGCCAAAACGGGACTTTTTCATGCCGTTTTCAGATTCTACCGGCATCGTGTAGAATTGAACTCAGTTTTCAAAGCTGGTTAAAATTCTGCCGTTTTCAAATTCTACCGCCATTGTGTAAACGGGGTCTCATTTTGACGAAAACCTGATGTCTTGAAACAGGAGTACTGCTGGGTGCTAATCTGTGTACCCCAACCGACCAATCAAATCGTTGAAATTTGGCGCATAGGGTCTCAAGCATATAACTAAGAAAACGTATCGACCTCTTTTTTTACTTTTTTTATTTTTCATACAACACTAAAGGTACGATACCATGGGGAGCGAAAGACAATGACTACCCCATGGCCAATATAAAAAGACGCGCAACGTTCAACTAACTACGACTACACTACAAACGATTATAATCTAATGGACTATAGATTCTGTTCCACATCAGGTGTCAGGTCAGGGCTGCGATAACCTGAATGGTGTCAAAAGCGTCGACCTCTTTTTGTAGATCCACTGGTCCGATTTTTGCAAAGAGTGGAATGTAAAAAAAGATAGTCATAAGACACCAAGGGTTGAGAATTGATGTTTCTACATTTTGAAATGTTGAATATATATGAATATTTATATTCATGAATGATATATGAATATTTAATCATATGAATATTTTATTCTTTATTTTAGTCAGTTTCGCAGGAATGAGCCTCAGCGACTTTCAAATTTCAGGAAATTTCGTGGAATGAACTTTTGTGAAATTTTGCGAAAAATGTGCCCAGGCGAGAGTACTTTCCCTCAAAAGTTCTTTACCGGTAAAGTACTCATTCTTACGAAAGTGAAGTGTTGAAAGACGGCTTGAATTCGTTCATTCTTCCAAACATCAGGTAAATTTAAAACTTCAATGAAACCAAAATGTCTGGAATATTCCAAGCTGCTTTCAAACTAGAAGCAGGTCTTTATCTAACCAACGTTCATATGTTTGTGCAGGCATTTATAACTGGTTGCTCGTGGTATTTTGACTCTTTGACAGAAGTTTATTAGACCGCATCTAAGATCAACCGGTGACCATTTTTGACAAAAGAAATTCTGATTCTTCCTAGGCCTTCCGTTGAGTGTTGACGAAAATATTACTTTTGAAGCTCAATATTTGTGCAATTTTTACAGCTGAAGTAATTCGGAAACTTATTTTCGATGAGTGCTGCTTTTTGAGGATTTATAACTTCAGGATTAGATCACATTGTAGTTACAAATGACGTTAGAAAATATGACAAAGGAATAGTAGAGAGAGGATTGTAAACACAGGTAAGTTTCAAATACTTTCGTTGCTACATCATAATGTTTTGGTGCGCTTTAAGAGAAGGAAAATTGGCATCTTTTATGCGTTTCTTATAAGAAATTGACTTGCAAGAAACTATTACAAAGTTTGCCATAATGTTAAGAAACTTTAGAATTATGTCTGAGAAGTGTTAAGAAACTTTTTAATGTAAAATGCATGGGTATGTTATTGCCAATAAGTTGTCGAACCATTACGTCTTGAACAACATACTATCCTATGTGGCTTTTAAAAGTCAAGAAATTTATCTGCAGTAATCTTAGAGACCAAAATGATAATTATTGCATCTAAATGGTAAGGAACAAACAAAGAAACTCTTAGCACTAAAATGCAATGATTTTCAACTTAAATCAAAGGGAATCGACAAACTTAAAAGCTGGCCTGTTCCAGGCTGAAAATATAATCCGTCGAATTTGATAATTTCAACGCGTGCGGCTTCATTGTGGAACAAAAGAAACAATGAATGCATAAGCGTTTCTATTGCCTATTTTTAGCGCTATCTGTATCTGTAACTGTATCTGTAACATACTCAGCTAGGACTCACCAACGTGTATACAGTAAGGCTACATTTAAGAAACCATCTAAAAGAAACTTTTAGCCCACTGGAAAGTGATCAGCCTTCTTACCCACAAGAAACTTTGAGGCACACCCTTGAAGTAAAGTTTCTGTTATTTTGAATGACACCAAGTACTGGTCTGATGGTCTGAAAGCATTAAATCTCACACATTGTTCATAAGAAATTTCTAACAAGATATCTTGGATTTAACAGATTTTTACCCTATTTTCAATTGATCTTCTTGAGAATCTTTGATAAGATACACATATGGCTAAATATGGCCAATTTACCTACAGTTAACCCCATTTTGTTGTAACTTATTTTTCAAAGACTTTAGAAATAAAGTTAAAAACTTAACAAACTTGAGCCTCAAAACATGACAATTATCACAATTAGAAGAAACATTTTTAGCCTGTAAACAGGCCTTATCTGAGAGCTGCGGAGGAGAGAAAGATAGGACAGGGCCTGTTGGAATGGGCAGCATTTTGGAATTCCATATACCCGATTTGATGTATATGGCTTCCTTTGTTACTTTTCCTTGAAACTGACATTCTAGTTTCTCGCAATGATTTATTTAAGCAGTAAGCAGTAATAGGTAGGACTGATCAACAACACCATTTTCATCACTTGTGGTATTGGAATTTGGGACAGATACGTCCGATCAGATTTACAGAATTCAAAAGAGTAGCCTGTTCCTTTTTGTCTTCCTTTTTGTCTTCCTTTTTGCATCATTCTGAAGCCTGTCCACAGGCTAAAACATCTTAGGCTAAGCTGTGAAAATGTGGTTTCTTAAATGCGGGACTTCACTGTTGTCGCTAAGGGTTCTTGTTGTTTTTTTGATTACCATTGAGCGCTTTTATTCACGGGAAGCGAGCTTTCTCAACCTTCGGCATGAGCATAATTACAAATTTCGCTGCAAAATAAGTTTGATGACTTGCAAGGCTACGAGATAAAGCCATGTCTATTCCCTTCAAGAAACATTTGATACTATGGCTTGATCCAAGTTCCTCGTAAGAAATATGTTATGTCAAACCCTTGTGGAATTGAATATTGTAACAGAAATGCTCGAGATAGCAGACAGTTTTTTCATAGTGATGATGATGATGATGATGATGATGATGATGATGATGATGATGATGATGATGATGATGATGATGATGATGATGATGATGATGATGATGATGATGATGATGATGATCATCATCATCATCATCATCATCATCATCATCATCATCATCATCATCATCATCATCATCATCATCATCATAATGATAATGATAATGATAATGATAATGATAATGATAATGATAAAATTCACTTTCTTCTATTACAGGTGCAATGAAGTCTCCAATATTGATGCTGATAATCTTTGGCAGCATTGCGCTCTCGGGTAATTGTCTTTCCTTCACTGTCTTCAAATGATGATGTTTGTTTGATACCAAATGATACCTAACAGTGTAGATCTATGGTGTAGATATATTGCCATGCCTGCAAAATTTTTTGGAATGCTAAGTAGGTAACCATAGTTTATCGTCTTTCTTTCAAGTTTAAAACGATGCTCGTTTGTTCTCTTAACGATACCTTCGTGCATGCAAAACGTCGTGGCAGTTATCCTTACCAGAATCTGGACGCCATTTGTGGTTTTTTTTGCATTGCTTCGCCGCAAAGAGATGTCTTTTCATGTTACTAAAGTGCACTAGGAACCCGTTTTTAAATGTAGGAAAAATTCCATTACAATGCTAATATTTGATTTTCTTTCAATTTCAAATTCTTTAAGAAGGGTAACCCTTCAACTTAAATACTTGCTCTCGAAGTGTCCTCCAGACAAAATATCGGGTGATTAACCATAGGCCCATCATCTGAGGGCTTGTGATACCTAAATATACGAGCAAAGTATTCTGCAAAATCAGATTTAAAGACCCTGTTCTCCCCATCATCCTTTGTATGCGCACAAACTAGCAAAACATCACAGTTGCTGTAAACAACGCGCTTTGACCACAGAATACGGGGAAATGAATAGCTCTAAGGAGAAAAGCTTCCCTAATTCTTGAATTAGCTTTGGGAATGTATTTTGTTTGAGTTCAAAGCGATAACTTCGTAACGTTCATTTGAAGGTTGAAACGACAACTGAAATTCATTCTCAGACCCGGTAGTATAACATGAACCACGGCTGTTACCAGCACATTAAGACCATTGATTTAACATTAGTTATATCATCAAAAATCACTTCGTTTCTCCTTTCTATAGAAGCCAGGCATCATAAAAAGCATGGGAAAAGACATATGCATCTGCATTATCAAGAGAGAGAATTAAAGCGAATGAAAAGACATTTACAGCGTGAAGATGAGAAGATTTTCCAGAGAATACACGTCTCACCCATTAGATATAGCAGAAGGAATAAAAGATCTTCACTCAGGCCATATGTTCTAGGGCAAGGTAAGTTGCCTAAGAAGACAACAATTCCTGGAAGGGAATGCAAAAGAATGAATCGGATACTTATCCCATTTCTTCAAAATATAAAAGAATAAGTTTTCGACAAAGTACCGAGTGCTCCGTAGGGAGGTAAGCAGATTTGGTTGCGTCAATTGATGATAATTTACCTTCAGCCAATGGTGAATCAATTTCAAATCGTTCGTCGATAGTTTACTTGAACATAGATACATCGTTTGTTTTTCTTTAGGTGCAAGTTGCTTGGGCCAGAGTGCCAAAGCTCTGGTTTCGAGCTGAAGTAAATTTGATCTGTCAAGATTAATAGTTCAGCTCTCAAAGCTTTTGTATCAACAAACCATTGGCAGTATGACACGCTGAAGTTTTAAAAAAAGATTTCTGTTTCTTAAATCAACTTGTTCCGATCCTAATTCATCATTTCGTGCGCGATACATCAACTTGTTTGCATCTATTTGTACATCTCCTGCGAAGGCGCTATTTTAATCCTCGTGCTTGATGGCTGATTGACAGGACCTTAAAGGTCTTTGAGAAATTAAGTGACTCAATCGGACTTGACTGGAAAAATTCTCCAGCGCACTTGAGGTCATGTTAATCTGCCAGCGGTGATCAAAATGATGCCTTTGCAAGGGAAGTACAGACAGCGGGAAAACAAGTCAATGTATCGCATACGAAACGAAATGATGACTTGATAAGAACAAGTTGATTTATACAATTCAAATCGTCTTGAAACTTCAGCGCGCCCTACTGCCAATGATTTGTTGAAACAATTACTTTGAGAGCTGAAATATTAATCTTGACAAATCAAATTTACTTGTTTAAAAACATTGAAGTCGATATATCACGCACAAAATGATAAATTAGGGTAGGAATGACTCGATTTATAAAACGTAGATCTCTTCCTAAATTCAGTGTTTCCTACAGCCCGTGAACAAACGAGGTGTCTATATTAAAGGTGCTATCGAGGACTATTTGAAATTGAGTATCCATTGACTACCACTAATAAAATTCAAATCTCTTGACCTAGCCGTTTCTGTACACTCTTTCTAGGACCCAGTAATTTTCTGAAAAAAGAACTTACAGACATTTCTTCAAGGAACTTAAGAGACCCTTTTCTGAAAAAAATAGGGCCGGCTGCACAAAGCTGTCAATGTACAGTTTCTTTTCGCAGTTTTTTGACAAAAATCTAGCTACAACATTTCCGCATATTTGCTTCAATGCAATTTACTAATAATTTACAATCCTTGTCAGAAATCTCGATTCTCGGATCATTTTTGAAGTTGATTTAGGGGCGACAAACATATCGATTTTCTCCCCAACAATGTCGTTTGGACGTTTTCGTTTAGACCCCCCCTACTCCCCCCCCCACAAAACGTCCATGACCTAAATATCGATATAAGCGAAATTTGTGCATGTTATAGGCCTGGATTTTGCAGTGCTTAGTGTGGAGACTGACCCTGCGCTCATATCAAATTTAAAACAAATTATCAAGGGGACGAACTACCTTTGAAAGTAACTTTTGCGAGCCGTTGTGTTCCTTTGTGTCTGATAATGAATAGTGAAATGATATCATTAGAAAAAGTGAACCTGGAAAGGATTGTCATACGAAGTAACTGAAAAGTTTTCTTACAAGCCTTTGAAGTGAAGTCGAACATGCAATTAACCAAATGAAACGAGGAAAAGCTACCGGAGCTGACCAAATAGCACTTGAAATGATTATTGCACTTAAAGAATTTGGTGTTGAGAAATTAACAAATTTTGCAAATAAAGTTTATGATGCAGGGACGTTTCCAGAGGAATTATCAAAATCAATTTTCATTGCACTACCAAAAAAGACAGGAGCTACGGACTGTGAGTTACACCGCACAATTAGTTTAATGAGTCATATTACAAAGATTATTCTTAGAGTTATTTTAATAAGAGCAAGGAGCAAGGTTAGACCAGAGATATCAGAGGAGCAGTATGGCTTTATGGAAGACAGAGGGACTCGGAATGCTATATTTATGATGAGATCAATAGCTGAAAGGGCAATCGAAATGCAAAGAGGCCTATATGTTTGTTTCATAGATTACACAAAGGCTTTCGATAAATTAAGACACAAGAATTTGATGCAGATACTAAACGATCTAGATCTTGATGGCAAAGACTTACGACTGATACAAGATCTATAATGGAGACAGCAGGCAGCAATTAGAATAGATAATGATTTAAGTAAATACGTTGAGATCAGACGAGGAGTCAGGCAGGGATGCGTATTATCTCCAGATCTATTTTCTTTAAACAGTGAAATGATTATGAGAGAGGTGAAAGACATGGATGGTATCAAGGTAAGTGGAGAAAATATCACTAACGTTAGATATGCAGACAATACAGCACTCATTGCAGATTCTGAGAAGAAATTACAAGATATCGTTGACAAAATTGTTACAGAAAGCCAAAAACTAGGATTATCATTAAATGTAAAGAAAGCGTACTGCATGGTTATATCAAAGAAGAAAGAAACTCCCAGGTGTCATTTGAAATTAGCTGGTGTAGTCATCAAGCAAGTAGAACAATTTAATTACCTAGGTAGTATGCTGACAAGTGATGGCAGATGTGAGACAAATCAAACAAAGAATAGGAATCGCGAAGAAATCATTTAAAGACCTGAGCAATATTTTAGCAAACAGAAAGATCAGTTTTGATACCAGGAAACGGATACTAAAGTCTTATGTGTGGTCAGTTCTATTATACGGGTGCGAAACATGGAATATAAGTAAAAACATGGAAAAAGATTGTCATCTGTTGAAATGTGGTTTTACAGGCGAATGCTAAGAGTATCATGGATGGATAAACTAAGTAATCAAACAATATTAGAAAGGGCAGAAACACACACAACTTTAGTTCCAACAATTACAAAGCGACAAATGTCATTTTTTGGTCATGTATGTAAAAAAGAGAAACTAGAATATTTGGTCAGCACAGGGAAGTTTGAAGGGAAAAGAGCACGGGGCAGGCAAAGACAAGGTTATGATGCTAGCATGAAAAGAAGAATGGAACAATCTTGGACAGAGAATAAAATCATACAAAGTACAAAGGACAGAGATAGTTGGACTACCATGATCGTCAACGTCGGTGGGCATGGCACTTAGATAGATAGACAAGCCTTTGACATTTCTTACGAAACTACATAGATAGATGTAATTCCTATAGAACCTAATTTGGGGGATGTTCCCTGCATACTATTGACGGGAAGTCCTTTTTACATAATTGTGAAAGTCATAAATGTCGACGTTGCCGTACCTTAGCCACCAGGATAAGGATTCAGCTGATATCCTACTATTGCTGAGTTCAATTACAAGTTGATTTCGTATCATTGTTGAGTTGAATTTAAAAAGATCTTTATGTTATGGTCTGAGTGTCTTTTTGTAGGCCAACTTTTAAAATGAAAGAGTTTAAGATCCGAGCATATTAGAAGGCTTATTTTGACAATGAGAGACAGTCAACAAAGACAACGTTCAGATTTTACAAGTTGTGATTTTTTTTATCAGACCTTTTTTTCGATATAACGTCTCAATTTGAAAACGTCTTGAGCGAAACCCCTCCTACCCCCAAAAACGTCCAAACGACGTTGTTGGGGAAAAAATCGATATGTTTGCGCCCCCTTAGATGGTTTCTGAAATGAATTTTGTTGAAGAACCACGCTTTTTTATATGCGAAGCGGCTATCTAAGCTATCCTTGACGTTACCCTCTGCAGTACTGATATCACCCATAGAAATAACAATAACGTTTGATAGACTAGAATTTGGTTACAAGTGACATCAGCCATTTATATACCCATACCCTTAAAATTAGGGCCGATACCAGCCATGGTTTGAAAGGAAGAAAATCAACTGCAACAACAGCACTTTTAGGAACACGCATTCAAGTGTGGTATGATTTAACTAAGTCTTATACTGCATTCACATTGACACAGTTAAAGCAGCTTTATCTAAACCAGTTTAAATTTCAACCAATCAAATGACCGGATTTTTTGGATTGACCAATCAGAAGTCCGTATTTGAAAACCTGGTTTAGTTTAAACAAGTTTAACTTGCAATATGAATGGGGCATTACTTAGCAATCCAACCTTGCTAGCCACAAAGAATAAGTGAATATCTACCAAAAATATGCCGTAAACTCGATAATTCCTGCCAGTATTTATTTTCGAATGGTAACCAATTAATATTCTGCGCTCCATCTCTCCTTCAAAATCTTTTAAAAGTAGACATTTCAATCGCAAAGATCCAATGAGAAAGCAAAATTACAGACGAATGGTTGCTTGGGTGGTTGTCCTCCCTTCCACCTCCCCTTTGTCTTCGACCCTGCTTGAAATCCCTTTTCATAATGGTGATATTCATTTTCAACTTACCAGTACAAGATGTGCAAATACAGATAAAGATAAAGACATACTGGAAAGATGAATTATGGAATCGTTACTCTCCACAGTATCGTCTTCTTGATGGAAATATCATTGACGAGGTAACTTCCATTCACTTTTTGCATACAACGAACATCCTCATGTGTACCTTGACTTTATGCGCTTTACGACATCACCACAAGAACCATATCCTCACTCAACAGGGTCCCCCCCGGGGGGGGGGTTTCTTCACTATAAATTCCTACAAGGGTGTGCGCCGCAAGGATTTCTTTTCATTTATTCATTCATAACGTTATTTACCGTTGGTTAATAGAACATAGTTACTGAAAACTAATTTAAACCAACTATTTACAATATAAAATAAACCAACAATTTCTGTTACGACCCAATACCAGAAACCTGATCCGATATTGATACCCAATCCCAGAAGTCAACCGTTGTTTGCCACCAAGATGTGAGTTTTCGAGAGCTGGGAACGAGAATTTTACTCCCAAGTGGCCATTAGAAAGAGGCTCTGATCTGAACACGTTTTTCAACACAAATTCATCTGAAACTGAGCATGCGTTGCTCGAAAAAATTTAAGGTGTACTTTCATTCAACGCCCATTGCCAGAATTTTGAGTACAACAGTAAAGTCAAGTCCAAGAAAATTCCAAGTGAAAGGATACCCCAATGACAGAAATTTCCTAGTATAAGAATATCCCAATCCCAGAATTTTCAGGCCAAAAACTACCTAAAACTGGCGCACATCCCCATCTTACCCCATAGCAAAGTACTCCCCCGGAGGGTTCCTCAGCTTGCGCTCGTCTTTTTGAATTCGACTGATACAGTGACGGCCTGATAGCTAAACTTCAAGCGGGTTAGCCATTTAGTTTATTTACTAGAATAGTATGTACCATACCTCATCGTGTTACTCTCATCAATTTTTTCCTGGCGCCTTTTATCGAAAAAATCCAGTTTTCCTACAGCCGGTTATCAAGACATGTCAAGAGGGCATATTTTTCTAGATCGGGTTTGTTGTTAAGTCCAATTTTATTTTGGATAATGCCCTCTGCCGATTTTTCTAGATTCGCTATTATTTGGAGAGGAACACTCAGGAACAGGGTGAAAATTTTTTCCTGGCAATTCCCCTGTACAAAACAAATTCATGTCAAATACTGTCCTAGGGCTTAGGGCGAGTACGACGACGAAAAACATGTTCTTTTGCATATTTCAATGATGCTATATTGACAAATCCATCTTAGTAATAACTATGGTTATAAAGATGACAGGTCCATGTTAATTATTGACAAGTCCATGTTAAAGTAATAAGATGACAAAATCGAGTGGCTAAGCCATAATAATTAGAACGTTTCGAACCTTCCTAGGTCCATCCTCAGCAAGTAAACTGGGTGGAAATTAAGATTAAATACTAGACGAGCTACACGCTAGTGGGAATTGGGAATAGTCCAAAAAAAGGGCAAAATACAAAATAGCCATATAAAGAAATACTGTCCTTTGCCCAAGTCTTCTGAAAACGGTCAAAAATTTCCTGCGGTAACCAATGTTTGGCCTTGACCAATCAAGGTGCAAGATTTTGAATGACTTAATAAAATCGGATGATTCTTTTCTAATTTGAAAATTCTCGCCAAAGGCAAATAAACGCACTTTCGACTGAACTGCTGCAGCGAAATCTCAGCGGAATCTCAAAGTAGAAAGTGAACTGAAGAGATAGTCTTTCATCCTTAAACAACCAGAACATCACTTTTAGGCTGGGTTTTAACTTTGATGGCTCGAATAAATGTCCAATGCGGCACTTCAGGAAAGCCAATTTTTGTGGTCTTTTAGAGTTTGCGATTTCAAGAAAAGAAAGGCAGGTGATTTTTGTCATGTTCAGTCAGAACGATGTCAATCCATTTCAGGAAGCATGGGGGAATGAGTCGCAGCTGTACCAGTATATCGTTTCCGGAAATGAGTGTTACTAAAACAAGTAATTAGTCTACTCGTTATGTAGTAAGTCTTTAAGAATCGCTGAGCTAACACACAAGGGCGGCGCCACGCCACGGGGTGGACTGGAGTGGACGTGTCCACCCCACTTTTCTCAGGTCGGTATTCATTCCTAAGCGAAAACGACATGAAAATCGTTGGGTATACCTTCTTGCCATTAATTGATCTCTTTCACACCCCACCATTTCTGGGCTGGTGCCGCCCCTGCTAACACACAAAGTGCAGGATGAGTCAAAAATGCAAGCTCCATTTGAAAGGTTCATACCCCCTGAATACAAAGACGATATCATAAGCAAACAAATCACGTAATGCTGGTCATGTTCAAACTTATCTAAGGATTTACCTTACTGTAATCAGCCATTCTGCTCTAAAGTTAAAGAACAAATCCAGGGTTGGAATGATTAGGGACCTTACGCAACCACGACGGCGTTCCAATCAAGGAAAAAGGGCGTTCCAAAGTATTTAGGGAGGTAGGCAATCACATTTAACGTGGCTAGCCTGCGAAAGTCTGAGAGACTTATTTCCAGCAGGGGCCACGGATGAAGAAGGAAATTTTGTCTCGTCTTGTTTTAGAACATGTGTGAAGGTAACGTGGGAAACTATACGCTGGTTGCATCAAATAAGATGACGTTCTGGCTGGCGTTGCCGTACCGTCCTGGCTGACTTGTCATTTTATGGCGCGAATCTCCACCTTTGTTTCACATTTTGAGTTTTCCAATGGCTGTCGTTTCCAACAATGCTTTGAAAATTTTAGGCCACATCTCGTCTCTATGTCACCATTTTCTTGCAAGTGCACAGGACAAAGAAGCTAGCAATGATTAAGAGGCGAGAAAACAATAGATAGCCTCGTTTTCGATTGGGTGATATGACGTCATTTCCCGCTGGTCGCTTAAGTGGATATGTAATTTTAAGGCGAAAAATAGTGGAAAAGAAGTATTAATCACCATTCACAACAGTATTATCTTGGAGTAGTATCTTGCATTTTATCATCAACTGTACCAACCGTGGACTTTTCCTTCAAGCCGCCTTGCCACCAGTCTGAGAATTTAAATTCTTTGGTCACATTAGAACGAAAGCCTCCAATAAGGAAATCTTTTTTTCCGGAAAGACGAGCAAAAAGGTGACTGGCACTGCTAAAAATCTTGATTCTTATGACTAGCGATAAGTTGGCTCACAAAAAAACCGTTGGAAATAAGTCCGAAAAGCGCATACTACACGTTAAAGGCGACCTGCCGCGTGTGTGATTGGCCGAACAAAGTCAGAGTTCAACATAACGGATTCCCTTGTGAATCTGTGTGTTTGAAATGGATAGTGGTTGTCGTTCTCATTTTCTACGGTCGTAGCAAGTCAGATGATCACATGTCATTCAATTCTCCTTGTCTTTGTCTCGTCTTTATTACCCAATCAAATACATGACAGATTGCCTTTAAAGTCTTCGACATTGGTAAGATTTTATACTGATGCACAGTGGCGTTCCTATCGCTCATGATATGTTCCGCTATCTTGTTGACAAATACGGTCTTTGTTGTGAATCCTTTCATCAAACAAGTGTAGCGAATTTCCGCCAATTTCTAGTCCAGAAAACACTCTTTGTCTGTAACATTAGGACCACGACGAACATCATTTTGAGAGTCATTTCAGAAAAGACAAACGTAGTTAAATCGACATTTCCAGTTGGTTAAGACGACATTTCCATTAGCAAAAAATTAATTAATTAAGACATGTTCAGGACGTTTCGAGACGAGCTTGTCTCATCTTCAGCTAAATCAAAGTTACACGTGTGAGGTTTTTATAGTGATAACTATTCTAGAGAAAATGCATAATAAATTATCAATCATACGATATCTAAATAAGGAAAGTCCATTGAAGTTAAACCAAATAAGAAAGTCCAGTGAGATTAAAAAAGATACAACGGTATAGAGGAGTTCTGTTGATTGAGTGTCGGGCGGTCCCTCAAGATTAGAAGGCTCTCGTGTATCAACAAATCAAAATTGTTGTTGGCTTTGTCCAAAATACAAAAATCATCAAAAGACGCGGCATGCCCAGTTTCATTAATATGGTCCCTAATGGATGAAGAAGCACTTTTTATACTTATTCCTTTCTTGTTTATTCCTAAATGTTCCCTACAACGAACAACAAAGTGGCGTGATGTTTTGCCATAATAAGCAGCCTGGCAGCTACTACACGTAAACTTGTAAACAACAGAAGAACAAATGTTCGCAGGGATGTGATCTTTGAAAGGGAAAAGGTTTTCAATGCGTTTAGCTGATTGAAAAACAACGCGAAAATCGACATGGGGGTACGCGTTACCTAAAAATTTACATAGTTTCTTTTTCACCCTGAGACTGTATTGGCCTAAATAAGGTAAACAAAAAGTTACCGGGAGTTTAGATACGGTGGCCGGTCTTATTTTAGGTATGTATTGCCCATCCAAAAATTTTTTAATGAGTTTGTCGATAAGATGTTTGGGGAAGCAGTTTTGCTGTAGAAATCGTTTGATGTTACACAGGTGGTCGTGAAAATGAGCATAAGAGGAACAAATATGAAAAGCGCGATAAACCAGGACTGTGACAAGGTTAACCTTATATTTACTCGGTGACAGGCTTTCAAAGTTAGTATATAGGCCTGTAAATGTTTTCTTACGATACACATTAGTTGCAAAACCATTACCATCATGAATTACTAAAACATCTAAAAAAGCCAGTGAATTGTTCTCTTCTACTTCATGTGTAAATTTAATGTTCGGATGCTGGCTATTTAAATACTCAAGAAAGCTCTCGACTTGATTAATATTTTCAAAAATGCAATAGGTATCGTCTACATATCTACGATAAAGTATTGGTTGAAACTCAGACGGGCAATTAGTAAGGAAATTTTGTTCTAAAGCACACATAAATATATTGGCAAGAGTGGGACCCAGAGGAGAACCCATTGCTACACCATCTATCTGATCATATAACTGATCGCTAAAAATGAAATGATTTTCTTTCACCGCTAATTCAAGGAGTTTCTTAAACTGAATCTTAGTAAAGGAGCAATCCGCAGTCTTAAGTGTGTCTGTTTCACTGAAAAGAGTATCCGTAATAATAGCAATCGTCTCATCAAGAGGTATATTGGTAAACAAGCTAGACACATCAAAGCTGGCCATTACAGTTTTGTTATCTGATTTAAAGCTGGTGATTTCTTTCACAAACGAAAAGGAGCTGTGCACAGTATACTGGTTAACCGTCAAGGGTTGTAGAATTGGAACCAGAAATTTAGCAAGGTGGTAATTATATGTTCCAATAGCTGACATTATGGGCCTAGCAGGGCAATTTTCTTTGTGCACTTTTGGTAAGCCGTACAAAATACCAGGTTTACTTCCTTGAGGGGAAAGATCACGATAAACAGATTCAGAAATACACTGTTTCTTGAGTAAAGTATCTCTAAGAAAACGAATAAGTTTGCCTTCCCGTTTAAGGCAAAGATCCAATACATCAGTATCTAATTTCCTAAATTTAGAAACATCTAATAAAAGAGTTTCAACCTTATTAATATAATCCATTTTATTCAGTATGACGACGCCATTACCTTTATCTGGGCGTAGGATTACAATGTTCTTATTCTTCGAAAGATTTCTAAGTGCCAACAATTCAGCTCTACTGACATTAAGAGGAAGACTATCCAAAGAGTAACCATGAAAATATGAAAGAGCAATTTCTTTTAATTTGGTCTTCACAAAATTGAAATCAATACGACTGTCACTACCGATAGGCTGATCTTTTAGACTTCTCACAAGTTTTTCAAAAGGAGTTAAAGCCTGGCAATAGTCTAATTTTTCTGGGCGGATACCAAACTTAAGACCACGGGACAACACTTTCTTTTCGATGTCATTCAATTCATACGCCGAGTAGTTGAAAATAACCTTATCAGGATTAATTCCTTCGCTCAGATATTCTTGTTTCAGGCGTTCTAATTTATGGTTTTGAACGACCTCAGACCTCAACGTAGCTTTGATATTATTCTGTGCAATAAAAGACACTAAATGATTAAAATCCAAATAGCTTACGGAAGTCCTGAGATCGTCCAAGGTGGTCTTGAGCTTTGTCTCTGTGGTCTTTAGCTGGTTTCGCTTGAGTTGGAGTTCTTTGGCCAGGAGCCTTCTTCTGCATGCATCGTAGGTGGTAGAGCGCCGAAGATGTTGGTTGGCGAGTTTGAAGTGCAAGAACTTGGGGACAACGCTATGGTCGAGACAACTTTGGAGGAAATTCAAGTCGAGTTGTGCCTTGCGTTGTTTCTTGTCTAACTTCTCACATGCACGGAAAATGGAGAGAGCTTGGCTGCCATATCGTCGGTTTATTATCGTGGAAATTGAAACATTGGTTGGAAAGCGCAGCTTTATTATAAATCGTAACATTAGGACCACGACGAACATCATTTTGAGAGTCATTTCAGAAAAGACAAACGTAGTTAAATCGACATTTCCAGTTGGTTAAGACGACATTTCCATTAGCAAAAAATTAATTAATTAAGACATGTTCAGGACGTTTCGAGACGAGCTTGTCTCATCTTCAGCTAAATCAAAGTTACACGTGTGAGGTTTTTATAGTGATAACTATTCTAGAGAAAATGCATAATAAATTATCAATCATACGATATCTAAATAAGGAAAGTCCATTGAAGTTAAACCAAATAAGAAAGTCCAGTGAGATTAAAAAAGATACAACGGTATAGAGGAGTTCTGTTGATTGAGTGTCGGGCGGTCCCTCAAGATTAGAAGGCTCTCGTGTATCAACAAATCAAAATTGTTGTTGGCTTTGTCCAAAATACAAAAATCATCAAAAGACGCGGCATGCCCAGTTTCATTAATATGGTCCCTAATGGATGAAGAAGCACTTTTTATACTTATTCCTTTCTTGTTTATTCCTAAATGTTCCCTACAACGAACAACAAAGTGGCGTGATGTTTTGCCATAATAAGCAGCCTGGCAGCTACTACACGTAAACTTGTAAACAACAGAAGAAAACAATTCGTAACGATTGTAAAACGATTGTAAACAATTTTTGGATGGGCAATACATACCTAAAATAAGACCGGCCACCGTATCTAAACTCCCGGTAACTTTTTGTTTACCTTATTTAGGCCAATACAGTCTCAGGGTGAAAAAGAAACTATGTAAATTTTTAGGTAACGCGTACCCCCATGTCGATTTTCGCGTTGTTTTTCAATCAGCTAAACGCATTGAAAACCTTTTCCCTTTCAAAGATCACATCCCTGCGAACATTTGTTCTTCTGTTGTTTACAAGTTTACGTGTAGTAGCTGCCAGGCTGCTTATTATGGCAAAACATCACGCCACTTTGTTGTTCGTTGTAGGGAACATTTAGGAATAAACAAGAAAGGAATAAGTATAAAAAGTGCTTCTTCATCCATTAGGGACCATATTAATGAAACTGGGCATGCCGCGTCTTTTGATGATTTTTGTATTTTGGACAAAGCCAACAACAATTTTGATTTGTTGATACACGAGAGCCTTCTAATCTTGAGGGACCGCCCGACACTCAATCAACAGAACTCCTCTATACCTTTGTATCTTTTTTAATCTCACTGGACTTTCTTATTTGGTTTAACTTCAATGGACTTTCCTTATTTAGATATCGTATGATTGATAATTTATTATGCATTTTCTCTAGAATAGTTATCACTATAAAAACCTCACACGTGTAACTTTGATTTAGCTGAAGATGAGACAAGCTCGTCTCGAAACGTCCTGAACATGTCTTAATTAATTAATTTTTTGCTAATGGAAATGTCGTCTTAACCAACTGGAAATGTCGATTTAACCATAGTCACAATAGAGAACCATAGTCTTGAAGCTAGAACAATCACCCATTGTTTGGTCGTTGTGTTCACGCGCTGATGTTGAAACGCGCTATCACGTGACCGTGAGAGTGCATCGATTCACAACATCCGAGAGGATCCTCGTACTTACAGCGAAGGTTTCCGTCTCGTCGTCTCTTTCGATGCATGTTTTGGTTTAGCTGAAAAGGATTTGTTGGAGCAAGATGAAGCTATCAATTCTGAAATAGATGGTGGTGTGTTTGAGGTACATTTAAATTTAATTCAGTTTCTTTTTCTTTCATAATCGCACGATAGTTAATTGACTAAAATTAGGCCTACTTTTGCATATCGCCAGGAAACTTGTTCTGCTTTTGGTCTGAAGCCAGATTACACCGGGAACAAATTTGTTAATTCTTATTATTAAATAACGACCATAGCTCTACTCATGTATATACGCGTCAAACTCTCGCTTTAGGTTGAAAGAGAACAAGAAAAGGACGCATTTTCGTGAGCGATGTTGAGAGAAGTGCTATCATAGTTGTGACCCTACGAATACCAAATGCGAGAAGAACGAGAATTTTGGCGAAGATACTGCAAGAACTTGTAACAGAAAGAACCAAAAGCAGCTGGGTCAGTCCTGCACCCATTGCAGTTCAAAGGAATGATTGCAAACTCAGTTCCAAAACTGACTGATGGCGGAGAAAAGTTATCAAATTATCCTGCCAAAGCAGAGCCTTGAGACTACAAGAACATGGATGATGTGTTCTCTATGCACAAGAGCATTGTACATCTATCATCCAAGCATGAAATAGAAGCAATGATAAAATTTCCCCTATTTTTATAAATGTTTTTGTTGAGGAAGGATTCCAAATATTGAGCAAACATTCCTGTTCAGTCATTGGAATGTAGCTGGCAATTCATGTTTTGGCCTATTTACATCAAGCCCAAGCAAATTCAACTTTACTACCAAGCAACATTTCTAAGATACTGTAGCAATTCTAACAGAGGAGGCTTGTATTGCATTGCTAAGTGGATATGTCTTTGGAAAATTGCATAGGTGTATCCAAAGTTCAAATAACTTTAACAAATTCAAGAGCCAACAGTTTTTGTCATAAATGATTGTGGCAAAGTAACTGATGGCATTGTCATCTCAATTTTCTTTGGTGTTTTGAAATGTTTCTCATAAAAAGATGAGCAGTGGAGATATGACAGCAAAACTTCTTCAAAATCGTGAAACTTTGACTTATTTCAAACAACTGAACGTGGCAGAGCAGGGCGTTGACAAGAAAATATCACAAGATTTCTTGCAACAATTATTTACCCTACACAGTATATCAGGTTCAGAGCTTTTTCATACAGGATGCTTGACATGGGAAAATAGTTGACAACAATCAAATGGAGGTGAACCCAGCTTTAGTGTATAAATACATCCATTTTTCATAAGAAACTGTGTAGTCTCTTATAGAGAATTAAGAAACTCTACCAGAAAATGATCAGAAGTCTTATCAGAATTAAGAAACTTTTCAGAAGCATTGATTTTGTCTTTAGAATTTGACTCTTCTAATTTTGTAGGTTCACAAAAATCAGTCAATCAAAACAAAGAATTTGAGGCCTGAAGAAGAAATATCAAGTGTTGCCTTATTCTGGGATCTTTTGCACGCACCTGGAGAGGGGGGGCTCAACGTTATGACTTTTCATGCAAGTGTGCCTAGTTTCTGCTCTTTCCAGCAGAGTTTCTTAAAATGAAAAATCTGACGGAAGTAAGAATTGGTCCCAAAAGAGCAGAAACTGGGCAGGCATGTATGAAAAGTAATATTTTTAGCCCCCCTAGCTGCCTACAACAGATCCAAAAAAAGGCAACTGATAGTTCTTCTTCAGGCCTCAAATCCTTGGTTTTTCAAAGAGCTTATGTAGCCAATACTTCAATAAAAGTCAGACTGCCATATGACATTATTCCATCCAGTTTCTGCTCTGTCAGCCCAAAGTTAATAGCTGACTTCTTTACATGAGACATGTGACTGTGTTGGATTTGGAAAATTTTCTTCTTTGTAATGGAATCATCTGTTGACCTTGGGTCTTTCCTCAGGCTGCAGCTAAAACACAACACAAACATTTTATAAAAAAATACATATAAAAGTTCCCATCCCATTAGAAACTTACAATAGATGAGAATTTTTTGTACTGAGCATCATATAGATACCAACCTACCTTTCTTTTAGTATAAGATGATGAAGGTGAATTTGTGTTTTTGCGCTGAGGCTGGGATTGCAGATATTGCTCAACTGGTGGAGCTGTTCCTGGGATTTGGCCCTGTCTGCCTGACTGTTCTGGCTGCAAAGTCAGAGGATTACACCACTGTGCCACCACTATGGTGCACAACACCTTCAAATTAAGATTGACCTGGATAGTTTAAGACAGTTTTGTAAAATTTTTGTGAATGGAGCCCTCAAAGGTTCTTGATTTTTTCTCAGGTATTTTATCATATTCTTGGTGTTTCTATCCTGTGCCCTCGTGAAAGCTAACATTTGATAAAATCTTTTAACACATTGTGCCAGCTGTAATACATCACTTCACAAGGCCTCTCAACTAAATAAAATGATAGAAAAACCTGTCAAAATAACTTGAAAATCTCTTTCGATTTCCTTGAATATAAAAAATTTTGTGTAATAGTTTTTTCCAGTTTTCAGTTACACCCAGAGAGCTGGGTTTCTATATGAAGAGTTTCTTCCAGAATTTAATTAAGATGGTATAAAATTACTCACCTGTTTGGGTTATGATTGACCTTCCAGCATGTCAGAGTTGATACTGCTTCCGGTATTAATGTCTTTTGATCTGAATCTAGAATAAATCCAGAAAATAGTAAGTTGCACTCAGCGATAAACATAGACAGTTACGCACAAACATGAAGGTCAAGTGGTCAGCTTGTTCCGTAGGCCATTGTGTAGGCCTAAGCACACAAAAGAGTGCTTCGAAGTCTTTATAAATAAAGTTGGTCCATCAAGTCAAATTACAGGCATATTGATCATAATATGATTAGGTTGTCTAAAAGATCTTAATTTCAACACTTACAAAGTATCATTATGTCTGCTTCGTGAAGTTCTCTTGAATATAACCACGGCTTTTGGATCTCTGTTTTCTCGAATCTTTGGAAACATGGGTCCGTCATGACGAAGATACCAAGGAACTTCCAACGCCGATTGGACTTGAATTCGTCCGACTTGCAGGCAGTTTAACAGCAGACATTGTGTTTAATTTAGTGCTTTTCAAAGTAAAGCAGTCATATATTAAACAGCTAGCTCATGGAATTCATAAAACCAGAATCTTCTGATCGTATCCAGCAGCGTGAGTACGTTCTGCCATATCTTGTGCACCTTCGCAAAAATTTGATGCACCTTCAAGTAGACTGGGCACTAAAAAAATGTTGACAAAAAGATAAAACAAAAGCGCATTGTTAGCTTCAAGACTATAGCTCTCTCTTGTGACTATGATTTAACTACGTTTGTCTTTTCTGAAATGACTCTCAAAATGATGTTCGTCGTGGTCCTAATGTTACGATTTATAATAAAGCTGCGCTTTCCAACCAATGTTTCAACTCTTTGTCTGCTTAAAACACAGAGTAGAAGAATTTTTTGCCAAAGGAACGGTGCCAAACACAATAAATAAATATACCCTGTATAATTTCACTGAACTGGCTATCAATTTTCTTCCTAACCGTGAATATAACTTGCATTTTGTAGGTTTCTAATGCACTCATTGACAACAGAAACTATGTGGAGACGAAAGTCTTGAAATTCAGGTAATTATCTGATACGCATCATTAGATGCCATCCATAGTTTGGCTTTCAGTTGAAGAAAATCCCTCCTACAATATCATGTATCTCCTGATCATCATCTAATCTAGCCTGCGTGCAGATTTTACTACTGTGGAAGAGTTTTAGGGCGAACAGGATAGCTCCTCCACAGAAGTAAAGTATGTACGCAGGCTAATCAACATTATCATCAACAATTTATTTACAGTAGGCAAAAGAATTTAAAAATAGCAAAATCACTGCTAATTAAGGCCTACTATCTTAAAAATTAAGGGAAAATATATTACAGCCGTTTAAAGATAAAGATTGATCATGTTATGTACCCAACCTGTGGTATATATATTTTGCAAAGTCTACAGTTGCAGCTCTCGCCCTTCCAACACTTAATATGATTTTTGAAAATAGGATGTGTGCTTGCTTGTTTGAATATATGTGGTAAAGTTGACCAAAGCCTGTTTCCAAGGAACGATATAGTCTCAATTCCATATTTTGTTGTATGCATTTTTGGAAGCTGTGAGTCTTTACCGTGCCTTAGGTTGTAACCAGTATTCCGCTCAGCGAAAATATCCTCCATGAAAGGAGGACTTAAGCCTGTCAAAGAGTTAACAATGGCAAAATATTGGTTAGCCGAAATAGTGTTACTCACTATGGTGTATATTAGACAAACGATTGTGTATTAGCCTCGGCATGATGTAGATGAATGCGGTGGATATTTGTGATGGGAAAATGGCGTTTTAATCTGCGTGCTCTATCGATCTAGCGTAAGGTCGCGGCGGTTCTTTAGCAGCGCGCGTACGCACAACACTCGCCTTGAAGGGGTTTTTGAATAGCGTTCTTTTCTCTAAAATCGCTCTTTGTTAGCATGGCTAACTTAGAATTCCAAATATCACATAACCTTTTTTTTTTTTTTTTTTTCTTTATTCATTTAAAAAACAACAATCTATAAAAACAACAAGATTAATTAACTACGTGCCATCCATAGTGGGAAAGGACTTATAGTCAGCGAGTCCCCACTATGTATGGCACTCACAATTTAATATAAACTGCTCTAATTATAGCCGTAGGAGAGGAACGCCCCAGGAGCAAACAATTGGCCATTGTGTTTGGCGCTTGAGGCGCATATAACCTTCAAACCCGGGGCAGGGAATACATAACATGTTGAAGGTACGGGTACGTGCTGCCCATATGGGTGGCTTTTTGGGCCAACTGTAGTTTCATGCACAAACCATGAGACTGCTGATACGATGTTGACATGT
Source organism: Aurelia sp. 4 Dawson et al 2005 (assembly GCA_964019985.1). NCBI lineage: Eukaryota > Metazoa > Cnidaria > Scyphozoa > Semaeostomeae > Ulmaridae > Aurelia > Aurelia sp. 4 Dawson et al 2005. Next base: position 31,950,280 of record OZ026492.1, on the reverse strand, counting down.
ATGTATCTGTGCGAGAATCTGATTGGTTAAGAGCTGTCTACTTTAAACTTATCAAATGAAAATAGAACGTCGTTGTCGAAACCACACGAGCAATGGTGGAATGGTGACACAGCAAGCTTCGACCAAGCGAGCGCCTTTGATGCATGGTTATGACAGTGACGGAGCACAAGTTTTAGAACCATTTTACAACAGGAGGAATGAACAAGGATTGAAAAGAAACGTCGAGCTAACGAAACTTTTGCCACTGGCAACGCAAGCAGATGCAAGTGGTGGAATCAGGTAATCAGGGTGTGTGGCGATTTGAAAACAAAGTCAGGGCCTACGCCTAAACAACTGGTCACATGAAAACTCGACAAAAGATCACATCTTTCCCGGGTATCCCCCCTCGAAGCCTCCTACTTACAGGACACACTGCCTTTAATGACGCCTCTGCAAATAAATCATTTCTTGGGTGTATTCAACCCATTTCCGCAAGCGACACGGGGATTATATTTTTCAAAATATGGTAAGCGCTTCAATCTACATCCTGATATTGTGAAACGCTGCTTTCAAATGTTGAACAGTTGATTCAGATTTGATGACTCCCCCTCCCCCTTTTTTTGTTTCCTCTTCTTGATTTTATCAAACTGGTGCTTTTTAGTGACTGCAGTACCATGCTTTTTGATAATGTTTTATTTGCCTTTGTTATTATGAACTAGTTGAGAGAAATTTGGCTTTGAAACTTGGAAGCTTTTGATGAGACTACCTGTACATTGTATAATGTACTGGTGAAAAATTGTTGAAACATTGTACATGTACAAGCCGGTTAGCATGAGCATAGTATCAATTATTCTTTCTATTTCAGACCAAGCAAATTTTACACGTTAGTGGATTTATCAGTAAAATTTTTCAAGACAGAAGTTGATCCATTGCATTATTTGGAAGGGATTGTCGCATCAGGATGGATCTCGGGATTGCAAGTGTTCAGCAATTATTTCAAAGTTCTAAGTAAGTACCAAAGGACATTCTATTTCATTTTTATTGGAACTCTTGCCAGTGTCTGACCACTGCACGATATGGTTTTTATTTCATATCAGGTTGGATTGTCATTGTGTTTGGACGAGCGCCCCTCAAATTAAAGATGCTTCATAGGGTCCACTGAATGTAAAATGGGTAAGTTAGGAGTTGACAGCCTTTCAGATACAGCAAGCCTTTGCTATCAAGAAACCACTTTTTGCCACCTGAGCCTAAGATGTTTCTTATATCTATGACACTTGTCATTTTTAGGCTCAAATATCTAAAGTTTCTAATTTCATTTCTGGAATGCCTTAACCCTATCTCACCTGGGTGATTTGAAACGCTCAATGCCTTGGGGGGGGGGGTGGATTCCACCCCCCTGTTTATCTCGGTTGTTGCTTGAGATATGGCAACCAAATTTGGCACAAAGGTTGTCCATAATATTAACAATGAATTTGTGAAACAATGGTTTAATTAGCGTTGTTGTTGTTGTTGCTAGAGCATAATTAACATTATGATGTCAATCCGATATGAAAACAGACGTTCATTTTTCATTTAATATTATTTATACACAAAAGAAATCCTTCAGCATTTCCAATCTTCCTTGGGTAGAACGTCAGAGTTTCTACTTTTTAATTTGATTTCATCTGTCACTCTTAACTGTGGCTGTTGATTTCCAACAATTAAGTAGAGAGGCAAATCTCAGCAAGGTATTCGCCCATGGCAATCTCTGTTTATGTATTCGTAGATCTAAGTAGGAGCGAAAGCTGCTGCAATTTCCCTACGAAGAACTTCCAATCTTCCTTCGGTAGAACGTCAGAGTTTCTGCTTTTTGATTTGATTTCATCTCTCAATTTTAGCTATGGGTGTTGATTTCTCACAATTAAGGAGAAGTAAATCTAAGCAAAGTAATTGCCTCTCGCAATCTCTGTCTATGTATTCTTAGATCTAAGTAGGAGCGAAAGCTGCTGCAATTTCCCTACAAAGCACTTCCAATCTTCCTTCGGTAGAACATCAGAGTTTCTGCTTTTTAATTTGATTTCATCTGTCACTTTTAACTATGGCTGTTGATTTCCCACAACTAAGGAAAGAAGAAAATCTCAGCAAAATAATTGCCTCTGGTAATCTCTGTCTATGTATTATTAGATGCAATGTAAGTAGGAGCGAAAGCTGTTGCGATTTCCCTACGAAGCACTTCCAATCTTTCCTCGGTGAAACTTCAGAGTTTCTGCTTTTTAATTTGATTCCTTCTGTCACTTTCAACTATTTGCTGCTGCTTTGCCACAATTAAGGAAAGAAGGAAATCTCAGCAAAATAATCGCTTTTGGCAATAGCTGTTTACGTATCCTTAGATGTAAGTAGGAGTGAAAGCTGCTGCTAAATTCCTAGACTGATGATTTTCGTCTAACTTTTGCTCCATTGGAGCGAAAGCAAGGACTCGTGTAATAAGTCTATTAATATCCCTGCGAACCACTTCTAGTCCTCCTTCGGTTTAACTTCAGAGTTTTTGCTTTAACAATTGCAGTCTTAACACCTTTGCATGAAAGTCGAAAGGAAAAGTAGAATGCTTGTTGCCCTGTGAAACCAGTCTTTCTTTTTCAATAGACTCTGGTGAAACGTTCCCAATTTTCTCTCAGTACATTGTCCGAGTTGAATTCGAATTTTCTTGCTCTAAAGCCTGCCTTCAGATTTTCCTTGGCTAATAAAGGACGGAAATCTCAGCAAAATAAACGCCCCTCTTAGTTTACGTCATAATTTGTTTGGATGTAAGTTGGAGGGAAAAGCACAATGCTCATGCCTTTTGAAACGTTCCGATTTGCCTTCGTTACAATGTCGGAATTCTGCTTTTGAATTTGATATCAGCATTGCTCCCAACCGTGGCTGTTGATTTCCCATGATTAGCGAGAGACGGAAATCTCAGTAAAGTAAAGGCCTCTAGTAATCTCTGTATTAATATTCTTTGATGTCAGTCTCAGGGAAAAGCTGACAGCTAAGCGTTCGAATCTCTGCTTTTAAGTTTGATTTTAATTTTTGCTCCTGAGTGGGCCTGCTGATTTCCCACAATTATCAAAAAGTGAAGATCTCTGAGCAAAGTAAATGCCTCTAGTAGTCTCTGTATTAATTTTTAGCACTTTTAAGATGTACATAGCTCAGAAAAGTTGAAAACTATTGCCTATGAACGTCCCTCCGCTGATATTCAGTGCACTGTTATGAGACATCTGATGGCACGTTCTCATTGGCAGAGAGTTTGAGCTCAATCATGAAATCACATCGATGTGATGTTCCACTTGCAGCTTCAAATTAAGCCTCGTGTGTTCTCATTCCCATCGAGCCTTGTGGACGAAGAAAGAAAATAACAATGAAAAATACGTGAGACATGCATGCAAATAGCTATATTCTACATGATCTCATGGCAAAGGTAAACATTAAAGCCCAATGTCCAGTCAACGGAATTTTCCGAGCGGGCGGAATTTTAGACAATAAAAAGTTGCTCCGCCGTAACTATCTATTCAATTTCAGAGGGACATTTTCTCCCGCGAACAATAGAATTTCTGCCCGCTCGGAAAATTTCACACTGGAAATCAGCCTTAAGAATAGAAGATTCCATCTCTTGCATTAGCAGGAAGCAAGTGTGCTCGCTTCACTCACCCCTCAACATTCATAGGTCCTCATCTTGTCTTGTCTTAGCAATGTTAGCTCAAGAAAGGAGCACTTCGGCTTTATCGACGAGTCGAGCTCTACGTGGAAGCAGAAGTTCTCGCTTCACTCTCCCCTCAACATTCATATCTTCTCATCTGTTTACCATTGTTAATTGAGAAAAACGCACACTTTGCTTCATCGAAGAGTCAAGGTCTTGCAGCACCAAGAAGCAAAGTTTTCGCTTCGCTCCCCCCTCAAATTTTAGATGAGAAACATTGCTCCTTCGAGTTTCTTTCCTGTTCTTCGTTTTGACTTTAGATCAGTGTGCCTAATAGAATGTGCCGGAGGTTCACCCCTCGTGGGGAATGGTCCAAGGGTTGTTCCCATAATTCTTTGCGATCTATGATTTCACTTCACTTCATGTCACTTCACATCGCTTTATACCACTTTCCTTCTTTTCCATTCAACCATCATATTCATCATTTTGTTATTCATGTGATCACAGTTTGCTGCCCTTCTAGGGGAGTGGGCCTGTAGTTACCTTCTGATTCTGACGTATGTCATATAAGGCTCACCTGGTTATCAAAATATACATATAAGGTTGGTTAAACAATTTTTAACCGATAAAATGGCAGACTGATGACGATGAGTCCCTTGTATCCTTGTGGTAAACCTTGCTCAACAGGGCTCATGATGAAACAGAAAAAAATCTGGCCCCATCTTAGGTATTCGATCGATCGAATCAGGATCGAACGTTTGCCGTGGCTCTGCTCAACGGTTACTCCTCCGAAAGAAAATGCGATAAAAACCACTTAAGCAGGTGTTTCATCAAAGAAACTTGCTATAAATCTGAAGAAGGAAGTTCAATTTACCTTGTGAGTGCAAAATAAGTCTTTCAACGCTACATTTTACATGTTTTTAAGAGAAATCTTCAACTACCTGCCGCAGCAACATCGTTCAAAATCTAGTCAACCGCACCGTTCAAATTGAAAATTTGAAAGTTGAAAATTGTTCTTTGCCAAATCTCGCGATCTGATTGGTATTTTAGGAATTGCAAAGTTTGGGAATTGATAGGGCCAGGTTTTTAAGAATAACATTGAGTCTCTTGACTGAAGCACTATCATTAAATCAAAGAGCACAGGGAAGTAGAGACTCATCGTCATAATTCTAAAGAAATGATGGTCTTACTGCCACCGAGTAGCTCAGGCTATTGCTTATTCTGCTTTGCGATGCAAAGATTTGTGAGACGGCATGATCCAATAGGTTGGAATCTTGGTAAAAAACCTAAACAGAATAACCAAGACTTAACCCTAATCCACATCTGATGTCGGGTATTTTCCACTGCCGGCGACGAGGGTTTTCTTGCCGCGCTGTTAAAGGATATCAATTTTGCTTCCCAAACTCTCCGAATTTTATCAATTATCCATTAGCCACATTTTGAGATAAAATTTTTAAACAATAGAGCTAACAGGTCATGTGAAATACCCATATTTGGAAGCAGGTAGCAGAAAAGTCATTGTTTTGATGATTTCAATGGAAAGATTTGATTAAATTATGAAGTATTATACAACAAATGAATCAGTAAACGAAGAGCTTTAATTTGATACAGGAATTTCTGGAATTTGATGGCATAAGCATTTTTTGACAATGACGTTATTTTAGCAGCTATTTTGGGCTAATTAGAAAATTTCTCTCTATGTTTTGAAATATTTCCATTGAAAACACTCCAATAATATGTTTGCAATTAGGTATTACAGTTTTGCAGCTTCTTTTTGTCTAATTTGGCACAAAGAACAAATGAATAAGACAAATGACGTCGTTAGAATCGGCTTATTTCTGCCAAAATATCACTCCAAAACCATTAATTTCAAATGACGTCGTTAGAATTGGCTTATTTCTGCCAAAATATCACTCCAAAACCATTAATTTCAATAAAATGACATTTTCATATCAAGTGTGTAGCTAAATTGAACCAACAACTGAATGAAGCTGATGCAAAACTTGCTTTAAATTCATTTTTAACTTGGAAGCTTTATTTTCACAAATTTTCAACTTCATGACGTCACTGTGACATCATAAGGTGTGGCAACCACACCCAAATCATGCAACATGCTTTAAATTACGTGCTGTGTAACTGTGCCAATTCGTATTGTATATACCCCCCCCCCTTATAAATGGTAGCTCGAAAAAAGCCCATACGGATTATTGGTACGTTCTTGAAATATACGACGCTGAATTTTTATCGGCGCAAAATATTGCTCCCTGCGCTTTTGTGATGCTGAAGCTTTTTTAAACAAGATTTGTACCGTAATTAAATAACCTAAAAAAATTACTGAGACTGAATTGATATGTAGCTTTGTATTGCTTTGGATGGATACGGCCCCGAATTCTTAACAGTTAATGGGTTGGAAGGAAAGAAAATTTAAGTCTTTGAAATTAAAACCAACGCAAACGACGCACGCAACAGTGGACTGAAGATATCTGTTTGCTTTGAGAATATATGACAAGAAGAGTCTAGAATCAAGGATGGGTGGAGCCAAAGTTCAAACACAGTTACCTTGTAATTGATGCAAATTCACTGCGCAGGATATTTAATTTTAAGCGATGCATTTTTGATGCTCTGGTTGTTTTGGGGGGGGGGGGAGATTTCTAGTCTGTTCTCTTTCTCTGAAACTGTTATGGACACAGAAATGAAGCTTACGTCAATAGACAAAATCGGCTAAGGTTTGCTTACACCCAATGAGTAAACAAACCTAACCGGTTGGGTTTATTGTCCATTAGGCACGGAGCTCTCTAAAGGTAACTGTGGCAATTGGCTGGTATCTTACATCTTGGCTAGTTGACCAAATCAAAGGAAGTTTATGGCATCTTTACAAGAAGGCTTCTATTTGCTTGATTAATTGAATAATTCTAATCAGGATAGTAAGAGAGATCATAGCAGACACGATTTGGAATCAAACTAAATATTTCAAAGGAATCTTGATTATCTTTTTCAGATAAAATAGCGTTTAGTTATCTCTTCATTCTTCATACGAATTGTTCCTGCAGCTAGTTCATAGTATTCTTCCTTGTCCAATTCATATCGACTCTAAGGGCCCCATTACATGGGAGTTTTCACCGTAGAGCTGGGATTTCAGATCGCTTATCCGAGATGAAATTCCAGCTCTACTCTCTGGTGAATGACTTGTAAATTGTCCTCGTCGATTACATGGGAAATTTTCAGCCCTTGGTTGAAACTCGCCATAATAGGGCTGAAATCCCAGGCCTCTTTGCTCTACCAGGGATGAAAATTTAATCCTTATTGTGACACCTAATTATCGCCTAATCCCTATTGTTTTACATCGGAGGCACAAACATCATTGGACTGTCTTTACAATTGAAAACTAAATTGACACATGGCGCAGATTCCAGCCCTTTGTTGAAAGACCCCATGTAATCGCAAGTATTTTTAACCTCGGGTAGGAGGGCTGAAATCTCAGCCCTATGGTGAAAAATCTCATGTAATCAGGCCCTAAATGCCTGAAACAAGCAAGATAAGGCTAAGTTTGCACATAATCTTCAATTCATACCCTTACGTATTATTCAGATAATTTTAAAAAGTGCGTATGAGGTTTCAATTAATTTAGACCAGAGATGAAATTAGATGGACAATTAAGCTCTTTGCCATCAACCAGTCTCCAAATATGGTGCTTTAAGGTATCTAGAAAAATGAAGCGTTTGGATTACAATTAGCAACTAAAGTTGATTGAAAGTTGCAAAGCTTGCTTGTCATATCTTGTGCTGTTTGCGCTAAATATAGCAAAGTTTGGTTAGAGTGGCCTCCAGTAGCGTCCACTTCTCAGCATATCACGAAGTTTAACCCTTTCAGAGTGCAAATTGAAAATGTGCAAAATTTAGACGGAGTGAAAAATAGTATTGTGGAAATCCTGATACGAGTAACTTAACTGCACTCTGAACTAAGGATGGTGAGTTCCTTGAACACGTTGTCCATTTCTGGAAATTTCCAAGTAGAAATTATTACCTCTAACTAATTTTAACATCTTTACAGAAATAGTCAATGGCAATGAAAATTTCCCGGCTTGGAATTACCCAAAAGGTTTGAGGCTACGACTACATCCAGCTTTGATGACAAAAGTAAATGCTGTGAAGAAAGTGAAACAAAAGATCGTGTTACCTGCTAATTGTAAGTTAAATCCTTTAAAGTTTAGTTTAAAAGATCCCATGGGAATAGTCAGAATATGCACATGTACTCGTCAGAACAAAGACCAAAATATTAGTTCCAATGAAATTTAAAGACCTAATTTAAAGGGTCCCATCATGTGCTGAATATAAGTCAAGACGTTTGGTAGATCAAAGTACCACGCACCTCCTCAGCGTCCTAAAAATTGGCATTTGCAGTCCTTGTGTAACAAATTTGTTTATTTTGCTTGACCCTCTTTTATTCTTAAACTAAAATGCCTGGCAAAAGTTCTTGGAACACTTACGCCATTTCTTTATATTACGCATTTCGAACCATAACCATCAGATTTAAATACCCCCTCAACCCCGACGCAATGTTAATTTAAAAGGTTACTTTCCCAGAATTCCAGCAGAGTCGCGGATCGTTCTGTCAAACCAATTTTTACCACAAAACCACATTGTTCTGAGGGGAAAGGGGAAAATCGAAAAAACAAGGCAAATTGGCAAAGGTGTTCCAAGATATTTTGGCAGGCATTGTAAGTTCAAAACTTTTATTTTCACAATTAGTTTTCTCGTAAGTTTATCCGTAGGCTTTTTATGAAATCTGACGCAAGCACAAAGAAACTTAAGAAAACCGGGAGGACTTTCTCCTCCCCCATTCTCCCTTTTGCTGACTGAAAAGACGCTGCTAAGGAGCATGGCTAGAGAAGTGGATAGGTTTGGGTGAATTAAATTTTGATCTATAGCAAGAAGATAAGGGATTTTTTTATCTTATTTGATTTTATGAGAAAAAACTTACAGATAAATTCGCCTTTGCCATAATTCGTTTGTTTCGTAGTGGCTAAAAAGATTCGGCCAACATCAAACTGTTGAATTCGTAAGGATTTTTTTGCACATTGCATTGAAAAGTTAAAGAGCATATTATTCATTATATTACTCACGTGATATTATACCCCACTACTAAGGAAACACCATTAGGAGCAAAAACTTTGTCTACCTATATGACAAGTAACATAAAAGATAAAACATAAAACAGAAGAACCAACTTAACTCAAAGCGACACAAAATTACTGGAAACAAAAGGAAAAGAAATAAGATCATACTAAGAGAGACATGGTTGTTGTGTGACTTTGTGACTTTTAACTGAGTTAACGATATCCTAATCAAACCAGCCAGTTCTGTGGATAAGAAGCAGAATTAAAAGTAGCATATCTTATGTAGATCAACTGGAAAATCTTTTTAACCATAAAAAAAATCTACTGTAGGGCAGCATTTGACAGATTGGTATATCCAATGGGTTGTACTTAAGAGGAAACATGAGCAAGAAGATATCTTCGTGATCCTTCCAAAGAAGGGCAAAGCAACAAAGGTGCTCTGAACCCCCAACGCCATCGTTGAATAAGCACATTGGGTTTATGGGATCTGAATTATTTTATCTCAAGATCCGCATGCCAAAACGTATTGAAATGGCTTCAGTTTTTTTCGGCCAAGGCCCTGCATTTGGGCTCTCTCGTTTTAGAGTTCACATTTTTGGCATTTTGAACTCGTTTTTGAATACGAAGTCTGCCATCAAAAATGTCTTCAGAATGTACACTCCTTTGACATTTTGCCCTACGATCTCTGCCATCTCCACTGTTCTCAGAATGGGCATTCCTTTGGGTAACTGGAATCTTCTCTGTGAATTCTACCGTTTTCAAAACATTTCTGAGACCCAGTTTGCACGATAACGCTTTCATTTCATCTCGGATTTGTTTCATATCGGATTGGTCCTCCGTCTACAAGAGAACGTACCAATCCGATACACTTCATAAAACATTTCTGAGACCCAGTTTGCACGAGACTACTTTCATTTCATCTCGGATTTGTTTCATATCGGATTGGTCCTCCGTTTTCACGAGAACGTACCAGTCCGATATATTTCATACCGTTTTTGCGTGTAAACAGAGTCGCAATCCGATATGAAAACAGACGTTCATTTTTCATTTAATATTATTTATACACAAAAGAAACCCTTCAGCAAATCAAAATATACATTATCTAATTACAATGATAAAACTCTAAGAATAAAAACCTAAAGCCCTATAAACCTAATCATTGCTGTTCTTCCAGGGAGTTGTGTTTGAGAGTCTAGCTCTTTAGATGCGTTTTTAGTTGTTTTTTAAAACAATCTCATGTCGGTAGCTCACGAATTTCGGCAGGTGTATCATTCCATAATGTGAAAGCTGCGTAATGAAAGCCTTTTTTGGTAAATTCAGTCCTATATCTAGGGATTTTGATATCTTTACAGTGCCTCGTATTGTAGGTCGAGTGAAAAGATCTCGGTTGGAATTTATCCCATAGGCTTTCAGGGCATAGTCTGTTCATAATCTTGTAGGTCATGACATTCCGGTCATATCGCAAAAGATTTTCTACGTTCAACCATGAAGTCGACCAGCTATATTTTATTCTTGCGTTTGATATTATTGAATAGGCCCGGTCTTGAAGTTGTTAGAGAACAGCTAGTTTTGTTTTAGACAGATTACCCCAGATGACATCAGCATAAAGCAGATGACTCTCAATTAATGCATAGTATACATTACACAGTTGTGATTGCGGAACGACATTTTTCATTTTTTAGAGCTGCAAGTCCTCCACTCATTTTACCTTTGGTGCGCTTAAACTGTGCATCCCAATTTAGCTTTTTATCAACTATGACTCCGAGGGATTTTGTCTTATCGACTCTTTTTATGTCAGAGTTATTTAGTTTCAGCACTTCTGGCAGTTCTAGATTTTTAGTTTTAAGCGGATGCCCTATGATCATGAATTCAGTTTTTTTTCGGATTCGGGCTAAGTTTATTCATCCTCATCCACTGAGAGAGGTTGGAAAGCTCTTGATGTGCTTGATGAGAAAGCTCTGACGGCATCGTCTAAATACCGGGTGTCTCAAAATAATTGTGCCCTGTTTGTGTGGCTGCTGTTGACGAGTTGTAGATTCAATCATCTCGGTTATTTGCACAGTTGTATAGGTCAGGCTTCAACTTAGAGTTTAAGAAGTTGTTTGAGTCAATCTGACCGGTGGCTCCTGATTCATAGCAAAGAAAAAAGAAACTAAATGGTTGCTTCAGAAAAAGCACTTCTATTTTTGTGCAGCAATGTCAAAATCAAGTTAAGCTTCCAAATAAATGTTATTGCCGCAGTGTTAAATTTTTGTTGGATTTTTTTAAGGGTAGCAATGTTGTCCATTCATAAGAGAGCACCTTTGTAACTTTTACGAGGTGTGGTAAAAATTTCAATACGATACGAGAGTACTTTCTTTGAAAACCCATTTTATTTTGACATTGCTGGAGAACAATAGAAGTGCTGTTTTTGAAGCAAACTCTTATTTTGCCTTTTCTGTGTCATGAATCAGCAACCACTTGTCAGATTGACTCATGCAAGGTTTCAACTCTTAGTTGAAGCCTGACCTATATAACTGTGTAAATATCGACCTGATTGAATCTAATACTCCTCCACAGCAACGACACAAATGCGGCGCAATTATTTTGGGACACCCTGTAGAGACAATTTTCATATCGAACTGTCCTCCTCAATCCGATATGAAATGAAAAGGTTATAATGTAAACGGGGCTTTAATTTTCAGATGCCTAACCAAATTTGCCCATTATCTTTTAGATACGATATAATGTTTTCATTTTATGACTATCATCTTAATTTTCATCTTTAGATAAGGAAATCAAAATTTCATTTACGATGTATCAAAAATGGAATCCATTCTTCCGTGCTAAATTCTCTGCACCATATCGTTTGCTAAGTGGCAATGTCGAGCAATCGGTATGTATTGTAACACTTTGTCTTTGCATCATCAGAATCATCAAAGCATCAAAAAGCCCTTCTTACCGGGTGACTCAAAAATATGACCTCCAGTTCCATAAATTATTGCAGCTAAAAGACTCCACTTTAAATTAAATATGTCATGAACCTGATTGGTTCACAAGATACCTTTCTTTCTGTTGTTTATTTCAAAGCACAGGATCGAGGCTGAATTTTCATTGCAATGAAAATTCGTGAAGCAGAAATGAAAGGTCCTAAAACAATGAAATTCCATTCCATACTTCTTTGTTGTATTCACCAATTGCTAACGTGACATATTCCCTTTAATAACGGTGATTGATTTTTCTATAAGCAAGAGAATTGAAGAATTTTTTTGGTAATTTTATAAATAGAATTACCCTGGTAAATTCTAAAATATTTTTTCAAAAAGTGCATCAAGTGACTGATTTCGATGGGGAAAGGTTTTTGATCTCAGTTAGACTCTTGGCTGCGTGGAAAGATTTAGTTCACAATGACTGAGTGGCTACATGCGACCTCACAGTCCACCAAACACCCCACTTTTTTTCTGACTCATCCTGTATGATTTTCAGGACAAGAATTTCATAAAAACTTAGACTCAATGTTGAATATTTGCCCATCTTTGTGAGATATCGCAAGTTTTTAAATACATAAGTACAACCTTAGAACAAATGGCAAGCAGTCTGTTATTTTTAGAACGTTTGTTACATTCTTTCGAATAAATTCTATGACTCATACACCTTGACACTACGACTCATAGACTTTCACATTGAAATTTGGCTATGTATAGAGACCATAGTAAAACTGTACGGACAACTGACAATGGTGGATGAGCCTAAGTTGCCCGCTGGAACCTCCAATGCTAAAACATTTTGAAATTTTAATTTTCAGTGTGCTAGCTATGAACTAAAGCGGGAAGTATCCAGATGAATGTTTCCTTGGTCCATGAATCAACAAACCTTTCACTGTGAACCAGGAATTCCACATTTTAAAGGCCAATCGCTTCCATGAACTTCAGCAAAGCAATTAAGATTTCCAGCGATCGAGGGTTGCTTTCCTCGCTTCTGAAACAACTCTGCAGCCTCATTCAAGAGGGCACACCTAAACGTGCTCAATTCCGTCTCAAGTTTTTATATGAAAGTCCATAAGTCCCAGTTTGAGCAAAATATAAATTTCTTGTTGTTGGCATTGTTACTGTTGATGTTATTGCTGCGATAACTGGGACGACTATATCTTGAGTCTATTCAAACACCTTCAGAGCAACTGGAATGTCGATTTAGATCTCTACGCTGAAGGAATTATATGAATACAACAAGGAAAGATTTTGTAATACAATAGCATCAATTGCTTTGGTTCACACCTCAAGTCAAAGCAAAAGCTGAGCAGTATTTTTCGACATTCGGGCAACAAAAATATGTAAGAATTGTAATGCCCTCTGCTCGACTTCTGAATAACCTAAACAAAATCCGCCAGACGTAACTTTAGATTTACCCTTCTTCTTTCGCTTAAAACACATAACTTCTCTTAAAAATCTCCTTTCGCCCGCACCAAGTGAGAGTTTGCCGTACTGGTTTCAGGTCAACTTTGCGGCTATGTTTGTTTTCAATTACTGGTTGGGCAGATTTAGTTTTTCTGCATTCGCTAATCGCTTTGAATTGAGGTGTGAACTAAAGCAACTGATGCCATTGTATTTCAAAATCTGCCCTTCTCTGTGAATACATCTGTTGACAGAGCAGAAACTGCGCACGCTTGCGCGAAAACTCGTGGCTTTGAGCCCCCCTAACTCCCTGCAACAGATCCCGAAATTAAGCAACACATGATATTTTCTTCCTAGGGCCTTAAACTGTTGATTCATCATTTCAAAAAGCTTATCTATGCAAACACTTCCTTACCTCAGATTGGTCGATGACGTCATCTTACGCAGTTTCTGCTCTGTCTCTCCTGTTATGAGATTTTGACTCATTTCATTTCCATTTAGCTTGCACACGCATTCAGTGGCTCACCAAAATATCTTGATTCAGAAGTTTTAGCTTTTAGGTAAGGTAACTTGATCTATCTTTTCACCCTTCCTAAAATATCGAAAAGAGTGATTTTATTCATCTTGCTTTATTCATAACTGCTCCTGCGGTAACTTGGCACCCACTACATTGCTGTACACCCATGAATCCTTCTTAATGTGTCTCGCAATTAAATTTGTCTCACATCAATGATGGAGGCCTGCAATAGGGCACGGATATAGCTAGTACCTGTGCCGAAAGAAACCTAAGTAGAGAACATTTCTAAGGTGGTCTCGGTATGGGTAAAACTTTAAAGGACAAGTCTGGGGTTGATAAAATTATTGTTAAAAAGCAACCTTACCAACTGTTGAACACCAGTCGCGAGTTTTTTCTAAGATTTGATGCCTCCAATTTTCATTAATTGGTTACTGAATATTCATAAGGCGCGATAAGGAAGCTGGGAATGCTATCAACACATTTGGCAGCTTCGTCCAGATCAATGTGAAATGAAGTCATAGAAAATGACGTCATTTCGCACTTCTTAGCAGACTGAAATATGTAGTCTCACAGATTAAAAGGGAATAAAATTGAAAAAGTACCACACACCATTCACAACAGTGTAATCTCTTGAATAATCAACACTTAATACCAAGTATAAGTCTTGAATGATACCAACCCTGGACTTGTCCTTCAAGCATACATTCTGTTCCACACCATGATGCCCACTTTTGACTATTATGAACGTGAAGTGGTGTTGGTCGGCACAAATGTAACACCACGACCACATACAACGACTCCGATTTGATAAAAAGTTGTTCTGAAAATGCTATGCCGTCCCCCAAATTCATAGTTTGTCTCAAATCAAATGTCACACGAAAATGCTTGCGAATGACGGCGATTCAGGTGCTTTGCAAAGGAACATTGTGTTATCGCAAATCTCACAATACATCTAATTTGAGACTGACTTTAGCATGGATAGTGTAGTTGATGTTTCATAAACTCTTCATTAACGTATACAAGTGTTTGCCTCCTCTGATAGTTTGATTAGATTAATTAGCCATAGATCTTAGCACGGAATTTTGGAAAATAAAGCACTTGCACATGAGCTAGCATTTCCGCCCATGACACGTAATGGAAGTCAAAAGATATACAGACATTTTATATCATGATTCTGAAGCATGAGTTTTTCATTACAGGGAGAGTGCTCAAGGACAGGTCATTGTAGATTTGTTTGTGAGGTTTACGGATGAAGAGGTTTACCCTGCTCAAAAGCTGAAAATTTTGGTGTCATCTGGCTCCGTTGGTGGAACTCCTGTTATCAGTGACTCATTGGAAATCTATGGTAAGATAAATGAATGACCCATGTCATTACCCTGTGTTTTATACATTCACATAAGATTTATTACAATACATGTCACATTCGGCCCTGCTTTTTAATTACTTTGCAACTCTGCATACTCTCGAGTATTGAATAGACGGGGGGCGGGCGAGAATAATCGGGGGCTGGAAATGGTTTGACATAACATGGAATAATCATGGAGGGGGGGGGAGGGTGTGCTTGGAGAAATAGAAAATAGTCATTTTCTTTGGTAAACACGTATCTTCCATGCATTTATGTGAACAGTGATGTTACTGATACATTTACTTTTGATCTCTGGTTCTGTTGAATGCACTTCTTCAGACTTTTTCTTGCGTTTGTTCAGAAATTATGTTACTATCTTTTAATTTTCCCAAAAATTCGTAAAAAGGGGGGTGGAATAAGAGGGGGATGGTTGAAAAATTGTTCAAAAATTAGTAAGCGGGGGGATGATTATTCGGTACTCGTGAGTACTACAAAAGCGTTATAAATGTTCAAAGTTAGAATTTAGGATGTACTTGAAACCAGAAGTTTTGAGAACTGGTCGAACCATGAAATGGCATTATACACATTCCCAAAGAATCTTCAAACTTTAATTACTTCAAACGTATATACTTCAAAATTATATACTTATATGATGAACTATGGCGGAAAACTATCGATTTTGGCAATTATTAGCCAATTTCTGGAAAAACCACCCATATTTAAGAAAAATCTGCCGAAAAATGCCCTTGTTTAGAGAATTTTTGACCCAAAAAATCTACCCATATATGTGGTACAAATCCGTACCCTCAGGATGTTTTGTAAACCCCCCCCCCCTGCCGGGCAAAGAACTTACTAGCACTTTCTTAATTTCTATAGCTAGATGACGCGTAATTTTACCAAACGAAATTCCACATCTATGTTGGCCTTTAACTGTTACATCCACATTTCAGTTTTGGCTACAAACTGCGTATTCCACTGCCACCAAGAGTGTTAACCTAATTTGACTCAAGAAGTTAAAACAGAGCTTTGCAATTTCCTATGTAGTTCTGAAGGCTCAAGAATGATAGAGTTAAGCTTTAAGGTATTGCCTGATAATTTGAAGATGCGTATATCCCTTCCTTAGGATAACGACTAATTAATGGCGTGGCTCTTATCGAATAATGTTATTTCCTAGAAATAAACAATATCACAAGTGACCAGCCAATGGCCGAACAACCATCGAATGAGGAATTCCCAAAGCCTTACTCTGACACGGGCATGAACGGAACTGAGATGGAAAAGCCCAAAGTTGGCTCCAAAATAAAAAATGCAGGTGGTCAGCCTTTACCGCAAGAAAGCTCAGAGCCAATTTACCCACTGGCTGGCCAGCAGACAAACCAACTACAAAAAACAAGCAAACAGCCATCTGTGGTTCCACAAAAGCCAAATTTCTCTGACGAGGCTATGATGGCTTTCAAACTTCATAGGGCGAAGTTTTTCCAACAGAGTGCAGTGATTATGATGGAAAAACAATCAGTAAAGCCTACTGTTAACTCAAAAGGAAATGTTTTGCAAGAAACATCGGAGCCGATTTATCCGAAACAAGTCAAAGTCGAGAGCAATGAGATTCCAAAAGCACCTGAGGCTATTCAGCTACAACAGCAACAACAACAACTTGAAAAGCCCCAACCAATGCTGCAGCAAATGCCACAGTCACAGCCTCAAACAAAACTACAACCACAACCACAGCCGCTACAACAACAGCAACAGCCACAACAGCAACAAAAAAATACACAACCACAACAACAGGTACTGCCGCAGCCACTGCTGTCGCCAAAGCCGCAGCAGCAGTCATCCCAACAACAACAGCAACAAAATCCTCAACTGCATAATCTTCAGACACAACCACAGCAGCAGCCCCAGACCCAGCTTGACAATAACGTAGCTTCACAACAAGCCACTCCCACACAACTTGGCAACACTGCAGCAACTAAAGAACTATGGCAAGGGCTACCGCAACAGGTTGAAGGGAAGCTAGTGCTGAACAAAGAAGAACCAGTTTTACAAGCGTGGAACAATGAACAACAGCAGAAAGGGAATGAAAAGCAACTAGCACAACAGCCGGCCACTGTCACTCAAAAGACTAGCACCGACACAGAACTTGATAAGTTGTATAAAGACATCAATACGCAGTCGCATGGAAACAAAGCTGCTACTACGGAGGCTGCTCCTGCACAAGGAGCCACAGAAAATTTGCTCGACAGCTCAGATACACCAACTTTGACAAAAACTCTGTATCCTCAAGTTGTCTACAATCAAAATGAATCAGCTGGTGTTGCAAACAAGGACAAACAAAATGGTTAGTAGCATTCAGCTAAAAAAGTTTAAATCTTTAAAAATGAATCCAATATTTTAGTTTAATTGGGCCGTCACCCGTTCGAAATTCTCATTGTAGGTTGATTTTTGCAAACTTGCCCTTTATTTGATCTCTTCTTGTGTGGCTTTTTTGCTGCTTTTGATGTAAAAATACCTTTTTGAATGTTTGCTTGGGCTATCTCACTCGCCCTTTTTTGGTTGGGGAGGTAAGAATTCTCACTTACCGAATTCTTGACTAGGCAGAGTGTAACTAGATTTGATGTGCTGACGGCTGCAGCCATGTAATTCTTGAAGTACCAAAAAGGGCAGATTTTTTAATACAATAGAATCAGTTGCTTTGGTTCACACCTCAATTCAAAGCGATAAGCGATCTCAGGCAAAAGATAAGCGATCTCAACCAGTAGCTCAAATCAAAAATAACCCGCAAAGTTGCCTTGATACCAGTGTGGCAAATCATGCTTGGTATGGGATAAGGGAGGCTCTTAAGAGACACTATGTGCTAATAACGAAAGAAGAAGGGCAAATGTAACGTTCTGTCTGGCTGATTTTGTCCATGTGATTCAGGAGCTGAGGAGTAATTGTTTACATTTGAGCAATAAATATGCAACAATTGTAATGTCTTCTGCTCGGCTTCTAAAACTCGTAAACAAAATCCGCTAGACAGGACTTTCGATTTACCCTTCTTCTTTAGTTATAAGCACATACATTCTCTTAAAACCCTCCTTTGTCCCGCACCAAGTGAGAATTTTCCGTACTGGTTTCAAGGCAACTTTACGGCTATGTTTGTTTTGAATTACTGGTCAAGAGAATTTCTTTTGTCTGCATTCGCTAATCCCAGTGAATTGAGGTGTGAATCAAAGCATCTGATCCTAATGTATTCCAAAATCTGCCCTTGCTGAAATACCATGGGTATCAACCTGGTACCCAGGGTATTCTTGAGGATATAAGAATTAACCTAAAGTTGGCCATCATTATTGCTTACAACAGCATTTGTCTTTTTTGGTCAGGAAAAGCGGCAAAATGTGTTAAAATAAAATTTGGAGCACAATTCTAACTAACATGATAATTGTGATAGGCTACACTAATTAACGCTACACTGCAAAAGTAACTTGCAAAATATTGCAGTTTCGCCACGTTTTTACGAGACTGACATTCGAAAACTCTTTTTTTTTTCTCAGGGTCAGTGCCGCAAACATTTCTCCTTCACTATCATTTGAGAAAATATTTTTCAATTAAACTTTACGAGTATCTTCACAATGAGTAGGTTCACACATGCAAGAAGTTTCAGGGCCATAATCTGTATCCTTACAGGGTCATTACAAAGCCTAATGAGGTCGGGAAATTTTCTTCTGACTAAACACGGGTCGATTGAAAAAACTGCTTTTGTGGTTGATAACTAACGGGGGCACTGGCATAGGTCTCTTTGTACATTCTGCTCAGTACTGAGGAGAGGGTGGCGCTAG
This sequence comes from Aurelia sp. 4 Dawson et al 2005, assembly GCA_964019985.1. Classification (NCBI taxonomy): domain Eukaryota; kingdom Metazoa; phylum Cnidaria; class Scyphozoa; order Semaeostomeae; family Ulmaridae; genus Aurelia; species Aurelia sp. 4 Dawson et al 2005. Next base: position 31,931,480 of record OZ026492.1, on the reverse strand, counting down.
TCGTGACAGAAATTGGTTTTTACAGTCACAAACGTAATCCAAACACGAACATTGAGAGAGAAAACTTTGATAATGATATTTTCTGGGTAAGGCTATGATCTCCTTCTTTAAAATGTATTAGGAAAACAACATTCAAGGCATTCTGTAAGTGGTACAACTTACTCCTGCAACAGCTAACTCCATTCTCTCAAATCGGTATACCAAGGTGTAAAAGAAAGGGAAGTTTACCTTTACGCTGATTCAAGAACTAGATACTTTGAGGTGTTATATCCACACTGCTGATAGTTTGGATTCATGCTGAAATTTTGATTTATAATCAAGTTGATTTCTCATAGACGATCTTTCCTTACATCATCCTAAAAATTGGCAGAGAAAAAGCTGCCTGGATGTCCACTTGTGTTGCTTTGGTCGCGAATGTGTTTTCCAGAAACTCCAAAATTTGAATGATGCTGGAGAAATCCTGCAGCTCTAATGGTGAAAAGCTCAGAAAACAAAGTCATCAGACAAAGAGTACCGGCTGTGCCAAGATAAAAAAAGCATTTATGACAGGCTATGATAAACCGCATGCCGGACCGACTTTGAGGGTTTTGACTTAATCTGTAGCTAAGATCCTCAATAAGATGATAGTATTAGTTGTACATTTTAGCCTTTCATTCTCGCTTTCATTAATGGAGGTATAAGCGGCGTTTTTTTTTAACATTTTCCACTTTGAAAAACACTGAATACAGTCAAGAAACGGTGACCAAATTTTTCCATAGCCTCGATATGAATGGACAAAGAGAGAACATTTCGGTGGCGAATTGGGGATCAAACTCCAAATTAGTCTAAAGTCTTCATTTCTCGGTTTATTACTGTTTGTCTTTCAGTTCATTTGACACATACGCACTACCTGCTTAAAATTGAAAATTAAATGAAATTTCAGAAACAAATAAATTTCACCCCATCCAACATAGAACTATTGCATTAGATAATACCTGATCAATTTCAAAATCCCCAGATCACCACGAAAACATTTTCTCTATGTCCATTCCTGTTGAGTCTGTAGAATATTTGATCAACGCTTTTTGGCCGTTTTCAGCATTCTCCAAAACCGAAAATTCCAAGAGACTCGCTTATAGTTCCATTAATAGAAGACTGAAATGGTAAAAATATTGAGGATCGTAGCTAAAGATTAACTGATAAATCTTCAAAATCGGTTCAGTGCACAATTTATCATGCCCTGTCAAAAGTGAATAGTTATTTTGTCGCACCTGGTAGAAGACACTTCTATGTTACTTCCCAACCAGAATACTGTTTTGATACGGCAGTCAGAAATAATTAGCTGCGCATGAATCGCCACGAATTTTGAAGAATATTGTCCAGAAAATTGACCAGTGGATATCGGCTTTAGGTCTGACGTGTACCTTTCTCAACGGATTGAATTTTCCACCAAAAAGTTACGATCTCTCCTAAATTAGACAAACATTTTCAGACTTTTGAAACATGCCCTGAATCACGATGAATAATGTAACAAACTCGTTGAATTTTCACCGTGACTTAAATGCAGGACTTAGACAGTTTTTCATACCAGCAAAAACAGCTGAAGCTATTTTTATATCTGACCACCTATGTGTCTTCATCAACTTGTTGAAGAGCAACCCTTCTTAAAATGACAAAGTAAATACCATTTGAGCCAGAAAAAAGTTCTCAATAAAAATATTTGTAAAAATATTGAAAATTCCCACTTTTGAAAATTCAAGGCACCAAGAGTACTTCACGCATGTCAATGATTCAAATTCTAGTTAAAAGCCGAAAGATTAAAGTATTTTTGTGATTTTTCTCGCTGTCCTACCAGCATAAGAAGTACTGTTTAATTCAACTTTATAAAAATTTTATGGTTACAAAATGACGGAAAAAGGGCCCAAAACATTGATCAAATTGTAAGGACTCTGTTCAAACCGAACAATAGCCAATGGGCGTTTCATCTCCCTCAAGTAATATAAGACATCGATTTTCAAATAAATACGGAAGATTTTAAATCCCGTAGCAAGTAATGGGAGGAGGATAGCTCTCACTTATGAGAAGTTGCAATTCCTTCATTATTCTATGCAAGCAGCCATTTTTGCTTTGATCGATGTTTTAGGCCATTTTTCAGTCATTTTGCCACCATAAAATTTTTGTAAAATTGAATTTACCTACAAAACGGGGAACAAGGATTGCGACGATAATCATATTTGTATTCATTCCAAGTTTGACATTTCCAAAATTAGACAAGTTAGACAAATCCAAGATAGACAATTCCAAGTTAGACAATTCCAAGTGACAAAATTAATTAAGACATATCCGATGTTACTAGAAAATTAGAAAATGATGTTGACTAGTCCATGATTAATTGACGTTTCGAAGCAATTCTCCGTGCTTCATCATCAGAATAATCTCCGTGAATCTACCTATATTTTTAGTGCTCGCAAGACATGGAGAACAATGACAAAAATACCTCAACCTGTTGGCTTTTAACCAGGATTGGAATAATTCAAATCTGTGAAATACTTTTGCTGTTATGAATTTTCAAAAGTGGGAACTTTTTTCTGGCTCACCCGGTATGAAAATATGAATGCATATGAAATGCCTGGGTTACTTGTAGCTTTATATTTTGATCCTCTTGCTTAAAAATATTCACATGGACTTGTTACACGTCCCTCTCAAGCTTTACAGGCACTTAAATATTTGCTTCATTAGTTTCATAGCAAGTCCACTATTCACACATGGTTGTTTTTTTAGGCTCAAGTGCTCAAACAAAACAACAAAGTGCCTTACAAGCAGCGGAGAATTTCTTATCAGAAAAGCAAGATAACCAACAAAACTCAACAGCAGGAAAGCCGTCTGAAGCGGAGGCAGAAGCTAAAGAGCGTGCGGAGGACCATAATGCGGTTGGTTTAATGATTGCTGGAGTGATAAGTCAGCAGGCAAAGCACTTTAAAGCTATTCAGTTCCAAAGTTCTTACAGCCCAAAAACCAACACTAATGCAAGCACGAATGGAAGCACAGTCTCAAATGCAAGCACGGCTTTAAATGGGGCATCACCCTCAAATAACGTCATTGGAGAGGCTAACTTCGGTCAGAAAGATCGGCCAGAGCAAGGGGACAGCAGTGCCGTTGTGCAACCACAGGCGAGCTCACAGAATCTTGCAGCTAGTACTAACCCAGGCTCTGCGCAGCCAGTTGCAGCACCCTCCACCGTAATTTCGATTAATAATAATAAAGTGCAGGAGAGTAACGTGGTTGCATCTTCCAATGTAAGTTCTTCTCAAAACATAGTGGCTGCTGGAACTACGAGTGCCCCTATTACTGAGAGTACGGGAGCTATTAATCAAACGAAGGTTGCATCAGAGAATGCGTCCTTGTCATTGAGCTCTGCGAAGACTGGTAGCCAACAGCTTGGCATCGGAGCTGCTTCATGGAATTTCAATGCCTCTGCAGCAACAGAACAACCAGCAACTACCAAGCCTGCAACGACCAACACATATCCCTCCGTTTATCAGCAGACTAGTGGCACAAGCTTAGGAAGCAACGCTACCTTTACATCTAATCCTTTGTCACAAAATGAGGCCACAACGACCACTGCTACTGATATAGAACCTATCAAACAACCTCCTTCAAACGCTAATGCAAACAAAACTAACACAACGCCGTATAATTCGCAACAGTATCAAGTAAGTACGGCTCCTAGTAGCTATACCGCAGCCACACAACAAAAGCCGTCAAGCAACTACACAGGTTATGTTTATTCTGGTCAGTACGCGAGTACAAATGTTTATGCTTCGCAGCAATCATTAGCAAGCAACACAATAACAAATACAAATTCTAATGCATATCCCTCTCAGCAAAATCAAGCAAGCACTGCAGCAATGAATACGTATTATCCGGCAAGTCCACAACCGCAAGGTAACAAAGAAGTAAGTCCAATAGCCAACAATACTTCATCCACTTTGCCACAGCAAGCCAGTGCCTCTCAAATTATTTCAAATGTTTCCACGGTGAAACAAGCTTCTTACCCTGCGTACACTTATCCTGCAGTTGCAACCAAGCAACAAGAGCAGATCAAAATCAACAATGAACCAACAACATCAAAAGAATCTACTTACCAAAATGTGGTAAGCACCGAAACAAAACCGGCTTGGCCAGCCGCTACATATACGCTAAATGTAAAGCAAGAGTCTCAAACTACCAACACAGCGAGCCAAGTTTCTCCCTATGGAAACAGCAATGCTCAAACAGGGCCTGCAGCTGTAAGTTACAAGCCTGTGACGTCTTCCATCACAACTACAACTCCTTACATTGAGCCTTCAAAAGCAGACTTAGATAACAGCAAACCAGCCCACATCTACACACCACAAGTTAAAGAAGATAACTGGCCTCCTGTTGCCAGTACCATGATTCATACGAAGGCTCCGTCACAGGGTGAAGTTAGTGCACAAACTACTCTAGTGGCCAGCACAGAAAAAGTGCTCTCTGCATCATATACTCGTAAGTGATTCATTGCTAATTGATGGTTGGTTATTAACGACATAGACAAGATAAGCCTTGCTTTTTCTACGGCAAGCATGGCAGTATTATTTACGTTAGAAGACATCGTTTAATGGACAAAAGCGGTTATGACGATGATAATGATGATGATGATGATGATGATGACGACGATGATGATGATGATGATGATGATGATGATGATGTTGACGATGATGATGATTGATGATGATGAGGAGGATGATGATGATGATGATGATGATGATGATGATGGATGATTGATGATGATGAGGATGATGATGATGATGATGATGATGATGATGATGATGATGATGATGATGATGATGGCGATGATGATGACGATGATGTTGATGACGATGATGATGATTGTAGTGGTGGTGGTCGTCGCGGTGGTTGTGGTCATGGTGGTGGTCGTGGTTCAATCAGATGTCAAAATTTGCCTTTGAGATCAGCCAGTCCATTGTGAAATTATGAGGCATCTTCTCCTGAAGGCTCCCATGGAAGTTGTCTGAAGGCAGCTTATAACAATAACAAGATTTCTTCGTCCTTGCTCTCCGACAGTGTCTTGCTTTGCTGAAGACTTAGGAAGACATTGCTGTGTCGATCAATGTCATGTTCCTATTCAACTGATAATGATTTAGTCGAATCCGTCCCCCCCCCTTCCCCATTAACAGGTTATGGCGTCTTAGTATTGTTGATTTTCCTTGTAGAACATTCTATGCATGGGAAGATGATCCTTCAACAATCATGGCATCCCTTGCTAGAAGACCAACAAAGTCAGCCTTACAAAGTCCTCACACAGAACATTCAGCACTCAGTAAGTATGTTTCGGAAGAATCTTCCTTGATGTGACTGGCTTATTTTGTGAGGTTGCTCAAAAGAATTATTGTCTTCAATCGATTGGTAGGAGCGAGGAAATTTGTTTTTCATTGATTTGTTTAAAGTAGGCTTGAAAATTTCTAGTAAATCAAAAGAAATTTAGGCCTACCACACACGCCGCATCCAGCCATCGGAACCCTTGCTTAATGTCCCTCCCTAAGCATGGCGAGATGAATTAGTCGGTCCGACATCTGGGAGTCACACATTCGGATTCCAAACTCACATGAGCGCGCTTCACTTCAGTCACCTAAGGAAAGCGGCCACTCGGCCATTCAACCCATGTTTTAACAGCAGCACAAGTGGATTTGATTGACTTGAAATGACGAGATATCCTTGCCGTTTCAGCATGATTTTGAGGGTTTTCTCAAACTTTTAAGTGCATCATTCTCTTCTGAAATCACGATTCAGCCAAAGTATATATTCCTCAATTTGCTAGTAGGCTGTTATAAATGGTCTATTAATAGAGATTCAGCAGTCAATCATTTCATAGACATTTGCTTCTTTTTTCTCTTGTTTTAATGCTAGGATTGATTTTATCTCCTTTCATTGATTTTAGATTGAAGAAGTGTACAGCTCCCATCATATGAAAATAAGCTGTAAAGTTATTGGCCTCAGGTAACTTCATCATTCTCTATCTTAATAGAATTCCTGAGAGAGAATTTAGGTTCAAACGTTTATGAGCTTATTGCGGTCCCTTGCTCACAGGCGCTGTGCTTTTGCTTTGCATCTGGTCATACAACCAAATGCACAACATCTGAACTCAGCACGAATTACAGACTGTCATCCAGTTACAGACTCTTCAAAGAAAATTGCTGGGTGTAAAGATAGTGAGCAGAATTTTGATAAGCATATCAAAGATGTTACTACTACTAAAATGCGTGGTTAGCGATTTTCCGCCTTTATGTCTTTGGCAATCCGTCTCCAGTTCTTTCTGTTTGCTGTTATCTCTTGCATGACAGTTGATCTTTTTCAGTAGGATTTGACTCAACGTTTAGCTGTATGTTGGTCATTGATAAATTTTTCTCTATCAATTTCTTTCCACGTAGTTGGCGGTCTTCCGACTTTTAGGTTTTGTTGTAGAGCTTTCGTTGCTGGAGTATCATTTTTAGGTGCATTAGATAGCCCAGCCAATTCAATCGTCTCCTCCTGATTTTTGTACTCCGTGGTTCTGATTTTGTTTTTGTTTTGCATAGTTCATCAAAGACGTTGGACTTGCCTTCGTAGTCCTGTAAGAAAGAGAAGGCTTCCCTTGAACAACTCAGAGCTAGATAACACAGCTGGATAGCCAGACGGTTTTTCGTGAGGTAGCCGGCACCTTCGGTTATGATGTCTGACTAATAGTATCTTTATATACTGGCTCCACCATTTCCATAACAGCGCACCTGTGTTGACAATTATAACTGATCAAGTCAGGTATAGAAGATAATTTTGTGCCTGGTTTCCCTAATTCTTTATGTGACGGTCTAAAAGTCACTGTTTGAGTAAAGAGATTGTTTAGTCATTGCTGTTATTGCGAAAACTGGGACTCTTTAGCAAGTCTAAAAGACGAGTTTCCATCCATCTCAATTGCCTTTGAACTTGAATCAGGATTTTTCATTTCATTTCAGCAAAGCACCTCATAACACTTCCCGAGCAGTAATAATGGAAAAAGTTGGTGTGAAGTTCGATCTCATGTATATCAGCGAAGAAAGAGCTGTTGTACAGACAATGAAACAAGCTGCAAAGAATGGAGCTATTGCAGATTTATTGGTTTATCCTGATTCACTATCTATTGATAGTAAGTACATTTTTCATTACTGGGTGATGGGTGGAGATGGGTAACTTTCTTTTATTTCTCTTTCTTATGTATCCTGTATCTTTTTGGTCTAAAGTGCTAATGATCCAAGCACTCTTTTATCTAACCTATCAATTTACATCGTTAACCCTATCTGACCAGGGCGAAGTGGATTCCGCCCTCTTACATTTTCATTTATACTTTTTTTCGTGTTTGTTGAATGCCTCTGAGATTTAGCTCGTTCAACTTTTTATCATATAGCAATGGACCAATCTCGGTGTTCTATGTTTAGCCTTGTCTATATGATTACCAAATTGTCGTGCCACACCCTATGAAAAATATGCATTGTATCTCTCTCAATCCTTTTTGATTGGTCAAATTAAGTGTAACCTATGAGTTTGCATCTAGTTTGGTCTTTAAATTTCATTTCTTTGCGAAAAGTAAAGTTTTACGACCTTTTACACACTTTCATTTTATGACGTCCCCTGACGTCATAATTTCAATTATGCTCTAGCAACAACAACAAAAACGCTAATTGAAACATTGTTTCAAAAATTCATTGTCCATATAATGAATAACCTTTGTGCAAAATTTGGTTGCCATATCTCGAGCAACTACATAGATAAACTGGGAGGGGGGACGGAGACCGCCCCCCCAGGCATTGAGTGTTTCAAATCGCCCAGGTCAGATGAGATTAATATTAGAAATAGTATTTGTTAGTTAGTATAGCGTTTTGGGAAATGGGAGCAAGCTAAACTGATATCAATTTTAGAACTGGCAAAAAAGGGTTAGTGATTAGGGGTAACGGTTTGGATAGTATTTGCTACAATTTCGAAACAAGAGGGTCAATTCTTGCATCATATTTTGCAGATGAGACAAGCCCTGCTACCTCTGCACCAGGTAGCCAACCTGTAGCCGAGCAAACAACTGCAAGTTCATCTGAACAGAGTGTTGGTAAGTTATCACTCAGACAATGCTTTCGGTACATTCCTATCAAAGTTGCTAGACTCTGCATAATGAAAAAGCGCCGAGGTTCCCAGACATATTTCCCTGTATGATCAACAGCAGAAAAACACGTACATTGCCTCGTTTCGAGCAACCTAAGGCCCTGTTTACACGAGATCGGATATCGGATCCAAGTGGATCCGTACCCAAACTGTAACGGATAGGCCTTGCGTTACACGGGACGCGACGGATTCGAACCCATTTGGATCTGCCAGCCGTACTCAAACGGGATCACTTTCGAAAGTGATCTCATTTGGATCCGATCCTAGAAAAGGTCTCGTGTAAACGGGTGGGATCGGATCCAAACTGGTACGGATAGAAAGTGACGCGATTAAACTGAAAATCATTTCTTGACATTTCAAGAGGGGAATCAGAGATGAGACAGAGTCTATTAGAGTGCATAATTTCAAAGATTCTCATTAAAATAAGGGAATAGGTTTACTAGAGCGCTGCTAAGAGTTCATAAAATCCAAATGGATCCGATCCCGTGTAAACGGCAACAGTTCTGGATCCGATCCCGTGTGAACCTCCCTCAAAAAGTGCATCAGATCAAAGTGGATCCGGTCCCATTTGGATCCGATACCTTGTAAACGGGGCCTAATTGTCAGTTTCTCGCTCACAAATGCTAGCTTGGATCCAAATACTTGTTTGTTGATAATTCTGTCGATTAAACTCCCTCAAAAGTATAGATTTTGCTAAGCCTTCAGCTTGAGAGACCCCCGAAAAGGGAAACGATGTAGCGATAAATCATACTCAATGCTGTACGTCATAGGTGTGGAGAGCAAACAAAAATTTTTCAAACATCATAGAATGAAATGGTATTAAAGCTTGGCAATGTGTAATGTGCGGACCAGTGAAGTTTGCTCTGAGAATTATGTTGTCCTTTCAAAACATCTAATAAAATTATGCTTTTAGCGGCACAACAGACAAATGCTATCCTTCTAAGATCATTTTCTTGGAGTCAAAGCTCTTTAAAGTTAGAATTTTTCAAAATGTTAATTTTATTTGGATTGTGAAATACATGTGAAGAGGTCTAATTGTCAAATTGTTCTGCCCTCTTTCAGGAAGTTTTTAAGTATTCTTTTTTCCAAGAAGGAAATCGGTAGAAAATCAATGCGCAAAGATACAGGATTGAATCAAATTGAATCAAATGCCCACATCTCGATTTTCCCGCAAGATTTTCTTGCAGAAATTTGGTGAAATTAGAGGAGCTTTCGGGAATACCAGAATCCACCAACTTCCAGTCAAATTTGCCAAAGCCAGCAAATTTAAAGATAGAGGCCCCGTTTACACGATACCGTTTTCATTTCATATCGGATTGGGTAAGGCAATCCGATATGAAAATTTATCCTGTTTACACGATGCCGTTTTCATTTCGCATCGGACTGGGTAAGGCAATCCGATATGAAAATTTCTCCTGTTTACACGATGCCGTTTTCATTTCGTATCGGATTGGTTTCATGCCACTTCCAGAGCGTTTTCATTTGAAAACGCGAAAACGGTATGAAGCATATCGGATTGGTGCGTTCTCGTATAAACAGGAGGCCAATCCGATATGGAACCAATCCGACATGAAGTGAAAACGGTATCGTGTAAACGGGGCCAGCATAACCCATAACCTTAAACATTTCATTTCATTTTCATTTTATCATATTTTAACACAAAACCCTATCAGCTAAAAAAGGAGAAACTATACAAATGTCTATTTACATATATATATAAAATCTTACAACTTTGCTGGTCTTCCTAGGGATCGTGCTTCGGGAAGGATGCTAATTTTGTAGGAATTCCTTCAGTTTCCTTTTGAATAGGGTGATAGTGGAACTTGCTCTGATTTCTAATGGGATTTCATTCCACGTCTTTGCACCAGAATAGAAAAAACTGTTTTTGGAGAATTCTAGGTTCTGCCTTGGAGTGTCAATATCTAACTGATTTCTTGTTTGATAACTAGATATTTGAGATCTGGTAACAAGTCTCCCTCTTAAGTTGTCCGGGCAGAGGCCATTCATTATTTTATAGATCATCACGGCCCTGTCAAATTTTATCAAGTTTTGGACTGAAAGCCAATTGCATCTCCACCCATCTTTTAATCTAGAGCCTTCTATTAGCGTTCGTGCTCTAGTTTGCAGACGCTGAAGATGATCAAGCTTTGTGTTTGACAAACTGCCCCATAGTTCATCACTGTATCTCAGATGACTCTCAAGCAGTGCCTTGTACACCTGATCCAATTTTGATTGCGGTAGTATGTTCTTTAATTTCCGCAGGGACGAGAGAGCATTTTTAATTTTACCTTTGAGGTTTTTATATTGCTCGTTCCATGTAAGGTTTTCGTCCACTGTAATTCCAAGGTATTTCCAGGAAACTGTATTCCTCAAAAAATGATGTTTTCTCTGCTATTTGGCGATTATTTTCAACTCGTTCGCTCTTAGTGACTTATCTTCTTTGTTGTAAGGTAACTCTGCCTTCTGCTCCAGCAGTGAACAGCGATTTGCGATTTTGCGAAACCACTGTCCTCAGAATACAATTAACTTCACCAATGCTGTTGAAAAACAGTAAAATCAATGTTATTTTGCATTGCCTTGGCAATCGAAAAGTATTTTCGTTACAATTTTTCCGAAAAATCGATTTACCTCAAAAACTATTATGAAGTGAAATTAATCGTTAGAGCTCATGCAACTTGAAACCGTTTCTGGCAGACTCCAGAGGCTCAACAACTTTGCGTACTCGTTTCTTTAACATAAACAACAACCTTGACTTCTTTCTGGACCTGAGTCTCGTTGCCTTTGATTTTCCGTTGATGCAAACGATAACTGAGTTGCGAAATTAAATCAAAAGTTGATTATCCAAACTTTTGTTGATTCTTCTCATTTTCACATCAATTTCTTTTTCACATAAATTCTCAATGATGCTTTGAGCTGGGATTGGAGACATTGCTGAGGCATTTGGCCTTGCTCGATGCGATCCTGCAATTCTTGTATTCCTACCTTGCAAATCTGCAAATTCAAGTTGCAAAAAGCAAAGATTCAGATCTACAAGTCATAGCTTGAACTTATGCTAAGATTTTAGCCTGCAATTTACCACTATGCTTAATGTTGTGGATAAGAGCAGGCTAAGATATGAGCCTCAAGGAATCCCTTGAAAAGGGATCCAGATCGCATGTGCCATTTACTGCAATGCCGTCATACGCAAATTAGCTTGACGGTAAAGAAGAAGAGATGAAACCATAAAAATTCTGCACATGTCTGTGTGAACCCCAATGTTGATTCGCTCTCAATGAAGCTAAGACGCAATGTTGTAAAAGCAATAGGGTCAGCACTTCGTCTCCCCAACAGGGTACACCTGTCTCCATTTGATCATTGAAGTTAAGCATGGCGGGCCAGGTCATTATCAGGATGGATGCCCACCTGGCAACACCCGATATCGTAAGCACAGCGCCTCACCAAGGTGTTGCATCGGTGATGAAGGCGATAAAAACATTAGAAGAACGCACCCCCCCCAGTAACGACCCCGCTGAAACATTGCCCCGCCAGCGTAGAAGGAAGACCCGCTGAGAAGATCTGTTTCCCCACCCAGATTGAAATCAAAAGCTTTCCCCGCCATGATTCTGTTGTTTCCCCGTTGAAATGTTTGCTTCCACTTCAAAAATTTTACGATATCTATCATTTTTATATTTGAAAATTTCCTTTCCCTGTCGATTCATTTTTATTCCCCGCTGGAAAATTTATAATTTCATCACGTCCCTGCTGTATTTCTAGTGCCCAGCGGGGTCGGTCCCTGGAAGGGGTGTAAGAACCAACTGAAAAACTGCACGTTGCATCAATAATGCACCCCATGGATGAAAAATGCCTGAGTGGAGGGTATAATGGAATTGTAAAGCGCAATATTGAATTGTAGTAACGGCGCTGAATAAAACCACTTTATTTTACTTCTGACTTTCCCAAATCGTACACTTCTTGAGAAAACTGTCACCATATCTAGTTCTTCATTTCAGTGGCCACATCTCCAATGCCTCTTGGAAACACGGCTGAAGCTAAACCAGAAAATATGACCAAGTCTGCTAATTACAGTAAACTGACGTCATCTACAGCTGCTCCAGTGCAAACAACAAAGCCAGCTGAACCGACTTTCGAATTTGTGACAGCACCAAAAGGTAGGTCAATCAAAAGGACGTTTTTAAGGGAATCGACATAGTTAAATGCTGGGCTGCTAAGTAAACATTGCGTATCTGGTCCTTTCATTAGCCTATTTATACCAGATATACTTACGCTTATTCCCTTAAAACCGTTTGTGCCCAATGAATGAAGGTTTTAATGAAATGGAGCACGTATCTACCATAATAGACCTTTTAGCTATTCTACAAAAGAGCCTGGATCGAGCGTTATTTTTATACATTTTTATACACGAGGTTCGATCGAGTGGCGTTGGAGCTTCTATCACTATTGTGCAGATTCGAAAATTCTACAAAATGTAGCAAAGTATCTTTCCATTGAGATTCTTTTTCAGAATAGCTAAAAGGTCTATTGTTTTGATCACAGCAGAAAAAGTCGATTGGAAAACAAGCAGTAGCTTCGTATGAATTATGAAAGTAAATCTAGTGATTCGCTTATGTCAGAATGTAGCATCTTATTCTCCCGCCTTAACGGATTGCTCAGAGGTCCAAGGTGATGCAGCTGGTTTGAATATAACAGTGTAGTTATCGTGCAGTGATCTACCGTAACTGTGCAGTCACTGTATCGGAACTGAGGTTTTAGTGTAAAGAGTCTTGCTTTAGTATATAGTGTATAGTTTTATTTGTATATATTAGTATCTGAATTAACATTTTGGCCAAAACCTGATGATCAGGTTGAAGAAATCTGATGAAATGGTAGCAGACTACTGGCATAATTTGTTGTGGACATCTGATTGGGCGCCCTGTAGCTCTAAGTCTTAATTCCTTTGGTCGCTGTCCGTAACTCTAGCCTGGGTCGACCAGAGCCGTGTGAGGGAAATCTGGTAGCTTCGGCGGGTTGATGTTCCAAACATCCGTGGCCCCTGCTCGAAATAAGTCTCTCTCAGACTGTCGCAGGCTAGCCACGTTAAATGTGAACACCTGCCTACCTACCTAGGTTACTTTTTGGGTCTAAAATTTGGGCAGAGCCTACTTTCTTGGGTCAATCATTTGTACAGTTATTTTTGTGGGTTCCTGAATTTCTGCATTACTGTTTGGGTCTCAAGTATTGGTGGAAGTAAGAATATTGAGAATTACATGTCTTACGACCGCAATTTGAAATCAAGCAACATTTTAAAAATCAAATTACGTGAATATCCTAATAGATTATGAGAAAACTAATCAGTTATCAGTTAGGGCACTTTTCCATCGATGCAAATACTGAATTTAGGATCTTTGGGTATATTGGATCAGAAAAATTATTTGTTGGGTCTATCTTTTTGCCATAAATTATTTTTAGGGTTGATGCTTTGTACCTCAGCTTGAGCACCCCATATCCTAAATATACCTGAGTACCCTCCCTGGGGCAAACTTAAAAACATTTGTTCGCTTCATTTCTAGATATCCCAAAATCGTGCGAGCAAATTCGTGACTTTAACATTGGCAGGAGTGATGGACAGTACGTACTGGAGGCAAGGAAAGGGTGTCATCTGAGCGTCATTTGTCAAAATATGGAAGACAAACACCCAAAGGAATTCCTTGGAGGGCCAAATCAAAGAGAATGGAGTGCTTATCCATTTGCAGCCTTAATCAAAATCTCAACTCATACCAAGGAGAACATCCAAAGTGGAGCATGTTTAGAAAATTCAGGTTGGTTTTATTCCTTCACTTTATATTTTGATGTGTATGAATTCATTTGATGAATCTTCCAGTACAAATTCATTTCGGAACGAAGCAACGGATCGTTGTTGTTGCTGTTGTTGTTCATCTTATTTTTTCATTCGATTAACCAATCTTGTCCCAGAGTGAGTTCCTTGCTTTACCCCTTCTCTGGTGACCAGCAGCAGATTGAAAATACTGCAGCGACAGGACGATGGAGAATATCGAAACAGAAAGAAAAACAAACAAAGTTTTTCCTGACAGTTCTGTTTCTTTACAACGATAAATAATCTAATGATACCTTCCACGTTTCCCAATGCCGCCAAAGAACGGAGTAGCTGATTTCAGCAATACATGTTCACCATTGAATGATAGCGTTGCCAATATCATTGCTATCCAGGATCCAGTAAGATGCTTTCAAAGTGGGGATTGCTTTTATAGATTCACCTGGTTGTTACTATTATTGTTTGGTAGCTGAAACAAGGATAGATTTCGTAATACAATAACATCAGTTATTTTTGATTGACACCTCAAGTCAAGGCGATTAGTGACTGCAGGCAAAGGAAATTCTGTCAACCAGCAAACCAAAACAAGCACGGCCGCAATAGTTGCCTCAAGGCCAGTACTACAAACTCTCGCCTTGGGCAAGCGAAAGGTAGTTTTTAAGAGAAATTATGTGCTTATAACTAAAGAAGGAGGGCAAATATGAACTTCTGTCTCGCGGATTTTGTTTATTTGATTCGGGAGCTGTGTGGTAATTCTTTCACTTAAGCCCAAAGTGCCTGAGAATTATATCGTCTTCTGCTCGGCTTCTCAATCAAATAAACTAAATCCACGAGACAGGGCCTTAGATTCGCCCTCCTTCTTTCGTTACAAGCACATAACTTTTCACTTGCACAGAATGAATGTTTGCCGTACTGGTTTCGGGGCAACTGTTGAGACCGTGTTTGTTTTGATTAACCAGTTGAGAGAATTTTCGTTGTCTGCAGTCACTAATCACTGTGAATTGAGAAATCAATTAAAGCAAGTGTTGCTATTGCATTACAAATCTGCTCTTGTTAGCTGGAGGAAATAGACTGAGACAATCTTGACAATAGAGTTTATATTCGTTCTAAACTTTTGTAGACGAAGGTAGAAAATTATTGGAAAAGATCTACAAGGCCAAAGGACAGCAACCAGCACCAGCAGTTCCATGGCAAACAAACATCAAAAGAATCCTTGAAGGGAGAAAACGAAGAGAAATAAAGAAGAACATAATTGTTATATTGTCTGCAGATGAAGGTTCGTATTTGATTTCCAAATGAGTATCTAAGAGTATCATCAACGCGAAGTGCCCATAAGATGTCCATTGCAGGGACAGCATCAGTAACCTTTTGACAAGCATTTGTTCCAAATCTCTAAAAGTTTGGTGTACGATTCTATGGCTCACCATTGGAGAGAGGAAACAAGATAGTTTTTTGAAATTAAGTTTATAAACCAAGCATACCCGAGCCTTCATCGTTGTCTGTGTCTACCTTTCCTTCGATCATGATTTAAATCGAACAGTATTGCAAGAAGGAAGGGTAGAAAAAACGATAGAATCTCTGATATGATTTTGCTACATTTCATTAAACAATAAATATCTTGTTTCATCTCACCCATTAACTTTCTGCAGTGAATGGTTTTAAAGAAACTTTAGCCATTTCACTAGAACTCTACTGTTGAGCTTATTTGAATTCTTCAATATTTTTAGAATCAGATTTTCGTTCCTCTCCCTTGAGAGGGTAAGGAGAGTTCTCAAAAAGACCAGAGATGAAGAAGTTTTTATAAGCCATAGTTGATGGATGTCTAAAGTATGGTATCAAAGAAACGTTTGTCACTCTTCTGGTTTACCGTAAAAGCCCGCGTATAAGAACCTACGATTTTGCATTTTGGTTTATGTACTGGGTATTTAGTGGGAAATGAGACTGTTAAGGTTCTTAAGTTCGTTCTTCTTTCCTTCAGGGCCTTCAAATATTTATTTTGTTCAGATTAAACTTCAAACCTATTATTTACTGTCAGTTCAGAGCACCTGAGTTCTTGAGGTTTTAATCAAAACAGAAGTTGGTTGAAGGATCAGAAAGAGATCTACTGTAGAGCGCTCAAAGCATCTTTAGAGTTCTTTGCATTTATTACCAGTCTGCAAAGGTTCAACGATGGAGCAACTGGAGATTTAATCTAATTTGATGATATATGCGAATAAGAACCTATTTCCAGCTTAATGGAATCTTCTGTAGTTAGGGTGACAGAGCAGAAACTGCGTAAATTGACGTCATCGACCAATCTGAGATAAAGAATTGTGTGAATAGATCAGCTTTTTGAAATGATAAATCAACAGTTTAAGGCCCTAGGAAGAAAATATCAAGTGTTGCCTAAGTTCGGGATCTGCTGCAGGGAGGTAAAGAGACCCAATGGTACGAGCTTTTGCGCATGCGTGCGCTGTTTCTGCTCGGTCAGTTAGGGTCTAATTTCCAAATTTCAGCCTGTACGTTCTTGATCACTATGTTCTTATACGTGAGTGTTTACTGTACGATATAGAAATCTGATGACGTCTTATCCTCAATAGTTGTTGAAATAGGCTTATTCGCAAGTTTATTATTTCACAATTTCGCAAATTAAGATAAGCCGTTGAAATATACAATGTGCTGTATTTGCAAAGAAATCTAAGAATTATGAAAAATGCAACAGAAGAATGATATCAAAGTTGCTAAAATTTCTTTCAAGCAAACCGGTTCAGAAAATAGTTCGGAAAATTTTACACTGATATGTTCCAACATCTCGAACAAGTACGATCATAGTCCAAACATTTATGATGCAAACGCCAGCGTTGAAATATAAGATCAGCAGGAAAATATTCAGGAGTCCTTAAGAATCCAACGGTAATTTCTTGGTAAGAGGCTTAAGGTCATTCAAGCAAATCAGTTGAAAGGAATGAGTCATTGAATTTAAGCCCACCTAGAACTTATGCTCTTCCAAATCTATATTTCCTCTGTTTTGCCAAGAGTAGATACGAGGAATTGATATTTTCTCTTGCTTCAATTTTTAGGAGAAAGACATCAAGATCGTTACCCAAGATCATCGCATGATGACGAGGCTGACTGGGGAGTACTCTAAGCGAGTAAAATGACTTATCAATGTGCTCCAAATGTCCCAAGCTCCAATTTTCAGCAGTTTTAATGTTGGGAGCTGAAATTTTAAAAATCATTTGATCTCTTTAATTCGTTGAAGAAGAAACTTTGCATGAAGTTTGATGCTTTAGGCGTAGTTCTACTAAATGAACAACAGCGGTGTCATTTTTTGAAATTCATAGCTCATCTCTTACCTATGAGCACCACGGGGGGGGATATCTCGACCTATTTTCTGACAGGGACGTGCCATTTTGCCCGAAAAATTGGTACCCATAATTCTGTAAATTCTGGTGGATTTTAGGGTCATAATTCCGTAAATCGAATGAAAATCTGGGCCATAATTCCGGAAATTATGAAAAATCCCCTGAAAAAGACACCCATAATTCCGTTAAATGTCTAAAAATTGTGAAAATGCTACCCATAATTCCGTAACGGTTTGAAAAAAGTACCCCTGAAAAATGGCACGTCCCCATACCATGAAAAGTACTAAGTTACCTCCCCCCCCGAGATGAGCACAGTGTAGGTACATATGATTTCATTCTTGCAAAGAGCCTAAACAAAGAATAAAATACTTGATCCAATCAGGAAGAAACTCTCACAGGGCAATAAAGCAAGAGTCATTTTGCTTGGGTGAGAAATATCGTCTATGTAGTAATTGTCATGGGATTTGGAGTAACGTTTACGCCCATATGTAGGCATTTTGCAACCATGAAACGATAGAAATGTCAAGTTTACTGTTCTTTTCAGTGCTTGTAGGAACATGAATAAAATCAAAAGGATATTGAAATCTCTTTGCCTTTAACTAAGTTCAAATAATTCAAATCCGTGAATTACTGTTAGTGGTATGAATTTTCTAAAGTAAGAAATTTCATCTCACTCACCTAGCTAATTCGACCAAGTTTTGCCTCAGGCAAGCTACAGAATCCAAACAGGTTGAAGAACTTTTTTGTGTCCGTCTGGTACCTCATCCCGTACAAGAATTAATGGTCCGTCGCTTATAGAGCGTGGATTCAACAAAAGTTTTCAAAACGTTTCAGCAATTTTGACTCTAGCTTCTAGAGAATCAGTGAATTTGAGAACGAGGACAACATCCGCGTTGTTTTCATTATTGATTCGATGCATTCATTTCGTTAGCTTACGAAATGATGACTACGGAATGTATGCCAGTCATTTAGAATCAAGTGATTCAATGCCATGGGGTACGTGCCACATGTGACCTGTGATACCTACCTCCTCCACAACAACTACAAGACCGGAAGACAGGTTTATTAGGGCTCCCTTTAAGACATACCACGTAGCAGGAATAACAGAAAAGATATTTTCGTAAGTTAGATGTACTATTCTTAACATTTTATCTTCTCTGATGTATCATATTAAAGATAGAAAAATGAAATTTATTAGACCATTATTCTTGCAATCCCTTTCTACATAATTGAAGTCTTACATTTCCGAAATCAAAGCACTGACCAAAGGGAGAAGGATTGGTTGGTACATATTTTTAGACTTGCTTACCAACTTATGTTTTCCAGGCTGCCCAGCATGAATACCAATTTGTGCAACTGGCAAGAATTTCTATGCTCTACGATTTCACACATGGAATGGATGGAAGATGTCTTTATCACAAGATAGATTTTTCTTCTTTTCAAGGGTTTCTCAAGCTTCATATTTCCTGAAAATTCATAATTGAGCACAGGAAAGGACAAGGGCCTAATTTCTGGCTCATGCAAGACATCTTTAGTCAGCGACAAAACCGGCAAAATCATAGAACAGTTCAAATAGGAACACTCCTTTGGGCCAAGATATCAAATCTATTTGAACATTTCAAAAATACCTCTGAAGTAACTTAGAGTGCCCTCACATGAGCAAACTCAGACCGGTCTGAGTTTCAGATCGGTTTGAAACTCTTTTCGGTCTACGGTGAAAGTCTTTGGAAATGTAAACGTCGATGTCATCCTGTAGGACGACAGTTGGGTTCACACAAACATAAAGTATCATAATTCTAAATCATCCGCACATCTCCTTTGCTTTATACAAGTCATGAGGGGCAAACTTGCAGGCTTTTTTATTTCGTTGCGTTTAACAGTAATTCGTGATAACGAAAAATATTAAACATATATAGGGTTGTTAGAAATGGCGATGTGCAACACAAGTCTTGAAGGGCAGGACAGGCATGCTGGGCATTTTGCTTCTTAAAAGTGATAAAGTCGCTTTAGGGGGCAAGTCCGGGGTTGATAAAATTATTGTTAAAAAGCAACCTTACCAACTGCTGAACACCAGTCATGCGTTCTCTCCAAGTTTTCAAGCCTTGATCCTTCATAAATTCGACGATTAATCTTCGTAAGTTAGGCCAAATATCGTCGCCAATTTGTATTTTGTACGAGTGTGCAAATGCGCGATAAGGAGGCTATCAATGTGGGTGGTATAATATATAATATCAACACCTTTGGCAGTCTCGATCAGCTCAACGTGAAGTGACGTCAGACAAAATTACGAAGACAAAACTGAAATATGCAGTTTTGCAGATTAAATGAGAAAAAATTGAACAAAGTACTACACACCATTCACAACAGTGTAATCTCTTGCATAATCAACATTCATACCAAACCCGGACTTGTCCCCTATTCAAACACAAAATATTACGTTTGGCCGGCTGCGGGCAATATTCTTGAGTTATAATTACTCACAAGTGTGTTTCCTGACATAACGGAAGAGCTTCAGTCCGTCTGATGCTAAACTTCACGTTACAATGCTAAGTACCGAAACAAAATCCTCTGGTTTGAAGCAGTCATTGAATTGAATCTCTTTTTCAATAATCAGCAATCATTTGTAACATTTACTCAAACTCGGTGCCAAACTCTAAGTTGAAATCTCCTCTATCTACAATGCTGAAAACGGGAAAGTTGCATTTACATCGAACGAAGGTCGCGTCGATCTTAGCCCTTATGTAATAATTATCATAGAGCGCGGTACAATTTGAAATTCAGGCGAGTATTAAGCTGTAAAAAGCTAAAGCATCGACTCCCAAGCAAGAAAGAGAAGATAAGCAAAGAATTTAAGACAAGCAATGAAATGAAATACATTTACTCATTCAGGAATATTTAGGCCAGTGGACCATGGATACGATCGACATGTAAATCGTGTCCACAATACCCATGGCTAGGGCTGTTCAGAAAACCCAAAAGACTTAAGCGACCAAATGTGAACACTATTCATTGAAACTCAAACGACCTCAACGACCCATTCACTGAGATTGAAAAAATTCCATAAGACCCACATAAGACCCAAATTGAACACATCTATAAGATCCAAACGACCCATCCTTGAGTGATTTTACCAAAAGTGAACCAGCCAACGAACGAAAAAGCCTCAAAATCACTGCAATTTCATCTTTGTGAGGTAGGCTGAATGTGCTCAACGACCGAGCCGTTTGAGTCTTTGCCAACTACCGAAGACCCCAAAGGCCAAGTTTGAGCACATGATTCGTCAGAGTCTTTTTCAACGATCCAAAATCTCCAGCGACGCTTACGATTAAAAAAAACTTAGTATGAGCTTACGCTTTCAGGAGAGGGCCCGCCGACAGGACAGGGCCCAATCAATAGTGGAAAACGCCAGATATAAGGATAACTGGTCATGTGACTGGCTGAGCGTTGGAAATATAATTCGATTTGATAGATTGGTCATGACATACAAGACAAGGAACAAATTAAGCCCTGAAAGCCTCTGGGACAAATTTTAGCAAAGATCCTCGCAGTCAAACTATGCAACAAGGAATTGCAGAGATCTTCAGATTTCTAGATTAAGCACAAACCATGCAAAAAACAGTTACCGATATTCTGCTACAAAAGTCTGGAACGAAATTCCAGTTGCTGTTAGAGAACTCCCGACTATTAGTAGCTTTAAAAAAGAACTAAAGGAGTACTTGAATAGCTGACTGAAAACACCAATCTAATTTAAAAAAATACGACCCCCTGGAAGAATAGCATCTTAGGCTAGTTTTAATGCAGATTCTTTTGTTATTTGATTAAGCTGAATGGAATTTTTTTCGTGTACAAATACAATATATCATATCATATATCATTTAGCAGTAGAGACTGGGCTAGTTGCGACAAGACCTGTTGTAACAGAGAACGTTTCTCACCCCAGACCTTTTTGCAAATATGACCGATTGTTGCAAAGATAGGCAAAGCAGAAAAAATGAAGATGAACGGAACAGTAAATTTGTGATCGATCGCAAATATCAACGTTAAACTATTTCGTCAAAACAGATGTTACAATCGGTTTTCCGTTTCTTTCCCAAAAATTCGTCGTAATTGATAATCAGTATATAAGATAAAAGAAGGAAGGAAATTCTCAATCAGTTCTTTAATTAGTTCTTCGATACAATAGAATTTACTCAAGAAGTACAAAGTACCGCCAAAGGTGACGGGCATTACCACTCCCAGACATACATATTACTAAGGTTCTTTGGCAAAAACTTTGATAACAAAGACTCATAAAATATAGACTGGTTACATGGTCATAGTCATCGCTATTGACAGATAATTCAGGTCACCAAAAAAAGAGAAAAAGTGCAGAAGTGTTGTTGCTGTTGCCGGGATTATGTATTGAGTATAGATTCGATATTACTTGGAGAAAGGCTTTGCTCTATCTAGGTCTTTTTACATGAATCTTGTGCTGCTGACCAAACTGCGAGATTTGGCGAAAATGACGAGTTTACGAATTTTGCTTCCTTTGATGAAATCAATGACTTGGAAGCTGATTAGCTTTTTTGATTCATCCCGTCCAATGTGCAATGGCTTTCTTTACCCTTCAAGTACTTCCTAATATTTATCGTCTCTTATTTCATTATGTTTATCAGTACTGTATCGTTTCAATCTGCTTCAGGTGCTTCTCTTTCAATCTCTTTTCCAGGTTCTTTTCCAATATTTTGCTGCAAGTAATATTCAGCAACTCTCTCGTAGTAATCATTGGAGATCCAGAATGTTTGCAGTGGATCGACATCTGATAAACTGAAAAGCAATACATTCAAACAAATGATTTGTGGTACAATATGTTTTAAAATAGCCTTAGATAGCGGACTCATCGTAATAAACACACGGACATACCATTAACTTGTACCCTGTAGAGAAACATTATCAACTCCTGTGAAGGAACAATAATCAAAACATATGATAAACCTGCAGCTGGAAAGAAAACTGTTAAGCTTGCAAGACAATCAAGTAATCAGTTACCAACAATGTTATTTTAACAAATTATTTCACCAAATACGCGTTTTGTCACACACTCCTCAGTTTGGTTCATGTGAAGAATAGATAAATGAAACTACCGGGCTGTTTTATACTGAGCACAACAAAGACATTTGAGTATCACATGAATATCAGACCTGAGCCACTGATGGGCTTATCTCAAAACAAAGGTTATCAAATCGCCAAAACTTTGGCGGCACCTTTATTTAAACTTTTGGCCACAAATATCTTACCTTTTATTATCACAGAACTTGACTGTGACAAATGGATCGTTTTCTTTTGTTATCTTTCCTGGTAAGTAAGTATATTCAGCTATGGGAAAAAAAGGAAAAATAGCGATATTAATTTTGAACTAACCATTAGCAATGTCAACCTTTACCTCTACCTACAATCATGGCCAAAATGCTCGAGCCAGCATTAATCTTGAGTCGATGAGACCAAGCACTATGTCACTAGACTCAAGACATAGTCCCAGATATCGCAGCAACAACAAAAATAATAACAACAACAAGAATAATAACAACAACAACTGTATGTTTATTTTTGCTCACTCTGGACCTTATGGACTTTGATATAAAATTTTGAGACGGAGATGAACACGTTTAAGTGTGCCCTCTGGAGCGAGGCTGCAGTGTAGTTTCAGAAGAGAAGAAAGCGACCGCCGACAGTTGGAAATTCTCAATGCTGTGGTGCAGTTCATGAAAGCTAATTGGCCTTCGAAATGAAGAACCCCTGATTCACAGTGAAAGGTTTGTTGATTCTTGGATTGAAAGAACATTCGTATGGATACTTGTGGCTTTTGTTCATGGCTAATGTCACTGAAAACTTGAACTCTGAGCTGTTTTAACACGGGAGGTTCCAGCCGGCAACTTAGCCCCATCCACCATTGCCTGGAGTTCGTACAGTGTTGCTATGGTTTCCATATCAAGTTATGAAATCGAAAGGGAAAAACGTCATCCCAAATTTTCAGTGCCAAAGTCCACGAGTCGTATTTTGAGCGTCCATCAGTCCATCAATTGCGATAACTACGAATATGCAATCAGTCTACTATGTCACAACATAGCCAAGATCTTTAGCTGCATTACTACGTGCTTTTGCAAATTGAAGGTCATAAGGTTGACATTTAGGAAAAAATGGGCGCGATCTAGCTCATGCAGTTTTGTTGGATGAGACATTTTTGGTTCAAACACTATACTAAAATATAGCCCGGTACTACTGTCAAAAGCAAAGTGAGCTTCAGCATTTGCATTGCATTCTTTTTGCCAAGAGCTAAGCAAAGTGTTTGCTTTCTTTCTTAATCCCATACTTGTTTCGAAGGAATAAGCCAAGTGTTTCGCCTACTTTTTGCCAAAGGCCAGTCTGTCTCTTTGTATATCCTGCATGCTCATGGACATAAGACTAAAAATAGAATATCCGAATTGTTACAGTTTAATTGCTCCGTGATAAAAGGCCTTATGCATACATAGGTCAGATGGTGCTAATCAACCTCTGTCAAGAAAGCATTTTTAAAAATACTGATTCTTCGATCATTTTCGTGTCTTTGCTTATAACGACCGCACTACTTTTTACTTTTCTCCTTGAAATATAGCAGCCACACAATTAAAAGATTGAGAAACATTTTTGGCAACCTTGTATAGAAGAAAAGTTATCAAGACTTTTTCTCAAATCAAAACTTACCTGCATCAGAGATGGCCAGAACGCAGTCACCGACAGCAAGTTGACGCTTTTTCGTATGTGCGCCAAATATGTAGGAATAATTCTGATGAAAAGATAGGAGATACTTGATAAGATTTCTGCAAGGATGGCGGGAAGAGAACGATGTACTTTTAATTCTGATGAATGATTTCTTAGTTATTGGCTGACCTCTTGTCTAGCTGGTAAGCACATTAACGCTAACGCATATTAAGCCTATTAATGACTTTCTCTTTAGTCCGTCTCAAAATTTTGCAGCAAAAAATTAGCAAATGAAAAATTATACGTAGCATATCTGTCCTTCCACCTTAAGCATTATCCTGCATGAACCAACGATGATTGTCTGAATGCAATCATCAAATTGATTCTGTTTACTCCATAATTATAAAGTCTTTTCTTTGAAATGTAAGAGCGATTTCTCGTGTCCCTTTTTAAGGCCCCGTTTATACGAGATCGGATCCAAATGGATCCATACCCAAACCGTAACGCATAGGCCTTATGTTTACACGGGACCCGACGGATCCGAACCCGTTTGGATCTGTAATTCCTACTCAAACGGGATCACTCTCGAAATTGATCCCGTCTGGATCCGATCTAAAAGAGATCTTGTGTAAAGGGTGGGAGGGGACCCAAACTGCTAAACATAAGAAGTGAGGCGAGAAAACTGAAAAACCTTTGTAGGCATTTCAAAGAGGGAAATCAGATATGAGACAGAGTCTATATCAGAGTGCAAAGTTTCAAAGGATTTGATTAAAATAATACAAAAAGTTTACTAGAGCACTGCTATGAGCTCATAAAATCCAAATGAACTCGATCCCGTGTAATCGCGAACAGTTCTGGAACCAATGCCGTGTAAACTCCACTCAGAATAGTGGATCCGATCGACACAGCAGAAACTGTGTAAAATGACGTCATCGGGAAATCTAAGATAAGGAAGTGCTTGGATAGATAAGCTTTTTGAAGGGACAAATGAAGAGTTTAAGGTCCAAGGAACAAAATATCAACTTTTGCCGAGTTTTGGGATCTGTTGCAGGGAGTTAGGGGGACTCAAAGTTGCGAGTTTTTGCGCATGTGTGCGCAGTTTCTGCTCTGTCGATCCGATCCAAATGGATCCGATCTCTTTTGGATCCGATCCTTCGTAAACGAGGTCCAATTCTTCAAAGGATGCACCACTCTTCCACAGCCCTATACAATGGCTTCTAAATAGCTGAAATAGTGCCAAACCGTTTGGGAAGTTTTTGGCAGAGCTTTTTATCCTTAGAAAATTTCCAGGAACATTAAGAAATTGCGCATAGCTTGAGAGCATATAAGGTGACACTTAGCCAGGGAAGACTTTATATCTGGTGCTCGATGTTGGCTATTGACACTTCGATCATGCAACATTTCTGCCTTACAGCAATTGTGGAAGTGCATACATGCATACGATGAAGACAGCATGATGCATAAAAAATCAAATTACTAAACATTTCTTAAGCGCATTTCCAAACAATGCATTTCTAACGTGCTTTTACAATGCATGAATACAAACTTCGTGCATCAAAGAGACATTTTTCTTACTCAATCAAACCTTATTCTTAGAAGGAAAGTAATACAATTTTAAAGTTATTCGGAAAATAATCATAACACGAGAGTTAATTGTCATGAGAGCCATGAGACTCGACCAGGAATCATACCTGTATCTGAAGCTTTTGATCTGCCCATTCTACAAGATAGTTTCTAGGGCCACTGACTCGCTCTCGTACTCCACCTGAAAAGACGAAAATATAATTAAACAAAGTTACAGATAAATTCCAAGAAATGGATACAGAATTGACTGCCTCCAGTGATGTGGATCTACCTTGAATTAGTGGCTATCCAATCTGAAAATTTTCCTCGATAGTCAACTTGAACATAGTACCTCGTCTGTTTGTATTAGTGCTTTGATATACCAGGTGAGTCAAAAAAAGTTTAGGCGTTTGGAGGGCTTTGGAATAAAAAGTGTGTGACCTATATTCAAAACTAAAGTGTTAATCTATAACTCAAAGGCTAACTTAGATGAAAAAATTTTGTTTGGTAAAATCAAACATCTTTAAGACCAAACAATAATCAAAATATTTGAAGGGAGTTTGTATGGGAATCGATAATTCCACATTCCATTCTGGTCCATGCTTTATGTGGCATTGAAGTTTACATTGCCAGTTTGAGATGCTGAATTCCAATTTCAATAGAAGGTAAATCATGGACCAGAATAGAATGAGTAATTGTGGCTCCCAAACATGCCCTTTACCAGCATTTTCCTAATTTCTGGGTCTGTAAGATGAGGGATACTACCAAACAAAAGTTTCTCATCTAAGTTGATCATTGACTGATAAATTAAGATTTCAGTTTTGAATATCGGTCACATACTCTTTATGCCTCAGCCCTTCAAACGATTAAACTTCTTTTGACTCACCCGGTAATAGACATATCAATCTCGAATGCTCAGATCTGCGTCCACCTGCAAACCAGGCCTTTGGCCTTTTGGTATACAGAAATTCTTGAAACACATCAAATAAGGCAAAAATAGCCTTCATAAAATCTGAAAATATCATATCGTATCATATTCAATTCAATTTAATTTCATTTCATTTTACATTTTTTCCCACGGTTACCCCGTCAGTCAAGAACGACTGCTTTTCAAAGGACCTTGCATAAAATCTTACTGAAATAAATTATATCATAGAAAACCCTATCCAACAATAAATAAGTAAATGAAAAAGAAACAGGAAAATAAATCATTTCAAAGCTTCTCTTAAGCGTCTTTATTCCGTAACCTAAAGCACATCATATGAAGGAACAGTAGCCTCAAATCTGAAAATATCATATCATATTATGTTCCGTTGCTAGAAGTCATCCACTATGCAGCTCTAGCTTCAGAGTTTGATTCGATGCGCTTCAAGAATTTTTAAGACCAACAAGGCAAAGCTCCGGTTTAGAGGTGGATGCAAATTTGACCTTTCAACATTGATATTTCTACCCTCAATGCACCAACATCGACAAACAAGGTACCTACCGGGTGAGCCAATATAAACTACCCACTTTTGAAAATAGTATCGCGAGTGTGAATTTTTCAAATTCTAGTTAAAAGCCAAGAAATTGAAGTACTTCTTTGACTTTTCTCGCTTTCTTACGAGCGCTGGAATTATAGTTAATTCAGCTTTACAAAGCTTTCATGGTTGCAAAATGACTGAAAAAGGGCCTAAAAATCAAATCAAATCATCACGCAGAACAATAAAGAAAATTCCATTTCTCATGCGTGGGAGAGGTCCACTGCACAAAAATTGCCATGGGACTGAAGATATTCGGTATTTGTTTGAAAAGTGATGCGTTATAACTCTTTAGAGAGGTGAAATGCCAATTGCATATTGTTCTGTGAAAAAAGAGTCCTTACAATTCGATAAATGTTTAGGCTCTTTTTTTGGTCATTTTGCAACCTTAAAATTTTACAAAGTTAAATTTTTTACCGATACTTCCTGTGTTGGTATGACTGCGAGAAAAGTCACAAAAATACTTCAATCTTTCGGCTTATAACTGGAATTTGAATAATTCAATCTGTGAAGTACTTTGTCCACAATTTTCGCCTTTTTTCAGAAACTTCGAATTCAAATTAATTATTTGGGCATAGTAACGTCATTACGCGCAAAGCAAAGAGCTGAAGGAAATCCTAGCAATTGCTGATGTTACTACACTTAAGTCATTTATTTGGAACGTCATTTCTGAAGGAAACAGCAAAAAGTAGTGGGAAAAAGTACCATACACTATTTATAACAGTATAATCTCGTATTTTGTCATCAATCAAATTTGTATTTTTTCATCAGGTTGCTTAAAATGCAATCTGAAAAGGAATTTTTTATTGCATACCGAGATGAAATTTCCCATCACCATCATTCCTGGCAACAACAGCTTGGCCAACGAGTCCATCTTCACATGCGATAATGTACGCGCAAACACGTTCGAACTTGTCTGGCGAAAGAAGGTACATTTCCTCTCTTGGGACAATATCCTGTAAATAAAAAAAAATTCCAAGCGAATATGGCAAGCTTTGCTTAGAAAAAATACAAAACAAGATTCAAAGCATTCCCCTGACAGCTTTACTTTCCGAAGTGATTGGCAGAGTATCACAAAGGATTAGATGATTGCAAGACTCATGCGGTTTCGTCCTTTGTTTTCCTGCATTCTTAAATCTGTAGAAATCTGTAGGTATTTGAGCAAAATGCTTTATGCGATGCTCAGTATTGGCGTTAAAGTTAAAGATATCGCTTGGTCAAAAGGGACACGTGACATTCTCTTAGAAAGCCTTGAACTCTTAAAAAGTGGGTCCACTTTAGGCCCACATAGATTAGTTCCTTATTCACCAATCAAATTGCTAGAATTTGGTCTTCGACCAATCAGGAGGCACTATTTAGGCGATTGTCATTGTTGCATGCAAAAAACGGTTGGTGAGGTCTTAGGCTGATGACGATGAGTCCCTTGCATCCCTGCGGTAAAACTTGGTCAAGAGGGACTCATGATGAGACAGTGAAAAACTTGGCTCTATTTTCTTCAATGCCTGATCACAGAACGCACAATCATGAATCAAATAAAAAAATCCATCAAACACAATGAAAGATTTATCCTTCTTCTAGCGTTTAACGCCTATAACTTCTCTTAAAAACCTCCCTTCGCCCGCACCAAGGAAGAGTTTGCCGTACTGGTTTCAGGGCAACTTTGTGGCTATGTCTATTTTGAATTACTGGTTGAGAGAATTTCTTTTGTCTGCAATCGCTAATGGCTTTGAAGTGATGTGTCAACCAAAGCAACTAATGCTATTGTATTACAAAATTTACCGTTTTTGCAGTGTATAATTATCCCTTTTCCATCGTTGATGTTAACTTGTAATAACAAAAAAGGAAATAAAATGCTATTTGCAGATCTCACCTCTTGTCCATCATAAAATCGAATTTTCAGAGATGGTTCCTTCAGCTTGAGTAACACAACACCTGGTGGACAACAGTATAAGAAGCTTTAGGTCCTGTTCAAACGGTACCAATAAAAACAAGCAACAGATCAGCCTTCCGCATAGGAAGCCATCTCGCTTTCGATTTCCCAATTATGACATTACCTCATAATTTCACAACAGCAAAGGAGGCTGCGGAGCGGTGGCGGATTTAACGGGGGCCAGATGGGAGCAACTGCTCCCCTTCACGAAGGAAACTCGGCATGGCACCACCTTTCTTGGCGAGAAGTGCACCTCCAGAGATACTTTTTCAACTGTTTCAATCAGAATGTGGGGTAGACAAAAAATCGCAGCGCTATTCAATAGAAAAGCCAATTAATTGTCTCAATCAGAAGTATCAAAATCTTCACGGGCCCTCGACGCGCTTAATTTCAATTTTTGATTGGGCGCCCTTTCTGAAAGTTGTCCCTCCCTCATTTCAGGCTCGATCCGCCCATGCTATGGAGTAAGGTCTCTTTGCATCGAAGGAAGGGTGATACAATTCTAAGTGGTTCTGGGGTCACCGTGCTTCCTCTTTATATTGTTCCTGCTCATCTTTCACAGTTTTGATCCTTTCAGGTTACAAAAATGCCACGAAAGGTAAGGTGTGAGGTTCGGCTTTAATCAGCTGTGTGCATGTTTAGCTGATTGTGACGAAATACCCTCTATCAGTCACAGAAGCTCAACCATTGGATTCGCTTACTCGAGTGAAACCTAGATAGGTGTACATTTTGATATAGGGCAAAATTTTCGGGGTAAGTAATTTTTTCCTTAGCAGTTGAGTAGACTCTACTTGTCATTCCTTAGGTAAGTTGATCGGGGAGGACCGACACTAACTATGATAACCATTCCTATTTCAAGGTATCTATCTTCTTATGTGTAAATGCTTTTACCATGGGCTCCTGAAAAGCAGTTCACATGGACTGGTGGGGCTACCATGCCTCATTAAGTAAAGACGAAATAAATTAAAATGAAATGCAACTAACCTGGAGCATAGCTGTAGGGGAATCCAGGATGAAGGGCAACCACCGTATCACCAATCTACAAAACAAGAAGGTGACCAATGTACAAACAGAAAAGAATACAAGAATATAAGGTAAAGCATTACATTTTGCTATTGAGCTACCAGATGAAAGACCAGGTTACATAGCCGAGTATGATCTATCGTCTTGATAGCTTTAAAATTGGCAGATATGGCTGTTTCGAAAACAGCCTGGTCTAGAAGCGTACTTCAAAATTTGAAGATCATTCTTGGAGCATCTTAGCTGGTCTTTGACTTTGGAAGAAATGCACTCTTGCTTGCTTTCAAATATTGCATTCACACTAACACAGTTAAACCAGCTTCATCTAAACCAGTTTAAATCTTAACCAATCAAATGACTGGATTTGTTGGATTGACCAATCAGAAGGCCTTACTCGAAAATCTGGTTTAGTTTAAACTGGTTTAACTTGCAGTGTGAATGGGGCAAAAGTTAATGAAAAGTTACAGTTGTTAGGCACAAATTACGCAGACCGTCAGTGAGTATAGATCTACTATGAGTGCTATGCTTCTAAATTTTTATAAAAGTATATAGTAATTATTATCAAAACTGTAAATAGATATTAAGTATTATGGTCTTCTTTTAGATTCTGTTTATTTCTTTGTTAATGTATATTGAAGTTAAGTTTCTTAAACTATGAGATCAAATTAAGCTAAATGTAACTGAGCCACCATACCAGGCTCAGTTTTGTAAAGTTCCCTGTCATAGAGTCTCGTTTCTCTGTTCCACTGTTCATATGCAGTTTTTCGTAATTGTATATTTAGTTGCATTTTTAGATTAACATTCTTCATGTGAATGGCCGTGAGTTGGTCATGATTGTTTGCTCCCCTTGGTATCGTTTTGTAGTATTGTATGGTAGATCGTTCGTAGTCGTAGGTAATTAGTAAATCGTAAATTTTTATATCGAATTCATAAAAAAATTCTTAAAGGAAGGCTTCTAGAAAATCAACTTCTGCTAAAGGACAACAGTCCTTAAATGAATGAGATGAGATCAGAAGGGGAGTTTTAAAACATGCCATTATCCATGATATGATTGATGGAATGGAACCTACAGCTGTGGCCAAATGTCTAAGGCCCAGTTTATCGTGGGCAGATCAGAGGCGTTGTCCTTGCAGAGAACATGCACCTAAAATATGTAATTTTTAGGTATGATGAGTAAATTGACTTGCACTAACATTCAAAGCATTCATCAATTTTTCTTAGCACATTTTCTGGCATCTACATGTGACTTCTAACTAAAGAGATATTTTGACTTATTCGCACCCTGGTATTTTCATCATATGTTTTCTTTTATCGAAGTTCGAATGCTGAATATCGTTATCGAATATCGATTTTCAAATGTCACAGCATTTTCGTGTGGACGGGGGTACTTCGAAAGCACTTCCCGTGTGGACGCACCACTTCTTCATGAGGATAGAAATTATGCGTTCTCATAAATAGCCGTATATAGTACACGCGGCGAAAGAAAATCTTTTAGTCACCAAAATTTGCAGAATAGCAAAGCAGAATCCACCTTCTCTATCAAATGCTTTTTTGTACTTGCTTCAGTTCAATTTTGTATAGAGAATTAACTTTCTCTGATCGCTTCACAAAATATCAAAACTAAACAAAGATCCATCAGGCGGATGGCTGTGAAAGAACTGCAAAAAATATTTAATGACGGGAATACGAAAAGAATTTTGGCGACTTCGCAAACGAGTGTACTATTTTGGAGACACCCTTCGTAAAGTAAAGTTATTGCATTTATATAGCGCCTCTACTATAATTCAATATTCAAGGAAGCTTTGCAATACATTACCCCTTCTATGTTCAGGCAATTTTTTTCTCTCCTTTTGGGCATATTTTTTTACACAGCGTGCAGCCTACAGTTGGCACTTCTAAACTTTTTATTACCTTCATCACCGAGATACCAATCTTAAATCTTGGTGAGGTGCTGTAACTACGACACCGGGTGTTTGCAGGTGGTCACACTTCCTAGTAATAACCTGGAGCAACCATGCTTAGCTTCGGTGATCAAATGGGAACCAGCGTATCCATGGTGGCAAGTCGTAGGTCATTTCTTCGCATATTCCATTCCATTCCATCCCATTCAGTATACCGCGTCGTGAAGGTGGAAATGCCACCATTTTTTAGCGCTAGCACTGGCGTACAATACAGAAGTATCCCGTATATAAGAAACATGAATTTAAGAAGCACCAGACATTGGTTTTCAAAACAATACGCCCTCTAATGAGAAACTGGTGGAGGTCTGAAAAAGGCTTGTTTCTTATTCAAA
Organism: Aurelia sp. 4 Dawson et al 2005; assembly: GCA_964019985.1. Lineage (NCBI taxonomy): Eukaryota > Metazoa > Cnidaria > Scyphozoa > Semaeostomeae > Ulmaridae > Aurelia > Aurelia sp. 4 Dawson et al 2005. Next base: position 31,899,100 of record OZ026492.1, on the reverse strand, counting down.
ACTATATGTATAATAGAAATTTGAAAAACATAACAAGTTCAGTTGTACAATTGAATCAGACTGTACCTAACTCAAATGAAAACAAAAATCTTGCATGCAAATGAGGCAAAATCCTTTTTGGTAAGGAAAATTTAAAAACACAAATCGAAATAGTGTGTTTTCTACAACGGTCATAGAGCTTGTGTTGGAGCAGCTCATCGATAGTGCATGATTTTCCCAATAAGAGACTTTACCTTTATTTGAAGTTTACATCTCATTTTATGTGGAACACACTAGACTTCAAATTGGAGACGCTGTTTCTTATATGTGGGACACTACTGTATAAAGAGAACTCACATTTATAACATTATCTGCATCATCTTCATCACAAATGATGTCTTCACGAGCAATCTTCTCTGTATTTCCAACGCTATCCTCCACAGCATACAACAAATCTCTGCAATCTTCTTTGATAGTTCCTTAAACGAGAAATAAAACCTTAGAGGAGAAACAGTACTGGGTGATTAAAGAAAAACAATCCAAGCTTGAAAGGCTACTGCTCCCTGAATCTGAAGGCAATGATTTTGGCAAATACGTTGATCAATGTTGAATATGTTCAAAATCCATTTTCGAAATTTACCTGACAGAAACCAGCCAATCCAGTCTGAAATTGTGAGGAAATTTCTCAAGAAAGACCCTTCAAGAAACCTTCAAAGCGAGTCTAAAGTCGCGAGCAAATTTGCTGTCTTGCAGCAATGAATTTTACATGCTTATTCTTCAGTATTATTCCCGCTGATTGCATCTTCCTAAGACGATAAAAAGGGCTAAAATGCGTGAAAAGTATTGCTTTAAGGCCTGGGTTGGGCAGAAACATTATGAAAATTTGGTAGTGATTTGGGCAGGTATTCAAGGTTTCTTGGAGATGCCTTCTCCAGAAAATCCCAACGATTTCAGAACAGAGCGGCCGATATCAGTCAGCTAAATTTTGACGTAGATCTGAACATGTCTGCCATCAAACATACTTGCCCATATCACCAACTTGATACCCAGGGAGCCGTGACCTTTCAAATGTGAATTGCTTTCCTTGACTCACCCGGTAGTAAGTATGGGCTTGAAAGATTTCAAAACAATTCTACTAAGTAACTGTTTTTATGGCAATATTACAGAGTGTTCCAAAAAATTTTTGCCCCGTTTGTTTGGCTACTGTGGACAAGCTGTATATTTAATCATCTTGGTTTTTACAGTTTCATGCGCCATGCTTCAACATAGAGTTCGAGCCCTTGTTTTTGTCAATCTCGCATGTGGCTGCTGACTTCTGGCGGAGAAAAGGCAAAGTTAGTGATTGCTTCAAAAGCAGCACCTCTATAGACCTAATCGGCTAAGATTTGTTTTACCCATTTCAAATCATATGACCATGCCCATGGGAAGTTTTGGTATCATGCTACTGCGTTCATGGCACAACTTTGCACGGGCTGAAATTTGTCGGAGCAATCAAAACATTTTTTATCAAGAGATTGACCACATGACTTGAAATGGTAATAAACAAACCTTAGCCGATTTTGTCTATTGCTTTCCAGCCATGTCAAAATAAAGTAAGTTTTCAAGGAAATGGTTATAACGTCGTATCAAAATTTTTATTCAATCTTTTAAAGCGTTGTGGTGCTGTCTATGCATAGGAGACCACTTTCAACCTATTGAAAATGTGGTGGAAGCTTTAATACGACAACAGAGTAATTTCTTTGAAAATTAGCTTTGCTTTGACATTGCTGGAGAAGAAAAGGAGAGCTGTTTCGAGGAAAGCACTGATTTGCTCTTTCTCTACCATAAATCAGCGGCCACGTGTCAGATTGACTCATACAGGGTCTCAAACTCTAAGTTGAAGCCTAACCTACGCTGCTGTGTAAAAACCAAGATAATCGGATCTACAGCTCCTCCACGACAGCCATACAAGCGGGACATAGTTATTTTTGGGCGCCCTGTAGACAATGAAAGCTGTAAGCGATCAATCTAAAGCTTGCTATATAGGGGCAGAGAGTTCATATTTCCGAAATTACCCGAAAAAAACAGTTATCGTTTATGGCTTATAGCATTATGGTAGAGCTACACAACCTCTTGCTTGAAGACGAGCGATGAAAGATAAAAAGAAAAAAATAGAACGATTATTCAAGAAATCAGAAAAAATCACAGTTCTAGAATGAAAACATAAAAGATGAAGTTACTTTATTCTGTTTGAATCTGAAGTGCTACATAATAAGTTTTGGCTATTGTCTTGACCAATGATCAACTTCCATGTTTGTTTTCATATCGTTGCAGCAGTCTGCACTGAGATATAATGCTATACCACTGCATCGGTTCGAACGCTCTCGACTAATCACGTTACATCAATTCAATATATATTCTTTCTTGAAACTTTGGGATGTCAGCATATTCTGGAACCGCTACACTGGATGTACCAAAGAAGGCGGCCGGTCGAAAGAATTGATTTTCTCTGGAGCGAAAGGTCTGGCAGCAATGAAATAATGGACCTCCTGGAAGCCCGAGCCCTGTGCTTGTACTTCCTGTGTAGGTTTTGCAAAGAGAGTCTATTGGTAGACTTGCTCCAAGTCTATTTCGTCATCTGTATTAAGTCTATCTCTAGTCTCTAGGGGAATTGCAAAGAAAATGAAAGTAATCACATGTCGAAATGAGATAGCACTTTCTTTTACATTTTTAATTGTATGTACATTGGAAGAAAGAAACTAATATTGTAAAAAACTTATTCTTTCCTGATTTGATGGTAACATTTATAAATGACCTGATTGTATCGACCAAATCAATACTGTTATTGGTAAAAAATTTTTGACTATGAAAACTCTTTGCAAAAACTTTAGCCGCAACATGACTTTGCCAAAAGGAATGGAAAGAAAAGAATTTGAGCTTGTACCAGAGATTCTCAGATGCAGAGCTGCTACGTTCAAAACTATTTGGCGTACTGCCTGGTTTCCAACTCTAGGAAACAGAGAAGAAACTATGTAAAATGACGTCATTGACCAATCTGAGCTAAGGTTGTTTTTGGACAGATAATCTTTTTGAAATGACAAATCAAGAGTTCAAGGCCCTAGGAAAAGAATATCAAATTTTCCCAAATTTTGGGATCTATTGCAGGGAGCTAAGAGGACTCAAAGCAACGAGTTTTCGTGCATGAATACGAAGTTTCTGCTCTGTCACTCTCGGATGATATGACTGATACAAAATGATCGGACGAACGTCAAACTGACATCGAACAGTACAAGCAGAATAGTGCAGAGACGATGCGATATATCTCATTTTGACATTTCCTAGACAGAGCGGAAACTGTGTAAAATGACTCCATCGACCAATCCGAGATAAGGAAGTTTTTGTATAGATAAGCTTTTTTAAACAAGAGGTGTTTACTAATTTTTCAGATCCGTTGCAGGGAGCTTGGAGGGCTCAAAACTATGCGCTTTCCACATGCTTGAGCAGTTTCTCCTCTGTCCATTTCCTAGTGACTGATCTTTCAGAACTATAAATGAAAGCAAAGGAGTCAGGCATTTAGGAAATCAATATCTCATTCATGCCAGACTTTTCGTTCTAAAGAAATTCAAATTTTTCGGCCGGTAGCTTTTTTGATGCACTCTGTAGAACAAAGAGCAATGTTGGCAATTAGGTACCTCGATAATACCAGCCATCATCTGACCAACGTGCTAAAACCTCTTCTCCAACGCTGATTGGACTGGGTAAATCTTGAGCGACCACCGCAGGGTCCTCTTCTGGCGGTTTCCGAGCTACCAAGGCAAAAATAAATCTGTCACAACAGATCGATTCCATTCATATAAATACCTACTTCTGGATGAAATTTGATGAAAATTTGAAATTGCATCCTAGTCAGGGAGTAAATTGGAAAAGTTCAATCAACTTTTTTCTGGCAATAGAGGGCAAAGACTACTATTTGAGTTCATAAATAAACTCAGGAGCTCAAAAGCTGTCAGTTCACACCAAGATCGCCCCCATCAGATATATCTGAGTAGAGTTTCACATTTTTGAGTTTTTGCGAATAGCGAGAAAGGCCAAAATTTGATAGAAAACGAAAACGAAACTTAGTACTCTCGAGTACCGAATAATCGTCCCCCCCCGCATATTAATTTTTGAAAAATTTTCCAACTCTCCCAGCTTTTATTCCAACCCCCCTTTAACTAATTTCTGGAAAAGTGAAATGATAGTAAACATAATTTCTAAATAAAGGCAAGAGAAAGTCTCAACAAGTGCATTCAACAGAACCTGAGTTCATCAGTACATGTATCAGTAACATCACAGTCCTCGTAAATAAAATAACGGGGTTTAGCTAAGAAAACGATTATTTTCATTTTCTCCAAACACTCCCCTCCCCCGATTGTTCCAACCTTCCCTATTAAGTTATATCGAACCATTCCCAACTCCCTAATTATTCAGTACTCGAGAGTAATTGGTAACTCATTGACGAACTGCGATAGAAAAAAAATTGGAAGATAACAATGACCTTGCAAAGTTGCAGGACAACCTAGAAAGGTGATGATCTTGGTGTGGTTACACTTGGCATGGAATATACCAAATACGTAGATTTTGGCAATCGTATGCGATTCTATTGCATATTTAGGTTGGTTTTAGTTGCTTGTCTTTGTTATAGCTATGGGGTAATCATCGTCTTATGCTCCCCATAGTATAGCATGCTTCGCATACTACAACCATTCCAACTCATATGGGAACCACTTTTCCCGGTACCACCAGCATCGCCAACCATCATAGTTCCACCAGGCTTATCCAGGGCACAGAAAATAATTTTCTTTCCTGGTAAGAAGCTGAGCCCCTTTGATTCTTCTTACTCATTTCTTCTTCTACCTTCCTTCCATTTCTTTCTAATTTTCCCTTTAATTTTCTAATCTAAAATTAATTTAAATCACAGCTCATTACAACGTAATGAGTTGTGCACTTCGCAACCCTGACCTTACATCTGACTTCGGACCGAATCGAGTATAGTATAGTATAGTATACATTAGATATTAATTGTCCGTAGTGTTTGTTGTATTTAAGTTAACATTGCGTGTCTTTTAATATTGGTCATGGGGTAGTCATTATCTTTCTTTTTTTTTTTTTTTTTTTATATATAATCTCATAAAAATACAACAACTACACAATTACACAACTACACAACTACATAACTACGAAAGATTACAAAAAAACGATGCCACAAGGAGAACGGAAATACATATCAACCCTGTGGCCATTTAACATATAATTATAAATCTAAACATAAAGAAATTATCTAATATAAATCTAAGGCTACATATAAACAAGGGAAAGATGTGTCCATGTGTTGGGGTTTGCAGCAGAGATTTAAAAGCGCTTAGTCGTGTGAATAAATTTCAGGGTAGCCTCTATGAGTCGTTTATTAACATCAAATGGTAACCTTTCATTGCCATACAGAATGAGTTCAATTAACAATTCATTTGAGAGGTTAGAAATGTCACAAGGAGGCAAAATTGCGTTGAGACCATTGAGAAGCTCGCGTCTAGGTTCTTCATAAGATTGGCAAAGCAGCAGGTAATGTTCCGTGTCCTCAACACCATCGTTTGCAGGACACATCGGGTCTATTGTGTCTCTAAAATTATGCCTAAATTTGTGAAAATTTAATTTGCTGAGACCGACTCTTAACTGTGTAAGAATAGCTAAACCTTTGGGGTCATGAATCCCATATACTGGTTTTGAAGGGGGCCGAATTTGAGCAAGTATTTTTGATTTAAAAACACTTAGCGAAGGCGCCTGCCTAACTTCAGGAAGTAGCTTGTCCCATTCGTTCAAACAATTTGGGTAAAAGCTGTTTTTAAATCTCTCTGTTCTCGCCTTTATTTGCCCAATAACGTGGTGCTCACGAAGAGAGTACACAGGCTGTTCAAGTTGCGGTATAGGATGCCTTGTATACTCTGGCGTAACGTTATTTACAATCTTATAAAACATAACAAGGCGTCTACTCCATCGTCGCATTATCTTTCGCTCCCCATGGTATCGTTCCTGCACTATTTTATAGTAATTAGAACCGTATAGTAGAATGTAAGATTTGTTGTAATACTTTCAATGAAGAAACAAATTCTCCTTCTTCCTTCCTAGGAAATTAGACCATTTCAGCAACCCTTCCGGTAGAGCCACTTTCACGCTTCTTCGTTTTTGAGCCCTGATGGCATCGTCTGTGTAGTTTAGTAAAGCAATATAGAAGTGTTGCCTTAAGCAAACTTCGTTCTCGTAAATTTGTAACTGAATATAGAAACAGACTCCTGTAAAGACAACTGAATAAAGAAACAGACTCCTGTAAAGGCAAAGATAATAACTGATACGGAAAACACAAAACGACATACAAACAAGAAGTCCATGATCTCCTTTAGTGATTAAAACCGCTTCTGATTCATCGCCAATAAACATCTTCAACTCTGAAGTTACTTCTTCTGGCTTCTCATCTCTGAAAAAGAAAGGCAACGTTGCTTTGTCAATTGATGTCATTTGGTTGCCAAACTAAGCTTCATAACTCAATTTCCAGCATCCTCACTGCAGCAACAAGTACTTGTGTCAACGAGTTACTTTTCTTTGCCATCTTTTTGATCTCATATTTATTATGCATCAGACTTAAGTATCAAATCGTTGTTATTGTTTTCGTTTTTCTGTTTTTCAATTTGTTTTGAGTGGGCTTGTCAGGATTCCTAGCTACTGAAAGCTAATTAAGCCCACTGTGCACGTCGCATCCAGGCATGGGACCTCTAGCTTAAGGTCCCTTCCGACGAGGTGAGTTGTGAGGTCAGACTCCCGAGGTCACCCATCCGGAGTTTCACCTCACTCGACCGAGCATAACTTCAGTTACCTGACGAAAACAGTTTAAGCCACTCGGCCACTCTCCCCGTGAAATGGCGAGTGGCTTAAACAGCTTATTACCCGTATGTGTTGTTTTTAGTTGTGTGGTTTAAGGTTGAGAAGTTTTTTTCTTTTATTCATGTTAATTTCCTAGGGGTAGACACAGCCTTCCCCGGGGGTATTTGTCGCAGTAGTATCGTAAAGTAATTCTTGTTAGAAGTATAGACTGTAATATGTATTGTAGCGTTTTATTGGATTATACATAAAAACTCTACTAACATGTAGCTAATTACAATACCTACAAAGTACGTAACACGACTTCAGGGACGATACTACAAGGGGTAAAATACTGTGTCTACCTTGCAGTGATTATATGAAAGAATTAAAAGCCATATAAAGCTTATAATACAAAAAAAACCGAGAAAGAAGTTACAAGTAAAGGTTTCAACTCCGGGACCCTATGCCAGCTACTCCTCTTTGGTACTCCATGCTGTAACAATATTGTAAATAAATTAATTTTGGAGGCAATAATATCATTCATGTTTTTGAATGGAAAGATAGAGCAATTTGAAAGAAACTCCCAGCACTGCGCCTCCCATTTTACTTCATGTCTTTAATTCATTCGAACCTCAATTTTGACGAAGTTTGTCCCACGTCGGATATTAGTTGATGACTTTGTTCAAACGTGATTGGACGCTCAGAGCCGTCCAATTTTTTTTTTAGTTAAGAGCTTTACATGACATCTAACGTGTGAAAAACTTCATTTTCTTGTAAAACAACTGTTGAATTGTAAGCACCATATGAAGCAGAGACCAAATTGCTTTTCCTATACCGGGTGAGCCAGAAAAAAGTTCCCACTTTTGAAAATTCATAACACCAAGACTAATACACGGATTTGAATCATTCGAATTCTAGTTAAAAATTGAAAGATAAAAGTATTTTTCAGATTTTTCTCGCTGTCCCACGAGCACTAGAAGTATTGGTAAATTCAACTTTATAAAAAATTTCATGGTTGCAAAATGACGGAAAAGGGCCTAAAGCATTGATCAAATCGTAAGGACTCTATTCACACCGCACAATAGGCCATGGGTGTTCCACCTCCCTCAAGAGTTATAAGACATCGATTGTCAAACAAATAGGAAAAATTTTCAATCCCATGGCGATAAATGTACAGGGGACATCTCTCACTAATGAGAAGTTGCATTTCCTTCATTATTCCGTGGGAGAAGTCATTTATGAATTGATCGATGTTGTGGGATGTTTTTCAGTAATTAATCAACCATGAAATTTTTGTAAAGTTGAATTTACCTATATTTGTAGTGCTGGTAGGACAGCAAAAAAAAATCACAAAAATACTTCGATCCATCGGCTTTTAACTAGAATTTGAATTATTCAAATCCGTGAAGTAGTCCTGGTGTTATGAATTTTCAGAAGTGGAACTTTTTTCTGACTCACCCGGTAGTTTTTCGTTATAATTGATGCTAGGAATATGAAGGTTGCTTGCAACCCACTATAGTAATTACAAGTGTATGAAAGACTTAAATTCGACCAAATCTCCCCCATTGTTCTCTTAGCAAGAATTTCTTAAACCTGCACCTATTCTTATTTTGATGACAGAGCAGAAACTGCGCACGCCTGCACGAAAACTCGCAGCATTGAGCACCCCTAGGCTCCCTACACAGATCCCGAAATTTGGCAACATTTGATGTTTTGTTCCTTATGCCTTAAACTCTTGATTTATTATTCAAAAAGCTTATCTATTCAAACACTTCCTTATCTCAGATTGGCCGATGCAGTCATTTTACGCAGTTTCTGCTAGGTCGATTTTGATGGCTTTGCGTTTATCTATCAAGTAAAAACTGAGAAATTCAATGACAATACAGTAGATGTACGATTTGGCTACCACCCAACATCGTTGATGCATAAAACATGAGGTTTGTAATATAATCGTCATCAAGACTTGACTTGACTTGACTAGACTTGAATTGACTTGACTTGACTAGACTAGACTTGAATTGACTTGACTTGACTTGACTTGACTAGACTTGAATTGACTTGACTTGACTTGACTAGACTTGAATTGACTTGTTGGACTTGACAATGAATATATGCTAGAAACACCGTGTTTTATCAACCTGGCTATTATTTCCTATTCAGATAATACATCTATTATATTGTCATTTCATTTTGATGGTAACGCACGCGCTGAGCCTAGTTCTACATAAAAATCTCAATGTTACTCACTTTTCCTCGTCATTTTTATTTGTATCAATTACTTCACCATTTTCTACACGACCATCTTCAGCTTCTACTGAATTCTTTCTCGAAGGCATAGGTGATGTCTGCGATTCTCTTGATTCACTCCTATCAGTCTCAGTATGTTTATCTTCATTGTTCGATTCAGTTTCTGTCTCTTGGTCTTTTCCATTCCTTTCAGTCTCCATTTGCTGATCTTTAACACTCGTTGGTTTTTTATTCACAAGCTGTAAGTACTGTAGGTTAAGTGATCTCGATTGATTCAGTTGTGATTGCAATAACTGATCATGCTGATTTTTCTGTCTTCTTAATAACTCCTCTTGTTGTTGATGCAGTTTATTCTGATCTTTGATTAATCTTTTTTGATTTTCGTGTTGTTGATCTAACTGTCTTTGCAATAAATCTTGATGTTTCTCCTGCAATTTCTTTTGCTGCTCTTCGATTGAACTTTGATTAATGCGTTGATCTTCTTGTTGTTTTAAAAGATCATTATGCAGTGTTTCAAGCCGTTGTCTCTCTTGATCAAGATCGTTGATCTGTTTCAAGTATTTCTCTTCCATAGTCTTTTTAAAATCCTCCAGCATGGTTTTAATATTTTCTTCCATTTCCAGGGTAACTTGATCTTGTAAAGATTCATTCACAGGAGTGGCGCTCCGCGGAGTCCCACGAGGCGTCCCTTCGGGAGTCATCACAGGTGTGTTGCTTTTGGATGACTTTCCCGAACTGCTGCTACTGCTACTGCTACTATTACTACGAGAGCGGATCGAGGACTTCACTTTAGGAGAGGGAGACTTTGTAGGGCTTTGATTCCATTCTTTTTCAAGAGATTTCATGCTGCCAGATCGTGAGGAGTCGGCAGATGATGTTGAGCGGCTTGATCTAGATGAGCGATGTGACGAAGCTCTAGATGATACTAAGAGAATAAACGATGCATAGTAATGAAATATATAACATATTTCACACTCTTTCGACAAACTTAAAGGTAATGTATCCATGTAAGTACAGCAGCTTTGCGGGGGGCTTGGCAATTTCACGTGAAATTTCATGTGAAATTTCATGTGATCACTGAAACAAACAAAATTCAGCGATTGCCAGTTCTTATCCAAGCAAACTGATGACTTACTTGCGGCTGCTTTTCCAGAGCTGAACCACAGCAGGCAGCCTCGCTATGAAATTAGACTTTGAGTTTGCATGTGATCAGTTAAATTCTACCAATCACAGTCTGCTGCTCGAGCTTTCTTCGTCAGCGTCTTGTCAGCATATTTTGACAAATGTGTATACGCAGCCGTACTTACATGGACACATTACCTTTAAAGTCAACTAAACACTTTTAACAACAGTTTTACAACATGTTTCAACTTTCCGATCCTCATCAGTTGACGATAATGAGGAATGTTGATCAAATATAAAGGGCGTCTCAAAAATTGAGCCCAATTTGTGTAGCTGCTGTGGATGAGCTGTAGAATTTTTAGTCCCGTTCTTGAGATGGTTAATAGGATAGAATTAAAATTTGTGTTCAATACCTCATTCTAGCCAACTGAACAAGTGAATGCTGAGTTAGAGCAGAGGAACGGCAAAGTAAATGGTTGCTTCAACAAGGGCAGATTTTGTAATACAATAGCATCAGTCGCTTTGGTTCACACCTCAATTCAAAGCGATTAGCGCATGCAGACAAAAGAAATTCTCTCAAGCAGAAATAAAAACAAACGAAGCCGCAAAGTTGACCTGAAACCAGTACGGTAAACTCTCGTTTGGTGCGGGCGAAGGGAGGTTTTTAAGAGAGGGTATGTGCTTATAACGAAAGGAGAAGGGTAAATCTCAAGTTCTTCCTCGCGGATTTTGTTTATTTGATTCAGAAACCGAGCAGAGGATAATACAATTTTTGCACATTTATTGATAAGATGTACTCAGTCACTCCTCAGCTCCTGAATCAAATGAACAAAATCCGCGAGACAGAACTTTAGATTTACCCTTCTTCTTTCGTTATAAGCACATACCTTCTCTTAAAAACCTCCCTTCGCCCGCACCAAACGAGAGTTTGCCGTACTGGTTTCAGGGCAACTTTGCGGCTTCGCTTGTTGTTATTTTCTGCTTGAGAGAATTTCTTTTGTCTGCACTCGCTAATCGCTTGAATTGAGGTGTGAACCAAAGCGACTGATGCTATTGTTTTGCAAAATCTGCCCTTGTTGGTTGCTTCGAAAAAAGCACTTTCTTTATCCTCTAAGGATTTCAAAATCCTGTAAATTTTCAAAGAAATAGTTATAGCGTTGTATTAGCATTTTTCTACGATATAATTGGCTCAACGTTATTCTGTTATCAACAAATAACATATATAGCGTATACTACTACCACTATCGCTAAGATAATTCGGCTTCCCAAAAACAAGAATTACTACTAACCACTATTGGATGTATCGCGGTAATGACTACATATATGCTGATACGGGATGTGCCATTTTATGGCTTCCTTTTTCGGACAGAAGATAGATTTTAGGGTGTCATGCTTGGTAAAATCGCCAGTAGACATAAACTTTTGGGAATCATTTTTCTGGTTTTCTGCCATCCTCTTGATACTTTCCAAATACCATTACTGTCAGTAAGTCATTATCTATGAACCTGTGTCTCATAATATGTCCCATGAATTAAGAAGGCAGTTAACCCTTAGTGCGGTAAAACTGCAGAAAGATTCCAACACATTAATATAAGCCTTTCTTGCAGTATTGGCTTGACTTCGGCCTTATTGGAGAAGAAAGAAAGTTCTGTTTTTGTAAACAATCACTTGTCACATTGACTAAAACAAGGCCTCGCGCTCTAAGCCAAAGCTTGACTTATGCAACGGTGTAAAAACAAAGGCAAAGAAACCTACAGCTCCTCTGCAGCAATATCATAAACGTCGTACAATTTTTTAGATACCCTGTAGATATAGGCGAATTGGATTCAAGAGAGTTCATTTACCTTGAAATGCGTCGAAAAGGGATAAGTAATCAAATCACAAAAAGCAACGTGTTTTAGTTGGTGGTGAGCTGTCCGTAGACAGGACAATTAAACATGGTGTACCGCAAGGGAGCGTCTTAGGTCCTCTTCTATTCCTGTTGTATATAAATGATATCCCAAAAGCATAAAAAATCATGAATTGTCATCTTTTTGCAGATGATACTAGCATCTTCTATTCTTATAAAAATATCAACGTACCAGAAGAAAGTGTAAATGCTGAACTTAAACTGTATTTCTGGCTGCTTAGTAGCAAACGAGTTAAGTCTAAATACAAATAAATCAAATTTCATGATAATCAAGCCAAAAAAGAAAAAATTACCTGAAAAGATCCAACTAAACATAACTCACTTTGTACCAAATGACATCTTACGAAAGATCTATAATGCCTTCATTTCTCCACACATTAATTATGGTATCATTAACTGGGGAGGAGCGTATCAATACTCACTGGATCCTCTAAGTAGGAACCTAAAACAGCAGCTAGGATAATTCTATTCAAACAACGAAATGAACACAGCAAACCACTGTTCAAAACGCTAAACTTGCATCTCAAGGCCTAAAAGCGATTTCAGAAAAGTATCAAATCTGTATAGATTTCAAGATTAATACATAAGGGAAAGTGAAGTAAACTTTGGCAAAATCACCTCGACTTGGAACCTCCTCTTTTTCTTCTTGCGGCCTCTCTGGTGATGGGTAGATCACGGTAGGTTCTCTGCAAAAGAGATCGTCACATGTCATAAGGAGCAGAATAAGCGTCAAATCATAAGAAATAATTGCACGGATGGTTCATTGCATATACCCTTGATCTAATGGCTTAAAATGAACTGGATATACTTTGTTTCTATTGCTCATTGGAAATTTTGAACAATTTGATCAATTTTGGTTATTGAAGCGATTAATGCGCTTGCTTTTTTTAAGATATAAAGACATAGATCATAAACCAGAAAAGCTGCAAACTTTTGCTTTGCGCTATAGTTTAGTAGAGTAGCGCAGGTAGAGTAGTACTGTAGAAGAGTAGTTATAGTAGAGTAGTAGTTTGGTAGAATAGTTGAGTAGTTGTAGTTGTAAAGTAGTTGTAGTAGAGTAGCAGTTTAGTAGAATAGTTGAGTAGTTGTAGTTGTAAAGTAGTTGTAGTAGAGTAGTAGTTTAGTAGAATAGCTGAGTAGTTGTAGTTGTAAAGTAGTTATAGTAGAGTAGTAGCTTAGTAGAATAGTTGAGTAGTTGTAGTTGTAAAGTAGTTATAGTAGAGTAGTAGTTTAGTAGAATAGTTGAGTAGTTGTAGTTGTAAAGTAGTTATAGTAGAGAAGTAGTTTAGTAGAATAGTTGAGTAGTTGTAGTTGTAAAGAAGTTATAGTAGAGTAGTTGTTTAGTAGAATAGTTGAGTAGTTGTAGTTGTAAAGTAATTGTAGTAGAGTAGTAGTTTAGTAGAATAGTTGAGTAGTTGTAGTTGTAAAGTAGTTGTAGTAGAGTAGTAGTTTAGTAGAATAGTTGAGTAGTTGTAGTTGTAAAGTAGTTGTAGTAGAGTAGTAGTTTAGTAGAGTAGTTGCGCTGTAGTAGAGAAGGCCTCGATAAACTGTGGTTTTCTTTACGATTTACAATGATTTTATTTTTTCCAACATTTGTACTGGATTGTTTCAACGAAAGGAAAAGAGCTGGAATTTCGAAAATAGTGAACATGTAAAAAATCTCCACTTAATGATGATAGCAAATCAATAGAAGTTCCTTTAAAACAATAAAGTATACCATCAATGCAATCATTTTTTAAGGTCTCATGCCTATGCTATAAACAGCAAGTACACATGAAAGGGATCACAGTAGCGACAGGTCTTGAAGATGTTCCTAACCGAATTGCTTGAGGTAGTGGAATGCTTGCTTTACAACTAATCAACCAAAATAAACATCGTGACTCGTTTCTTTTCTCTCTACATGAACCTGTAAATTAAAGTTTCTGTGCAGAGCTACTAAGGTCCCGTTCACACGGGAACGCAATCGTCCTATTCCATCTTTGTTCCAGTATCTGGAACGCAAAATAGACTGTTCACACGGGAACGGAACAATTGCGTGTCACAAAAATAGACTGTTCACACGGCAACGCAATCGTACCGTTCCACAGTTTTTTCTTCAGTCCTTGCCACTTTTCTCAGAAACACGACATCCACGTACGCGCTTAGGGAAAAAATCTTATCGTTCCGTTTTTTAAACCACATTTGCACCTCATTGCCTGTTCACACGGGAACCGAACAGAACGATTGCGTATCGTTCCCCCTTTCGCATAGCTTTTTTTATGTTATTTCAAGCGTTCCCGTGTGAACGCAACCCCTGAGCGTTCCACTTTTCGGAACGGAACGATATGGAACGGAGCGATTGCGTTCCCGAGTGAACGAGGCCTAAAATGACACGATCTGACGTCCTAATCATGAAACAGATCAAGGTGCATATTTACGAAGTAAACATAGCTGAACGCTTTACTTACGTATCTTTCTGGGCAGCATGTTCTACATCTCTTATAAATCGACATGCAAATATGAAGCGAGAACGAGAAATCTTCACCATATCATTGCGAAGAACAGTGATCTGTGAATTAAGATGTATTCTTATAAGTGAATTGACGGCCTAACGAAAAAACTACCTCTGTCTTGAGCAATCCTGAAGAACTGCATATCAGCCTGACTGAAGAATCTTAGCACACATATCTATATAGCAAAGATTGACTTTCTGATTCTAATTAGTTGCTCTTTATTCGGCCAAAGAATGAGATGAGAAAAAATGCTACTAAAGAGCCAAGCTTTGAGAGATATAATTCGAGCTGTTTACGATGCATATATTTTCTCGTTTCTTCCTGAAAGTTCAAAGAATGCAAAGACTTAGACAGTAGTGTGTGCTTAACAAATTCTGTTGAAACACGGTGCTACTTTAAGGTTACGGTAAACGTTTGTGACATGAAATTTGGATTTCGCCCCCTAAAAGCCGAACTATTGAAGGAATGTAGGTAAACTTTACATCATTCGATGCACAAGAATTTGGGGATTCTAACCATATCAAAATTATTGGCAAATATTGTAAAATGATATTTTCCAGGCAAATTTATTGCTTGAAAGAGTATACCACCTTCAAAAGCTATTTTGTACCCTTACGTTTGAGGTAACAGAACCTGACTTACATCAGCAGGAAGTGCAAATCCAAAGCTTTAAAATAGTGTCTGGAATTTTTCAAACTCCTTCTCATTTTGAAACTATATGCTGTCAAAAATTAGCAATTGATTTTTTTTGCCCTCCCACAGTTGTATTTCGCTATAAAAGACGGACCAGGACACATACAAAGAATTTGGGACACAATTTCCAAGCTCCAAGTCTGTCCTAGCCATGTGCAAATTTTCTAGCGATTCGATTGGCTAAAAGGGTACAAAATAGCTTTTTCGTACCTGTACCTCGTGGATTTGCAAATCCTGAGAAAAATGGAGTTTACTGATCTGCAGTAGTAAAGTATACATCGGGACCACATAAGCCACACTAATCCGGATCAAGCTATTTAGGCTTAAAAATCAATTGGAGTCTTCAAATAATTACCCTATAAACACAACGATACAAGAACGCCCAGTGCTATTGCACACAGACCACAAGGACCTTGGTATTATCGGCTTAACAGGTCAAGCGATTAGGTAGGAATTATGAAGACCACATAGGAAAACTTTGATTGAAAAATATGGAAACCTTCGTTTACATGAAATTTCTTCCATTTTTAAAACTTTTGCTAGGGTGCTTGTAGCTTCAAGCAATGTATCATTATGTGCCTTGAAAGTTCGGCTAACAGAATATGAAGAAATCGAAAAATGGATATTTTCACACAGAAAACGTTTACCGTAACCTTAACAAAACGTCGTCACAATGTCTCATCCATCTGCAACTAAACGTCATCCTAAACACCCGATATCATGGATGAGTACGGGTGAGCCAGAAGGTGATCCTGATTTTGAAAATTTATAGCACTGAGAATACCATATGAGCTTGAGTAAATTGAATCCTGCCTGATAGCAGAAAGTATCTTTGAAATTCTATTCGCGTTCTTGTGAGCATAGGAAATTTACATAAATTCGACTTTACGAAAAATTCATGCTGTTTTCGTGACTGAAAAAGGCAAACAGTGCTTGACTAAATCACAGAGAATTATTCGCAAATAGCAATAAAGAAAACATGACCGTTCAAGGGTGAGACATATCATCGGCACGGCACAATCTATTGCCATGGGATTGAAAATCGTAAGCACTTGTTTGGAGGCGCATTTCTTATGATTCGATTCCTGAGAGAGGTACAAGGTCCTTGTGTGCTGTCTTGTGTAAAGAGAATCCTTGCTACTTGATCCAGTGTATGACGCTCATTTTTGGCATTTTACAATCAAGAAATGTTTGTGAGCTTCAATTTACCAAAATTTTCTGTGCTCTTGAGAACGAGAAAAAAAATAAGAAGAAACTGTTTTTTTTCGACTTTTCGCCAGTATTTTACTCATTCAAAGCAGTCAAGTACTGTCGGTGCTATAAGTTGTTGTGAGTGGGAACTTTTTCTGGCTCACCCGGTACAGTCTCCAAACAATTAGCCAAATGGGACCCACCTTCGTTCCATTGTGCTGTATAACTGTGTAGCATTTACTAGCTGACCTGTGTCGTAACGGCGTAACTTGAACAATTCCAGGCACATAGTTATATTCGAAATTCCAATCAACAAAAGACTTTGATCGAACAAAAACGTAATCTCCAGCCTAAAATGGAAGAAAGTGGATGCTCACAACCTCCATCGGGTGTGTCAGAAAGCATATGGGGTGCTGCCAGATCTTATGGAGCAATTCCGTTTGCAAATTCGTTTCTTTTAAAATTCGTTGCCTTAGAGGAGGGAAAATTTGCATAAAAAAAATTTCGTTTAAGTCGGTCTTTCTGTTGAATAATCACCTGTCACTTGGCAAGATAGCGTTTAACAACATTACTTGGCGTTCAGTTCGGTCCATATTCATGCAAGTATCAACTTCTAAGTCAAGAAATATACATTTTTTCCATACCAAAACTTGAAACAAGACATGAATTCTCTGGTTGTAAAAGCTCTATTAAGCCCATGGGGTCTGATCTAATTTCGGACACTCCAGAGGGTGTGCTTAATAGAGAACGGGGCTTACTTGCATAGCGAAAGAAATGAAAAATCTTTGCTAAATTCTAGAATTTGATTTAAGTGAGGTGGGGGGGGTAATAGAGAGGGAGGGCCTGTTTACAAATTTGGGTCAGAGAGGGGAGGAGCTTATTAGAGAGGGGGCTTGGAGGGGCGAGGCACAAAAAGAAAATATTATTACTATCTAATTTGCATCTTTAGCGCACTATTAAACTAACTGCGATTGCTACGAAGAAGCAAAGGTTCTCAAACCAGTGAAGATAGTTCTAAACCATTCAAAGCCCGTATTCTTTAAAAAGAGCTACCGGGCAACCCTCAAAAAGGTATACAGTGCTTGAAAAATCTTACAAAAAAACTAAAGGGTGTCTCAAAAGAATTTTTCGACGTTTGATTAAATATTAAAAAAATAACAATAGGCTGAATGTAGACTTGATTACATGTCGTAGTTTCGCTTTTGGCTGAACTAATATCGCTACAACTACGACTTATTCCCAAACACTTGCGGAAACGGTAAAGTTCCGTACTGATTCTATTTGAAACCTTTCCGCTGCTCCACAAAAAAGTTCGATTGAGCAGTGTTGGAGTCTCTATCATTATTGTGTACATTCGAACATTCTACAAAATGTATCAATCTGTCTTTCGATTCGCATTCTTTTTTAGAATGTAGCTGTGGGCCTAGATCGTCTGCCACTTTTTCCTCACAACCAATAGGTCTAAAATGCCTTAAAAATCAGTTTTCTAGAGCTGGTGTACCATCAAATTAGGTATCAGTACTTCGATAAAGGATCATTCTTGCCACAAAAGCAAAAACCGCTTTGTTCTTAGACACATGCTGATCGGTAGACGACGGGGCGACAAAATCCTGCCGCCGATTGAAATTTTTTGCCGCTTTTACAGCTCTATGTCCATAAGGCCCTCAGTGGAGCGATAACAACAACAACAATTCAACTCAATGAGATGAGCTTAACTTGAGGGTCCTTATGGTAGTGAGGCGAGGCTGAATGCACCATTGGTCATGGCACCATTTTCCTGAGATTTTAAACTAAATTTTGACAGAAGAATCTTGCAAATTCGCCAAAAATTTATGGAGTTACAGGCTTTTGAAGTTCAAGTTTGCACGAAAGCTGAAACCAGAGGCCTCGAAATGGCATTTTTGGTAAAAGCTCCATAGGCCGTCGTTTCTGTTATTTCTCAATTGTTTCAGGGCGAGCCAAGTGGGATTCAAACAGGTTTCCGATAACCTAACTGTCAAGCATATAGATGCTTTGAGGAAACAGATTCAGTCTCTCGCCGATTATGTTCTGAACCACTGACTTTGGACTTATGCAATGTAAGGAAATTTAGAGAATGAACGCAAGAAATAATTTACTTTAGAAGTCCTATTTGGTTTGCTCTGATATCAACGAGAGGTATGACATTGGATATGCTTCTCTTACCTCCGTCTTCGAGCTTTTTGCAATGCCAGTAATCTGGGGGGTCTCTGGTTTCAGCTGTCGCATATTTTTGATCTTCGAGACCTCGTAACTCAATGAATTTTCAACCGATTAGCACGATTTCAGTCTCTAAAATTATTTCATAATCTTAGGAACAGGGCTATCTTTACATGAACCTGTTCATGTTGTCCTTATTTTTCAAGATTTTATCAAACTTCAAACAATTTTTGTGAGACACCCTGTATATGACCCAGATTTTGAAAAATCCCAACTCTGTCAAGTGACTGAGAGCCTAACATAAATTTTGATAATGCATTTATAATTTACACTGCATTATCTTCGGCTCAAGAGGCAAATCTCCGAAAAGCAGTTTCCGTGATCTTTGCCCCCAAACTTTAGATGACTGCCTAAGCTTAATCTATGCTTCAATGATCTCAATCTTAAAAATTTAAATAGAAAAGGAACTGCTTCCCAATGGCATGGAAACAACTGGAATGTAATTATGCTTCCTCGTTAAAGCTGAGCATCAAAAATCTAAAATCAACATGATTGCAAGTAATGACAGGTGAACAGTGATTTCTATACTTATTATGTATTCATCTCTTTGATACCAAGAAACAATAGGGAAAACGTTCGAGTCATATGCTCGGATTATCATCAGAGAGCCTACGAAGTTACGACGGCAACGGCAACTGAAACGCAATGCTGCGTTGTTTCAGAACTTCTGATCAAAAGATGCCTCATTCTATGTTTGAATTTGCTTCCCTTGAGAGTCTCTGAGGACGTCCTTTTCCATTTCACAACTTGGACAAATCGCATTACTGGCATTATGTAATGCAGATCAAGGCCTCCCAAGTAAAACTCAGTCATTTTAAATGCTTGTCTTCAAAGTAAAGATATGGTTTTCAGGCATCTCTGAGCTTGGAACATCGTTTGGAAAGCGCAGCTTGATGAGAAATCTTAGGGCGAGTACGATGACAAAAACATCATGTTCATTTGTTCATCTCTGAGCTAAAGGAGGCCTGATTTTGGCCTTTTGGGTGATATATTAAAGGTAGCGCAAAGAAACAATACTTGCTTTGCCGAATATCAGATCAAGTTCTGGCTAGCGTGGCCGTCCTTGTCTCGTAAAGTGTCTATTACACATCGCCAAACCCCAGAGGTTGAAGTGCAATGTGAAAAATGGCGCCAACCAGCTAGAAACTAGGAAAGGGTAACTGCCAAAAAGCCAGTCAGTGAATTTAAGAAACAGAGGTAATTTCTCGCTGGTTTTGCACCATTCAGAAATGAAAATTGGCTGATTCCTGATTTCAGTAGAAAATGATGCATCCAAAATCATGTGAAAATCTTGAAAATTAAGTTGAAGCTGTAGCAAAATTTTACAAATTGGTTGCACAGCTCTTCCTGTACAATTTCGCAAGCAGTGGAAACATCTTTCGCACTCACCAGATATTCATGGGAAGGGATTGCCTATTAACCCAGGTAAGTTACTGAACTCAACTGAAGATATCAGAAATAAAACCAGACAGTTTACAACATTAATGCCTTGATATTTAGGTAGCAATATCTTTTCAAACACCTAACATTTTATTGACTCACCCGGCACACTGAAAAACTTCCAATTCACCCGATTCACTAAAATCATAATTTTTTTCTATTCATATAAGAAATTTACAACAAATTTTACATTCTACTATACCTATTTAGCTACTATGCAATAGTAAGCCTAACATCAAGTGTGAAACAGGCGTACGAAAGAAAACACGAACTATATCTTACATACAACTAACTGTACACTACTCACAACTAAAGGCCAAAGAATACTTTGCTAGATCCTGTGTCACATTGGATGTCTGATCAGGGTTGGAAAGAAATAAAAAATGATAATTCACTTACCTTCAACGTTGGGCAAGGTCTTGCACCACCAATGGGTAAAATATACCTCGCAGACGTTATTTGCCGATCACCATTATCAAAGTCAACTTCAAGATATCTTGAGTTCAGGCACTTTCCAACTATTCCTGGGTAGTAAAATCCATCCAACGCATTTCTGGCAATCACTCTCTGGTTCTTTAAATGACGTGTACTCGATGATGCTGCTGTTGTGACAGGTATCGATGCTTCTGATGATGCCTACAAAAATGTTTAAACCTGAAGCTTGGCAGCAAAACTGGATAGTGAAAAGTTTATCTGTACACTGATATTTGTTTGTCAAAATTAGATACCCTTGTTTGAAAAATCTCCAAAATGTGATAAGATGATGGACATCTAGGCAACGTTTACACGGGACCTCTTGGAACCGTTCCGTATGGAACTGACTGGAACTGTATGGAACTGTTCCCACTGTATCCCGTTTACACGGGATCGGTTCAAAAAAGTATAAAGGGCCTTGTTAAATCATAGATATTTTTCAAAACAAAGACATCGTCATCTCTTTTTTCAAAACAAAGACGGAAATTCTTTTAATTCTATCGTATAAACATATTCTGTTTATTTCAGTGCTTGAATAGCAGCGTCATTTCCTAGCGGTTCCCATTTGGGACCGTTTCACCCGTTTACGGGAGACCTTTCTTGGTACGGTTCCAAATGGGATCGCCTTCTTAAATGGACCAGTTTGCGTGCAGCTAGAAGTTCCATTTGAAACGGTTCCAGCGGGTCCTGCGTAAGCACAAGGCCTAAACGTACCAATCTGCATACGGTTCCTTAAATTTCTTTTCCAGCAAAGTGATCAAGGACCGCTTACTTTCCTAAGCATAGCTGATCTAAATTTATGACGATGAGTCTCTTGTTTCCATGTGCTCTTTGACTTGATGATGGCACTTCGGTCAACAGGGACTCATAATATTACTTTGAAAACCTGGCTCTATTAAGGCTCAAACCTCACGATTCCTAGAGTACCAACCAGATTGTGAGATATGTGAATTACTATTGTTACAATGTAAATGTGTTAGAATCTTCGATTCGATTTAGGAATTGAAATACTCCCACGGGATTGAGATTCGAAGCCTTCATTCCATCACAATTCCATTGATGATTGCAGAAAATACGGCCAGTTTTTCCACTGTTTCATCATGAGTCCCTGCTGAGCAAGATTTACCGCAGGGATACAAGTACAACTTTGGAATAAGAAAACCCCCATTTCCGAAGGGAAACCCCAACTTCTTTAAGTTTTCCCTTCATTCACAAATATTCATGGTTTCAAAGGAGCATCCCAACTTAGACGTCCGAAAACGAATTCACTCTGGAGATAAGATACGTCATCTCTGGACCTTACTATGTTTCATATTGACAATGCGATGGATGTATCTTTACCATGCGCTATAGTATCTGCAAATAAGCAAGTCAAGTATGAACACCTAGAAGTCATTCAAAACAGGTGAACTCACCTTAGTCACTTTGATGGTTTGCATATTTGTTTTTTCTTCAGCCTGCTTGTGCTTTTCAAGTGCTTCCTTTGACAGCTGTAAAGTTCGAGGGAAAGCAATACGTTAATATATATGATTGAACAGGCTACTTCCAGTAGAGTTAATTGGGCTAGGTAAAACCTAAAAAAATTCAGAGAATAGTGTCGCCCATTATGCCCATACCGTAGCCAAGTCTTTAATAAGATCCTCCACGAAATATGAAAGAGAATAGACATAGTGAAATCTGTTTCTCGTAGCCGTTACCATTTGGTCACAGAAGACGCCAACATAACCACTGTCTCTGTAGCCATACAATGATAATGAAAACAGTACGCCTAAAAGTCACATTGTAAACTTGGCCCGCGTTAGCAATGAACTATGTAGATTACATCTCATGAAAGAACCAAGTAGTCACGCTATATTCCTAGCTAACAAAAAAAAGACACAAGCGACAGTGAAGATTTTCATAAAATCAAAAAACTTACTCAAAATTTTCAGTTCATCTAACTTACAGGCCATTTACACGAGACCCGACATCAAAATCATGCCGACAAGAATGTTTCATATTGGATGCTGGTCCGAGCTACTGTTGCGTTACATGATGTTGGGGCAACACAAAGCTCATGCGGCATGAAAAGCTTAGGCCGCTTTTTCATGCTGGCATAAAAAGTCATGTCGGGAGGAGAGCAGGGGGGCGTGAAACTTATGCCGGAGTGAAAACCTCTTGTAAACACATTTTGCTCATGTCGGGGCGATCTGGAAACCAAATTGTCTTTGCTTTCCTTCTCAAATATCTACACCAAGTAAAGCGAAAGGCGCACGATACATGTGGAAACTTGATATCGGATCACTATCGGCTCTTATGTACAAAAGGGTGTTTTGTCATATTTCCACGCCGGCATATGAGTTCATATCGCCTCAAGTTTAACGTTGAGTCTCATGGAAAGGGCCTCTTAATCAGTAACTCAGGTTTTAATTTATGATTGACCTTCTAAAGAAGCCCTTCAGGAAGGTTCAAAATAGGCCTAAACTTATCATCAATCAAACTTCCAGTATATTCCTGCCTTGACCTGACAACGATGATTTAGACCACGTCTACATAGCATAGGCTCAAAACCTTTAAATATTTCGGTGTAGAAATCAATGAAATGTTTCTTTGAACTGAATGGCTTCAATGAAACTTTAGTTATTTTGATATAATTCTGCAGTTCGACTTTTCTGAAACTTTCAATATTTTCAGAATTAGGGATTTTCTTCTTCTTCAAAACTTCGAGCAAAATTTTCGAAAAACTTGAACTGCAGCAATTTCTAAACTGTTTGATGCAATGTAAAATAATTTACAAGAAAACCATAGTTTATGAATGTCGATAATGTGCCATGAAGCAAAATTCTGTCACTTTTGTGGTTTATGATTTAGAAATTTGATGACGTCACATCCTCAAATCAACTCTAGTTTAAATGCGCTTCAACTTATGAATTTTACAACGCACCTTTTTCGCTAAACCAAAGATCTGGAAGATATGCTTGTTTACACTGTAACGGCTGTAACGGCACAGTTTCGACGCACTACAAATTTGTTACGGTTGGAGAGCATTTACACTTGGCTAGAACAAACTTGCTCTACTGGGTGAGCCAAAAAAGTTCCCACTTTCAAAAGCACTAAGAGTACTTCACAGATTTGAATGATTCAAATCCCATTTAAAAGCCGAAAGACGTAAGTGATTTTGACATTTTTCTTATTGTGTCATCATCACTAGAACTATCAGCAAACTTAACTTTACAAAAATTTCATGGTTGCAAAATTTCCTCCTAGCAAATTACGTGGATACATATTCCGCGAAACTATAAATCAAACAAAAGCATGCAAGTTGGGTTTCTAGGAATCACTACCTTCGGCCTAGTTTAGACATCGCATTTTGCTTTGTCGAATCGAACTGTACATCGTCTTTTTCCGTGTCGGATTAACACAAAATGATTAAAAAGACCATTTTTTTCAAAATACGTAAGAGCAGTGGCTGATTACAGGTCGAGGCTGCAGAAGATGGCTTAAAGCTGATTGATCAAAAGGCATAAATGACAGAGCAGAAACTGTGTAAATGACGTCATCATGCAAAATGAGTTAAGGAAATGTTTGGATAGATAAGCTTTCTGAAATGATAAATCAAGAGTTTACGGCCCAAGGAAGAAAATATCAAAAGTTGCCCAATTTTGGGATCTGTTGCAAGGAGCTAGGGGGCTCCCAGGGAACAAGTTTCGCGCATACTTCTGCAGTTTCTGCTCTTAATTCGGTAGAATTACGATATTTAAACCGACTCGTCTTTCGGCCGGTTAACCGCAACACGACAATTAAAAGACTCCTGTCGCTTCAACAATTCAAAACAGGCGGGTCGCTCATACATCGTTATTATGCCGAATTTGATTGAGACCTGGGAGCTTTTATCAGCATCTCTCAAATTCGACACGGCAAAA
Organism: Aurelia sp. 4 Dawson et al 2005; assembly: GCA_964019985.1. Classification (NCBI taxonomy): domain Eukaryota; kingdom Metazoa; phylum Cnidaria; class Scyphozoa; order Semaeostomeae; family Ulmaridae; genus Aurelia; species Aurelia sp. 4 Dawson et al 2005. Next base: position 31,874,543 of record OZ026492.1, on the reverse strand, counting down.
ATGCGATTTTTGAACTAGGCTCTGTTTATATCAGATCATTCATTCTGAACAAAATCAAATTCATCGACCAGTAGCAATTTTTGATACACACTGTAATTCAAGGAAAGGCTCCATTCAACTATGATCCCCTCCACAATTCGTGTCTATCACGTCATTGATGTTCTGATCACTATCAAAACTAAGGCCCCGTCCACATGTATCCAGATAATTTTGAAAATGCATCTTTTTTATCTGAGTTGGGTTAGCGTCCACACTTACACGGCGTTTTCTGTCACCAAGGACGAAGGTTTCGAAAACGAAGCCCAGAGTGGATCTCTTTGAAAACGCCGTTTTCATGTTGTCGCTTTGACGGATCAAAACAGAGCTATTCGAAAACATTGATGTCACGGGTCCGATTTACTGCGTATCAGAGCATATCTTGGACGGGGACGGGGATATCTTTTTATACGGATAAACAAGATGAGTTTTCAGAAACATACGGATACGTGTGGACAAGGCCTAAGATGGACATTAACTACTTACTTTATCTGAAGTCTCTCTGAGCTCTATTGATTGACTCAAATAAACTTCTGCCTGATTTATCTCATTCTCAAACTGTCCAAGGATAGTTTTACTTATCGGCCATCCATTTTGATCCAAGTCATTAAGCATGGATTCTTTGTTTTCTAAGAATGATGGGATCTCTCCACCGCTGTATCTGGAGGAAAGAATTCAAATACACAGTAAAAAGCAATCAGGTGTCCCAAAAAGTACTCTCATGAAGAAAAAGATAAAGAGTTAATATATTGCATTAACGAGCGTGACTGACTGACTTTCTTTCTCTCCCTTTCTCTCTCTCTTTCTTTCTTTCTTACTTCCTTTCTTTCTTTCTTCCCGAATGGAACGCATATGAATATTTCATTTCAAACAACATGGCATTTGAAGTGTGCAATGGAAGGCGACTAGCAGCAGACTGAAAATGCTAAAGCAACAGGACAATATCGAAACAGAAAAAGACATAACAGTAGGCCCGACAGTTTTGACTCTTTACAACGATAGATAATCTAATGACATCCTTCACGTCTTCCAATACTCATAGCCCCTCATTGTTTTCATGATGTGAAGTGGCTTGAAATCGATCCCTTGTTTTTGACGACTTTTCCAGGATTTCAAGCTTGCCATTTTCTTCGAAATCCTCAATTCTGGAAATTTACCATGCTTAAAAAAATTGCGAAAAATACTCATAATGTAGCGTAGTCTTTCAGCGATAAAACTACGTTTGAATCATCTCAATCCGTCTTTTAGTTGTTTTCTATAACGCATCGTGTGGGGTCACTTTTTTTTAGGTCACCCGGTATATATTCGAAGTCCCACATAAAGGCCAATATTTGAACTGACTGGTAATAAATGCACGGTATAGTAGTCCCGCAACGCTTCGAATCGCATCACACCAAACCGCAACGCACCCCATCCCATCGCAACGCATCGCACAGCGATGCAAAATTGTCAGGGGTCAAATCTTTCAAGTCTTCAAAAAAGGTGGGTGTAAAATTGCATTCGATTTGTCTATGAATTGAATGACTTGGAAGAAACTTTGGGTAATTTGCTGTAAATCTGCCGTGGCAATTCTTTAATATCAACATCATTTTCAAAATAGTGGCATTTTGATAACTTTTGTAAAAATTCATGGCAAATTTTGAAAGAATTAAAATCATCGTAAATCCTAAATTACTTGAGGAGAATTGATACAATCTTCATGAGAGCCATAGTTTTTGAAAGTCTACAAAGTGGCAGCAAGTAGAAATCTATAGCTCTTCTGGTTGAGGATTTAGAAATTTCATGACGTCACAGCCTCAAAATTAAATAATGTCGCCATTTTGAAACTAATCAAGATATAAAAAAATTGCCACGGCAGATTTACGGCAGATTATCCAAAATTAATTTAAAGCACTTTAATACAAAGAAAAATGAAATAGAATTTTACACCCACTTTTCTAAAGATTTGAGCCCTGTGCTCACAATTATTCATCCAGCTCTAAATTGACACGTGTTATTCGTCAACGATGTTGCTTAAGTGGTAAGTAAACATAGATATCTACTGAAATCATATCTTGTGCAAATATGACGACATCTCTTCACATCGCTTTGGAGAATCCATTACGGGTTGGTAGATAAATTATGCAGATATTTCCACATTTGGATAATAAATACAGGCTCTGCAGTTTTGGTAAAAGATGATCAACTGGCTCGGAAGCACCCGATGAGAAAAACGACAGCGAATGAATGAATTCTAATCTGCAGCCACTTGTGTCATTTTGATAACGGATCGGAAGAGAAGCATTGAAAGCAAAAGAGAGCTAGTGGTCCATAGCACTGACCGAGAGCATCATTGATCAGCTTGGAAAATGTCATTCATGAGAAGCTACTGCCTAATTGTGGCAACCTTATGCACGATTTTTGTGGTGGCTCATGCCAAACCAGATTTTCACGGCTTGTTGCCAAAAGGACGAGGACCTCAAAGCCTGACATATTGCCACATAGTACAAGAGAAGGCGCAAACTGACAAAAGCGCGTGGATACCAACATGCAAAGGCTACCAAGACGAGCAATTTGCTCTCCAACAGTGTAATCGGAAGGGGAATTTGTGCTGGTGTTCAGATCTTTGGGGGGACAAACTTAACAATCCACAGCCAAAGAAAGAGAATATGTGTCAGAAGCCGTGCTTTCAGCGCCAGTCCAAAGAATGGATCAGGGAAAGCACTTGTGACAAAGATGGTTTTTTTCAGCCAAGACAGAACATAAATTTCAAATGCTTCTGCTACAGCAAGGATGGAAAAGTTCAGATTCGCGTTAATTGTCTGAAATTGTATAAGATCAGATCATTATGTCAGACTGTTATGCCTAAATAGTAGGCGATTATGCTCTGAGTCTCGAGTTAACAATTTTCGGAACTTTTATCGTTGTTAGAACAAATTTCTGCATTGAACCTCTTTAAAGTACTGTAAGCAAAAAGACTTGAATCTTTGGAAAATAGATCTAATGGAACTTTACGTCGTTCGGGGTAAGTCGATAAAGAGCATTTTTATCAGAAAGGAATAAGTATAAAATCATCTTTTGATGATTTTCTTTTGATGATTTTTGTATTTTAGACAAAGCCAACAATAATTTTGACTTGCTGATACACGAGAGTCTTCTAATCTTGTGCGACCGCCCGACATTCAATCAAGAGAACTCTTCTATACCGTTCGTTGTATCTTTTTTAATCCCCCTAGACTTTCTTATTTAGTTTAATTTCAATAGACTTTCCTTATTTAGATATCGTATGATTGATAATTTTTTATGCATCTATCTCTCAAATAATTATCACTATAAAACCTCACACGTGTAACTTTAATTTAGCTGAAGATGAGGCAAGCTCGTCTGGAAACGTTCATTCATTAATCATGGCTTAGTCTAATAATTTACAACATTACAACTAGATTTGTCTTAACTAAGTGGAAATATTGATTTATCTACGATATTGGTTTGTCTTCTCTAAAATGATCCTCAAAATGGTGTTCGTCGTGGTCCTAATGTTACGATTTATAGTAAAGCTGCCCTTTCCAAACCAATGAGCATTTTATATTGTCATTATTTTCGGAGTTAAAACACTTTTTAAACTTCCGCTTGTTCACATTGCTAAATGGTAAACTATAAAAGCTTCAGACTTTTGCTATCGTCTTGTAGCCTGTGTTCCAGACTCCTTTGAAACTGTATAAGATCAGATCACTATGTCAGACCATTATGCCTAAATAGTAGGCGATTATGCTTTGAGTCCCGAGTTAACAATTTTTGGAACTTTTATCGTTGATAGAACAAATTTCTGCATTGAGCCTCATTAATGTACTGTACGCAAAAAAGACTTTAATCTTTGGAAACATTTACAATTTTAATGTCTAAAATGTCACTGCCAAATTCTTTCAACTGAATAGATCTAATGGAACTTTACGTCGTTCGGGATAAGTCGATAAAGAGCATTTTTATCAGAAAGGAATAAGCATAAAATCATCCATTAGGGCTGGAACATAGGCTACCGTCTTGAAGACCTTTAAAATCTGAGTATTTCTAGTCTTGGTCATCTGACCATAGTCAGATTTGACTGTGATCAATCAGTGTACAATTTATGGTTCTTTCATGTTTGTCACAGCTTCAGATTCCCCATCTCGTACATCAAAACATAAAATGGTGTTATCCCAGAAAATAATGATGATACCACAAATGCTCCTTCCGGAATTTTAGCAATTGATCCACGGTGCCCTAAAATCTATACAGTCGAGAGAACTATTTCTGTGGTATGGCTTGACGACTACAGATAGAAGTCTGTGTAACTGACAGAGGATTCACGAGAAATTGAACACAGTTAACTGGTAGGTATGATTAAATTTTAGCACAGCTGTAAGTGTTACTGGATCGTGCACGACTTAATGAACGGTTCTCCGGCACCTGTAGGTTGTCAAATGTCATACCGCTGGATTATATGAAGAACAACCAAGAAGGACTTCTAAAGCGACCGAATTCTTGTAACCATTGTCAAAATTTAGTTCGGATTGCAAGTATCCAACCGTCATCAAAGGAATAGTCAACGAAATTCCTTAAAGCATGCGTAGATCTTGCCATCTGAAAGCAGCCATAGCTCCCGCTCCCCTTCGGGCTCCCTTCTTATGATGAAGGGAGCAGTCTTAAAATAGCTCTCCTAAAAATTTTTGCAAAACTTATCTGCTGTCCTTGAGATAAGTCATTTATTTATTTTCTGTTTATTATTTATTTGCAAATGACTTGCTCAAACGATAACCAAGGGATCAATTTACTGCTTGGTTGTTAAAAATATCATGGGCACATCTGCTTGCATTACTGTTTTATAAAGCAGCATTGCTGAAAGTCATTTCTAGTTCCCATTTGCTTTGGTCTGAAGTAAAGGAGATAGAAAATAGACGATAACCCATTGTTACATTTACGATGAATGCTACTGATGGGTCTCTGGTTTCAGCATTATGTGTCGTTCAATTCCTACCTTGACCACCCCCAAAGACACCCCCGGACAGGCTCCGGGCATTTGGCTGGCAATTTGACCCCGGCCCCCGTGGCATTTGCCAATACCAAGTGCATTTGCTTATAAATTTATCTGGAATGTGCCATTTCTCAGTGTGCAGGCCCCTGCAGCTCGCCAAAAAATTGCCCCGGCCCTGGGTATTTGTGCATAAACTTTTGTTGACCCCTGGGCTGTCCGGGGGCATGTTAAGGGTAGGAATTGAACGGGCCATATCAGAACTGCACAAAATATAAGGCTGGCGGCGGTCTCTTATTTTGTAGTTTATAATTGAATGAAAAAACGGACAAAAATACTTCCAAAAACACATTTACTTGGTCTCGATTTTGAACTACTTCCCTGAGGTAATATACATGGCTGTTGGAAAAAGCAAATACTTCCTATCTAGAATGTAATTGCTTTACCTACAGTTCTCTTCATTTCCTTTTCCGTAGGAATTATACTTCTCTCAAAAAATTTCAAATGCTTCTTATAAACAAATTTCGTACATATTCCAAAAAGTGCATACTTGTCCAAGCAAATTTCAGAACTAGTTAAAAAAGGAAGTAGTTAAAAATTGAGAACAAGTATGTGTGTTTTTTGAAGTAATTTTGTCCGGTTCAGGGGTGAGTGGCCGAGTGGCTTATACAGTCTTCGTCAGGTGATTGAAGTTAAGCTTAGTCGAGTGAGGTCAGATTTCGGATGGGTGACATCTGAGGCCTGACCTCGCAACTCACCTCGTCGTCCTTCGGAAGGGACGTTAAACTAGGGGTTCCATGCCTAGATGCGGCATGCACAGTGGGCCTAAATTAACTTTCATTAGCTAGAAATCCTGACAAGCCCACTCAAAAAAAAATTGAAAATAAACAAACAAACAAACAAGCGCCATAGCATGTTCATAATGGGCCTTAAATTGTGTTAGGCTATATACTTGGGCCTTCGAAGCTGCTCAGTCCTACCGTTTTGCGTCGTAGCAAATAAAAAAGATGTCACAATTAAGAAACTAGGGAATCTTGGATTAATAAATCTTCTTAAAATTAGTCGACACTAAATGAAAATCTGTTAAATTTCTATAGATCTAAGATGAGTAGGAAGTTTTTTCATAGAAATATGAAATATAAACGGAATGGGTAGCGGCATCAAAATGTGATACGGGCTCGGATGAAACTTAATTGATTAATTTCTTATTGCCTTTGCACAAAGTTGAACTTGATGAGCCTGTAACTCCTTGAAGATTCTGCGGATCGGCAGGATTCTGCTGTCTACAATACACTTTTTTAACTAAGCGACCTCGTTTTGGGATTTTTCAAAATTTCTTTAGTTTGCGCCATATGAAATCTCTGACCCCAGATTCACATTTCGCATCATAGTTTTAGTCTAATTGCAAATCTTCGTGATCTTAGTGCTTGCGATTTTAATTTTGCGAGGATAACAAATTTGAAAATTTATAAGGGCTTTGACCGTGAGTAATGACTGAAGGTGTAAATTTACACCCGAACGATATTCACGGTCGAATCCTTTATAAACTCTCAAATCTATTATCACCATAAAATCGAAATTGCGGACTCTGGGAGTATGAAAAATTGTTGTTAGACTAAACCTGGGGTGCTGAATCTAAGCCCGAGGTGATGAATTTCGTATCAAGAAATTTTCAAAAATTTCCAAAACGAGGCCGTTAGTTGAAAAGGTGTGTTGATTTAAAGGGAGTACGAAGACCAGCATGCCTTGCAGGAAGTCAGCGACTTGATCTGCACAGCTTCCAGAATAAGTGACTGTACGAAATTCACAAAAACAAAAACAAACGATAGCAAAGGGTGTTGGTTTTTGTACTCCCTCTAAGATCTCAGAAAATTATTTTGTTACCATAGCGCCCGTTTACTACGTCGCCACGTTTGAATATTGAATCTAAGATCAAACAATGGTCTTTGACACCCTATACGTATGTTGAACTTTTAGCGTAGACTGATAACACGAGTCTCAGTTTTCTGCATTTGATTCAATGATTGGTATGGTTGAGAACAAAAGATGAGATTAAAAGACATTAAAGAAATCAAATACAAATATCAAAACGGATCAAAGCGAAATCAAAATGGATACAAGCAATCAATTCGTACGTCCACTTCAACTGGAGACAGTGTTAAAATGACTTTTATTGAAACTGCATTCTGTATGTATGATATGAATTTTTTAGCATGAAGTAAGTTGTTTGTCAGTATGACTGTTTAACAAAGAGATGAGTAATCATGACAGTTAACACGGGTCTGAACCTTTCCATCCTTGCTATAGCAGTAACAGGAATATGGGTTTGCATTATGTGGATCCCTGATTCGTTGGATGTGCCTCTGTCTTGACTGAAAGTAGCCATCTTTGTCGCATCTGTCTGATGGAGAACTTAACTTTGATCTCTGCTGAAAGCAAGGCACATGTCCCTCTTCCATGGTTGAGGATCGTTAAGTTTGTGTCCCAGAGAATCTGAGCACCAGCATAACTTCGATTTGCAACTACATTGTTCCAAAGCAAAGACAAATGAGCCATCCTGCCATTGACATGTTGGTTTCCAGTCGCTGTTGTCAGCCATTGCTTTCAGATGCGCATCGAAGCATCGAAGAGCCACAACTGGCTTCCAATTAACAGTCATCAACATTATACAAAAGGCAGCTATAGTGAGGCAGTGGCTGCCCTTGTACGACATCTTAGATATTGATTTGATTTGAATGATTTTACTCAGCGGCAGTACGCTATTTCTCTTACTCTCTCAAGACTACTTGGACTTGCTGTACCAAATACGGTAAAATTTCAGCAGATCAAACTGAACGTCAGTCGATGATACAGCAATTCAGAGTGTCTTTTGCTTTCAACGACAGCCCCCTCCTTAACGGCAGTGGCTTCAGACGAACAATGCTCTTATTCAGTGTACCAGTTTTCCAAGATTGACCTTCATTTATTACCAAAAATGCGGAAATGTCTGTTTATTTTTATTCTGTGGTTTAGTGTATCTGTCAACTCTTAATAATGATTCTCTAAAGTATTGCAAAGAGATGTCGTCATATTTACAGAAGAATAAGTGGTCAACAATGTACGATATTCGTTACAGATAGCGAAGTTCTATCCTTTGGAGGTAGGACAAGGGGGGGGGAGGGGGCGGTCAAATCACTCAGAAAGTTGCTAAATGTGAAGCCATTGAATAGAATTGCTAGAGGCCCTTAGTTAGCAGATATCGTAAATTTAGCACCAGGCTACCGTCTACTTTCTTCCTTCTTGACTACAAACCAAACAAATTTAGATTTGGAAATAATTTTCAGTAGCCCATCTATATAAAAAGACTACTTCACGCAGACATGGTCATGAAAATTTGAGCAGGCGAGCAGCAAATCCATCTCCTGGTCCTGGTAACGTTTAGACGAGCCATTTTTTGTAAAAATGTAACCAAATGATTTGTGGTACAAAATTTCAAATAAGTTTGAATCATGGATTCATCAAACTAAGCCCACAAACGCCATAAAACATCGCAATCGGTACAAAGAAGACTGTTAGCTCCTGTAAGAGAACAACGGTCAAAATAAACCTGTAACTAGGGGAGAAAACGTTGTAATCTGTAAGAGAAAACGAATACAGCTTATATCTAAAAGAAAAGAAATGACTTAGTACCTCAGCAGTAGCTGCATTGTATAATAACCAAGAACGTGTTTTGTCGCATACTCGTCAGAAATGAATAACCAGAAAGCAAGATAAACTAAAGTAGAAGCAAAAACTGCGTAGAGTTAAATTGGTTTTTGGTCACAGAATTATCATTATTTCCAAATTAAAGCAAACTAGATATCATTCAAAAGATTTTAGCGAACGGAACCTGATTCTCGCAAGAGTTGTCAAAAAGGCCTTAGTCCTTAGGGAAATTACAGTCGTGGGCAAAAGTTTAAGACCACAGTTTGTCAACAACTTTTCTTGGGGTAGCGAAATGGAACCTAGCGCTCTGCCTGAATTACCCTCATGGAGTCAGTTTGAGACAACTTTCTATGTACATTCCGAATTTCGATGCTGTTTTTTAAATTTCTGCGCCATTTTGCTATGACGTCACAATGAAGTATATAGAAATTCTCTGAAATTCTTGTGGTTCTGCCAAATAGGGGTGTGACCCGAAAATTGTGTTACTCGGCTGGATTTTACATCAATCTAAGCAAAATTCATTTCTATGATTAGTTTGTAAAAAATATCGAAACCTTGCGAAAAATATTTCTTTCGGGAAAATGGTACTACATAGCCTTCAGCCCAAAGCTTTGGCCAAAAGTTTCAGACCATGTTTGGCAAAGGGTGAAAAAAACTTTATGATTATGATGTAAGAGTTTTTGATATTCGATTATTCGAATAGTAAAGGAAATATTGAAAGTTAATTCCAATAACTATGCAATTTGTTGCTTTTTGTCAATAGGATTGAGGATACGGAGCACTTTTTGTTGCTCTGCCCTTCATTTGATGTTCAACGGCAAGCTCTTCTCGCTGGAATTGCTGAATTACTACGACCAGTCGTACAAATTGCCGATCTCTCAAATGATGCTTTGACCCAGCTTTTGTTATATGGCGATAACGACCTTTCAAATAACGTGAATAGAAGTATACTCGAATTAACTTTACGTTTTATCCATGAAACTGGTCGGTTTGATTGAGATCTTTGCAACCTGAGTACTATGTAACCACCACGTCCCTTTATGTAAACGTTCTTTTTCATTGTAAATTCTTTTTCACATCAGATGTCAGGCACTTTATCAACTAAATCGAACGAGTTATGTTCGCAACATCATTTCAGTCATTTCAACACTGACCTGACATCAGATGTGGAACAGAATCTGGTACATTATCCATTAGTTTTAAGTCGTTTGTAATGTAGTCGTAGTCAGTTCAACGTTGCATGTCCTTTTATATTGGCCATGGGGTAGTCATTATCTTTCGCTCCCTATGGCATCGTACCTGTAGTGTCGTATAGTAATTAGAAACGTTTAGTTAGATGTAGCACACATTGTAAACTTTTTTTATATTTGCATAAAAAAAATTGTTGCTTCAAACTAAAAATAAAGTGCTGGTCTTAAACTTTTGGCCAAGCTTTCGACTGAAGGCTCTCTACTGCCATTTTCCTTGAAGCAATAGATTTCACAATGTTTCGATATTCTGCAAACTAATCAAAGAAACAAATTTTGCATAGGTAAATGTAAAATATAATTTTCGGGTCACACCTCTTTTCTGCAGAACCATTAGAATTTCCGAGAATTTCTACAGATTTCATTGTGACGTCATAGCAAAGTGGCGCAGAAATGACAAAAAAAACATCAAAATTCGGAATCCATATAGAAAGTTGACCTAAACTAGCTCCAAGGAAGTAAATCTGGCAGAGCACTAGGGTTCCATTGTGTTACTCCAAGAAAAGTTGTTGACGAAAACATGGTCTTAAACTTTTGGCCACCACTGTAGGAAGTCTTTTGCTTCTCAAATTTTCCTACCTCTTACACATCATTCAAAAGTCAAAGTCTTCGCATACAGTGGCATGAAGTAGATTTTGCATTGAGTGACTGATTTGACCGTCACCTGTCGCAGAATGCAACGCAGTCAGCCTTTTTCTCCTAAACTTTCCTAATAAGATTTGGCGGCATTAGGTCAATTACCGAGCTACCTTGATATCTTGCACAATTTTACGTACGAAATGCCGAAGTGTCTGTTTGTCAGATTATCAAAATTCATCCAAATTCATTCAATAACCTTTTAAGATAGGGGGAGGGGCTCCCTCCTAGATTAGTTTACCTATTGAGGGGGCTCCTCCTTAGGTAATTCCCTGCATGCAATTCATTTTTTCCACTGTTGGTACTTGTATGTTGTATTGCTTTCTTATCCAAATATATTAATTTTTCTGTAACGTGTTTTAAATCTTTGTAGTCTAGTTATCTTTTTGCATGTATTGTTAATGTTTTTGAATTTTATGTAAGGGTATTTAAAATATGAACTGAAACTGAAACTGAATAGCTTCGACCGGGGGTATTCCGAAGCTCACCATTTCATAATGAACGACTCCTTTCGCATTCTGCTTGCAGAATCCTGATAAAAAAGCACCACAGTTTCATAAGAAATTAAACTTATTTTGAAAGGAAGATAAACAAAAATTCCCTAAACTTCTCCAAGACTAAACCCCTGTACGTAAACAAAACTTTACAACAACTATTGCAAAAATCAAGTTCCACTTGCTAAACTCTTTCGAGTGGTATCTAATCTGGTGCATTGTTTTGGAAAATAATGGTAGTTCTGTGTCCAAAAATCTTTTAACTCCAGGCACATAGTTTTTGGTTGCACCTCAGCAATAATGACAGTCAGGGAATGCTGCGACTGGGTTATCCGAGAGGTTCTCTGGAAGGGAGGTCGTTGAATTTTCCTTTAATGAATTGTGGGGCTGCTGTAGCGAATCAAAAATTGACGTCTTGCAAAAAATCCAAAATAGAGCGGCAAGAATTGTAACTAGTAGCCCATACAATGCCTCTGCTGCTCCGATAATTGACAGCCTTGGCTGGTCAACTATCAGTGATCTTATAGGAAAGGAGACAGCCACGATAGCTTACAAGTATTTAAATTCTCTTGCACCAAATTTTTTGAGAAATTATTCGCAAAACGTTCGAATGAAAGAGAGCGGTTTCTGCGCTCATTAGAAACTGATCTTAAGATACCGTTCCTAAAAACGACCAGTGGCCAAAGGGCTTTTTCTTATCGCGGTGCAAAACTGTGGAACAGCCTAGAAAGAGCCGCTAAATTGGCCCCCTCTCTGAAAACCTTCAAAGAACAGCTATAGTTGGGGATAACTTTATTTCATTTTTATGTTCTCTTTTATTGCCTTAGTTTTGTATGATATTGTAAATTAGGTTTGCTCAGTAATTCTTTTGTTTTGGTATGTATTTTAATTTTTTTTAACAGGTCAGGTTGAAAAACATACATAATTATGAAGCTTTTAAACCTGTATAAATATTATAAAATGAAAAAAATGAGCGGATACTTGCAATCCGGACTTTTTTTTACGATTGCTAGAAGAACTCACTAACTTTTCAATTTCTTTTGGTTGGCCCTGCTGGTATCCAGGTGTATGACACTGGATAACCTCCATTTACCTAGAATTTGAAGCTCTCACGAATAACACTTCATTTAGGGGTATCTGGTTACAGTTTTCATGCTACTGTGATCTTCGAAAACTCGCAACTCTGTGAATTTTAAGCGAATTGGCAATTTTCGGGTGTCTAAAACTCACTTAAAGACCCATTGTTAACCATGATCCTTCGTGGCGCCAAAGTCTACTTTCGTATTGTCTAAAAGTCCTTTTTGGCCTAAATTGCCTTTGTCTAGCGTTTCATTTGGCGCACAAAGGGTCATGGTTAGTAATTGGCCTTTAAGTTGGTAGGAAGAGGCTAATATTGCCACGGATTCCGTTCGTTTGATCGCTATTTTTACACAATGATCAAATGCCGAACAATTTTTTGGGACAACAACATAGGAATGATGAAACTAAACTGCCTCAACTTTGAGCTGAAAGTGTCAATTTTAATTGATAAAACTGATGAGAAGATTGCTTAAAATTCAAAAGAACTGCTTGCTACGACGCTTTTCTTTTTCTTGAAAAAGACGAGGAAAGAAATTTTAATCAAAGCTCATTTCACTAAAGGATAAAAGGAGCAACATTTACTAATGATGCCTGGTAATTCCTTAACTAACTGCAATGCATATCGAACAATACTGCAAGGCCTAAATTTTGGATTCCCGATAAAAGTGCTCTGACAAACCGCCTCTAAACAGCGCTCCTACGCAGCATTTGTAGATGCTTTTGAAAAGGACAAAATACTGTGGATTTTAGCTCGGGTATTCTAGTCCAAAAGAGGATTCATGGGTACAGTAGACTTGCCCTAAGTGGGAAAGTCTATGGGTGGAGCAGCCTCGCTCTATTTGAGCATCCAAAATTTTGCCATTGTTGCTACAGCTTTGAGTAAATTGAGAAAATAAACAGGGTTTTCGGCCTAGTTACGACCAAAAAGCACCGGAAACCAGCTTCTTGATGAAATCTTTGAAAATTATGCTTAAACTCAATTATGATGAACTTTTAAAGCTAGCCTTCCTGGAGAGCCATTGCAAGTATGTTTAACAACGATAGGGCTCAGGTCTTTAAAAATTTCAAACTGGTGGCATTCATTAGTTGTGAGGTTGTGACTTCACCAAATTTCTAAATCCTTAATGAGAAAAGCTACAGATTTCTGCTTGCAACTATATTGTGGACCTTCATACACTGTGGTTATCTTGAAGCTTGTATAAATTTTCGTCAAAAACTCAAGATTTAGGAAGACTGATTTTTCAAAAATTTTCGATGAACTTTTATAAAAACAATCAAAATAGCGCCATTTTCAAAAGTAATCGAGATGTCAAAAATTTGCCAAGAATGACTTACAGCAAATTACACAAAGTTCCTTTCAAGTCATTCGATTCATGGAAAGATGTGATACAGTTAGGTAGGTAGGTAGGTAGGTAGGTAGGTAGGTAGGTAGGTAGGTAGGTAGGTAGGTAGGTAAGTAAGTAGGTAGGTAGGTAGGTAGGTAGGTAGGTAGGTAGGTAGGTACAATCAGTTGCAAAATTGTTGAGCCATTGAGGAAAAATAAGGTTTTTTGGCCCCCCTCCACCATTGCAATGTTGATTGGAAACAAATGTGACCATTCTGTTGGCAACTAACGATTTACGACTTTTCCGACTGATTTCAACATTGCAAAGGGGGGAAGGGGGGCACAGTGGCAAAAAACCTTATTTTTTAGAATGGCTCAACAATTTTGCAACTGATTGTTGGTAGGTAGGTAGGTAGGTAGGTAGGTAGGTAGGTAGGTAGGTAGGTAGGTAGGTAGGTAGGTAGGTAGGTAGGTAATCATATTTAACGTGGCTAGCCTGCGAACGTCCGAGAGACTTGTCTCCAGCAGGGGCCACGGATGTTTTACCATCAACCCGCCGCAGCTACCAGATTTCCCTTACATGGCTCTGGTTGACCCAGGCTAGAGTTATGGACAGCGACCATACTGTCCAGTGCGGGATTCGAAACTCGGCCGTTCTGACCTTTGGTTTACGATTCAGTCGCCTTAACCACTTGGTCACGCGCTCTCGCAAGTTCTATACGCACCTTTTTAAAGATTTGAAAGATTTGAGCCCTATGCTTTGGAATAAGGGCACGTTTCTTAATACAATAGCACCATTTGTTTTAGCCCACACCTCAGTTGACAGCGGGCAAAAGAAATTTTCTCAACCAGTAGATTTAAGACAAAAATAGCCGCAAAGTTGCCCTGAAACCAGTACGGCTAACTCTAGCTTGGTGTCTGCTAAAGGACGCTTTTAAGAGAAGTTGCGTGTTTATAACGAAAGAAGGGTAAATCTATAGTTCTGTCCGGCGAATTTTTTCATTTAATTCAGGAGCTGTGGACCAACTGTTGACATTTGAGTAACAAATTTGCAAGAATTGTAATGCCTTCTTTTCGGTTTCTTAATCACGAGGAAAAAATCAGCCAGACAGGACCTTATATTTATCTTTCTCTGTTCGTCTTAAAGACATAACTTATCGTAAAAACTTCCCTTCACCTGCAACAAGCGAGAGTTTGCCGTAATGGTTCCAGAGCAACTGTGCGGCTATGTTTTTTTTCAATAACCGGTTGGAAGAATTTCCTTTGTCTGGTTACATGTACATGAAGCTAGATATTCCCAAAGTAAAGAGAGAATCATTTGCAAACAGATCATTCAGTGTAATGGGGCCAAGACTCTGGAATGACATTAATAACGAAGTGAAATGCGTTGATGTTAAAACATTTAAGAAAAGCTAAAGACATTGCTCTATAATAAGTTTTAAATGGACACAGGTTTTTAGGGGATTTTAAGATCTGTGAAGAGCACTTGAAGATGTTACATCAAAAAATGCGCTATATCAAGTGATTTATTTGTATTTCTAATTGTATTTTGTCACCAAGCAACTGAAGCTATTGTATTTAAGATCTGCCTTATTGAACACTGGCTTGGCCTTTTGGCAACGGTAGCGTCTACAGGTTTTAATTGATATGACTGCAAACTGAATGATGTGAAGGTACTTACTTGAGTCTTTCACTGGTGCTAAGATTTGGAAAGACAAATTCATCTAGCTTCCTGGAGAAAGAAAATTGACAAATTCAGTGTTTGCATTTCACTAAAGCGTTATTTACACTAAATCTTTGGGTCTTTAGGCTAGTTCAAAGAGGCTCAAAGTACAAAGACTAGGAGGCTCAGAAGTTTCAGTCCTTTTTTTCAGGCATTTCGGGTCTTTCTGAGCGATCAAACAGACCTCGTGTGAACCAGGCTTAAGTAGAAGAACATACAAAGCACGAGAAGTGAATCTGACAGTTCTCGTTACATTCTTCTCGGGGATTCAGCGCCCTTGTAGAATTGCTCCAATTCTATTTCGTCCATTCAGTCAAAATACGAAGATATAAGGCCTATTGAGTTGACGAAAAGACTTGGGAAAAATCAGGTATCTATCGAATATTGTAATCGGTAGTTCAGCGTTTTGTTGGCTGCTTTTCGAAAAAAGAACCTTCTCACAGAGGTGTTTGAAGGCACACTAATTTCCATGGACATGTTTTGATCGATCGCTACATACCGCGTGTCCCAAAAAAAACTTTCCCCGTTTGAACAGTTCCACAACAACAACCACTCTCTCATTTCGACCGAAGTAAACAGCAATTTCTTGCTTAAAGGCTCACTTGGATCAATATAATTTCACCTGAGTTGTTTGGTCATCAAAAGACCTCCAAAATATGATTTTTCGAAAATCGTATACTGGAGCAGTCCTTGAAAAGGTGGGAAATCTAGCAATCGAGATATGTTCCAATTCTTTCATGCTTTACATCACTGGTGTCAAGGTATACAACCACTTGTCAATCTCTTAAATTGGTATTCAAAGTCGCCAATACCCTAAAGTGCAGACCAAAGGACCTTGTCTTGTGTTCTATACTTTTTCCTTGAACAAAAAGCATAATTGTACTTTTTATGGACAAAACAGACAAATATGAATTTTCTTGGGTCCCTTTATGGAGTTCAAGCTCCGTACTGTTTGAATTTAGTTAGAAAACATAATTTTGGTGGATTTTGAGGGGAAGGTTTAACGATTTTATTGGTTTACCGTTTTTAGCTCTTTCTTGAGCATTTCAGGTATTCTCTTTTTCAGGAAAATAATCATAAAAAATCAATGCGTGTAGATACAGAAATGAAACAAATACTCAAATCTACGTTGAGCCTTGTATAACAGATTTATTAAAAATTCTTTATCAAATAAAACACACTTTTTACTAAAAGAACAGCTAAAATAGGGAAGTTATTTCTGGACACCCGTATCTATCGGCATGATCTTCGGCCAATGAAGCTGATATCTTGAATTTTTCTTGGCTATTTCCAACGCAAAACACAACTTTCCATATACTCGCTCCGAAAAACACACTAACTTGGCCAGATGCTTAACCAGACTTACGACGATGAGTTCCTTGCATCCCTGCGGTAAAAATTGCTCAACAGGGACTCATAATGAAACAATGAAAAAGCTGGCCCTATCTCTTGCATTCGATCGATCGAATCATGATCAAACAACTGCCGTAGCTCTGTTTAACGGTCATTCCTCAGAAAGAAAATGCGATAAAAATCACGTTAAGCAGACGTTTAATCAAAGAAACATGGTATAAATCTGAAGAAGGAGGTTCACTTTACCTGGTGAGTGCAACTTAAGTCTTTCAACGCTACGTTTCATTGTTTTTAAGACTAAAACATACCAGAGAAATCTTCCACTAATTGCCACAGAATCTATGTTCAAAATCAAGTGAACTGCATCATTCAATTTGAAATTCGACAGCATTGTTCTTTGCCGAATCTCGCAATCTGATTGGTACTGTAGGAATCGCTAAGTTTGGGCCTAAATAAGGCCAGATTTTTCAGGGTAATATTATGGGTCTCTGTTGCAGGAAGCGCTATCATCAAGTCAAAGAGCAAAGGGAAACAAGAGACTCATCGTCATATGTTTAGGGCATGGCTACAAGTACCGACATACATACAGGGTGTTTCAAAAAATTGTCCAACGTTTGATTAAATATTAAAAAATAACGACAACATAAACAGACTCATGGGAAGATAACCCTGTCCCTAAGATAATGAAATAATGTTAGAGACCAGAATCTTGCAAATCGGCTGTTAATTCACTGAGTTGTAAGCTTTCAAAGATCGAAAATATGCGGCAACTGAAACCAGAGACCCGCAGATTAGTTGTGATGCAAAAAGCTCGAAGATGGAAGTAGAAGAAGGTTATACAATGTCATACCTCTCATTAATATCAGAGCAAACCAAAAAGGACCTCTAAAGTAATTTATCCCCATAATCATTATCAAAATTTGCTTAACATTGCATATGTCCAAAAACACTGGTTCCAAACATAATCGACGAGAGACTGAACCTGTTTCCTCAAAGCATTCATATACTTGAAAGTTAGGTTATCGAAAACCTGTTTGAATCCCAATTGGTTCGCCCAGAGACAATTGAGAAATAACGGAAGTGATTGCCTATAGGATTTTTACAAAAATTGCCATTTCGAGGCCTCTGGTTTCAGCTTTCGCACAAACTTGAACTTCAAAGGCTTGTAACTCCATTAATTTTAAGCGGATTTGCAAGATTATCGAGTCAAAAATTCATTTAAAATCACAGAAAAAGGGTTACTTGACAAAGTGTCCATTCTGCGAATCGTTATTTTTCAGTATTTAATCAAACGTCGAACAATTTTTTTGATACTCCCTGCAGATAAACAAACGAATAGAAAATTAGCAATTGCGCTACGAACAGACCTTTGTGGTACATGACGTTTCAGGCTTAAACCCATTATCGACGTTTCAGGCTTAAACCCATTATCGACGTTTCAGGCTTAAACCCATTATCGACGTTTCAGGCTTAAACCCATTATCGACGTTTCAGGCTTAAACCCATTATCGAGTCAAGGCTTTATAATGGGTTTAAGCCCGAAACGTTGCATACCAGAAACTCTGTTCGTGGCGTAATTACTAATATTTTATTCGTTTGTTTATCAGTGTAACATTGTGCAACACGCATAAAAGAAGTTTGTTTATATCGACATACATAGCTCGTCGCACTGGTGATGAAGTAATTACGGGGATAGTCTACACGTCTACTCGCTTCGATCGCTGAACGGCTCGGGAAATATCCTGCGTACTACTTCCCGCGGGATGAATTTGTTCTCCCACGGGAAGAATATTCATCTGTATTTCCCGGTAGAGGAGTTAATATTGTGTTCTTACTTGAGAAATCTTGGTAAATTTTTTTATGTCATGCAACACTTCTCTGCAAAAGCACAGACAAGTATGGCGAATTTTAAGAGAAGAGAAATACAAACCTTTTGTAAAGCTCAATCACTGTTGTTAGTTTATCTTCATAAGAACTCAGATTGGCTGCTTGTGGGTTAATAATTTGTACAGCACTTCGATCGCTTCCAGAGGTATGAGCCAAAGGAAGAACCTTGAAAATTCAGATAGAGATTCAATTCAATACAATTCAATTTAACATATTGAGAAATTATCAAAGTTTGACTACGATGGAATATCAATTATAACGGACACTTGTGGGACAAACTTTATTGTCCGTTGGGCAAGGGTGTCCGCTGTATGGAGGTTTCATCTTTTTTCATAATGTAATTGGGACGAAAATATTTGTCCGTTGTTCGGAGGTGTCCGTTGCATAGAGGTGTCCGTTAATGGAGATTCCGATGCATCTCAAGATCCTTACGTTTCCTCTTTATGTGTGACAAAAATAAAACAAATAGGTGGTAGCTACTTCGTTCCATCGAAAGAAAATTGGTGGCATTACGACAAGAAATAGCAATTATTACTATGTCTATTTCCATGTTTTTGAAGATTTGTTACCATCTTTTGAGCACTAGGCCTAACATTTCGCAAAGGGGTATCTTTAGCCAGACTGTAATTTGCAATTCCATACAATAGCTCGGGTCAAGGTCGAGCACGATATAAGAGCTACATCGAAAAAATAAGAAACCAACTTTAAAGTAAATGAACGGAGATATAGCGACTTGATCTAAACATAGCACAAAAGAACGGCAGGCGCCACTTATCTTCCTTTTGCTTCATAGATCGAAAACATCAAATACAATAGGTTATATTTAGATTTACCCAGTCCCCCTACCTAAGTTTGCTTTTAACCGGTTGATTTACTTTTAAAAGTGGATTAAATTAGTTCACATAGCCATCTGGTACAATGCAAACGATTTTATCCGGATGAATTTATCCACATTCACGACAAGGTTAATTTTGATTCATAACAAGGCTTTTCAAAGGGGGCAGTCAAACTCATGAGTGATGACAGTAGCCAATCTCGCTCCTAGTCAAGACATGGGTCGCAGGAAACGAAGTAATAGTTAAAAATATAAACGCAAACATACCTGTGTCTTTATCGTGGCTTCTTTTGCCATTCTTGGCCTTCATTTGCTTTCCTGCCTCAGCTCAATTCATTGATTCAAGTTTATAATAGCCTAATTCAGTTTCTCTGCAAAAGAGAGGCTGCTCTCGTTTGCAACTACAAATGAGGGCAGCCTAGCTTTTGCAGAAAAACTGAATTAGGCCACTGAAAACTTGAATCAATAAATTGAGCTTGAGCTGAGGCAAGAAAGCAAAGGAAGGCCAAGAAAGGCTAAAGAAACTACGATAAAGACACAGGTATGTTTGCGTTTACATTTTTAACTATTACTTCGTTTCCTGCGACCCGTGGTCAAGAATGACTGCATTCGCCAATTAAATCATACTTCAACCAATCTGCTGATCGTTCGTCATCAGTACAAGTCATTAGCTTCCTAATAAGTAGGTTTCCCTTTTCTTTTCCAACTCCGCTACCTAACAGTTTTAACAACGAATTATAACCGAGCTAATGCACTTTGATAATTTGCTTTGACTGCGAACAAGAAGCAGTTTATGTCGACTCTTTGATGATTGTATTTATCGTAGGAGTTCACATCGTGGGAGCTTACATTGTTTCGCGCATGATTATGGTCACGAAATTGCAGTCATGTGGCACAAAGTGAACGGGAGCGCAAAGTGGACAAACTTTGTGTGGCACAGTGTCAATGCAAATCAGTCCGAACATGTTTTATGCGGACAAAACTTATCCAGCAAAATGTAAATGGGGTCTTAGGGCCCTTTGCGGGCACGCTGACATTCCAGACTTGATAGACATCAAATTTTGGCCTAAACGGAGATCTTGGATCCTTATTGTTGTGGTTAATCAGAAAGAAAGTTCCATTTTAGTTCAACTGTTCTGTCAGTTCTCCCAGACTACTGGTTCTGTAGTTTCATTTTAGGTCAAGTTAGATTTTTATAAAGTCTGAAATTGTAAATTATAAGGACCATGGGTGATAGAGGCTCTTTAATGGTAGCAATGAATTAAACTTCAACTTGATAATCATCTTTTTTGCCGATTCGGAGAATACTACAAAACCAGGTAGCCTTTAAAAACAGGAATTTTCACCAATTCAAAACCTTGTTCTTGCAGCAAGGCATTCATTATCAAAATAGGCGACCAATTTGGCATCTTTAACAAGGCAGAAGTAGCTAGATAGTTACTACATCTTTCCTGGTTGCAAAACATTTCATTATCCATTGAAATAAATGAGAATGTTGCACGAAACTTCACTGAAACACGCAAACATGCTTCGCAAAATTTCATAGAAACACACAAGCATATTGCATAAAATTTCAGTGAGACAAACGAGCGTTTTTCACAAACCTTCACTGAAAAAACACCCATTTTCCACATAATTCCATTTAAACAAATAAGCATGTTGCACAAAGTTTCGTTGAAAACAAAAAGCTTGCTTCACAAAATTTCATGGAAACAAACAAGCGTTTTGTTCAAAATTTCATTGAAACAAACAAGCGTTTTGTTCAAAATTTCATTTAAACAAACAAGCATGTTGCAAAAAATTTCATTGAAACAAACAAGCGTTTTTCACAAAGTTTCATAGAAACAAACAAGCAAGTTGCACAAAATTTTACTGAAACGAAAACAAGTGTGCTGCACAAAATTTCATTTAAACGAACAAGCGTTTACATAAGGTTTCTTTGTACAAATTAATATAATAAAATGATAAATTGTACTTTATTTGGCACAAATTGTACAGTACATTAGATAGCATTCATTCTTCACGATGTTTTTGGCTTCAACCCCTTATTAAATCATTTTCAAAGGGCTACTTGATAATAGGTTTAAGCCTGAAACGTCGTGCAAAATTGCACTCTGTGCAGTTGCAGTTTACAGCTCATCATCATATAGTTGTTTGTGCCTATTGAAGGCCATCGCAAAATAACATATCGCTAAAATTACCTGATCAAAAACTTTCGACAAGACATGTTTATCTAAGATCGGCACGTATTTCGTTGTATGAGGGATCATTGTTGGTGCCAATGCATCAAGAATTGTCAGTTTCTTTGCTACCAAACTGTTCTTTTTTAACCACCTGTTTTAAAATCAAATAAATACAATTATGAATTTGAAGATCTCTACAGAGTGGACGTGCACTTACGCATAAGCTCAAATCTTTTAAAAATTTAAAAGGTGGGCGCAAAATTCTGTCGCATTTTCCTTTGAATTGAATTTCTTGAAAAGAACTTAAGATAATTTACAGTAAAAAAGCCGAGGAAATTTACTGCCTTAACTATTTTCAGTAGAAGCCGACGGAATGCAGGAGAAGGCAATGAAGTTTGTGAAGGAAATTCGTGCATGATTTCATTTTCAGTAACTTCTTTTAGAAAAAAAGCTAAATTCGTTACAATAGACCTTTTAGCTATTCTAAAAAGAATCTCAATCGAACGATACCCCGATGATACTTTGCTACATTTTGTAGAATTTTCGAATATGCATAATAGTGATAGGAGCTCTAAAGCCATTCGATCGAACCCCGTGTACAACAATGTATAAAGAGAACACTCAATCCAGGCTCTTTCGCTGAATAGCTAAAAGGTCCATTCTTCGCAAACCGGCTCAACTGATCCCAGCGAATCAAAAAATTTTGCTTTCTACGATGAAGTAATACGAATTATGATGAATCAGAATTCTGGATTTTCATATGCTTTGACAATCGCAATTATCTACCTCCGATAAATTACGATAAACTACGATAAATTGCCAAAAATTACGATAAATTACGATAAAATGCGATGAAATGCAACATATGCAAACCATTCTTAAGAGGCTTTTACCGGGATTTGGAAAAAGATTGGTGGTTGCAAGTAGTAAAGATTGTTCAGGTCAACCTTGTCATTGAGCTGTTCAGTTACTATTTGTGATGAGGTAGTGTTTTTCGTTTCAGGAAGGAAGAAAGTAGCAATCAGATATGTACGTGTATTTTGGCTGCTTACCTACAGTTATCGTGCCTCTTCGAGCTACCTACCTAGCAATCACTCTGAAACTTGTTTCCAGTACAAGAGTTTGTTTTATGTTATGTTAAGTTTAAACCTTATCTATGAACTTGTTCAATTTCACCAAATGACTTTTTGAACTACTGCATATTCTACTTTCAACTTGCGTAAGCTATCTGGCCACATTCACTAAGTCAATGTACTGGTTGAGTCAATAAAAATGCCTGGCGTTTGAAAAAATCCTGCTCCCTGAATATCAAAGCAATGATGTTGAAAACTGTCTTATTTCATCCCCGATGTGTCAAATCAGGTTCAGTAATTTACCCGGCTTTAATCGGCCATTCCTTCCCGTCGAAATAGGAGATTTTCTGCCAAGAGCCCCTTTAGAAAACCTGCAAAAACGAGTGAAAACAGCAAGCAAGATTTCCCTTTATTCTTCTTCCTAGCAACAATGACTCTTCGATGTGTTCATGTATTTTTTGCCCTCATGGTAGGATGGAATCCCCCTGAATAAGTTAGTCAAGTCACACCAGGGGAAGACTTTTCAACCCGTCAAAAGGAAAGCACGTGCTAAAGCATACTGAAAGTCATCGCCGGGAGGCTTGCACACCAGGGATTCTTGCTTGTAATTTTAGCATGTTTTTTAAGGTTTATCAAAGGGGTTCATTTCAGAAAATCGCTCACAAAATCGAAACGGAGTGACTGATTTTAGTAAGAAAAATTTCTAAAAATAATTGAACAAGTTAGCTATTCAATGAGATATTGCAAAATATCACTGCTTATATACTTAGGGAGCAGTAGCCTTGCAAATGCCGGGCATTTTTTTCTGACTCACCCGGTATAATCAGGAAAACTTTTCGCGGGAAGTTTTTGATGAAATTTTCCCTCTTCTCAGGAAGAAATTTATGTTTTATTGTAGGGTGTAAAGATTCTATTGATGGTCCCAAAAGAAATATACTTCAGTTAATTCTCTGCTTTATCGATAAAACTGGTCGGTCTGATTAGGAATGAAAACTTTGTCATTCAATCACCAAAGTCCCTTTTAAGTTAGACTTTTCCCAAGTCTATTTTCGACAATAAAAATATTTCGTCGTTCACTGTTTCAAGCAGACTTATTACAGATGACGAAACAGACTTGGGGCAAGTCTACTTTTTAGTAAATTGTTTAGTTTTCATTTTTCGTCTTTGTCTTTCACGTCGTTATGTGTAGTGCTATGTTCGTGTTCCCTGTTTTATGTTGCCATTTTGTAGTCGTAGTTTTTCGCTCCAAATGGTATTGTATTAGTAAAAGGGTATAATATTTTGTAAATAGTGTAATTAAGTAATGTTTATTGTAAATTTTTAGACTGAATGTATGAACAAATCCCGCCCGTGATTTTCAAACGATAGCGTCTTTCACTTGCGTTTGATACAATTCACGACAAATAAGAAAAAAATCGTCGTAAATCCGAAATGAATGAAGGAAAGGTGATACAGATATCAAGAAAATACAGCAAAATATTCTACGATGATGTAAGACAATGATTGGCAATAAATTACAATTTAATAAAAAGTAGGCTGAAAGTTTATCTCAAAGTAGTTAAAGCAAAGACTATTATCCAGGGGACTTCACACATGACACATAATTTCGTTTTCCTGTTTTGTTTTCATTTCTCCCTTCACCTTTGCATGGATGTCTACTAACCTTATTAGGTATTTCTCCTCTCACGCATGCCATGTTTCGTTTTAGTTCAAAAGACCCTAGTGCAAATATTTCCTTTGCTGAAATGACTCCAGCCAGAGTCGAAATGTACTGATCATGTCATAACTTTAAAAAACTATTCTTTCGTACATATGATATGACCTTCGCTAATAAAATCAAATATGTTGAAATTCGAATAACATCTGGACTATCAATTTCATCATCAATATGTACTAACTAGATTGTCTCATTCATTCGAAAGCAAGAACTGTCTTCGTTTCTTACCGTCGCTCTTATTCTGAGACATTTAATTTGAGACAAAAGACAACTTGTTGTACAAGCGAAAAACGACTTGGACGAGAAGGTTTGAATTTCCATTAAAAACAGAAGGATAAATCTAACTATCCCCTAGCCTGATAACCAAAAACCAATTTCCTTTCAACTTGGGTCTGGTTGTCGGACCATCTCTCCAATCAAATAGACATTTTCGCTATACTTCAAAAGAATCTGAATAGAGGAATATCTTCATACATTTACTGAAGTTTGTCAAAGTTCTCGAATGTTGGCATTAGTGAAAAAGCTATAACACCACTTAATCGGACATTCTATTTAAAATTGTATCAAAAACGTTTGATCCAGATTCTTTTGTAGAATAGCTGAGAGGTCTCGTCACCAAACACGACTTCGATGATTTTGTGACAAATTTTTGGCATTGGACTCCATGAACAGTGCATTGGGCTAAAAACTATTGCTCTTTCGTCATTCTTTCATTTGTAATATCATAAAACGGAGACATACCTTCGCATAGTAGATTCTGGAGACCTGGAAATTAAAAGAGAAAGGTAGACACTTTGAATTGGTATATAAATTGAAGAAACAGACTTGGAACGAAAATGGGAACCACATTATGCATATAAATTATGTAAAGGCAGCGAAGTCTTCCGGGGTAAAAAGGGCAAGTTTGGGGTAAAATAAGTAAGGTTAAAAATTGGATAAACTTTGTAAAAAACTTTGCTCAAGGTTTTCCTCAAGCTAGAACTTTTCCAACTGCCCTCCTTGGCATTGTAGATGCTGACTTTTTCGGTTGCAAGTTTATTATATTCCACCAGTCAACACTAACCAGTTCACCCCAGGCGACCAATTTTACCCCGGTGGATTCTTATCATTTTCCGCCATAGGTAGGCAATATCATCATTGTGTTGATAAAATAACAGAAGACTTGAAAATATACTATTCCTTTTTTGCTGTGTTTCCTTTCAAAACTGTACTTTAGTTCAAACTGTGCTGTCTATGCCTATTGAGTCCCCAATACTTCATTTCTTCATCGTGTTTCCTTCTAAACTTCCCTCCATCCAAGATTTCCTGCCTAGGCCAATTCTACTCCACACAATTCTTGCTGGGGCAGAGAAGAAGATGCAAACCTTGAAACCTTATCGTTCCTCGGGCGAGCAGTTCGTTTGGGGATTGGTTCGGGTTTGACTTTCTATTGTGTTGAGAAGAACTGGCCTAGGCAGGACAACTTGGTTCGAGAGCAGTTTGGAAAGGAAACACAATGAAGAAACGAGTCATTGGGGATAAATCGGACCTAGACAGTACAATTTGAACCGAAGTGCAGTTTGGAAAAGAAACACAACGAAAAAAACGAGGTATTTTCGAGTCTCCTGTTATTCGATCAACACAATAATGATACTCGCTACCTGTGTTTCCACCAATCAACACTATCCACTTTACCTCAGACAACCAATTTTACCCCGGCGCATTGATCCACAGCATGGACGAGATGCCGAAAACACAAAACCATTCAAATGTAAAAGCGTTACGTTTATGATAAAGAGGACACTCTGAGCTATTCAGAAAAAACCTTAGTACGTAAATTAGACCAACGAGTGCAGAGAAATTGCAGTTTGAAGTTGACCAAAGTTGATAGGTCATTTTTTGTTTACATTTCCGGTCTATCACTTTGAGATGCGCCTAAACCAAATATTTCACATTTTTATTTCTCGAGTTGTATTCATCTGATTTTAATAAAATTTTTATAAAGTCAAACCACAATTAAACAACATATCAGTTTCATGAATTTACATCGATGTGCGTGTTTATTTGGCACATATTTGTTAAGAAGTGTTTTCAGCAGTAGAACAACACGAGACCCTTAAAATTTTTAATTCCTAGTACAAAAAAAGTGAGGAAAACAGAGTCTTAGAAACTCAATTCCTTCTAGACTTTAGGTATCGATGAAGATTTCTGTCAAAGGGTTCGTTCGGATTCGTAAAAATAAAAATTTTATAGCTGATACGAAAAATCATGTCATTTAGGCCCATTTGTGCTATTTTCTGTGATTTTCCGTTATTGGAATGTATATTGTGTTTCTAGGTCCTTCAACTGCATAAATTTTGGTTTTCATTGCACGATTGTAATAGAGAAGGCTTAAATTCCGCATTTCAAAAGGAATATTTTCATTACTTAAAAAAAAAGAATATTAAGATTTTAGTAGGTCCTACGTGGTTTACGAAAGTCAAGCCGAATAGCATTTTATATCTATCATTTTGGGGACACTATATCCGAGTCCAAGCTCAGCATTCGATCAATTAACTACATTCCATTTTGTTAAAGATTTTAATCGAAAGAGACAACGTTCTGATGCAGATAAAATAAAATATCACAAAACATAAAAATCAACCGAAGACGGTTGAAAGCTAAACTTGTCCAGGAATTTTGCAGGGGTTTCAACGGAATTATAGGACCAGTAAAGTGTTTGCCATCACTAAATATTAAAAGAATAAGGAAATCTTTTAAGATAAGTCCATAATACAATGCTGCAGAGCTAGCATTTTGGAAGGACTAAGTTTTAGGCCTCACGGCATTTGTGTGGTTGTTGTGAAGGAGCTGTGACAATTGTCACCTCGTCCTATACAGTTGAAATTGTACTTGAGCTAGAAAGGCTTCGATTTAGAGTTCGAGTGCTTGTTTGTTTGAGTCATCACTTATCACTAATTTCATGGTTATTAATTACTTATAAGGAGCAAGTATGAAAAATATCATTAACAACTTTTCAGCAGTTCATAAATCTAAGATGCGCCTCTACCCCTGACATGAATCAGCATCAAAACAGCCTCAAAAAATTTTAAAGGTTTAACTTGATAGCCTCCCAATGCAATGCGATGGTATAAATATCGAGACAATTTCAGATGAAGCTCATCTACAGCAACTAAACTAACGTCGTGGCTTTGGGAAAACCCAGCATTATCTTTATTCATAACAAATAGCGATGAACAATGAAAAAAATATATTTCAATGGATGAGTAAGGAGTTGAACTAACCTGCTTCTTGGCTTTCTCTTCTTCTTTGTTTCTATAAAACACAGGAAATTATTGTGTTAAACACTTTAATCAACAAAGGCGATTCGAAACGCAGGGTCAAAGAAAGTAACCCGCAGTCGTTAAGTATTTCTGAAAATGTTGTGATCAGGTTTGCGACCTTGACCAATGGCAATAAGTTGTTCCACAAACAGTTCCATAACCTTCTCAGAATCTCCATGGGTATGCTACAAGTGAAACCTGAGTCTGGAGATACATTAGCAAAAACTGTGGTAAAAAGAACAAAAAACTGTATCGACATCATTGCACTTTGGGTGTAAATCTCTCTCTAAACATGACCTAAAAGTGCCTCCCCCCAATGTTTAAATAATGGACTCGTAAGCATAGGTTCCAAATCTTTAAATCTGCGAAAAAATGCAGGTGCAAAATTCAATAACTTTTTCCTTTAAACTGAATGACTTAAAAGAAACTTTAGTCATTTTTCTATTATTTTACCGTTGGACTTTTCAGAAATCTTGAATATTTGCGGAAATTATAGCCTATTTTATATTTCAGCTGATTTTATGATGTGACGTCAGCAAATTTCTAAATCACAAACCAGAAGAGTGAAGGAGTTTTGCTTGATACCATATTGTAGGAATCCGTAAGCTATGGTTTTCCTGAAAGTTATTTGATGTCTTGTCAAGAGGTTTAGAAATTACGGTAGTTTTAAGCTTTTTCAAAAATTTTCTTGAATTCTTGAAAGGAAGAAAAACACTGTAATTCTGAAAATATTGAAGATTTCAGAAAAGTCCAACGGCAGATTTACTGTAAAATAGTTTAAGTTTCTTTGAAGCCGTTCAGTTCAAAGAAATAGGTCATAGAATTCTACACACATCTTTTTAAAGATTATGAAACCTATGCTGGACTCATAGGACAACCAAACAATTCACCTTTCTCAGTGGCTGTCCTCTTTGAGCTATTATTTCGACTTCTATCCAAATAATCCCTTGTTTCTCTAAGCACCCAGTCATCATCAGACTCTGCTCTTCTCGCGGCATTCAACCTCAGTTGTGTGGCCCGGTTGGTTGCTACTGGAGGAGTAGGAGTGAGCCCATTCTGTGTTACCGACCCAGCATGACTACTACGAGAAGAGGTCCTTGATTTAGCAGGTGAAGTAGCTGAACGGGATCTAACAAGTGCAGATGCTGGTCGATTATGTATGCCAGATGATGTAGGCATGGTAGATCTTGACTCATGGGTTCTTGCTAATGCTGAACGAGGTCTTTCTTGTGGTGAGTGTTTACCATGATTTCTAAAACCAAATGAAACTACATTTAAAATGTGCAAAATAGAAGCCTCTTGTTGAGAAACCCCAGGCTGATCTTTTGAGAAAGGCTGCCCTCACAGAAAAATTTCTCAGCCTGATCCTAAGAAGCTTCCTTATTGGAGCATCCCAACTGCGTTCATGTTTTATTGTGGCTTTACAATTTGCGATGTAGTTATTTTCAAATCTATAAGATTGCACAGAAGTATGGAAGAGACTAAAAGGGAAACATGAACGTTCATGAACCTCCATTTGAAAACGTTAAAGAAAATCTGCCCTTACCTAACCCGCTAACCATACCAAATCGAAATTGGATCTGGTTAACAGGCTAGCCCGTACCGGGTGTCTAAAAAAGAGCTCCTGTTTGACTGGAGAAAGGAGCAAAGCGATAAGATATCATTGCTCTTCAAATGCACAGCTAAATTCGTCAGCCTGCAACTTAGATTCATATAACCTGGTACCATCAAACATCGTCCACCAAACATCGGAGATACAAGCTCGCCAAACCAAAATTTACAGTGCATCCAAAACAAGAGTTTTTGGGAAAGGGCCCAGCTGAGATTTGTATCATAGACATTTTCCAAAGCACCGGTAAACTTCATTTTAAGTTTTTCGCTTTTGAAAAGAATGAAAAACTCGTGGACATCACCCTGCTTAAAAGAATAAAGTAAGAATAATAAAGTCATGCCACATCTCCAAAATAAGCTTGTATCTGCTCCTTTTCGTGTTCTTTGATATACAGAAAACTTGGGTGGAACGCCATGTAACGACCTATTCCTCAAAAGAAAGTCAATGCCAGAAGACCTGAAGCATTTCAAAATATAACTCTTTTTTCTCCGTAAAAAAAATCTTACAAAAACGAGGTACAAAGACTATACTTACAAACTACTGGACTACATAACAAGGGTAATGATCCGGGGAAAGCAAGAACCCGTGACTATCTCAAGCGTCATTACAGAAATCGCTAAACTACCTTGCTAACAAATACAAGCAAAAGAAATGAAAACAAAAGAACAGAACAGTTGCAATGAGCTACACATAAGCGATTATTACGATTAAATTGGGATACATACCAGGTGACCTAAAAAACTTCACGACCTAGATCACACATGGTTTCCTGAAAGCAAGAGTTATGAGCACAAAAACGGTATCAGCATGTAGCTGAAAGGCTCAGCTATCGTTTGAAATGTTCCTTGGCCTGTTTAAGGTATGCCTGCGTTCCGAAAAAAACAGTTCCAAAGATGTGGAATGAAATTCATTCATTTCTTGGACCGTTCCCTCGTTTTCCAGTCGATATTTCGGAAGATGCACTCTAAAGTTTGACTTATTGAGCTCATATCTCTAGTGTTTGGTAGGCAATATTGTCCATTTGAGTTGAACATCAACAAATGTAGCTATAAACTCAAACAGTCCCGACATCTTACTGCCTTCCTCTTAGGGAAATATTTTATTGCTCTTTGTTCTTTTCTAGTAAAAGGGGGAGGGGGTATTTTCCTGAGACACGCAGTATCGTTCTCAAATTGAACTTCACGTGAAAACGCAAAAGGAAAAACAAATAACGACCCTTGCACGAGGAATCTGCGATATCGCAAATCTCATGTGACATCTAATTTGACACAGACTTTATTCATCGTATCATCTATGTGAGATAAACAATACCTTAAATTAGGAAATGGCTACAATCTGTAACAGGTGAGGATCAGGACAGGACAGTACGAAGCATCTTAGACTTGGAGGGGGAGGGGGCACTTCAAGGGCAAGTTTTTAACGTTTTTAAAAGGGAAATTTTCTGAAAATAAGGTCACTTCTTTGCCTATTGCAAACTCTTTTTTTACATCCACAAAACAACAGACCTTTTAGCTATTCCAAGAAAGAATCAGAGTCGAACGATTTTTTGCTACATTTCGTAGACTTTTCGAATGTGCACAATTGTAAAAGGAGCTCTAGCACCGCTCGATCGAACCCCGCGCATAAAAATGTATAAAACTAACGCTCGATCTAGGCTCTTTCGTAGAATAGCTAAGCTAAAAGGTCTATTACAATATAAGTTTACAAACTAAACTACTTTACAAAATTACTATATAACTATGCTATACTACTAGAGCGATGCCTCAAGGAGCAAAGAGGCTATGACTACCCGAGGCCAATTTAACTTAGAGGTTAAAGCGAGTGTCTGTCTCAAACTACATGCCACCACGAGAATTTCAGCGATCGAACAACTAAAGCGATTGAGTGGGTAACTTGCAGGCTCTTAGGGGGGGGGCAAGTGCCCCCACTTCCCCCCGGTTATAACGGCTATTGTAAGGATAGTGTCGATGACGAATCATAAAAAGTGAAGAAACAAAACCAAATTACCTGGAACACTTCTCTTTTTCTTTCCCGTACCAATCAAGGCGAGTGCATTCGTCTCTTAGATTGTTAACTTTCTGTAAATCAGCTAGGCCCTTCTCGATTTCTTCCCTTAGCAACCTCAGGTCTTCACTCTGCGTACATAAACAGAAAGTTGGAACATTGAAGATGGAATTAGCACACAAATGACATAAAATCTAATATTTGCCTACTTCAGGCGTTTAGTCCTATGAAGTCTGTAAGTTTTAATGTAAAAGTAAATTCACCCTTTGTCCTTAAGCTAACTGCTAATAATGTCGCTTGGATGAGTCTCCATGGAAACAATCGCATTGTGGAATCTTGTGGTTAAACCTCGAAAAGTTAACAAAGAAAACATTTCAATTTTTGAAGCAGTGATTAAACAGTGATATCTTTTTCTGTCAGGTCAGCTCCTCATCAGTTTTCCTCCGCAGCTGGTTTCCGGTCAGTCTCCTGAGCAAGGAGCGGTACTTTGTAAGATGAATTCTCATGCTTTACGATAGGAAACAGTAGCTGTTGTTATTCCAGTGTTCCAGTGTTAGTAAAGGTTTCCGTCGATGCGTTTGCAAGAAACATTGGTGAGGAGCAACGACTAGCGCAGTTTTTAAAGCCCGTGTTTTGAAAGTTTCAAAGTCAAAGCTTTGGTGAGAAAGAAGGATACTCGTACATGAACTCATAAGCAGTTGGGGGGAGGGGGGAGTAAGACTCATTCTAATGCAAAAGCAAACTTCATACCCCTACATTCAGAATACCCAAATGAGGATGGGTTGCAAAAATTAAAAATTTAACTAGGTATGCTAGTTAACATCCCCATAAGTAGTGACGATAAGCAACTAAAAACTCAGATAATCTATAATAGAATGTGAAGCAAAGGATGTTTTCTCATGTATTGCGCCTTTCGTGCAAAATATATGAAAATATCGCTTGATACAGTCTCTTTCGTCAAACATCTGAAATGTCTATTAAATGAAATGTCTGAAATCTCAATTCGACTATAAAAATTAAATCTTTCGTTTGCACCAAGCCAGTTCAAAGGAAAAATTCATTTCCTTTAGAAATGTTAATCTATCAGTCAAAGGCTAACTTAAATGTGAAAAATTTGTTTGGAAAAAGTCACGTTTCTTTTAGGCTCAGAAACTTGGGCTCTTTTTCGTTTTTTTTCAATTTGTATTGAGTGGGCTTGTAAGGATTTCTGGCCACTGAAAGCTAATTCACGCACACTAAAGAAGCAGCATTCAGGCATGGGACCCCTAGTTTAACGTCCCTTCCGAAGGACGACGGGATGAGTTGTGAGGTCAAACCTCTGAGGTCACCCATCCGGAGTTTGACCTCACTCGACGAGCTTAACTTCATTCACCTGACGAAGACTGTATAAGCCACTCGGCCACTCACCCACAAATTGTTTAAGTTTGTCTGGGAAAGAGAATTCCGAGTTCGATTTGGGTCCATGATTTACTTGTCATTGAAACTGAAATCCTGTTTCTGAAACTGACTATTGTATTGGCTATAATTTCCCTGACCAGTAGATTATGGACCAGAACCGAACATGGAATACTCATGCCCAAACAAACTCCTTACCAGCCTTTTCCTAATTCATGGATCTAAAAGATGAGTGATTTAAGCTCACGAAATTCTCAGATTCAAGTTACCCTCTGACTGATAAATCAACATTTCAATTTTGAATATCGGCCTCCTATCTTTTATTCCAAAACCTACCAAACGTGAACACTTTTTTACTGACTAGGTACATCCTTCTCTTCCTGTGTCAAAAAACATGAGCCGTTCAGACTGCTAGAATTACAGTATAAAACAGAAACTTGAACTTATGCTAAACAAACCTCGAAAGGTCTTGGGCCTTTGGAATCATATCCATCCTCTGAGAAGTAGTGAAATCTGATGAATTTTAAAGTGAAAAAGGTATTGAGTTGTTTGAAGGTGTCAAATTAGGAAGATTAAATCTAACTCGAATTGATTATATTTCATAAGATAAATAATGTTTCATCAAGAATTTGAAGGGAAGTTTGTCGCTTCATAAATGATAATGTCGAAGTGAATTAGAAAAATTGATATAATGCTTGCGATATAACGGGTGAGTCAGCAAAAAGTTCCCACTTTTGAAAATTCATAGCCTCGAGAGTTTTTCACAAATCTGAGTGACTCAAATTCTGGTCAAAAGCCAAAAGATCGAAGAATTCTTTTTGTGATTTTTCTACCTGTCTTACAGGCACTAGAAATTTAGGTAAACTTTACTTTCCACAAATTTCATCGTTGCAAAATGACTGAAAAGGGGCCTAAAACATTGATCAAATGACAAAGGACTTCTCGTAAAGAGCAATGAAGAAAATGCAACTTCTTATGGGGGAGAGCTATCGTCTGTTTATTCTTTACCAAGAGATTTAAAATAATTTGAATTTGTTTGAAAATCTATGACTTAAAACTCTTGAGAGGTGAAAGGTCCATTGCCTGTATTGAACTGTATGAGGACAGTCCTTGCGATTTGATCGGTGTTTTAGACCCTTTTTCAGTCATTTTGCAACCATGAAATTTTTATAAAGCTGAATGTACAACTACTTCTAGTGCTGCTAAGACAACAAGAAAATCACAAAATCCTTCTATCTTTTGGCTTTTAACTGAATTTGAGTCATTCAGATCTGTGATATACTCTTGGTGCTACGAATTTTTAAAAGTGGGAGCTTTTTCCTGGCTTACCGGGTATAGCTTTTAATTGAATCCTTCGAGAGTAAACAGCAGCTACCCTTCTCCCAATTATTTTTAGTTTTTAGTTTGAGCCATTCAAATGTATGTTTTGATCCAGTAATTCAACGATTGGCAGGATTGGCGACGGCGAAAATGCTAAAGCTCTGTTGTGGAAGTGAGCGCAAGTTGCGCTTTCAAGGTTAATGCCTGATCTGATCTCAAAGCACTAATACCAACAAATGCTGAGCCTATGTTCAAGTTAAAGGCAGTCTGTCCCCTTTGAAGAATGAACATAAACTCGATGAGGATTTCTATTGTACACTCCACAAGTTTGTGCTAATTCGCTTTATCCAAAGAAATCAAGGTCATAGAGACTCAGTGATGCATGAATTTCATTCCAACGTAAATAAGGTAAATAAAGCCGTTGCTAAGGTCAGAACAATAGGGGACAGACTGCCTTTAACCCTTCAGGAACATTTTGAGAGAGATAGGCCATTGATTACAGTTAAATTCCCATCGCTTGACTCAACCGAATCTAAACATTTTTTGGGACACCCGATGAAATCAGCACACAAAGTACAAAGTGAACCAAAAATTGTTTGATGTCTGATTACAGATAAAAAACAACAAAATAACAGGTTATTTTCTCGGAACTTTTTCCCCACTTCCTTTTGATTTTCTTTGAAGAAACAAGTTTTTCTACTTTCACTGCAAGTGTTGTTTAGGGGCGTCTGGTTTCAGCGTCCGAAAAAACTTGGACTTCAAAAGCTTTTTAAGTCTGTAGATATGCAAGATTCTTGCGTCAAAAATCAACTTATGGTTTTGCAAACAGCGTGAACTACCAAGGAGTTTGTTCATTTTATCATTATTTTTTAAATTTAATAAAAAACATTGAAAAATTTTTCGGGGCATTCTGTTAATATAAAATAGGATTATATTTGGCAATTACCTGCCCCCTGTATCTGCGGCAAGTTGAGACAAAAACTCATTGGCTTCTGAATCAGCACAGTTGAATGAAATCGTGTGGATTGGTACTGTATTGATCAAAGTTGATTGAGCAAGTACTGTAGCAGGAGGCTGAAATTTAAATGAAAATGAGAGAAGGTTAAAGCAAATCTAACAACCATGCAGTCTTCAAGGAAACCATAATTCATGAAGGTCTGTAATATAGATGTAAGCAGAAATCTGTAGCTTTTCTGGTTTAAGATTTAGCAATTTGATGAAGTCACAACCTCAAACTGGTCTGAATATAGAAAAATGCCGTTATTTTAAAAATAGTTGCGACATCACAGATTCCAAATAAAAATTTGTCAAGCACTCGAAATTCTCCAAGCCAGCAAGTCAAATGGAAGATGCCATTCGTCTAATCATCTCCATAGATAGACTGCTTACAACGAGTGCCTTGTATCCGTATAGTAAAATCTGCTCAACAGGGACTCATAATGACAAAGTGAAAGGCTGACTCTGTTTTCCGCATTCGACCGATCAAATCGAGATCAAAGGACTGCTTCGGCTCTGTTCAGAATAAGTCTTTCAACGCTACAATTCCATGTTTATAAGACCAAAAAACCAGATAAATCTTTAACTACCTGCCGCAGCAACTTCTGTCAAACTTAGTCAACTGCATCAATCGAATTGAAAATTCGACAGCATAGCTCTTTGCAAAATCTCACAATCTGAGTGTCCCTCTAAGAGCCTCAGAGTTTGGACCCAAACGGGGTCAGCTTTTCAAAGTGATATTATGAGTCTCTGTTGACCAAACCGCTATCATCAAGTCAAAGAGCACATGGACACAAGGGAATCTGGATCATAAGTCTACTACAAAAATTAGATGCCAATACTGGGTGCATGAGAAAAAGTAGCACCTTGTTTGAATGGAGAAAGGAACTAAACGATCAGCTAGTGGGACCTTCTAGGTGCATTGCTAAATTTGCTAATCTTCAATTTAAATGCACAAAGCTTTATTTCACAAATCGTCCATCAAATACTGGAGGCAAGATTTCCCAAAGTCAAGAGAAGATTACGTGCGAATGGCCAAGACCCTAACTAAACGAACAGAAGAAAAATGTGGTAAGAATGATGAAATCATGGAACAACTCATAAAAAGCATCCGTGAGTTTTGTCTGTTCTTACGTATAACGCTTCCAATGGAATGTAATGAAAAGACCAGTTCCTTAAAAGACAGCGATCCCAAGAACAACCAAAAAGCAGGGGTAAATTTTGTAACAATAGAAATCTCAGTTTGTTTACATTTTGCACCATAGCCAATCAACGAGTTCCATTTTAATCACATGATCAACAACTTCGCGCGTCGAGAGTGGTAGCTGTGGAGAAAACCATAAGACAACTACCCTCTCAACTTTTGGTCGCCGCGAAAATATACTTGCGAAGAAGCTTTAGAAATTTTAAATCTGTGTTGTCAGATTAATATCCTAGCCAGGGTTGCTTGCCCACTTGTCTGCCATACCTTGTTTTTGTGAAATAATTTCTTGAAACTTCTTCGTTTCACGGACCTCTCGTTTCCTTTGATAGAGCTGAGTTCCGGCGCAATAAAACTAATCTTTGTCTTTAGGAACGACAAAATGGCACTTCAAACGGCTAAATTCAGTTCCAAAATAATAATACATTTAATTTTGATTTAGAACAATGTGTTGCAGCAGCTTATCCTAAACGGTCGTCAGTTAGCCGTGGCAACGAAATTTGCAGAACAACAAAAATCAGCATGGAAGGGTTTCTCTTGTGGGTGTTTTAGCAGGTGTTTTTGCCAATTCGTCGACTGATCAGAGTGTAACATGAAGAATCATATGCTGGTTTCTTCGGAA
This sequence comes from Aurelia sp. 4 Dawson et al 2005, assembly GCA_964019985.1. NCBI lineage: Eukaryota > Metazoa > Cnidaria > Scyphozoa > Semaeostomeae > Ulmaridae > Aurelia > Aurelia sp. 4 Dawson et al 2005. The sequence goes on along the minus strand of OZ026492.1, from coordinate 31,837,832 downwards.
AATAAAAAACACTAAGACAACACTAAACAAGACTTTGGCCAGTCAACTGAAAGAGTAGAGTAAGAAATAGTTGCACAACAGAGTTGTACAACAAAGTTTTGTGTTTATTTGAATTTGGATGCTCCAAATTTAGTGATTACGATAAATGCTCCTTTCGATGAATGTTGAAAGAATACACATTTATTTGTAAGAGATTAACAATTTAGTCAAGTATTGAAGGTTTATTAATCAAAAGGTTTATTATCAAAATTATCAGATTTTCGGTCAAGAATCGAGTTTCTTACGCGTTCCATAAAAATCACTTGTACCCTCGTGAAAATTTCAAAACAGTACTCGTATGTTTAGACATTAACTCAAGTAGATACCCTCCGAGTAATATAAGACAGGAAACAGGTAAAATATATAAAGTAAACTATGCCGAGGCTTTCCTTGACTAAACTGGAAATTTCTAAATGCTTTTTGCCAGTTCTCGAGTTTCTTAGCCTTTAAGTGATCTTCTATTGAGTTTCTCCATATAAAACTTGAGTGTAAAACGTACAATGAAATTTGATAAGGACCCTGTTCCAAGGTAAGAACATCTTGAATTTCAATTCTATGTCACATAGATCTTTGTAGCTGGAATGCTTCCGACCCAGGTGTGTAAATTCAAATTAATAAATTCGGAAGTATTTATAAAAGTTCGTCATTCTCCAATTTTATTTGAAGGCGAAGTTAAATCCAACGTTTAAGAAGACATGAGTTATGTGATTCATCCTTTTACAAATTAATCCACTTACCTTTCAAGACTGACTTCTTTTAACTTTTCTGCTCCCTTCTTTTATGTCACTCGTTGGGGAAACCTTCGTGGCCGTAGACTTTGCAAAATCAAGATGTCAGAAACAACATTCTATTTCTCATCGACTGATTAATTGTACAAACTCTTTATGATCTTATCTCCTATTTTACCAGTTCTGCTGCCAAAAGGTGCCACAATCTTATTCAATTTTGTCCCAAGGTTTTCATAATTTATCGAAGCAACCAAATAATGTTTCAGTCCAGTTTTGAATAATAAGAGGATGAATTGACAAAACTCCCGCCAAAACACTTACAAGAGAAATCCTTACATGCTAATTTTCCTTGTTATGCAAATTTTGTTGACAGGGCCACAGGGCTAACTGACGGCCACTTAGGATGGTTGCTGAAATACTTCTTTCCGGTAAATCAAAATAAAATGTTTTGTAACCTTAATTTCCAATCTGGAACTGATTTTAGATGTTAAGAGTGCCATATTATCGCTCCTTTTCGCGCTGAACCTCGGCTACTTCAGAGGAAGTGAGAGGTTCCGTGAAATGACGGAGTTTCAAGGAATTATTTCGCAAAAACCAGGTATAGCAGACAAGTGGGCAAGCAACCCTGGTTAGGAAATTTATCTGACAACACAGATTTAAAATTTCTAAAGCTTCTTCGAAAGTATATTTTCGCCGCGACCAAACGTCGAGAGGGTAGTTTTCCTATGGTTTTCTCCACAGCTACGACTCTCGACGCGCGAAGTAGTTTATCACGTGATCGAATTGGAGCTCGTTGATTGGCTATGGTGCAAAATGTAAACAAACTGAAATTTCTATTATTACAAAATTTACCCCTGCTCAACCAAAACATCTCGAAGTACTTTCTGTTCAGAAGGAAAACTAGGAATTAAAGGTGGAGAGTCACTTGCATAATTCCTGTAATATCAGGTCTTAGGTGACTGGGCCATTTGTAAAAACCTCAGATTTCAGGTGCACTTTAAAACATGACTTTATGAACTCGTCACTGCGGTGTTTGATGAACGATTCTAAAATACACTGCATCTGTATTCAGATTGAAGATTAACAAATGTAGCTATGTACTCAGAAAGTCCTGATTTCATCTTTTCAATTATCCTTTCGAAAGGGGCTACTCTTTGAAACGCCAGGTAATCTTACAAGTGATGATTCAAAACTGCAACTTACTTGATCAGGCCTTCCGTCTGTCAAAAGATAAACAGCATGCACTTGTGAATCACCAAGGGCCCTTTTCAATGCTCCAAGTGTATTTGTACTTCCACCTGTTGTTAAACTTTTGACCCATTGCCATGCATTTTCTAGGTTCTAAATAATAAACATATAACAACACATTATAATATCTTCAACGTTATAAAGATCCGGCGAGCCTGCAGGTAATTTCCGGGCTTGTATTTGAGCAAGTTTGATTGTGTAACTAAACGCTTGTTGCACCCCCGTGACGAATCAAAACAACGGAAATGGAACCTCCATTTATGGATACTTTCATACAACGGACATCTTCAAACAAGGGGCAAATAAATCGTCCAAGAATACAGCAAAAAATATGACACCTCGATATAACTGTCACCTCTCTAAAATGGGCAAAACATGAGTACCACAGATGTCCGTTATATGTAGGTGCAGAGCTTAGTATCAACAAAGAAACAACTTCTGTCTAATTTTCTTGGGTTCCTCTTGCTGCTTGCAGGGTAACTGTATACAGACAAAGGAATACAGAAAAACTCAAGGACTTTGATATAACTGAATTGCATCAAGCACGACATTTCGAGCATATAATAAGCAAAGGCTATTGGCTTAATAATTATCTATGATTGAATTTTGGTGCTAATTCAATTCATATCAAAGTGGGTATATATCACTCCATTTACTTCTTCAATTTTCTTGGACCTTAAAAAAACTTGGTGAATAGACCGTGAATTTTTCCCTTTTAATGTCGAGCTCGTAAATCCTTATATCAAATCTTTAAGTCTTACTCTGGGATTTAAAGGGAGGAAGGCAGTCTTAATTCTGTGCGTTTCAGCAAAATTAAGATTAAAAAATTGTGTTTAGCATGAAAATCGAAAAAAACTTTAAATCTTTCTGGTGGCAATCCAAAACAAGCACTCATGACGCTAACAACTATCTATGAAGTAAATAAAACATTTACAACTCAAGATATATTATTGAATGTTTAATGAGATTACAGGTGCTAAATAGAAACTAAAACTCTTAAATGAATGAATAACTAGCTGATCAATGAATTAATAAGGGTCTAGCAAGGTGTAATGAAAGCCAAGTCGAATTTACACATTGAGGCTTGTTCCTATGGAGAGAACTTCCTGGCATTTTTCCGCTTCACTGGGAAAACGCCCGGTCGACGGACCACCTCGTATAGCTTTACCACATGAAGTGTTACAAGTCTTCATACTGTAGGAGAAAACATCTACCCAGCTAGCCATAATCTCGCTTGAACTCTACTGTGATCCTGCCTAGCCGAGGAACATTCTCCTGTATGAATACATTTTCCAGGCTACTGTAGGCGGGAAATCTCCTTTGTTTATGGTTAATCTTTGGCTCCAGAAAAGAAGAGCTATTGTTCTTTATCTCGGCTTGCTGGTGAAACTTTTCTCATGTGGAACGTAAAGGAATATTAACTCCACAGAGAGATTTTCTCGGTGAAACGGGAAAATGCTGGGAAAACTTTCGCCATATGAACAAGTCCTTACATCAGTTTTAGACCATGAACTGAAAGAATTAAAAAGTTGTTAATATATCCTCGCCATTTAACTTTTGAATTAGCCCCTCGTCTCTTTTAAGCCCCCACCTGGAGCCTCCGAAATTAAAAAACTTTGGAGGGCTTAATAGAGAGCTTACAGTAATTCAAAATTTTGCTTACGTGATCATTGCAGTCGACAAGATGATCTCTCCAAGGTTGAACTCTTGAGTCAAATTTTATGATATTGAATTTCCGTTTGTGTCGAAGTTGTTCCTAGGGAATGTAGAAGAGATGAGGAGTTACAAAAAAACGGCTAATACAGGGTGTCTCAAAGAAAATTGTTCGACGCTGGATTAAACATTGAAAATAACGACAGCATGAACTGGCTCATGGAAAGATAACCCTGCTCCTAAAATTATGAAATAATTTCAAAGGCTAAATCTTGCAAATCGGTTGAAAAAAATTCACTGAGTTGCGAGCTTTCAAAGATAAAAAATATTCGATAGCTGAAACAATAGACCCCCCCCCAACCCAGATTACTTGTATTGCAAAAAGTTCCAAGAATCGAGGTAAAAGAAGCTTATCCAATGTCATACCTCTCGTTGATATCAGAGCAAAACAAATAGGGCCTCCAAAGTAAAATAATTCTTGCGATCATTCTCAAAATTTTCTTAACACTGCTAAAGTCCAAAAACAGCGGTTCCCGACATAATCGACGATAGACTGAATCTGTTTCCTCAAAGCATCCATATGCTTGACACTTACGTTATCGAAAACCTGTTTGAATCCCATTTTGTTCGCCCTGAAACAATTGAAAAATAACAGTAACGATGACCTATGGGAATTTTACCAAAAATACCATTTCGATGCCTCTGGTTTCAGCTTTGGCACAAACTTGAACTTCAAAAGCTTCAAAAGCGTTGTCGAGTAAAAAGTCGAGAGCGTTTGGCCGGGGCTTAACCAGTATTCTATAAATGCGAATAAAACAAGTCAAGATCAATTCGGAGGAAGCTAGGAGCCAGTTTAGACAGGAAGCCCATGAAAGAAATCATGTATGATTTGCTAAAAGGCACGGTGGAAAATCAAGTTCTGCACTTGTCTCCTATCTGTTGTACATAATATTCATAAAAACTGTACAGGAGATACAATCTATGTTCGGTAGCTTGCCTGACGTTATGAGTAATTTTCCTTATGAAAAACGAAGAAACAGTGCCTGATACACAAAAGGATATGTTGAGAAATTTCCTTTCCTGCGACTGCCTGGTCACATGGTCCTGTGGGTTTTCATGCCCTGTACTGTAAATTCTTTAGTTTCTAAATGAACAATTACCTGCATTAGTCTGTACAATTTGTCTTTTATAAGAAATAATCGTGATGCAATCGAAGATGATGTATCAATAAGAATGACGACCTTGAACAAAAGAAAATTTCATTTTCAGCTATCGTACGTGGTGTCCCAAAACATTGTATCCCCATTTTGTTGATGCTATGGAAAAGCCATAGATTCAATTATATTGGTTTTTATACACTTCCATAGGCCAGGCTTCAACTTAGAGTTGGGGACCATGCATGACTCAATCTGACTCATGGTTGCTGATGTATGGAAGAAGAAAAGCATAGTAGCCGGTTGCCTTAACAACAGCACTTCTACTGTTCTCCAGCAATGTCAAAATCAAGTAAGTTTCCAAAGAAATGGTTTTACCGTCGTATTAAAATTTTGCTAATTATCTTCAAGCATTCATTTCACTTCATTTTCAATTTTTTAGGCATGGTAGCCCCTCAGTTAGAGAAAACTGATTTACAGGGGACCATGCAATAAGATACACTAAAACTAAATTAAATATTTTACACAAAATAAACTAATCAATAACCTAATTACAATAAAAAAGAAATAAAAAAACAACATTAAAAACAGAAAGGGAGGTTTCGTTGATTCTTCAAGAACAGAGGATCATTTTATGGCTTTCATAATGATGTATAGCAGTGTTTTCTGTTCACAAGAGAGCACTTTCTATTTCTTAAAATGTGGTGAAATTTTGATTACATGCCAGAACGCTTTCCTTGAAAATTTGGCATTTCTGGAGAACTATATGAACTTTTTAGGAAGCAACTACTAATTTAGCCTTTTCCCTGCCATAAATCTGCAACCACGTGTCAGATTGAGTCATACAAGGTCTCAAGCTCTACGTTGAAGCCTGACCTATGCAACGGTGTTCAAATCAATATTATTAAATCTACAGCTCCTCCACAGTAGCCACTCAAACGGGGCACAATTAATATGTAAAGCAAAATATGAAGAATATGAAAGCACGAACACTTTGAAGCTATTTCCGAGTTACTCACATTGATCTGAGTTATTTCAAGAAAAAGAACAGCTGATATATAACAAAAAATAATCTAGCTCTATTTATTAAGATGTCAGAAAACATTGGCAAAATCTGTCAACATCGATTTGCATATGTCATGATTGACAGATTTTATCGAGTGAGCATGGAAAAGTTCCCTCTTTCGCAAATCTGTAGTATCAACAGTACTGGACGAATTTTTTCTTTGATTTTACTAGAAAATATAGCGAATCCGACCTCATGAAAAATTTCTTGATTGGAAAAGTTTAAGAAGAAGTCTAAAACAATTGATCAAATTGTAGGGAACTTCCTCGCAGGGAACAACAAGCAACAACATTTCACCTCTGTCAGGAGTGATATATTAGAAACTGATTTGATGACAAGCTTTATCATTTATATGGAGGAGGTATCTCTCACCCGACAAAACTAGTTCTTTCTCCATTACTCTGTGCGAGGTATTTCTCTATTATTTGTTCAAAGAAGTTAGATCTTTTTCAGGAATTTGAAACCGTGAAAGTTTCATAAAGTCAAATTTACCTATATTTTCAGTCCTAAAACACGAGAAAAGTTAAAAAATGCTCCAATGTCTTGGGTATCAAGTAAGTGGAGTTATGTTCATTCTAATGCACCAAGGACTCCTAGTGCCAAGAATTTTCAAAAGTTGGTGGCTTCTTGCTCACTGGGAAGGCTTCATGAATTTCTTTCACAGGCAGCTACAACAAAATTTTGTATTACGACCATTACAACGTCAGAAGCTGAAACATCATTAGTTCATACCGCGTTATCCCAATTTCAGTGCTAGATCCAAGTCTTTAGGTTAGGTCAGGTCCCTTCAATGCAATGCAAACTGGTTTCTCTCAAGGAATATGCGAGAAAGACTACAAACGGGACCTCACTTTATTTTAATAAATTTACTTATATCCGTAAGCATTATTACTCCCGTTGCAGAATGAGAGAACAAAGGGGCCAAAGCAGATCTTGACTGACGTATTTTTCAATGATTTTCGAGTTGTGCTGTTTTTCGATGAAGTAATGAGCTATTCTTGGTGACTTCGTAGTGTAATTTCTGTTTTTAAACCTAAAGCAACGGCTTTATGCCCAAGCCCACAAATATAGAAAAGAACACTTCAATTTGTGAGGAGGAAAACATATGCATCAAATCCGTTGAAAAGGTTGCGTACATGTTTATAGCATCATGCATAGCAATTAATTGCCTGAAGAGAAATTCAGGTACTTTGCTGTAACCGCACCTTGGAAAATTCAAAAGCATTGGTTATTTTTGGAATCAAAGCGTTTCTCTCAGTCTGATCCATTGTCAGGCCATTCACAATATCAAATACCTAAATGACAAACCAGAAGCAAGACAAACTACTGCTTACCGCCATACTGCAGGCCCTAATAAACTTTGGTTTCCTTGAAGAATGTATCGTTTCCTCTATCTGTTTGGGACCATGATAAGAATCTATTTTGAGACTTTCCATGATTTTTGAATCAAAAAGTGCTGCAGTTTCACATGAGCAAAGTACCTAAAGACAAGTCTGGGGTTGGTATGACTGATGACAAACACGCGATGATATTGTTATCAATATTTCTAAAACATTTACCTCAATTTCTCATCTTTTCTCTACGAGATCGCGCATTCAGATAAATGGCTAGAGGAATCAGTACTTTTCTGAGGTCATCCTCAACGAAAACGAGGCCACCTTACATTTCCTTGCCTCTTCATCGCTGCTTATCTCTTTGCTGTACTTTGATGAGAAAATAGTCTCTTTTAACAGCAATACGCGGACGTCTTTGAAAACGCGGCTACCTTTTTATGTTCTTGGTGAATTCTCATTTTCCAGCCTTTTCCCTCCTAGAAAGCTGCTCACAGACAGACAAATTTCCAAAGAACAGTTTCCATTCTCGCATTTCCATCATTTGTGAATATGCTCAAATTGCATTTGCTTCCCTTCTCGACGTCCTATTTTTGCAGTGCGGCCTTCAAAAGTATACTTTTCAGGTTGTCAGTTTCAGAATAGAACGTACAATAAGTCTCTCGAGACTCGCAAAAGACTTTAAGTTAATTTCACTTTGCAAATTTACATACTCAAACAAAAGAATTATTCTAGCGTCTACTTGACTCGCGTTTTCCTGCTAACACATCCCTTGCCCTTGCCCTTTGCCCTTGCTAAAACAGCCCTTGGAGATGACGTTGTAACGAGGCAAATTTGCAGAACCCTTAACTAATTTACATCAGTTACGAATGTCAGTATATGGAAAGAAGTTCATAATTCGCTGTAGCAGTTGGTAAGTTTGTTTTTAGCATTAATCACATAAACACAGAACTTGTCCTTTAAGCCATATGAAATCACAAGAAAGGTGCAGTTACCATTAATGGAATACTGTTTATAGATCTGGTTAGATCTGATGGCTATGAACTGCTTTCCAATTGTTCTGAAGTAGCTTTAACTTGGTCATTTGCAGTTTCCATATTTATGGAAGCTTCCCCTTCTCTCAAAAGGAAAATGGCAGACCTGTCTCTGAAACAAAGTCAGGGTATCCTCTCTCCGAAAGCGAAATTGTATATTTACCTGATCTTCGATGATTGTTCCAAAAAGTTCCCTGCTTCCTTGCTGCAGCCACTCCATTCTGCAAAATGAGTATTAACTTATCTAAGTGAATAGGCCTTTTAGCTTTTCTACTAAAGAGCCTGGATCGAGCGTACTTTTTATACATTTTTATACGCGAAGTTCGATCGAGTGGCGTTAGAGGTTCTATCACTACTGTGCATGTTCGATCATTCTACAAAAATGTAGCAAAATATCGTTCGATTCAGATTCGTTTCAGAATAGCTAGACAGTTTATTGTTAGAACGGGAAGAGAAATCTATTCAAACCCAAATCTCTGGGTTACTTGTGCTTTGACAGAACATAGGGTTCAAATCTTTAAACAGCTGGGTGTTAAATTCTGTGACCTGATTCCTTGAACTGAACAGCCTCAAAGTAACTTGAACTATTTTAAAGAAAATCTGCCGTAGCAGTTTTCTCAAATCTTTAATATTGTCAGAATTACAGTGTTTTTCTTCTTTTTTTAAGAATTCAAGAAAATTTTCCAAAAAAACTTAAAACTGTCGCAATTTCTAAATCTCTTGACGAAAGATAAACTAATGCTCAAGAAAACTATAGTTTATGGATGCCTACGATATGGTATCAAGCAAAACTCTCTCCCTCTTCTGATTTGTGATTTAGAAATTTGATGACGTCACATCATAAAATGAGCTGAAATATAACAGAGACCGTAATTTCGACAAATAATCGAGATTTCTGAAAAGTCCCACGATAGAATCATAGAAAAGTGGCTAAAATTTCTTTCAAGTAATTCAGTTTAAAGAAATAGGTCATTGAATTTTACAACCGCCTTCTTTCGAAGATTCAAAGATTTGGAGCATGTGCCCTTTGACAGTAACCTTACTATATAGACGCGTATGAAAGGAGGATATGCACTTACACCTTGATATAAGGACAATTTATACAAAAGTGTAGTCACAAAACCTGACAGACGGAGCATTCATAAAACATTCCATCAATCATTGCTAACTGGTCTCATATAAACAGCTTCTCCTTATTAAAAACCGTGATTACGCCCCACAAAGGAAGTCTGTTCCCCATCGTGCTAAGTTTATTGTCATTGGAGCTAAATTCATGAATCACTGAAGTTCTACGACCTTGACTTCCCTAGGAAGAACAAAATGACCTCACACTTGTGGAATATACAACTGACGCTCTTTAAGGGTTCTTTACCGTCTTACTCAACTCCTCATGGGGTCAAACAGATATATACATGACATTCTGAGTCCATTTCCCTTTTCTCTCCTCTTTTCCAAGAACAAGGATCAGATCAACATAAATGGTCTCATGTGCAATTCGATTTGGTTTGGAGTATAAAAATCCAATTCTTAACACTTTCGGTTGCAAGAAGATGCTCTTATATCTGCATCTACGCCCCTCGGGGGGGGGGGCACTCAGCACATACACATAAATTCAATCCAAGAAATTTCCAGGCAACCCAAAAATACTAGTTCAGCTTCAGTGCAATCCAAAAATATCAGCTCATTTTATACTTAGAAACCTGTATATGAACATAAAATATCCCGAAGCAATGCAAATAGAAGTCAGGATTGCCTCTAGCAATGCCAGAAATATCAGTTCAACGATGTTTGGTGTCAAAAAATATCATGAACATGGATTCAGTTTTATTTGGACCCAAATATGTCACTTTTAGCAATATTCTGACAAAAAAATATTGAACTTACCTCCCCGTATGTGCATGTATTGAGTGCCCCCCCCCCTGCTCTACGCAAGATTAAACGATCTACGCAAAAATACAATATCAGATTAAATGTATGCAGGAACTGAATGCATTGTATTCTTTCAAGTATCATTATCGCGCCTCCTCCAAATTTTTGCGAATGCCATCACATGATAACAAAAAAAGTCAATACCCTAAAACCGAGTGAAGAAAGATAATGTTTCATTTGCTCTTAATAGTCAATTCAACCCAATTTTGATGAAGACACATTTATATTGATTAAAGTTGACAATATAAGAAAGCAGGCATCAATTTGGACTTTTGCACTTTTTATTTTCATTTCAGTGCTGACTAGCTTCGCCCACAAGGGCATCTTCAGAGCAACTCAATGAAAATGTTTACCTTTTTCGGTAACTTTCGACAGCAGCAAGTATTCTCTCTTCGTACGAACGATGCATTGGACCATTGACATGAACATGCATCAGTTCTCCATCTTTCCATCTGAAAATAAATGGATTTCGTCCATAAGCGTTAGAAATCTTGAAGTGCTACCAGCAGGTGTGCAAGAAATTACTCCTGTTTGGAGAATCATCAAATCTGACTGCATGGTACTAGGTCCCTGTGACCACGTAACAACGTGATTACGTGATTTTAGGTACCTTTTGGAGGTTTGTTGATGGGACCTCTACGAAAAATCCATCATAATTCTAGGGCAGAGCGGCGGACTTCATTCAGGAAGTATTTGAATACGTCCACAACTAAATGATACATTCGCCAATATCTTTGTCTCAATGCCAAGCGAATGCCTCGATAGCCTTTCAAACGGGCTTATTTTTTCAGAGTTGTTGGAAAAAGTGCGAGAACCACGAGGTAACTTCGCAGGAGGCTTGTTTGTCTAGAAGGGAAAGGGAAGGGAACATAGAAAGCTGAATCTAGAAGGACAGTAAGAAAGGAAATGATGAGAGGAGGGAAGTGAAAATGAAAGGAAAAGAGAAAGAAAGAAAGAAAGAAAGAGAGGACGAAGAAAGAAGGGTGGAAAGACGACAGGATGATGAAGGAAACAAAGATTGAAAATATGAAGAGAACAGGGCGGAATAGAGAAATGAAAGAATAGAAGAAAATCAATGTTTCAATCATTTCATTTATAGTTTTGTGACTCTACCGAGGAGTGTCCCAAAAATAAACCCATCATCCAGATTTCGTCGACCCTAGTGATAAGAATATAGCGTGAATCACTCCGAAATTATCTTCAAAGCATACTTGAACATTGATAGCTAACTTGAACATTGATAACTCGTTTGTTGATATCGGTGCGTTGAGTGTGGAAATATCAATCCTCAAAGGACAAATTTGCCTCCATCTTCAAACCAGAGCTTTGACGTTTTTGGCCTAAGCAAAAATCAACAAAATCTGAAAATGGCACAACAGATGTGTTTTACAAAATGCAGTTTATGTGAGACCTATCGTCAAGGGAGCTCCAAAATCAATTTCATTCATCTCAATATCGACAATTTATTTTACACATACTATTCATCCGTGAAAGTACTGCCTTGAGCATCAACGCTTTTTGAGATCGTCGAATCATTCCTTGAAAAGAATTGTTATCAGATCTCTCGAGATCAGGTTGATCATGGCGTATTTTCGAAGCTGCTTTCCCGGGTGGGTCGTCAACAAGATGGGAGATATCTTTTGGCCCTCAAAAGATCCCCAGACTTTCCTGTCTTGACTCCCGAGAGATATGATAAAAAATTCTTCTCAAGGAATGATTCGACGATTTCCAAAGTGCGTTGATGCTCAAGGGAGTACTTCATCGATGAATAGTATGTGTAAAATAAATCGCTGATATTGAGATGAATGAAGCTGATTTCGGAGCTCCCTTGACGATAGGCCTTACGTAAACTGTATTTTGTAAAACATATGTTGTACAGTTTTCAAACTTTGATGCTTTGCTCATTTTGCGTCAAGAATTTGCTTAGCCCAAAACGTCAAAGCTCTGGTTTGGAGGTGGAGGCAAATTTTTCCTTTGAAGATTAATATCTTCACTCTCAATGCACTGATATCAACAAACGAGGTAGTTATGTTCAAGTTGGCTATTGAGGTATGTTTTGAAATAATTTCGGATTGATTCACGCTATATTCTTATCGCTAGGGTCGACGAAATCTGGATACTTTTTTTGGGACACCCGATATGAAGATTAAGAGTAACGCCCGTTTTGTAATGGATCATCAACTGCAATGCATACAATATTGTAAATTCAACTGAAACCTGGGACTACAGAAAATTGATAATGCAGTGGAAGGAAGAATGCTATTTTGACTTTCCTTCGAAAGACGGCAAAATTCATTCACCGCTGTGTCTTTTCTGCCCATTCTGTACAATAACAACAGATAAAAGCTACAAAAAAATTAGTAAATTAACAAAAGTAAATTTAAAGAAGTGTATATACTTGACATGAGCAAATCTGTCGCAATATCGTGCATTGACTAGCTTTTGTTTCACAACCTAATGAAAAGAAAGAACAGGTAATTAAGCGACTAACATAAGAGACTTTTCTAAGGCCTATTATATAAATCGTGCCACATCATGCGGCACCGAGCGAATTTAGACCATTTTTTCTGGCTCGCCGCGGAGCGAATCTTATAAAATCAACTTGACATTTGGTATTACTACGTCGAACCATACACCAAAGGCCTCTCGACTGGTTCGATTGGGTGAGCCTTATAAAACCAACTTCAGTCGCGCCGTTCCACACCATACTCATACCTGCATAAACAAATATAATTATTTCAATATTGTCAATAGCTTATGGGGTGATGAAGTAGCAAACATTTATCCTCACATCGAATTTCTCATCTAATTAACGAGTGCATGAAATTGAAAAGAAAATTTTCCGATATCGGTATTTTGTGCACGCGTCATTGTGGCTCGTCACGGCATGACAAAGGTTTTGTTCTCATAAAATGGACACGCTCCAAGTGCAACCTCAGTCGAACTCAAATTTGTATGGTTTGGCGCGGCGCGGCGTGGCACAACTTATAAAAATAATGGGCCTGGCTTAAAGAGTCATTGTCACCCAAGATCTTCTGCGGGTACGCTGCGACTTCAGGTTTCCTGAAATCAAACGCGGCTTAGGCTCCGTCCATACGTATGCGGATATATCTGATAACGCATTTCTGACGATGTTTTCTGTCACCGAAAATGAAGCTTTCGAAAACGCTGTCCAGAGTGGATCTTTTTGAAAACGCCGTTTTCCCGTCCTCACGTGGACGGGTGAAATCGGAGCTTTTCGAAACCGCTGACGTCACGGCTTCGATTTATAAGCCATCACAGCATGCATTCGGATCCTTGGGCATCACGCGAGGGCATTCTGTTTATCTGTTTTCGGATTTCGAATATCATGACGTTTTCGTGTGGATGAGGATATTTTCGAAAACGCTCCTTATGTGGACGCGGATATTTTATACACAGATAAACAAAGATACATTTTCAAAATATCCGAATGCGTGTGGATGGGGCCTTAATCTGAGAACATGGACACGGATATCATTAGTTCAGCTGAAAGAAAAGCCAGTAAAGTCTACTTATCTGTCATTTCAATAAAATGAGTGTAACGAGTATCATATTTGGGGCCAGGCCAGTAGATTTTATAAAAGATGACAATTTCGTTGAAACAATGTTCAATTCATAGCGACACATCCAGCATTACAATCGTTTCGAAGAATTAATGTTTTTGTTATCAGTAGTAAATAGCAAGGCTGTATCAGAATATCGCAAAATTCATGCTATTATCATCATTAGTAAATGGCTAGGCCATGTCAAAAATATAAAAAAATTCGGTCACAACGTCACATTAGTAATAGAGAATCACGAGACAGATTGTCTCACCCTCAACAATAGACTATATTTCGACTTTGCCAGGGTCAATTCTTAATTATATCGATTCCCTTGGGCACAAAGAAGAAGTGTAGCATTTAGATGCTAACATTTTGTCTATGATATAAATTAAAGGCGGCAAGATATCAAGATAGAAATAGCGTGATAATAAAGAAATATAGCAGGTGTCCCTTAAAAAATAATCCTGCTTGAAAAATCATCAAAAATGAATTATCAAACCTCTTACAAATTTTTGTATAATTTGCTTTGACGATAACCCAAAAGCGCTCAAGCGTCATGTAATTTTTGTTTCCATTACTTGAAGATAGATGTATTTCACAATGAAACCCTTACTTCGAGCTATACTTCTAAAGTAAAAGCATTAATCTTGTCTAGGAGTGGAAATTTTCAGCTACTTCATCATCCTCGCAGTTTTCTACGAATTTAACATTTCTGTCTATAATTTACGACAGAATTTAAAACACATTAAGTGGCAAGGACAGATTTTGCAAAACAATAGCATTAGCTGCTTTAATTGACACCTCAATCCAAAGCGGTTAGCGACCCCAGTCAAAGAAATTCTCTCGATCGGTAAATCAAAACAAACGCGGCTGCAAAAGCTTCCACGAAACTAGTAGGGCAAACTCTCACATTGTGCAGGCGACAGGTGGTTCTTAAGGTTACTGTAACCCTTCAGGCAGTGATTAAGAAACTCTGTTCGCCACAGCTGTTCGTCAAGGCATACCAAACAAGATTATATATCATTCGATGCAGAATTAAACGCAAAATATCATAAAAATATATGCAATTGATTTAGTAAAAGCACAAATGATTTATTCCAGATCTTAGGCAAAATGAACCACTCTTGTGAAAAATCTTTGTGTACCCTAGCGAGCGCTGTAGGACCAAAACCATTTATTCACCAATGACTAAAGGTCTTGAACTGCAAAACCATGTCACGAATTTTTGATGAAATATACTGTCTAGAAATAATGCTATTTTAATTTTGTACCAATGTCTGAAATGTCTTTTTTAAGTTTCAAGCCTTTGTAAAAATCAGACCAGTGGATCTATTGAAAATCGCTGACACGGTGTCGTAGTTACATGCCTTGTGACCCTGCTGGCCACGTTTCAGGCGATTTGGTTGGCCCATTGGGTACATAAAGATTTTTTAGTACCCACCAGTACCACAGAGTCCTGTTTCGAGAAATCAGGCTTTTATCAAAATGAAGCAAAAAAGGCAGGAGAAACGATTATGCATGAAAGTTTACACAAAAACCCGCAAAGGTCAAGCAATATAAAGATTATGCGCGGTCTTGTAAAGAGTTATGCCATCAAAAGGCAGCACGGGATGTTATGAATGCAGCTGCAAGGTCAAGCAAGGTTACTTTAATCTCGTAATTTCTTTTTCCCGCAATTTTCAAGAAACAGGACTGCTTCTTTTAAAATGCTCAAATTTCCAAATAATGTAGCTATTTCTGGAAGTGAGCTAGTTTGAATGGTGCTCAAATGCTTATACAATCAGTTTATGTCGAAAACGAAAAATCGAGAATCTTTTGTCTGAAGGGTTACAGTAGCCTTAAGAGAAGTTATGAGCTCATAAAGAAAAAAGAAAGGTAAATCTAACGTTCTGTTTCGCAGATTTTAGTTACTTGATTCAGGAGCTGTGAGGTAGTTGTTTCATTTAAACCCTAAATACCAGAGAATTACAATGCCTTCTGTTCGGGTCCTGGATCAAATAACAAAAATACGCGACTCAGAGCTTTATGCCCCATTCACACTGCAAGTTAAACCAGCTTAAATCAAACCAGGTTTTCGAATAAGGCCTTCTGATTGGTCAAGCCAACAAATGCAATCATTTGATTGGTTGAAATTTACACTGGTTTAAATAAAGCTGGTTTAATTGCGTCAGTGTGAATGCAGTATTAGATTCACCATCCTTCTTCGTCATAGGCACATAAATTCTCTTAATGTCTATCTGTCGCTTGCACGAGGTGAGAGTTTGCTTAACTGGTTTTGGGGAACTTTTGCGGCCGTGTTTGTTTGCATTTACTGGTAAATCTATCCTTGTTGCAATAAGAACAAAGAAATTGATCTGATAGTCACAAGTGCCCTTCTTGCAGTATGTCTTAAAGCGCAGGCATCTGTGCAAAGAGCTACAGTTTCGGGATTATAAGGTAACATTACAAATGTCCTGTCAAACTACAAATTACAAGATAAGTGATATCTGGAAAATGAATTGGTTTTTGATCTACTTGCAAAAATAAGAAATTCTAAAATCGGTTATGTAACCAACTTTGGTGATTTTTCAAACAAGCGTAGTTTTTATTCGGACACTATGAATAAAAAGAATAAAAAAAGCTTACAGCATCTCCAATATCTCCCTTAGGTGCATGCTTGATATCAACAACCCCATCGCAATGTTTGAATGCCAAAGTTTGCAGAAAATCGTAGAAGCTTAGTCTTTTTGCTTTGAGACCGTGACGGGCCAGCCATTGTTTTGAACTCATATACAGTTCTCCCTTTTCTTCTCTGTGGATAACCTCTTTCTTGGGTTTCTCCGCTTTGGCTATAGCTGAAAATAATGTTGTCGTTAGGAGGCCTTCAAAGTTAAGATAGACGTGTCGTAGATAAAGAGGCTGAGTGTGGGTACCAAGACATTTATTGAAACATCAAAAGCATGAGCTACAACTCCGGACGTACCGGATGACCCATAAAAAACTTCATTAGCTAGATAAAAAAAGAGCGCCCTGAAAACACAGTTGATCAACAACAACTTCGCATCCACGTCTTGGTGAAAGACTTGGATATCTTTTGAGAGGATCCATGGACAGCCTAAGCTTTGATTAAAGATCTGAAAAGCTAGCTTCTAGAAAAATTAAGGAGTCTACATTCCTCATTTGGAGTGAAATGATCGCCATCTTCTTTAGCAGTGGACATTTTGTGAAAATGTAACGTAAGGATTGAATTTGAATTTGTCTGGGAAACTCCATTATTTGCAAACGATTGAACTCTGCCCTTCATCTAAATTTCATGTCTCAAAGCCAAATTTGGAATTCAGCATTCTAATAATCATAAAATACGTGGACTGGACAAGGACACAGGACTCCGAGAAATGACCAAATTACCATATTTTGAAAGTATTTATCTTTGCAGAAGAGGCAGCATGCTTCAAACTGGCAAAGCAATATCTCAAAAGATAGCAAAGCCGTCCTGCAGTTTCATTGTGTTAAACTTACAGGCAACACCCCACAATTTACCTCACAGGGATGACTTTCAGCAAGCTTTAGCACGTGCTTTCCTTTCGTCGGGCTGAAAGTCTTCCCCAAGTGTGAATAACTTATTCAGGGGGATTCCATTCGCCCATGAGGATAAAATACACATCCAAGAGTCACTATTGCTAGGAAAGAGAACAAAGGGAAATCTTGCTTGGTGTTTTCAGTCGTTTTTGCAGGATTCCGAAAGGGGCTTTCTGCAGAAAATCTACTATTTCGACGGGAAGGAATGACCGATTAAAGCCGGGTAAATTATTGAACCTAATTTGACAAATCAGAGATAACACAAGACAGTTTTCAATATCATTGCTTTGATATTCATGGAGCAAGCTTTTTTCAAACGCAGGGCGTTTTCATTGAGTCACCAGCCACAAGGCACTCATTGCCATAAGCCTGAGTTCCATTCAGTTCTAAGTCAGAGAATTACACATCATACGTTTTAAAGATTTGGAAGCTAAGCTCTACAGGATTGGGCTAGTGTGTCATTGGGAAAGCAAAGACACAAAAATTTAGTCAGTAAAATCAAACTTTCTGAATTGTCAGAGCACAAAGAAACTTGATGTAATTTCAAATCAAACAAAAATAGCAAGAACAACTTCTTTTCAGCACTTTAACTTCCATCTTATAAAATTCAAAGTTATGAAATTATATCATCTAGTTCAGTTGAATTTACATTCTTTTCTCTATGAGTGCATCAATAAGATCTCTCCTACTTATTTCCATGATTTTTGCATCTCTCCCTTCTTTTCATTAACATGGTACATGGCAGGCATGTAAAAGATATGTCTTTCTGTCTGGACAAAGATACTTCGCAGTGTAGTCTTTCGAAGATCAGTGCGCTTCAATGGTCCGAGATCCTGGAACTCCATTTCAAGTGGCATTAAGGAATCCACATCTGTTCGAAAATTTCGCCAAAAATTGAAAGACTACAATTTCTGCTTCAAGCTATCAAAAGCTCATAAGAAGAATGTCTTCTCTTGAGCCCCTTGAACTACTTCACAGAATCTCCATTGTGCAACTGACTTCTATATATAATCAACATCAAACAAAAATAGCCAAAAATAGAGGACGCTCTTTCCTCGATTAGTGAACCTACCAAGAGGGTCCCTCCTTTATGAAATCCAATCATGCAAATATCTAGTGTTGTCCTCTATCCTCCTATTGTATATAAATTAATATTTAACATACCATATTCGTAGCAAATTATTCGTTGTTTTTGTAGTTATTTGTATGAAAAAAACTGGAACTGAAACTGAATTGAACTTCAAGCACTACCTTGTTTTGCTTTTTGGGGATTTTCGAATTCAACCAGCAATGCTTGAATCTCAGATAAAGTATTTCTTGCACTATCCAGCTCTTCCCAAATCTTCATAACATCCTCCCTTACTCCGGATCCTATTCTTGAGGAATGACTTTTGTTTTGTGCACCATGAGAACTGTACTCTGCATCTTCACTACCGTCTTGAGCAGTTAACGCTTTCTCGTACTGTGTTCTTTCAATGTTTTCGAACATGGAGAATGTATGAAATCTGTGTATGGAAAACAAGATCAAAGCTCAGTATTAGCAAGGTTCCAAATCTTCAAAGAGGTTTGTGTAAAGTTAGTTCTAAGACATGTTCGTTTTAACTTACAAGCTTGAAAGAACCTATAGCTACTTTGTAATGATTGTACCACCGGACGATTCTGAAATGTTCAACGTCCTCGAATTGGATTGGTTTTCCCTTTTTTAAGAATCCTAGGAAACCTGTTGAAAAAAAACTTAGACCCATCGAAAAGAAGAAATGACCGGAGAAGGAAGGTAAATTATACTGAATGAAATTAGACACATCTGGAATAAAACAAGAAAGCTTTCAATACCCTTGGTTTGATGCTAGGGGTACAACATTTTTCCAACGCTGGGCCGTTTTACTGACACACCTGGTAACAAAAAATTGGCTTTTTTGGCCATTTTGAACACATCAAGAGATCAAGTTTTAGCTGATTCCTTACTTTGAAAAGAATATTGACAGGAAATTATCTGAAAATTTTCAGAATTTGATTAAAAATTCAGTAAGGTAGTCAAAGTGACCTGCTAAAAAATCCTTCAAATAGTGGATGCATCGTTCTGACTCACCCTGCATCTTGTTAGAAACTGTCAAAATGGTAGACTCACAACATGGTGCCAGTTATTGAAACAAGTTCAACAACAACAAATGTCGTTATTCTTGCTCCAACTGGGCCTTATGGATTTTCATGTAAAAAATTGAGACGGAAATGCACAGATTTAGAGGTGCACTCAGGAACGAGGCCAATGCGTAGTCTCAGAAGCGAGACAAGCAACCCTAAACAGTTGGAAATCCTTATTGTTGCGGTGAAGTTCATGCAAGCTAATTTGCCTTTAAATGAGGAACTCCTGGTTCACAGTACAAGGTTTGTTGATTCCTGGATTGAGGAAACATTCATTTGAATATATGCGGCTCTAGTTCATGGCTAGTATCATTGAAAACTTGAATTTCAAGGTCTTTTAGCACTGACGTTCAACCCGGCAACTTAGGCACATCCGTCATTTCCCATTTCCTGGAGCACTCAGCTTTCATACAGTGTTGCTATGGTTTCCATACGTAATCAAGAAATTGATGGAGCAACTCTGTCCCGATCTTAAACGTGAACGTCCATGAATCGTAGTGTCACCGTCCATCAGTCTTTCAATAGCGATAACTACGAATATGCAATCAGTCTACCAAATGATACCAATTAGAAATTCGCACATACCTTCCGCCTCCAATTTTGCTCAGTTCTTGCAAGAATGCAACAGTAGATGGATCCGTACAGTTGAATGATACAATGTTTAGCTGCTTGCCACACTCTCTTAGCTACGATGAGAAAGTTTTGCTTAAAACTGCCCGGTAAGTTAGTAGAAACTTCGGGTGTTTGCCAGTTTCAATTAATGCTGTTTACTTTGACAATCAGAACCATTTAACGCGAGAAAAAAGCAGATCGATCCAGAACGAGATCGATTCCAAATTGGCATTGATCGGGCCTGCGTTTACATTTGATTACTAGGGATGGATCTGCCATCGGTACTAGTTTGGGATCTTTTCCAAGAGTGATCCAGTTTGCGGTGGATCCCGCCAGAGCCACCTGTAAACGGATACGGCTGGATCGATGATCCCAAATTGGCATGGATGCAAAACTAAGCAATTGGAAAGGGGAAATCGAGGCGTTTTCGTAATGGCACCTTGCTGGCACCCTGAAAACAAATGACACGAAGTTGTTAAGCATCATTAAGACTTAATATGGAGTCTGGGAATTAGCGATGAGATACCATGTAAAGGTAAAATTATTTGGGATCGATCCCGTGCAAACAAAAGCAAAGTTTTGGTATTGGTCCCTCTTTGGATCAGTCTAGTTTTCTCTCGTGTTCCGCAAAATTTCAATACAATGGTTTTTCGCAAGGTTCGCAAGATCAAACGAATTAACTGATTTCAACAAATTTAAGCTTCAAACCTAATTCAATCTTTCCTCAGCAAAATGAAACCGAAACACAGCCACTTTAACTTGTTTTTCACCAAAAGAAGGCTTATGAAACGCCCCACTATCGATCTCTGAATCACTCGACAGAACTCAAAGCTTTAATGTCATTATATTTACATCCCTAGCCTCACTTTATCAGTTGTCATCTAACGCCAAGGGCAACAGTTGTTGGATCTCTTTGTTTTTCCTGCAGTGAGAAATTAACCTTCAAAGAAATTCAAAGGGAAACCATGCTAATCTCCATAAGCGAACGTGGGACTGATAAAAGAATTATTGGATGCCAATAATAGACCTTTTAGCTATTCAGCAAAAGGGCCTGGATCAAGCGTTACTTTTATACATTTCTATACGCAAGGTTCGATCGAGTGGAGTTAGAGCCTCTATCACTATAGACCATTTCGACAATTAAAATAGGAGACTGGGGAGAGCGGTTTGTTCTGGTAAATGGCGGATGCAGTTCTGGTAAATGGCTGCCGCGGAGTGAGCCCGTTGAAGCAAATAATGTAAACATGGTAATCGTTACTGCATAAAAACGCAGAAATGGAGCTGTCTTAGGATTTAGTCAAATACCTGTCCATGCAATATATACAAACAGACGTGTAATTCACCTCTTTTATTCGCAACTGATTTCCTTTTCAGCCTTTATTTCAGTGCTGCAAACAGCAATGCTTGCTTGGAGTTTAGGCCCTTTCCGCATAACTTGACGAAATACAGGGTGTCCCAGAAAATTTGTACCCCGTTTGCCTGAAGATTGCGACAAAGCGGCAAAAGGTCCTCACCATACTTTTACTTGATGTTGCTCTTCAGATGTTCAATTAAAGTTTGCCACTGTCCCCGTGAAAATCCGTTGAAAAATGATGGAGCTATGACGTTTAGAAGGCCAAATTTACCTGATGATTGAAACCAGCGGTCGGCCATTTTGTTTTACTATTTTGCAACGGTAAACAGCTTCATGGATGAGCTGAAACAGTAACTTCCAATTTCATAGCTCTCGCAAAAGTTTCAGTAATCATCAGAGAGTTCAGCTATTTCGTACCCCACGATCTTTGATGGAATACAAAAATGAAGATAAGAATTCCCAAGGCAGTAAAACATCAAAGGTTTCGACAAAAATATATTTCAAATTAAATTTGTCGCCTTCCCTATATAGATTTCTTCCTTAATTTGTTACAAGCAATTGTTGATTTACTACCTCTTCTACCTCTTAGAACTTCTTGTTGAATTCAATTAAAATTGACGCGAGGAAAAAGTTCGAACATAATTCGAATTTTCTTAATCTGACGGTTGAACGTACATCAAAACTGATAATTCAAAACTGAAATTCTGAAACAGTTCCGATGCCGTAGCGATCGTCGCCACAGCTTGCAAAATTAAATGTTTACTTCAACGGCCCAACTACGCGGCAGCCATTTACCAGAACTGCATCCGCCATTTACTAGAACAAACCGCTCTCCCCAGTCTCCTATTTTAATTGTCGAAATGGTCTATTGTGCACATTCGAAAATATAGCAAAGTATCGTTCGATTGAGATTCTTTTTCAGAATAGTTAAAAGGTCTATTCAGGCGCACGTTATATAATGATGATAAGAAGTTAGTTCAAACTCTCATTGCACACCAAAAGTGCCTGGTTTCTTCGTCAGTCTATCTTTATTAGTTAAAATCTACTGTATGACAGAAATGGGACCGACACTGCTCGATTCAAAATCGATTCAAAATCATCCAGTGAAAGAAATTATGAGAGCTACGTCACCATGCTGAAATATGGGACCAAATCACAAAATTCCAGGCAAATTCTGGACTGGAGAGAGAAAACTACTTTTTATCTCTTATGGTTAAATGAAAGATGTAACATGATTGAGATGGATTCTCCACATCAACGTCTTTGAAAATGGAAGAGCTCTGGTTCCAAACAGTGGAGGCTTGGAAGCAAGCATCTAGAGTGTCATTATTTTTATTCTATTTTTAGAAAGCAATGAGTTCTACAAAGTGATGAAAGAAACCTAAAGGTCGCTGAGGGATTAATGATCTAAAATAATGAGGCCCGACGAAACTTTCTTCCGGGTATTAATATTTGTCACACGCTCTTCTTTGCTCGTTGCAACCCTCTCTGTCAACACAATACACGTCACTTTACCGGGCTGTGCCGTCTAGCATTATATGGTACCTTTATATCGAACAAAGACTGCGTTCACACGATGCCAGCACATTTCGAAAACGGTGAAAAATGTGAAGGATATGCCTCCCGTTCACACGGAAACGACACATTTTGTTCCGGCAGATTTTAAATACGGCAGAGTTTGAAAACGGATCTGTGAAAACGACATCGTGTGACCACTGTGCTAGCTCAAATATTGCTACCGTCAAATTTTTCGACGTTTTCAAAATGTGCCAGCATCGTGTAAAAGCAATCTAAATTATGCATGTGGAAGCTGTGAGCTGTAAGATCTTATATTGTCCCAAAATCACTCCAAAGTCTTCTGCTCTTTAGAGTTAGGAACAGAAATATATAGACACAAAGGGTGTCCGAGAAAAATATTGTATCCCGTTTTGCGTGGTCGCTGTACTGGTCTCGGCTTTATATAGCTGCATAGATCAAGCTCCAGCGCAGCGATATTTCATTACAATTTGTAGAATTTTCGAACGTACACAATTGCAATCGAAGCTAAAACACCACTCATCGAGCCTCGCGAATAATATTGTATCAAAATATCGCTCGATCCAGGTTCTTTTCTAGAATAGCTAAAGGGTCTATTCCTTAATTCTCCAGCAATGAAAATCAAGCAAAATTTCAAAGAGAGGGCTCCAGTGTTGCATTTAACTTTTTCTACGTTTTGACGGAATTCTTTTATTTCAAGCATTACTTCCTTTTGGCATTGCAGAAAAACAACAGAAGAGCTGTTTTTGAAGCAATTACTTACTCTGCCTTTACTTTGTCATAAATCAGTTACCACTCATTAGACTGATTTAACAAAATCTCAGACTTTGAGTTGAAACCCTGACCCTTGCAAATACGCAAAAACAGAGAAAAAAAGGGCTCCAACAAAGCAGCCACATAAACGGAGCACAATTTGTTTGGGACAACTTGCAGATCATACCTTTCTCTTGAGCAATTCTTTTGACGAGCATGAAGCATTACCTTCTGTAAACAAGTATACTGCTTCGACCTGAAATCAAATAGAGGACATTTCAAAGCATCTTCCCCGATAACAAATTCCAAAACATTTGCCCTTAGAACACCTTTTCAACCTACACCTAGTCTAAGTGCAAATTTTCACATTCCTAGAGTCTGTGATTTCTATTTTGTGGCGACATTAAATTTGAAAATTTGTAAGAGATTTGACCGTGCAAATCACTCGGAGTGTAACTTTACACCCTCAGTCATAATTCATGGTCAAATCCCTTATAAATCCTCGAATTTGTCATTCTCATTACATTAAAATCGCCAGCACTGAGATCATGGAAATTTGCAATTAGACTGGAATCATGGTGCTGAATGTGAATTTGAGGTCAGAAACTCATATGACTCGAATTGAAAAAATCTTGAAAAATCCCAAAACGAGGCTGCTTAGTTGAAAATGTGCACTCACAACTATACGAGAATCTCATACAAAGATAGCTTTCAAACTTTGATGACTGATTAAAGAAAGCAAAAACAGTGCGCCCATTCATCACATAAATTTACAATTTCTTGCCACTGAAATTCTTGCAACTCAGGACAATCTCAATCCATGTTGCGAGAAAAAAATTTTCGAGGAAGGCCTTCATATACACCTTTCGTGGCTGCAAAGATGTCTTGGCACCAAGTGAAAAAATGACAGGGAAAGGAATTGAAAATGAACGTTTGATTGGATTTAGGATATGGCATGCAATGCCATCTGCAATTAAATAGTCCCAGACATTAAACAATTTCAAAGGGAAGAGTAGAAACCATAAGTTTATTTGAAACCGTACACTATATATACTGTATATATATATATACAGCATACATAGTATACGGTTTCACGGTTAAACGGGGTCTGGCCGTGGTGTTATATTTACTGAATGAAAAGTCGCACTGTGATGAGAACGTAGGTTCGAAAGGCCTCGGTGTGCCAAAATTCTGTCTTTTTCTTTGGGTCCGCCTTCTCTATAGCATTAAAGTTTGAGTAACCACTTTTAGTATCAAGTTTATATATTGTATGTATAAAGCTCAAAGAAGTGTCAGATTTAGATATTACAGACAAAGATTCAAAAGTATTGTGTGATTTACGTTTGTACATAAATGCTGATTTGAATATCCAAAAAAACAGAATGTAAATTGAAGCTACGATTTCATTCATTGAAAAGACGAGGCGGTTCGGCTAATAATTTTGTAGATAATACCAACGCATGGAGAGGAGTGGTCTGCCTGTTAGTGGTCGCGGACCTGGTTTGTGTGCGATGCTGTTATAACTTGTTTGTTTCCGGTTTTCTATGCTCAAACGGGGTCTGGCCGTGGTGTTGCTTTCGATGGCTGACCTATTGGCTGCTTGTGCGTGGTGCCTCAAGGGCTGATACGCTACCACGGGGCTCCTTGTCGCGGCACGAAGTGCTGCGGGATTCTGTTCTTGGGCGGCTTAAGGTTGGCTGTTCGGTGTGGTATGGTGGCTTGGCTTGGAGCGTGCTTTGGACATTTGGCATGGGTGGGCATGGTTGGTGCCGCAGATGGGTTGCATCTGGGGCTTCTGGTGGATGGACTGTACGCGTTTATTCGTGCGCATGAAAATACGGACGCAGCGATTCCTTTTTCCTATTCTTTGATTGATCTTGTTTTTCTTGTAAATAATTAGAGAAACGTAAATGCCTTTAACAGTAGGAACAAGATGACCCAGTGTCTTTTTCCCGCTTTGAATGACATATATTATGTACATTGCTTTGTTGTTCGATCATGATTTCTTTGTTTATAAAAAACCGTATATCGATAACTTTGGGCTTTCATAGTCGTAAGTTTGATTATAAATTGTGTACTTTATGTAATGGAGATTTGATTTAATTGGTAAGATAAATTTTGGTTCTATTTGGCGTTGGTTAGCACATCAGCTATACTGAAAGACAACCTTGCATAGATAACTTTTCATTATTTACTATGACTGGCCGAAGGAAACTTCGTGTCAAAATGGCTTTAAAGCACGATAGATTGAGCTTTCCAGCTCACTAATTCATTTCTAATAGACTGAGTCGACATTCCAACGCCCGCATTTGTGTACGGTTGAAGTGACCTACAGCCTATACGTCACTTTACACATGAGTGGCGTGACGGTGACTCGCATGAAAATTTTAATGATAGTCTACCTGGAATGACAGCAAATTAGCTGACCGTCCGTTGAAGCAACTTACTTGAAAGAATAGGGCACGCAATAACATTTTACACGATTGACTTAAAAGTTTAGTACAGAGTCGTCGCTTATACTCAGCATGCAGAAAAGCGCCCCATCAATGATCCACTCATGACAAAGCTAAAACGCAAAGGGTTGAAAGAGTAGGACTAGCGATAGACTGACAACAGGATTGAATATAATACATCCATTTGGTTAGTCTGATCTTTTCAATTTCACTCATAAAAGGATTTACAACCACCAGACTTTAATTATAAAAAAGGCGAAGATTGTACGAAAAATCTGAAGATAGTTCGAACGTCTTCTGTTTTGAAGCATCGAAAGAAAGATCAAACTTCGCTTCAAGCATCGCTTCGCTTCGCAAATGCGAGCTTTGATCTAATCAGCCAATCGAACACAAAGAATAGGTACATATTCTGACCATATTAAGAGAAAATTGACCTTTCTGGACCAGCCCTAAACGCAGCCTAGTTAGTCTTATTAGTATGTGTTTTGAAGTTGCATTCTCAGGAATCTTGGAATGAAGCTACCACCACTATTAAATTCAATGCAGAGAACTGAGACTCGTGAAGTTAGTCTATGACGAGCACACGGTACCCCAACAAAAATTGCTTGAGAAGAATCAAAGGATTCCTTCACTTACATCACTATCAGACATAGCCTTTATTACTGCTTCAGTCGTACTTGTTGTAGACGTCTCTGTTCTCATTTCCTGCTCCAAAAGCCAATCCAAGGCACCATCAACACTTTCCAAAGTCACGCAAGTAACGCTATCTTGCCAACAGTCTGCATCAACTGCAACCCTAAAAGTTAACCATAAATCTTAGCGAGATGTCTTAATAAACCTCAATGCTTCTTAAAAAAGAGGCTTGGATTGAGCGTTCAAATCTAGTAAACTTGTTAAGCAAAATAAAAGCATGACCCCCTTTCCCAGCATAAACACTCCTTGCGTTCCTTTGGCGATCGAAACGATCATAATTTCATTCAAACTCAGCCAGCTGGATCTAATTTCTTTGAAACGAAACAATGTTAAGATCTTAAACAATATAATCATGATTGTTTTGATTGCCAAAGGAACGCGAGGACTGACTGCTAGCTGTGGCAAGATATTGTTTCAGATTTTAGAACACTTTGATCATGAACTATTCCAGAGCTAGTTGTTACATTAGGAGCGACTCTCTCCGTATTCTACTTGCAGGTTCCTTATCAGTAGGCATCAAAGCTTCATAACATACCTTTTTTTGTTCTGCAAGCTTGATAAGAAAAACTTTAAAGATTCACAAGGGACTGAGCCGTCTTAGGTTAACAAAATTTCATAACGCTTGAAAATTTTAAGTACCGCCTTTGAATCTATTTTATGCCCCATTCACACTGCAAGTTAAAGCAATTTAAACTAAACCAGATTTTCGAATAAGGCCTTCTGATTGGTCAATCCAAAAAATTCAGTCATTTGATTGGTTGAAATTTAAACTGGTTTAGATAAAGCTGGTTTAACTGTGTCCGTGTGAATGCAGTATTAAATGATACATGTTATTTGCAATGTAATGGTAATTCTATGACCAAACACCTTTTTGCTCTGCATAGTTTTGTGGTCGTACCTTAAGGAAGTGGATAATTTGCGAGGCAAGAATCAAGACAAATGTCAGTCGAACTGATACCTTTGGTCCGTGTGGGCTCTACGTATTATCGCCGTAGAAGCAAATGTAGATTTAGATGTTTTTGATGTAAACAGACTTACCTTATCAAGTTGAATTTTGTTATGAAGATGACTTGTTCCTTGATAGCTTGAATAAGGGATTGGATGTACATATCAAATTGATTCTCAGATGTGGCTTGTATATCCAAAATAATCGATATGCATTTCTCTTCGATCACACCAAATATCCTACGGCTAAAATGGATTGCTATTTTTGAATGAAAAAGGATATTAAGGATACTGCAAGAGGCATTGTATCATTAGGTTAAATCATATCTGCAAAGAAGGTGAAGGTGAAAGTTGGAGTTTTCAGCGCGAAGAGCTGGGATTGCAGAAGCAGCTAAGAACTAACAGAGTCCGCAACCCCTTGTCATGATCTTCAAGTGGTGGGGCTCTACCGTTTATCGAGTCCTGTCCTCCAGACGGTTTTGACTGCAAAGTCCACAATGAGCCACAACAGCTTCATGTACAGAACTAGGATATTTGCAAAAAGTTCCTGGTGTCCAGAAAAAGGCATGCAGACTCGGTCGGGAGCAATGATTAGGGTTTAGCTTCAATCAAGAGCTAATCAATGTCACAACCCTCCTCCCCCACGGGGGCACTTGGCACATGCACATACAGCGAGGTAAGTCCGATATTTTTGGGTCAGAATATTGCCAAAAGTGACATTTTGGGTCAAAATGAAACTGAAACTATGTTCATGATGTTTTTTACACCAAACATCGTTATACTGATGTTTCTGGGTTCGGTAGAGGCAATTCTGAAGTCTTTTTGCATTCTTTCGGGATATCTTACGTTCATGTACAGGTTTCAAAGCATAAAACGAGCTGATATTTTGGGTTGCTGTGAACATGAAGTGACATTCTTAGGTTACCTGAAAATTTCTTAGACCCCTTGTCATGATGTTCAAGTGGTGGGGCTCTACCGCTTATCGAGTCCTGTCCTCAAGACTGTTTTGACTGCAAAGTCCGCAATGCGCAACAACAGCCTCATGTAAAGGACTAAGATATTTGCAAAGTTCCTTGTGTCCAGAAATCCCCCCCCCCCCGTATCCATATGTACTCCTCCATAGTTAACTTAAACATGGATAACTCCTCTATTGATATTTGTCCTTTCAGTATTGAAATACTAAAGGACAAGTCTGGGGTTTGTATAATCAATGTGACAAAGGAAACTTATCATTTATTGACGTGAACTCTTCCCTTTGTTTCATATTTTGAGCATTCCAAAAATGTTTTGACGATTTAGGCCACATCTCATCTCTATGTCTCCATTTTCTTGCAAGTGCACACAATAAAGAGGGTAGCAACGATTAAGAGGCGGGAAAACAATAGGACAGTCTCGTTTCAGTTTGCACAATATGACGCTCAAGTTGCTGAACTAATACATCGTTTCACAAAAAGATAGAGCTTGATATCTTAGCCCTCGACGCAACAACATCAACAAAAATGAGGTATCAATCTTCACTATAAGTATCAAGGAACATTTTGAAATTTATTTGCCATTGATAAAAGATAGGCTCTTATCGCTGATTTGTTTACCTCTGACACCAGGTATATAAAAGATATATTTTTAAAAAAGAAACAGACTATTTTCGATTTTTCCAACCTCCCCCTGCTGATTGTTATTACATCAAACCATTCCTAACCCTTGCCGGATAATTCTCACCTCCCCCCCTGTTTATTAGGTACTCGAGAGTGTGTCTTGAATGAAATCCAATGTGAAATCTGCTAAAGTATTTATCCGTGAAATAATTTACATGTAACAATTTGGGTCTGTACATCTTTGGTTGGTAGTTTAATTGTATGTCCTTCTTGTGATGCTCTTTTGACTTCCCTTGGAATCGCCCTTGTAATGCTGTATAGTAATTTATCACCCTATAGTCAGGGCAGCAACTCTGCTATGCAAGCTCATTGGCTGAAAATTTTCGAATGTGATGTAATGATAGGGCATTATTATCCGGTAATATCCGCTCATTACGTAACAACTCAGCTTTGAATTCGAAACACCGATCGGTGTGTCAAACATATCGAGCAACGACTTCCGAAAAGGAACAAGTGGCTTCGTCTGCAACGGCTTCATTCTAGGCAACAGATAATCTTGGCTTTGAAATCATATTTTACTTTCTTAAAAACGAAAGGCCTACACCCAACCCTGAGCATAGGGTAATAAACTATATTATAACTGTTTCCTTCAGGCAATACCAAAAATATGAACGCACAGCCTCTATAAGATACCTCGCAAGCTCGCTTTTGTGCTGACGGCTTCGGGTTAATATCCTCTGATATTGCCATCGGCAACAGCCGTTACAGGCTTAAAATTCCGAGGTAATTCGTCGCAGCAATTTTTTACATTGAATATTTAGAAAATTTACAAGCAAGTACAAGTGTTATATTTACCTCTCACTTGTTAACCATTCCATCCTTTTCTTGTATAAACTGATTGCTGTGAGTAGTTGCTTCTCGATATTTTTCAGTTTATCTCTCGTTGCCACTAACTGTAAGACAAAGTCATTACGTGAATTACATCGTTTTCCTGAAAGAAATTGCTTCACGTTTCGCTGTATATTGAAAAATAACGGTATGACGAATAAGTTCCATGGTACAATCACTTTTCCCTTACGATCATTATCAAACATTAGACAGAAGGTTTTTAAAATAGGTTTATCTTACTTATTAGACTAAAGGTTCTGCTAATGCGCTAAATATTCACGGAGCTACAACCTTTTAAAGTTCAAATTTGTGCCAAAGCTGAAATCAGAGGCTTCTTCTAGTAGGTTTATCTTATCTTAATTATTAGACAGAAGTTTTTGCAAGTCCGCTGGATATTCAGGGAGCTACAAGCTTTTCAGGTTCAAATCTTTACCAAATATGAAGCCAGAGGCTTTACCTAATTGGTTTATCTTATCTTAAATATTAGACTGAAATTTTTGCAAGTCCGCTGGACATTCAGGGAACGACAAGCTTTCAAAGTTCAAATTTGTGCCAAAGGTAAAACCAGGGGTTTTACCTAATAGGCTTATCTTATCTTCCTTATTAGACAGAAGGTTTCGCAAGTCCCCTGGATATTCACGGAGATATAAACTTTTATCATTCAAATTTGTGCCAAAACTGAAACCAGGGGCTTTCCCTGCTAGGTTTATCGTATCTTGATTATTAGACAGAAGGTTTTGCAAGTCTGGTGAATATTCACGGAGCTACAAGCTTTGAAAGTTCAAATTTGTGCCAAGCTGAAACCGGGGGCTTTATCTAATAGGTTTATCTTATCATACTTATTAGACAGAAGGTGCTGCAAGTCCGCTGGATATTCAGGCAGTTACAAGCTTTTAAAGTTCAAACTTGTGCCAAAGCTGAAACCGGGGGCTTTACGTAAGAGGTTTATCTATCTTACTCAAACTGAAGATTTTTGAAAGGGTACAACAGTAGGATTATAACAGGGTAGTTTAATCTCATTCGTAGAGTGAGTTCGTTGCTCTAATTCTACTCTGGGATTCGGCAGTCTGATTGGCTGTTCGTCATTTTGCGCAATAACTCCGTATTGCGTGGGGTAAACGGGGGAAAATATGACCGAAACCATAATCCTTACCCTTATCAACCATAATTTGCGCCCTATCTCCGAAATTCGGAGCATAAAGCCGGATCTCCACTAGGCGGAAAAATTTCCGGCAATCTAATTGGCTAATCGAATTGTCGCCGCGGAAAAATGTCGAGCCGCGAATAGTAGGACAACGTTCTACTTTTCGCGGCTCGACATTTTTCCGCCTAGTGGAGATCCGGCTTAACGAACCATTTCATTTCGACGCTGCGGTGAAAGTTTCTCTAAATTCTAGCTTAGTCTCATGTTCTCCTCCAAACAAACCGTGTTTATATTCACATTAAACGCACTTGCTAGCCCAAAATTATTGCTCAAATACCTTCAAAAGGGTTTAAATAAGATCTTCAAAGAGATCTTTTTTAGTTTCTCGATTTGCCAATTGCAGAATGGGCGCTAGAATAACCGCTATTTTCTGCAGGTTAGCATTGTCTAGGAAACCGTGAAGTTCAGGCTGCTGATGCACCCATATTCAGGGCACATTTGATCGTAGTCTACCAGGGTGCTCTTTCCGCATCGCGATCAGCTTATGACTTGAGAAAAGCCTGGAAACGAGGTTGTCAAAGTTTCTTTCCAGTAATTCGGTGCAAAGAAATAAGCAGTGTTCAAAAACAAGTGTACTATCGTTTGAAAAATCACCAAGATTTGATTGCACAGCTGATCTTCAAAATTCTTTATTTTTGTCAAGTACTGTCAAACAATCAACCCCGCTTATTAATTTTTCAACGATTTTTTACCCCCCCCCCATTTCTATTCCCCCCTTATCAATTTTTTGTTAAAATGAAATAATAGCGAACATATTTTTTTAATAAACGCAAGACGCGCTTTCAACAGAAGTACGCTAGAGTTCATGAGTAAATGTATCCGTCGTGTTTAACAAAGAGAACGACTATTTTCAATTTCTCTATCCCAATTTTCAACATCCGTCGTTTCAATTTTCAGCACCCGTCTCCAGCCCCCCCCCCAATTGTTCAAACCTCCCCCTGATCACTGTTATATCGAACCATTTTCAACCTGCTAATCATTTCACCCCACCGCCCCCGTTTGTTCAGTACTCGAGAGTAGGTCAAGGATCCAATTGTGTAAATGACTGTGTATAGCAGCCTCAATCCAAAGAGCGTTTAAAATTGAAAAATTCAGTCAAAAAACGTGCATTCATGTTATGGGTCCCAGTATGAGCGGTCTCGATTTGATATTTTGTCTCATTTTGAATAGCGATTACTGGGATCCATTTCGATCTAAAACATGGGTATATTTTTGAGACACTCGGTAGGTAGTAAAGTTTTACGCCGAGATATTTAAATATATTGAGCCTTTGTCCCTCTCTAGTGGGCACTGCAAGCAGATGATAAGGCAAAAAAACTCTGTCTTTGGAAATTTGAAAGAAATGGACGATGCTGAAGAACAATGAAAAACTGTGTCCAGTAAAATGATTTTTGGTCATAGAACAACAATTACATTGCAAAATACTGCATGCTATGTATCATTTAAAACAAATTTGCAAGAAGAACTTGAATCTTTCAAGTGTCATGAAATTTCGTTGACTTGAGGAGGGCTCAGCCCCTTTAGAATTGTTTGAAGTTTTTGTTTACAATCTCGCAACCAGATTAGGTATCTCATAGAACTGTAATACTTTCTGATTAGGAATCTGCAAGCAGGATACGGTAAGAGGAGTTTCTTATGGAACAGTGAGCTCCAGAATAGCTCTAGATGGAGGTTATTCCTTGGAAATTCTGTTAAGGAAGTATCGTGGAAAAGAACTTTCCAATAATGTATAGAGTTTGGAAATATTTTTGAAGCCAAAAATTTTCTAAAATTCACAAGGGAGGAATGATTATAACAATGATAAAGGACCAAAAATCCCACCTGAAGAATCCACAAATTTTACAACGATGGCAAAAATCAAGTTCCTCTCGATAAACTCGTTCGAATTATATCAAGCGTGCATCACTTTGGAAAAAGACTGCAGTTCTGTAGACACAAACGGTTTAATCCTACATAGTTTCAGGCAGCACTTAAGCATCGTTCGGGTAGAGTATGGATGAAGCAGGGCTCAGTACAACAGTCACACCAATCAAAGAAAATAAAAATTGAATAACTGTTCTACCAAAAAATACCTACGTTGTAGACAGTGCCATCTTTATATGGGAAGCGAGCAAAGAGCCCTTTGCTGTACCTGGCAGAAATTGGCTTCTTCAGAGCTTGAACAAAATCTACAATCAAGAAAGGAATTCACATATGTCATAATGACTGAAAATTTTTTAAGTGAATATTTAAATTCATCCAAATCATATCGAAAGAAATGAGACAAAAGGAATGGAAAATTACAGAAAAAGATGCCGATTTGTGCAACTGGCCCAAACTTTTCAAATCTTTAAAAAAGTGGTGCGAGATTCCGTTGAATTCATCTTTGAGTTGACTTGATTGAGATAAAAATTTGGAGTACTTTGCCGTAAATCACGGATGAAACTCCTTATATCTTGATAATATTTTAGAATGATAGAAGTTTTATTCTTGTTTAAAGAGTTAATGCAAAACCTAAAAAACTGAAATCATTGTAAATCCTAAATCCATCGAGCAACGATAGTACAATCTTGAAGAACTGCATTATTAATGCAGGTCTAACACAGAGATCAATAGTATCTATAGTATCTAATTTGAGATAATTTATCCCTGGCCTACAATATGGTGGATAGCAGAGAATCGTTGCACTTGTGGTTTCGGATTTAGAAGTTTGATGGCAGCACACCTTAAAAAATGATAAATGCCGAGAAGAAGTTGTTATTTAGAGCCCTTGGCCGAGTGGTTAAGGCGACTGACTCATAAACCAAAGGTCAGAACGGCCGGGGTTTGAATTCCGCGCTGGACAGTTTGGCCGCTGTAGTAACTCTAGCCGGGGTCGACCAGGGCCATGTGAGGGAAATCTGGTAGCTGCGGCGGGTTGATGGTAAAACATCCGTGGCCCCTGCTGGAAATAAGTCTCTCAGACTTTCGCAGGCTAGCCACGTTGAATATGATAACCTACCTACCTACCTGCCGTCATATTGAAACAAATTAAGATACTGCTAAGTTTCCACAGCAGGTTCACAACAAAGTACGCTAAGTATCTTTCAGGTCATTCAATTCAGAGAAAATTACAACAGACTTTTAAAGCTACCCTATTTAAACGTCTTAGTCATATGCCGGCGATGGATGGGGACGGGGCGGAGCATGTGACACCGATACATTGCATATGATACTCTACGGGAAGAATCTTTCGCAGAAAGAGAATTTCGCGCGTTCGATAAAAGAAGAAATTTTGAAAATCAACTCTCGCGAATAGACCAACATAGGAAATTCTGAGGGAATAAACTTGGAAATTAGATTTCTTATCCAACTCTCTTGTCTCAAATGTCATTTGACTCCTCAATGACTCTTCCGCATCGTCCGTAAATATGCTTCCAGGACAGAACTTCGAAAGTGGTATACTTAAAGGACAAGTCTGGGGCCGTTATGATTGTTGATTATTCAAGAGATTACACTATTGTGAATGGTGCGTAGTACAGTAAGGCCTCGCATTTGAGAAACTACCTAAAAGACACTTTTAGCCTACAGGGAAATAATTAGCCCTCTGACACAGAAGAAACTTTTGAGGCTCATACCCAGAGTAAAGTTTCTTGTATTTTGAGTGGCACCAAGTACTGGTCTGATGGTCTGGAAACATTAAATCTCACACAGGGTTCATAAGAAATTGCTTACAAGATATATTGGGTTTAACAAATTTGTCCCTTTTTCTAATTGATGTTGTTGAGAGTCATTGATAGGATACACATATGGCTAAATATGGCCAATCTATACAAAGATAATCCCATTTCGTTGGAGCTTATTTCTGTAAGATAAAATTAGAACATTTAGAAACTTGAGCCTCAAAGCATAAGAAGTATCATAGACAGAAGAAATATTTTAGGCTAAGGTGTAAAAAAGTGATTTCGTAAATGCGAGGCCTTACTGTACTTTTTCAATTTTGTCCACTTTTAATCTGCGACACTACATATTTCAATCTGCTAAAATGAATGAGATGACGTCATTTTATATGACGTCACTGCAAGTTGACCTGCCAAATGTGTTGATATTATACTACTCACATTGCCAGCCTTCTCATCGAGCCTTCGTACACTCGTACAAAATAGAAAATGGCCACAATATTTGGCCTAAGTTACGAAGATTCATCAAAAAATTTATGAAAGTTGAAGGCATCAAAACTTGGAAAGAACTCACTATTAGTTGAATTTATAACAATAATTTCATCATCCAGAGACTTGTCCTTTAAAGAAGTGGATGATAAATATATAATTGCATCAATATTTTTTCTATATTTTAGAAAATTCTGTACGATAAAACTTTCGGTCGGATTTTTAGATAGCTTGATTATGAGTTCCAGTTGAAGCGGAGTTCCATTTTCATTTCATTTCACTTAATTTAGGGAGGGTTGCCCTTCAACAAAGTTGTTTTTCAAGGGGCCCTCCATTAAAAGCATTTACAATACAATCTAAAAATGGAAATACATACTTCAAACCTAATTACAATAAAAAACCATAATGTTAAAACCTAGTTACAAAATTGATAATTTACATTAAAAGAAAAATTTACAAGAAGAAAAGCAAATTACAATTTTGAGGCAAGGGCGGACTATGCAACGCCGGCAGCAGCCACTCCCGACAGGCAGGCCAACCTAGAGCAACCGACCGCAGCAGATCCCACAATCAGTCACTCTGGCACAGCCCACCAACCTATCTAATAAACGTAGCGGAAACTAGGACCGATGTAGTGAGTCCAGTAAATCAATATTGCTGAAATGCATCAACATGGTGAGCCAGCAAAAGTTCTCTACCTTTGAAAGAGTATAGCAACTAGAGTACTTCACAGATTGGTATGATTCAGATTGTAGTCAAAAGCCGAAAGATCAAGGTATTGCAGTGATTTTTCTTGCACTCTCATGAGAACTAGTAATATAACTAATTCAACTATACAAAGATTTCGTAGTTTCAAAATGACCCAAAAAGGGCTTAAAACGTCAATGAAATCATAAAGGACTCCTTGCACAGATCAGTAAAGACAATGCACTAGCTCATGGTTGAAAGATATCCACCACACATTTATTGCCATGGGACTGAAAATTTTTAGTATTGCCTATTATCTCTTGAGAGAGGTGAAACGTCCATTGTGCATTGTTGTGTGCAAGGAGCGTCCTTACACTTTGATCACTATTTTAGGCCCTTTTCCAGTCACGTTGCAACCATGAAATTTTAATAAAGCTGAATTCACCAATATTTACGGGTGAGCCAGAAAAAAGTTCCCACTTTTGAAAAATTCATAACACCGAGACCACTTTACAGATCTGAATCATTCAAATTTTACTTAAAAGTCGAAACATCAAAGTATTTTCGTGATTTTCCTCGCTGTCCTACCAGTACTAGAAGTATTGGTAAATTCAACTTTATAAAAATTTCATGTTTGCAAAATGACAGAAAAAGGGTTTCAAACATGAATCAAATCGTAAGGACTCTATTCAAATCGATCAATAGGCCATGGTCGTTTCAC
This sequence comes from Aurelia sp. 4 Dawson et al 2005, assembly GCA_964019985.1. Lineage (NCBI taxonomy): Eukaryota > Metazoa > Cnidaria > Scyphozoa > Semaeostomeae > Ulmaridae > Aurelia > Aurelia sp. 4 Dawson et al 2005. The sequence continues at coordinate 31,800,816 of OZ026492.1, read as the reverse complement.
CTCCCTCAAGAGATATAAGACATTGACTTTCAAGCAAATATGAAAGATTTTTAATCCCAACGCAATTAATGCCTAGAGGATATCTCTCACCTATGAGAAGTTGTATTTCCTTCATTATTGTGTGCGAGAAGTCATTTATGAATTGATCGATGTTTTAGGCCATTTTTCAGTCATCTGGCAACCGTGAAAATTTTGTAAAGTTGAATTAACCTATATTTTTAGTGCTAGTAGGACATCAAGAAAAGTCACAAAAATACCTTGATCTTTCGAATTTTAACTAGAATTTGAATGATTCAAATCTGTGTAGTATTCTTGGTGTTATGAATTTTCAAAAGTGGGAACTTTTTTCTGGCTCAACCGCTATAGTCCTGATAAGACAGCGATGAAAATCACAAAAATACCTCAATATTACATTTTTCCACTAGAATTTGAATGATTCAAATATGTGAAGTACCCTTGTTGCGATGAACTTTCAAACGTGGGAACATTTTTCTGGTTCATTTGGCAAGAGACAATACATATTACAGTTCCTACCATCACTATGCTTAAATCCAATTGTTGGCAGGATCTGCTGCAATTCAAGCTTAAGCTTTTTTAGTCCATAAGCCTGCAAGAAATGAAAGAAATAAAGTACAAGGTGAATAAATAAAATGATTAAACAGTTCGTTGGCTCTCGAACAAAACTGTGTGGCTGACACTCATAATTAATGCCCCATTCACACTGCAAGTTAAAGCTTTACTATCGCTATAATTACATTCCCAGCCTCGCTTTATCAGTTGTCTTCTAACGCCATGAGAGACGGTTGTCAGATCCCTTTGTTTCCATGCTATAGGAAGATTCACCTTGTTGATCTTCAAAGATTTTCAAAAGGAAACCGCGCTAATTCTCATGACCGAATGATACATGCGAGGCTGTCAACTGAATTATTGGCTGCCAATAATTGAGGCGCGCTTTATATAGCGATAATAAAGCTTTAAATCAACTTAAACTCAACCAGGTTTTCGAATAAGGCCTTCTGATTGGTCAATCCAACAAATCCAGTCATTTGATTGTTTAAATTTAAACTGGTTTAGATAAAGCTGGTTTAGCTGTGTCAGTGTGAATGCGGTATAAGATTATAAGTTTTTTAATCAAAGGCCGACTTTTACAATAAGGTCCCAAAATTAAGAACCACTTTTCACACCCTGGGCAAAAATGGTCCCTATATCTAGACTTGTTATGATAAGCCTCTTGTTTCCCTGTGCTCCTTGACTTGATGATGGGGCTTTGGGCAACAGAGACTCATAATATTACTCTGAAGAACCTGACGCTATGCTATTTAGGCCCAAGCTTTGCTAATCCTAGAGTACCAATCAGGTTGCATGATTTGGCAAAGAACAATATTGTTGAATTTTGAATTCAAATGATGTAGTTAGTTGAGTAGGTTTTTAATGAAGTTGCTGCGGCAGGTAGCTGAAGATTTATCATTTGGTCTTAAAAACATAGAAAATGTAGCGTTGAAAGACTTATTTTGCATTTCCCAGGTAAAGTGAATTTCCTTCTTCAGATCTATAATAAGTCTACTTGATTAAACTTAAACTTAATTTTTATCGTAATATCTTTCCGAGGACTGAACGTTGAAGAGAGCTACAGCAGTCGTTTGATCTTGATTTGATTGATCGAATGCAGGTGAAAGGGCTAGGTTTTTCACTGTTTCATTATTTTCCCAAGCACACTGCAAGTTAAACCAGCTTGAATTAAACCAAGTTTTCGAATAGGGCCCTCTAAATGGTCAATCCAATGAATCCAGTCATTTGATTGGTTGAAATTTAACCTGGTTAAAAAAACCTGGTCTAATTGTGTCAGTGTGAATGCAGTACATCAGCCCCTGTTGAGCAAGGTTTACCGCAAGGATACAAGGATATCATCCTCAATCCTCACAAGTCTATCCTATGTCTATGATAATTTTCGCTTTTAGGCTGAAAAGTTCTTTAGTTTCGATTTCTCGTCTGAAAAGTCCTGGAAAAATACTGGGTGAGCCAGAAAAGAGTCCCAACTTTACAAAATTTGTAGCACTAAGTGTATTCACAAACTTGAATGATTCAAATTCCAGTTAAGAGCCGAAAGGTTGAAGTATTTTTGTGATATTTGTCGCTGTCTTACCAGCATTAGAAGTATCCGCAATTTCACCATGATGAAAATTTCATGGCCGCAAAATGACTGAAAAACAGACTAAAACATTGATCAAGCTGTAAGGACTCTCCTCTCAACACAGAACAATACTCAATGGGCGTTTCACCTATCTCAAGAGTTATAAGACATCAATTTCAAAACAAATACTATTGATTTTCAGTTCCAGAGCAATACATGGGCAGTGGATACCTCCCACTCGTGAAGAATTGCATTTTCTTTAATGAGCTGTGCGAGAAGTCCTTTGTGATTTGATCTATGTTTTAGACCACTGTTCAGTCATTTTGCAACCATGAAACTTTTGTAAAGTTGAATTTACCTATAATTCTAGTGCTAGTAAGACCGTGGGAAAATCACAAAAAATAATTCAATCTTGTGGCCTTTAAGTAAAATTTGAATCAATTAAATCTGTGAATTGTGAAGTACTGTTGGTGCTATGAATGTTCTAAAGTGGGAACTTTTCTTCTGGCTCACCGGGTGGTTCAAACAGATCCTCTGTAAGAATTCATACATGTACAATACTTGAAATACATCAAGCATGTATGTAGATGTGAGAAAACTGTTAGAACTCATTATTATTATCATTATAAGTGAGGACCATATTTATGATTGACATTTACCGCTGCGTAGGAGCATCGTACGATTGAAGCATGCTCAAGTTAGATTAGAGTTGTTGTTATTCATTCGCTGGTTATGTTCGTTTGAGATGGCCTAGTTTATCGTGTTGTCCTTCGATGCAGTTATTTTTAACAGGTTATGGGCCCAGAGCGCTGGATAAACATAGGCTAAACGAACAGAGAGTTTTGTGTTGAGTTTGTTCTCGCACTGAAGAATGCCTTCGTCATCTGTTGATACGATGAACGTGCTGAAGTTTGCGAAGCTGAACGGAGCTAACTATCGCACGTGGGCGTTCAACATGAGGTTGTATCTGGAGAGTCTGGATCTGTTTGAACATGCGGATGGTTCAGCTGAAGCTCCTACTAGTACTGATGGCGATGATGATGCAACTTTGTTGAGAGCCTTCAACTCTCGAGCAAAGAAAGCGTGGACATATATTTGCTTGGCCATGGAACCTGAACAGCAAATTCATGTCAGAGATACGAAAACTGCGAAGGAAGCGTGGGATGCACTCAAAAATCAGTTTGCACGTGATCCGATCCTACAAAAGGTCAGATTGCGACAGCAGTATTATTCTTGTCGATTTTCAAAGTGGTGGAAATATGTTGGAACACATATCACATTTGAGATCTTTACATGATCAGCTCAAGGAAATGGGAGTGAGTATTGATGATACAGAATTGGCAATGACACTACTTGCTAGTTTGCCTGAAGAATTCAAAGCCTTAATCACTGCTCTTGATGCTGTTGGGGAAGATAACTTGTCATTTGAAAAGGTAAAAGGTATGCTGTTAGATGATGCTGATCGTAGTTTGGATACTTTTTATGCAAGAAAATCTGAAGATGCTTTTTCTGCCAGACGATCAATGGGACACAAAAGAGGGAAACAGGGACATGGCCCAAGTGGTCCTGTGAATAATGAAGTGAAGTATGATAAACCTTTTCGTGGAACATGTCATAACTGTAAGGAAAAGGGACATTTTGCAAGAGACTGTCCAAAGAAACTTCCAAAGGATAATTCACAACGTGGTAATATGCGAAGCAAGGCATCTGCTAATTGTGCTAAGGACAATGATCCTGTTCAAATTATTTACGAAGAAGCTTTGATTACCTCTGATCAAGTAAATAATTGTGAATGGATTATCGACTCTGGAGCAACGCAACACATGACATTTGATAAAGATTCATTATCTGATTACGTTGAATTCAAGCAACCATGCATTGTTAATCTTGGTGATAATGCTACAATCTTTGCATATGGCAAGGGTACTTACCGTCTTGTTGCAGATCTAGAAGATAGTGCTCAGCATATTGCACTCCATGATGTTCTTTACCTACCTGATCTTAACAAAAACTTGTTGTCTGTTCGAGCGATGACAAAACTTGGAGCTTCTTTTGATTTCGAAGGAAATGTTTGCCGAATTTCAAGAAATTCAAAATTATTAGCTGTTGGTGAAATGCAAGGAAAACTGTATATTCTGAAAACTGTTCCTGATGAGCATTTAAATATTGCAAAGGATAACACTGATATGCAGTTGTGGCATTGTCGTTTTGGCCATTTAGGAATGGACAATGTCTCAAAGTTGGTGAAAAGCAAGATGGTAGAGGGAATGGATTGTAATGTGAAAGCTGAAAGTAAATCTGTTTGTGAACCTTGTGTAATGGGGAAGCAACATCGTACCCCATATCCCAAAGGAGTAAGCACTCGTGCTACTGAAGTCTTTGAAGTTGTTCAAAGTGATGTCTGTGGACCTATGTCTGTCAATTCTCTTGGAGGTTCTCAACATTTTGTCACCTTCATTGATGATTATTCTAGATACACTCATGTTTATTTTATCAAACATAAGCATGAAGTGCTGGATAAGTTTAAAGAATTTGTCAATTTCACAACAAATGTTACAGGACGACAAATGAAAACTTTGGCAACAGAAAATCATGTGAAAACCTTACGATCTGATAATGGTGGGGAATATGGATCAAAGATGTTTGATGCTTACTTGAAAGAGATAGGGATTGTACAAGAAACCACAGTTCCTTACAACCCTGCTCAAAATGGTGTTTCTGAAAGAATGAACCGCACTATTGTTGAAACAGCTCTATCGATGTTGTCACAGTCAAACATGCCAAATGAATTTTGGGCTGAGGCTGTTAATACGGCTGTATATTTAAGGAATAGAAGTCCTACTACTTCATTAAATGCAATCACACCATATGAAGCACTATTTAATAGTAAGCCTGATGTTTCACATTTAAGAGTATTTGGATGCAGAGCATTCGTTCACATTCCAAAGGACCAGCGCAAGAAATTTGAAGAGAAGTCTCGTAAATCTGTATTTGTTGGCTATCCAGATGGAACCAAAGGTTACAAACTGTATGATCTGAAGTCTCGTCGTTTTATTCGTAGCAGAGACGTGATATTTGTTGAGAAAGAGTTTCATGATTTTGATAATGGTCAATCATTGAAACTGGATTTGCAGTTCTTTTATCCAATTTGTGATGTTCCAAATGTACCAGATCAAATTGTTGAGAAAGATCAAATCATTGAAGAAGTTCAACAAAACATTGATCAAGCTGAGTTAGAAATTGAAGAACCTGCTGTTATTGATATACGTATGAAGACAAGTTTATGAGAGAAGTGGAAAATTTGCGTCCACAAAGACAACGGAAACCTCCTGTTAGATTTGTTGAAGAAGAGTTTTATGCTGCAGAGACTCTTACAGCTGACATAAATGAGCCAAGTAATATTTTTGAAGCATGGAGAGGAAATCATTCTACTTATTGGAAAGAAGCAACAAATTCTGAGTATGATTCATTATTAAGTAATCATACATGGGATCTTGTTCCATTGCCTGAAGGGAAGAATGTTGTTGGCAGTCGTTGAATGTTTAAAGTGAAACGTAATGCTGATGGTTCTGTTGAGAGGTTCAAAGCTCGTCTTGTCGCTCAGGGATATTCACAGTCTCAAGGAGTTGATTATCAAGAAGTTTTTTCTCCAGCTCAATTAGATCTCTGTTAGCTGTGGCAAATATTTGTGATTGGGAAGTTCATCAAATGGATGTGAAGACTGCGTTCTTACAAGGAGATCTTGATGAAGAAATTTACATGAAGCAGCCTGATGGTTATATTGACAAAGAAAGACCAAATCATGTTTGCAAATTGAGGAAAAGTATCTATGGTTTGAAGCTAGCTGCACGGTGCTGGAACTTTGCAATTGACAGTTTCCTGAAGTCAGATGGTTACAAAAACAGCGGTGCAGATTCATGTTTGTATGTCAAGTCAGTGAAGCAGAGCAATGGTAAGATTGATTTTATTATTCTTGCTCTCTATGTTGATGATATCTTGTTGTTTTCTAACAACATTGATATGCTGACAAAGGAGAAGATGACACTTGGAAGAAGATTCAAAGTTGAAGATCAAGATGAAGTGCATTATGTTCTTGGCATGTCTGTGAAACGAAATCGCAAGTCAAGAACACTTTCTATCAGTCAGCCAAAGTACCTAGAAGGGATTCTGAAGAGATCCAATATGGATAAATGCAAATCTGTTTCTACACCATTGGAACAGGGAAGGAAATTTCAGCAGTTATCAGATGATGAGAAACCTATTGATGTACAAGCATATCAAATGATCATTGGTTGTTTGACATATGCAACTACTGCCACACAACCAGATCTTGCTGCAGCAGTTGGCATACTTTCAAAATTCATGTCAAAACCTGGAAAAGATCACTGGACAGGTATTAAAAGGATCTTACGATATATTCAAGGGACACTCCATTATGGTCTCGTGTTTTCTGCTGATGATAAAAGTCATACATTAGTTGGCTTTTCTGATGCTGACTGGGCAGGCGATTTAGATACTGGACGTTCAACCTCAGGATATGTCTTTCAGATTCAAGGTAATTCTGTTAGTTGGTGCAGCAAAAGACAAGCTACTGCGTCTAAATCATCAACAGAGGCTGAATACACTGCATTGAGTGGAGCCTGTCAAGAAGCTGTCTGGATGAGAAGATTACTTGCTGATATTGGATTTGAACAAAGGGGACCATCTACTATTTTTGAAGATAACCAAGGAGCAATAGAACTTGCAATGAACCCTAAGTTTCACAATCGTACAAAACATATTGATGTATCATTTCATTTTATCAGAGAGCAAGAAAATTTGAAAGCTATCTCAGTTAAGTATTGTCCAACTCGAGATATGTTAGCGGACATTATGACTAAAGGTCTTCCAAAGATTGCTTTTCAGAAATTTAGAGACAATTTAGGAGTAAAGGAGATAAATTGACTCAATGACTTGCTTATTTGCTTACATTTGTTTTGCATAGAATATGATCATCAAGTGGGAGTGTTAGAACTCATTATTATTATCATTATAAGTGATGACCATATTTATGATTGACATTTACCGCTGCGTAGGAGCATCATACGATTGAAGCATGCTCAAGTTAGATTAGAGTTGTTGTTATTCATTCGCTGGTTATGTTCGTTTGAGATGGCCTAGTTTATCGAGTTGTCCTTCAATGCAGTTATTTTTAACAAAAACTTCCTTCACAAAAAATTGTAATTTGCAAAGGCTACATACAAGAAATACTTTCTGGCTATTAAAGATTGCTGATATATTGTGTGCAGCCACTGACTAAGCTAAGAAGGGAACACAAAAAAGCACAAGTTCACCAAGCTGGTCCAAACCGGACCAGGCTGCCCTTCTAACTTTGAAGAAAATGTTTAGAGTAATCTACTGGTGCAGTTGAGTGACCCAAATAACCTCATGAGCCAAATCATGACTAGCTCTCCAAAAAGTAACAGTAATCAATCAATGATTTGAATCACCACTTAGGCTGAATGCTTTTCTTTGTTTTGAAATGCTGCATGATAACTTCTGTTCATGATTTCTGTCCTCAAAGTGAAAGGAAATTTTGAATCCTAAATTCTTCATTTGGAGGATTCATAACATCAGAGAGTTGTCTACAACGCTCTTAGAGAATACGGCACATAGAGATAGAGAGGTAAATCATAACAACTTTCAAATTTTGGATACATATAAAATTCAATTAGTAAAATAAATAGACAAACTAAACGACAAACTTACACTTATCCACTTGTCTGAAGACTGCAACAACCTGACATCTGGATCCCAATTCCCAACATTTGGGGAGTTTACTCGCTGGTTGCCTAAAGAAGTGCCTGCTGTTAGATGAGCCTTTCTGGTTTCTTTTGATGTCTCCATTGTTAATTTCTCTGGGTGTACCTCTATCAAAGTGAAATATATAATAATCATTTAGAAACTTGTAGAAGCTTTGAAAACAATAAAGGAAAAGCCCCCATAAAAGCTTCCTTGGGAATTATGGGGTCTGTTGGCAGGGCCATCACAAGAGAGGTCACGGAAGGGAGATGTGAAGCTTAAATTTGCCAACAAGGGGTGTGGCCATTGGGCATGGTCATTTAAAAGTTAACCTGACTGTGATTTGATGAAGTGATAAAAAATCACGATAAAAGTTTTGACTAAATTTAATTTTCCCGATATTTTGTATTTTTTTCCTTTAGCTGGATCACTGTGGATCTTCCTTGACATGGTGACTGTTGTTTATCAGGTCTAATGTTTTCCAACAATCAGAACTACCCACATTTATCACCAACCTACCTCTTTGCATTGCTGTTATTGATAAAATGTTTTTAGTCTCTTTGCTTTTAATGGGGGCTTCTCTGTCTCAATTAGTAATATGAGAGTTGATCTGTAATCAATTAATATTGAATACAATTTTGTAAAGCAAGGGTGGATCCAGCCTGAATTTGAAGGAGGGGCAACTTGCAGAAAGGCCAGACTGGAAACTTTTTATCTTGCATGGGCAAGTGGAGATGGCCTTAAGACTGCACAAAAATAGGCTGTTGAGAACAATAGATTAAAACAATGGATCCTTTGTTTACTGCCAACTACATGGCTCAGATTGAAAACTGTGCACATTCCTGGGTATGCAAGATATTCCTTATCCAGTACAAACTTTCCAGTCTGGCAGAGAGGGTGCCTAAGACAAAATGAATGTGATGCACACCAACAGTGCGGAAATTTTTTGACTGCTTTTTGCTATTGTTTTGCTAAAATGATTTTATTTTTCTATGAAATAATGTCTGTAGAGAGTGTATTTCCATCCACTTTGGAGTGAACCAGAATAAAACAATTCATTAATGTTGTTAAAAGAGACATGTCTTGCTAGAAATGCACCACTAACATAAGCCAAATTATCCTCTCAATCGGGTGGATACAACTGCGGGCAACTGCCCTCATTGACATTTGCCTCCCTTTATTTGTCACTGTTTGTAAAATTCTCTTTATTTCATCCTATTTCAATTTATGTTGATTTATACTGAAGTTTAACCATCGTTTGCTATGTAATTAGCTGTATTCGGTAGTGTACCTAGTCAAACGAAACGCGTCAAACGAAAATGCCCGATTAGATCTTAATAAAAACCAGACTGGAAAGTTTATAATTTGCGCGGGCAATTTGAATTGGCCTATGTAAGACTGCGCTGAAAATTTGCAGTTGAGAACAATAGATTAAAACAATAGATCCTTTGTATATTAGAACAATAGATCCTTTGTTTATTCCCAACTGTGCGGCCAAGGTTGAAAACCGCGTACGTTCCTGCGCGCACAATATCTTGTGCGCGTAGTACAAACTTTCAAGTCTGGCATAAAAATAGCTATTTTTATAGGTAGGCCTAGTTATGTATTAGCCTACCTTACAATAACTTGTAAGTCTTTTATTGTGGCAGATTGATACGTACATACATACATACATACATAGTCCTAGTATAATGAAAAAGGTGGTTTAAGACAAGAAACTACCTCCAGCATAGGCATCTCCTTCAGGCCATCCTCTTCGCCCAACAGGAGTGGGCCTAGATTTTGGAGCACTTTTACTGCTCGGCATTTCAGCATCAAAATTCTCTCCACTCGTGGATTTCACTGATAGAAACAAAAGAAGATCCAGGCTTAGCCGAGAAACTTATTCTTTTGCGTTCATAACATGTAAGCATCACATTAAGGCTCTTTTATTCACGAAAATCCACCGTAGCTACAGCAAACTGGCGCGCCATTTTGTAAACATACATTTTATCCGCACATGCGTAGTTTGTTATGTGTTGGAAACAACTCGTTGCTAAGCGAACAATTTCCCGCGAAATGAAAGAACTCGTTCCAAAGGTCTGGAACAAGGAGCAATCGTCGGTCAGAAACGGTACAGCTACCCTAGGTACCAGACTCCAAGGACGCACATTGGGGGGTATCGGGGGGGGGGGGTGAGACAGCCCCAATATTTTCAGAGTCGGTCCAAAATTAAACGAAAATTCGGTCAACGATAAAGAGGTTCCAAGCGATCTCAAAGGTTTTTCTTGGGTCGCATCTCTATATTCCAGCATTCTTTGTGGGCTCCAACCCTGTTCAGCACCTCTCAATCTGAGCCCCCCTAGTCATTAATCAAGCTCTACACCACTGCACACGGGGGCTCTCAATAACGCAGCATCCTCTAAACCCTGGTTTCCATATGATCGTTTCAATCGTCGGCAATCGTCCCATCGATCGTACAAAAATTTGAGACGATCGGAACGATCCTTGTGAGTCCCTGTTTCCATATAATCACCCTGATCGTTCACATTCATGCATATGTCAAAAGCATGAATGAACAAGAACAATTTTTTGTGTCAAATGCAGAAAACAAATTTGGCGCCAAATCAGCTTCTCTGGTAAACTCTTCTTCTTCTTCAAATATCGACCTTAGGCTGTCCAGACGTTATTGTACTTTTCTCAGTTCTGCTGGCTCAATGCCAAACTTCTCTGTTCAAGCAAGCAGGCCGATTTTGCCTTGCATCTCAACTTTTGATTTCATCTTAGATTTTAACTTTGTCTTGCACATTTTCATTTTGTGATTTATTTCGTGTTTGCATTTAGATTTTTTCACTGAGTGCTACATTCCCATTTGGATTTTGGATTTCCGTTTTTCACTTTTGTTTTATCACTTCGTTTCAGCTTTCAATCTTTGAATTGAATTTCATCCTGTCTTTTTCTCTATGATTCAATTTAAAAGTATCATTTCTCTTAACATTTCCATTTCGTCTTGCAAATTTTCTCTTCATTTTGGATTAGCTTTAGTGCTTGCATTTCTATTTTGTCTTGTAAGTTTAATTTAGAAGAAAATTTTTCATATTTTGATTTCAATTACATCTTGTGTGTTTTCTGCATTTAATATTGTATAATGATTTCAAAATGCCTTTTATCTTTCGAATAGAGTATTTGATTGAGATTATAATTTCGTTTTGTCGGGTTCAATTTCAAATTGTTCTTTCATTTTATGATTTAATCCTATGTGACCTGGAGGGGGCGGATTCCGCCCCCCTCGTACATTTTCATTTATACGTTTTTCCGTGTTTGCTGAATGCCTCTGAGAGTGTTTGCCGAATGCCTCTGAGATTTAGCAAGTTTAACTTTCTATCATACAGCAACGAAACGGTAACAATTTTGGAGTTCTATTTTTAGCCTTGTCTCCATGGTAACCAAGTTGTCGTGCACCACTCTGTGAAAAATATACATTGTATCTCTCTTAATCCATTTAAATTGGTCCAATTAAGTCTAAACTATGAATTTACATCTATTTTGATCTATATATTTCATTTCTACACAAAAATTAAAGTTTTACGACCTTTTAACACACTTTCATTTTTATGACGTCATATGACATCATAATATTAATTATGCTCTAGCAACAACAACAACAATGCTAATTAAACCATTGTTTCGAAATTCATTGCTGACATTAGAGCAGAACAAGTTAAATTGAGTCCACCTATAGTAACATCAACCATAGCAAATATTTTTAGCATATCAGCAGAAACCGGAAACTTCCCAAAGGAACTTAAAATGGGTATTTTAACACCGCTTCGGAAGCCTTGAGAAAAGCGCGGACCATCTGCAAATCTAAGGCCCATCATTCTGCTCTCCACCATGAATAGCATGAGAACATATGATCCGGTATGGAAAAACAGTAACGTGTCAATTTTCACTAAAATCCGAATTTTCGATTCCCTGATAACCCCAATAATGCTTCATAACTCACATCTCTGGACAATAAATGAAACAATAAAAGGTCAAATAAATGCATATAAATGCATATCAACAAAGATCGCTAAGACAACTTCTCAACATAAAGTGGCCTATGAAAATATCGAATGACCAGCTCAAATTACAATTAAAAAATTACATAGAATGGAGCAAAACAATTGAAACAGCAAAAATCAGATTGATTGGTCACCTACTGCGACTGCCAGCAAACACACCCGCAAGGATAGCACTAGAAGAAGCAGAACGAACCGTGAGGATGCCCAGAGGTCGACATAAACCACCTGGCTGAAATGTGCCGAAGAAAAAGTGGCAAAATTGAACATTACATGGAAGAACGCCAAAGTATTAGCTCTTCGACAGAAATTATTGGAAATCATTAACAAAGAATTGAAGGAAAAGAAAACTAAATCAAAAGAAAACTTGTATTAGCTAACACTACCCGGTGCCTAGCACTCCATGTAGATTATTATTATTATTATTATTCGAAATTCATTGTTTATGTGATGAACAACCTTTGTGCTAACTTTGGTTGCCGTATCTCAAGCAACAACAGAGATGAACTGGGGGGCGGAATCCGCCCCCCAGGCATTGAGTGTTTCAAATCACCCAGGTCAGATAGGGTTAATTCTGGCCTCAATCACACTCCATAGAGTCTGATCATAAAGACAGCACCAAGGCAAGAAGTTTTAGGTACAGATAAAGTAACTCGCACACGTCCGTCGTTTTCAACCACTTTACACTTTTGGGCCTAATCAAGTAGTCTTGTCGTGATTGCAAGTCTCGTCATAAAGAGAGTGGTAACGGGTATTTTGTGAGACGTTAGTCCTGGAGTAGAGTAATAACAGAGTTGAATTTTAACGATCAATACTGCATTCACATTGACACAATTAAACCAGCTTTACTTAAACCAGTTTAAATTTCAACCTATCAAATGACTAGATTCGTTGGATTGACCAATCAGCAAGCCCTGTTCGAAAATCTGGTTTAATTTAAGCTGGTTTAACTTGCAGTGTGAATGGGGCACAAGATAAGAGTGCCAAATTCTGGGTGTATTTTTAAGAGTGTTGTAGCTGCTTCTGGTTTGCCATCCTGTGTACCAGACACTCTCAACAAGAAAATGAGAGAGTCTTCTTCTTATTTTCTTTCTGAGAGAGTCTGTTACCCAGGGTACTGGTCTGCATAGTTTGGAAGCAGTAACCAATTCACACTCTCACAAAATGTGAAGATTCTTGAGAAATATTCATGAAAACATAAAATTTGCCGCAGCTGAGTCTCCTGATTGACAATCAGCGGTTTTCTTTTATCAATCAATATTAGATGTAACTATGTTCATTCTTCCCAAAGAAATGGGTCCATTATAGGTTTTGCGAATATGCGGATTTGGCCCTAAATTTGAGTGCGGTTAGTGGATGTTTTCCACATTTTAGTGCGGTTAACGGTTACAGATTTTTGCAGAATCGCTACGGTTATCGTTATGGCCAACAAAATTGCTCAGTTAATGGATATCAGAGCTAAAAATGCGCGGTTATGCAGCCACTGAATACCCTATAATGGACCCACAAAGAAGGCCTTGCATTGATTGTAATTGCATTTATAAAGCGACGTGAAATGTACGGTATGATCAATGCATAATTTGAATAATTGATGTATGATGAATGACGGAATGACGGAAGGCTTGTGTATCTCATTTGAAAGATGTTCATTTGCTTCATTCAAAATTCAGTTCAATTCATTTCATCCATCCCCCCAATTCACCAAAACCGTGAATGCTTCTCAGCAATGCCCTATTCGCCCTTGCGAGTGAAAGTCTGAACGTCTCTAAATCACACTATCGAGTGCTGTGTTCTTGTTGGTTAATGAAGCAAACTGAATTAGCTTGATTGATCAAAGTATGACGTGGTTCAAAGAGACCAACCATTAGAAAAAGACTTGGAAAGCGGGAAGGAGAAAATTGACTGCTTCGTATGCTTGAATGCTTTCACATCAGACCGCAAGAAAGTTCAACATAAGACAAATTAACTTTGATTCAGAGAAGTGGAATTTTTGTCAACAAAGAAGCTGGAAATTATAGAGTCATTAGACTTGGATACTTTCATATTAACATGATTTGTCTTTCAATACTGGAAAGCAGTGAAGTTTGGAGCATACGAAGGTAAATGTCCATAAATCCCTTAAAGAACTAGTTACTTGCCAGAAAAGGGGCTTGGAACGAACGGTTCAGTCTGGTGAACTTCAACCATTCGAATACTGATTCATGCAGTTTAACATCGATTTTACAGTATTTGACAGAGAGTACGAGTTGACCGGCTTGGATTCAAAATCGAACTAAACATAAAAAAGACAAATTTAGAACAGACGTTCAAAGTGTAAGATGCTCGTACCAGAGTACCTATTTCTCGCTGCTCTGGTGCTCTGCATGGCAAGATATGCATATTCTCAGATACATGCTTCAAACTGCCGACGCTCAAGTATCTTCAATCCTGAAAAAGAAAATCAGCTACTGGTGTATATGAAAAATGATCATCAATCGAGGATTGTCAATTCTATGAGAGTCCCAAGCTTGCTGGGCTGTTCTGGAAAATGCACTTCAACAGATATCTGTCGCTCATTTAATTTCAAGAAACTGGGAACTGGTATGAATTGTCACATTTTAGATTTTGATAAGAACAATGTAAGTGTAGAATTGCAAAGCGAAATTGGATGGTATCATTTTGAACCAACTCCACAGGTATTTACACATTCCTTTCATCTTTTTTTGCTTCATAACTATGGTAGGATTGTTCAGATATTCTTACCTCAGACTTGCTTTATTACAGAAAAGTAAGCTTCGCCAAAACGCCCTTAACATGTCACTGAACATAACGTACAAATACTCTACAAACGTATGTAGAGAGCAAATGTTGAATGATGTTCAATGATATTGAGTCTGAACGAAGTCAAAATATGACAAGATATATAGAACATTGCTCAATGTATGTAGAGAGCAAAAGTTGAATGATGTTCAATGATATTGAGTCTTAAAGAAGTCAAAAATATGACATGATATAGTAAGCCTCGCCAAAACGCTCTTAACATGTTACTCAACATTTCTCAACGTTTGCAGAGAGCAAAAGTTGAATGATGCTCAGTGAAATAGATTCTGAACGAAGTCTAAAATGTTCGGATGATAAATTCAACATTTTATTGTCCTAAATGCTATCGAGAAATGCTGAGAGTGTTTCAACATCAGGGCGGGGAAGTGAGAACTAAGTTTATTTGTCCATTAGCGATGTGCCGTTTTTCAGGGTATCGCTCTCGCGTATGTTTTCCAGGGTCGGTTATCAAAATATGCTAGTTTTTCCATAGCTAATTGTCAAAGCATGTCGAAAGGGGATGTGTACTGTTAAAATACCGGTTGAGCCAGAAAAAAGTTCCCACCCCCAAAAATTCGTAGCACCAAGGGTACATCACAGACTTGAATTGTCCAAATTTCACTTAATGCCGAAAGATCGAAGTATTTTTGTGATTTTTCTCGCTGTTGTACCAGCAGTAGAAGTATTGGTAAATTCAACTTTTATTGAAAGTTCATAGTTACAAAATGACTGTAAAAGGGCCTAAATCATCTATCAAATCGTAAGGACTGTATTCACACAGAAATATAGCCAATGGGCCTTTCACAACTCTCAAGAGTTACAGGACGTAGGCTTTCAAACAAATACTATAAATTTTGAATCCCATGGCAATAAATGTACCGAGGATGGCTCTCAACCATGAGAAACTGAATTTTCTTCATTGTTCAGCGCGAGGAGTCCTTTATGATTTGATCGATGTTTTAGGTCCTTTGTCAGTGCTCGTGAGATAGCCAGAAAAATCACAAAGATACTTCGATCTTTCGGCTTTAACCTAGAGTTTGAATCATTCATTTCTGTAAAGTACTCTTGATGCTATAAATTTTCATAAGTGTAAACTTTTTTCTGGCTCATCCGGTATTTTTTATGGTCGGCAATCTCTTTGAGCCCCTAAGATTTTAATAAGTCTTAAGCAAACTTCAAGGTCAGCTGTGTCTGGGAAAAATTTAGTCCTTCATCTTTTGACTCAAAAATGAATTTGAAGGCCGGTTGTGTAATAAAATGTTTGTGATTTTTCAAGCACTTTTTTGGGACAACAGGCATGAAACTTAATATTGAGCACAACTGCCAACCTCATTCCCAAGAACTTTTCTCATATCAGGATTCCAAAAAGGATAAAAGAACTGCTGACGAGGTTAGCAGACTGCTTTAAATAATGGATTTAAATATTATGTCTTGGTATCAGAATCAATTAACTTTTGAGTTCAATAGTTAGTTGCTCGAGGTTTCTTAATACAAGGGGGGTCTTGAAATATAGGAGGGGGCGGTTAATAAACAAGAATGTGCACCACTGTTTTGACAGAACAAACTTTTCTTCGACTGCTTTTCTGAAAGAAAACATTCCAGTTTGTTTAGGTGTACAATGCAATGCCTTCTTTTTCTAAAGAAAAAACGTTCCAGTTGGTTTAACAGTACACTGCAATGACTTCTTATCTTTCGAAAACAATTTCGTAGAAAAGTAATATTGAGCCTTGAACATTGTTTTGCCAGAATTTATAAACTTACTAAAGGCCGTGGGGGCGAGGAAAAATTTTTGAAAATTAATAAGAGTCCCCCCTGTATCAGGCACTCCAGAGTATCTACTGGTGTTGAATTTTGTAACACAATGATTTGGAAGAACGTTCACTCCTCTTAAAAATCTTAAAGAGAAAAAGAGGACTGAGTGAGAAAATCACAACATTATATCGATCATTGTCTTGGTCATTGGTAAATGTTACCATTGTCGCTAACATTCCTTACGTCTTATTACAGATCAGTTTATGTCAGTCAGTGAAATGTCAATCAGGTTATCATTGTATAGATTCCTGTAAACATCGTAATGGCTATGAGTGCGTTGAAAATGGTAAGTAGTGTATGATCTCTGCGCCAGTATCTAAATGCATATGACCCTTTGATAAAGTTATCTTACTTCATACAACTGAATGTTTCAAAGCTTAATTCTGTGAGAAATGCTAATGGCTTTCAGTGCGTTGCAAATGGTAAGCAATGTATGATCTAGATACCAGTATGTCAATTGATATGATTCCTTGATGAAGGTATCTTACTTTATACAACTGAAAGTTTGAAGGATTGATAAGATGTATTTCGGTCAAATGTTAACCAGGATATCATTGTATTGAATTCTGTGAGAAATGCTTATGGCTTTTAATGCATTGAAAATTGAAGGTAGTGTATCATCTATATACCAGTATCTTAATGCATATGACTCTTTGGTAAAGGTATCTTACTTCATACAACTGAATGTTTGAAAGCTTCATAAGATGTATTTTGGTGAAATGTTACCAAGGATATCATTGCATTTAATTCTGTGAGAAATGCTAACGGCTTTTATTGCATTGAAATGGTAAGCAATGTATGATCTATATGGCAATATCTCAATGCTTATGAATCTTTGATAAAGGCATCTTCCTTCATACAACTATGTTTGAAAGCTTCATAAGATGTATTTCGGTCAAATGTTAACAAGGATATCATTGCATTTAATTCTGTGAGAAATGCTAACGGCTTTCAAGGCATTGAAAGTGGTAAGTAGTGTACGATCTATATGCCAGTATCTCAATGAATATAGCTCTTTTATAAAGGCATCTTACTTTATACAACTGAATGTTTGAAAGCTTCAAAAGATGTATTTCGGTCAAATGTTAACAAGGATATCTTGTGTTGAGTCCTGCTAAAATGCTAATGGCTTTAATGCGTTGAAAACGGCAAGTAGTGTATGATCTATATGCCAGTATCTCAATGCATACGACTCTTTGATAAAGGTATCTTACTGCATACAACTGAGTGTGTGAAAGCTTCGTAATATGTATTTCGGCCAAATATTAATAAGGACATCTTGCATTGGATCCTGTTTGAATCCTAATGGCTGTCAGTGCGTTGAAAATTGTAGGTAGTGTATCATGTATATGCCAGTATCTCCATGCAGTATTTCTCTTTGATAAAAGCATCTTACTTCATGCAACTGAATGTTTGAAAGCTTCACAAGACGTATTTCGGTCAAATGTTAACAAGGTTATCTTGTGCTGAGTCCTGTTAAAATGCTAATGGCTTTAACGCATTGAAAGTGGTAAGTAGTTTACGATCTATATGCCAGTATCTCAATGCATACGACTCTCTGATAAAGGTATCTTACTTCATACAACTGAGTGTGTGAAAGCTTCATGAAAGGTATTTCAGTCAAAAGTTAACAGGGATATCTTCTATCGAATACTGTTTGAATTTTAATGGATGTTAGTGCACTGTAAATGGTAGGTAGTGTATCATCTATATGCCAGTATCGTCATGCAGTATGTCTCTTTGATAAAGGTATCTTACTTCATACAACTGAGTGTGTGAAAGCTTCATAACATGTATTTTGGTAAAATAACGGGGATATCTTCTACTGAATACTGTTTGAATCCTAATGGCAGTCAGTGTGTTGAAAACTCTTTATTGAAAATGGCGAGAGTAGTTTGTAATCTCCATTTAGGGTGCACGCGCTATAAGCAAATAACTTCTATGAAAGACAGCCCTTCGCCCGCACCAAAGGAGAGTTTGTCGTACTGGTTTCAGGGCAGCTTTTTTGCGGCTATATTTGTTTTGAATGTTCGGTTGATAAAATTTCTTTTGTCTGCATTCGCAAATCGTTTTGGATTGCGGTGTGAACCAAAACAACTGATGCTATTGTATTACAAATTCTGATCTTGTTATCGTTGATAGAGATGCCTTATTTCATATGAAGGAATGTTTGAAAGCTTCGTATTATGCAGTGCGGTGGAATGCCAACCTGGATGTCATTAAGTATAGAATCTTGCAGCATAGTGTTCAAATCTTTCAAATTTTTAAAAGGTGGGTGCATAATTGTATCACATTTTTCTCGATAATTAAATTGTTTGAGAAACTTTGGACAATTTGCTGTAAATCATGGCAGTTTTTTGTCTTGATTATTTTCATGGTGGCAGCATTTTGATTATTTTTGCAAATATTCATCAGATATTTGAAGAAATTAACATCATTGTACATCTTAAACTACTCGGGGAATTGATACAATCTTCAAGAAAATCATAATTCATGAAGGACTGCAATATGGTTGGAAGCAGAAATCTGTAGCTCTTCTGGTAAAGGATTTAGAAATTTGATGACGTCACGACCTCAAAATCAATAAATGCTGCCATTTTGAAAATAATCAAGGTATCAAAAAATTGCCACCGCAAATTTACAGCAAATTAGCCAAAGTTCCTTTCAAGCACTTTAATTCAAGAAAAAATGTAATAGAATTTTACACCCATCTTTTTAAAGATTTGAGCTGTATGCTGAATCTAGCGAAAATGCTCATAGATTTCAATGCATTGAAAATGACAGCATAGGTTCCAAG
This sequence comes from Aurelia sp. 4 Dawson et al 2005, assembly GCA_964019985.1. Lineage (NCBI taxonomy): Eukaryota > Metazoa > Cnidaria > Scyphozoa > Semaeostomeae > Ulmaridae > Aurelia > Aurelia sp. 4 Dawson et al 2005. Next base: position 31,781,453 of record OZ026492.1, on the reverse strand, counting down.
TCTTTAAAGCTACGAAAAAAAGGCCAGTGTAAAATTCAATGACCTATTTCTTTAAACAGAATGATTTGAAAGAAATTTTAGCCACTTTTCTATGATTCTACCGTTGGACTTTTCAGGAATCTCGATTGTTTGTCGAAATTACGGCCTCTTTTATATTTCAGCTCATTTTGTGATGTGACGTCATCAAATTTCTATATCGCAAACCAGAAGAGTGAGAGAGTTTTGCTTGATACCATATTGTAGGCATCCATAAACTATGGTTTTCTTGAAAATTGTTTGATCTTTCGTCAAGAGGTTCAGAAATTACGACAGTTTTAAGTTTTTTTTCGAAAATTTTCTTGAATTCTTAAAAAAGAAGACAAACATTGTAATTCTGAAAGTATTGAAGATTTGAGAAAAGTCCAACAGCAGATTTTCTTTAAAATAGTTCAAATTTCTTGGAGGCTGTTCAGTTGAAAGAAATAGGTCATTGAATTTTACACCCAGCTTTTTAAAGATTTTAAACCTATGTTGAAAATGGTATGTAGTGTGCAATTTTTATCCTAGTATTTCGATATTTCGATGCAGCATGTCTCGCTGATAGAGGCAAATTACTTCATGTAACTGAATATATTAGAAAGCTTCATTAAGTGTAATCATAGTCACATAGTCATGTGACTATTGTGGAATTTCGGTGACAATCCATCTGGGATATATTGTGCAGAATCCTTTGAAAGTACTACTGAATCCTTTGAAACATTCGGACTGAATAGATTCTTAGGACAATAAACTTTCGGACTTGTTTTCGGGAATTTCGGACAAAGACTTTCGGACAAAACTAACGCGACGTCAAAAAACAAGCACTATATGACAATATAACAAGCATTATATGAAAATATATGTTAAAAATAATTGTGATTCTATTATAAATATCAATTTACAGAAGGAACATGGTGATAATCACATCTACTAGGACATTTGAATGTAATTTTCGTTACATTGAACTATGATTGAACAAAGGTAAAACAAGATGTAAACTAAACCGTTACCTGTAAAGCTGTAAACCATTTCTAAGAAACGCCCGAAGGAAACAAACACTTTGACAAAAAATTCAAGAAACCAAGGTACTATTGGCAAAACATCCATTCATTAACGTTTTATATTATGTTTCTTGGTGCTTTCCATTTTCAATGGATTTAAAACTTTCGGACATCACCAGATTTCGGACAAATAAACTTTCGGACAGAATTTTGTTCGAAAAATCGATTGTCCGGAATTTTCCGGTTTTAATGTAAATGCTTTAAATGCTTTCCTGCAGATTGTTCTTTTGTTAGAGCCATTTTAGTTCATATGAATAAATGGTTGAAAGCTTCATAAGTTTAATTCATATCCTTTGTATCTTTCAGATCCATTGTTGATTCTCATGGAAAGCGGACCGATCGCTCAGGTGAAACCACGTGATAGTGGCTACTTTCAATTCAAAGTTCGTGTGCCATCTGGGAATTATAAAATAAAGATTGTTCACCAATCGGGATACTTCACATGTTCGCTGCAAAATCATCAGAGCACGCTTGGCTGTTTTGTTCCTGATTATCTCGATACCATGTGGATTATCTTGACTGATATTTCTGATCGAATGCTTCTTCCAGGGGCTAAAGGATTCACACTTGAAGCCAATGTAAAACCAAGCATGACATCTTTCGCCGCATATAATGATGTGATTCAACTTTCTCAAGGGCAGCAGTTGCGATTCTGGTATTGGGAAGATCTCTATACTTCTGCCCCCCTTCCCGAGTGGGATAATAACGGATTAGTGAAGTTCTATGCTTATGGAATTAAACAGAAGGACTAGCATTTGAATATCCAACTCTCTGGAACTGATGAGCATATCGGAATTCTGTAAAAAGCATGGTATTACTCATATTCATCGCAATCGAAATGGATGGGGAATAGGCTAACCATCTAACCAAGTGTCTTATTTGACCGATTAGGATTGACCATTAGGATTAATTTGAGACAATGCCATTTAAAAAGTTTTGAGTGTCACGTGATCGATGATGTCAGGGAAGGGCCAAATATTATAGAATACTTCAATAACTTTTGATAGGGCTCATATTTATACTGCAGTAAAAACCCGCATATAAGAACCTACAATTTTGCAAGTCAGCCTGATTAGGTCCTTATGTATTGAGTATTTAGTGAGAAATTAGGCTGTTCAGGTTTTTAAATTGGTTCTTATTCTATTCAGGGTTTTCAGGTATTTCTTTTGTTTAGATTAAAACTTCAAACGGCCTCATTCATAACGGCAGTCCATGGAAGAATCAGAAATTTTACAGAATGCAATGAAAAGCTTTGAAAGCATCTATAGAGTTCTTTGCTATTTGCACATATGACAGTATCAGGCCATATAGGCTCAATGACAAAACAACTCGAGTTTTTGTATCTAATTTGGTGACTTCTATGAATAAAAACCTATTTCAATTTTCAGGCTGAATTGGTTCTTATATATTGGGCGTCTAAATTTCAGAATTTCAGCCTGTAGGTTCGTAATCACTAGGTTCTTGTGAAGGTGTTGTGGCGCCGTGGTGTAATCCTCTGACATCGCAGCCAGAATAGTCAGGCAGAGTGGGTTCGAGTCCCGGTAGAGCCCCACCACTTGAGCGTCATGACAAGGGGTCGCGGACTCGATTAGGTCTGCTCTATTTCTGCGATCCCAGCGCTTGGCGCTGAAAAACGCAACTTCACCTTCACCTTCACCTTCTTATACGCGGGTTTTTACTATATGGAATTTTGACAGTTGAAAAGAGCGTTTGAAGAGCTTTCGAATGATCTATAATCTTTTGAAGTTTGATGAATTTAAGAAAAATTCATGACGTCATCGATGACACGAGGTCATAATTGACAAATTTTGAAAACTATTTTAGCAGAAATTTTTTCATTGAATATTACTAAATCAACCATGTAGATTCCGAATCTGCAGTCAAAGATAACTTCTCATTCATAAGAATGTCAATTTTTGCCTCGTCATTTTCCATATTATGCTCCTACTGACACAATATGTAGGAAAAGTGGTCATGAAAACTTGATATAATTGATACGGATTAGAGAATGGCGAAAGAATCAGTGAAGCGTGGGTAACTTGAAAATTGAATAAGATATCAACCTATTTCAAACAGAAGCCCTTCATCAATCAAAAGCGCTATTAATTCAAATCAAGAAAATTTTCGCTTCAGATCACCTTTAAAATTTAGAAACGGAAGAAAATGACAGTTTCGAGAATATGACCCTTGCAGCTGATGTGCCAAATTTTGGAAATAAGTCGTTAGTCTTTCTTGGCACTAGATCATTAAGTTGGTAATGAATTTTGCTGTCTGCTGATCATTTGCGTCAAGACAGTTAATTAGAGCTGTCAGCTGTTTACTTGGATTTGACAAGGGGGGAATTTGAGAAAAGAGAATTGGATGGACGCACGCTTAGAATAGGCTTCGGCCATAAAGATTCTATCTCAGCGGCAAAAAGTTTTCATTTTCATTTCATTTTTCATTTCATTTTAAAAATGTTTACCCTGGGATACAATTCAGTTAAAAAAATAGATTAAGCAACTGCTTTCCAATTGTCCCAGCAAAAAATAAAATAAAGAGATCATGAGAAATAAACCTATTTACAATATTTTCTAATTACATGGCTATAAAACGAGAAAAATAAAAATAACGATGACTCTTTCGATGTAGAACAGCTTTCCTTGGATATAGTCAGTTCAAAGCTTTTAGTTTCGTTGTGAATGACTGAATCGATGGGGCTGATTTCATTTCCGAGTCAACTTCATTCCATGCCTTCGCTCCACGAAACGCAAATGATTTTTGGCCATAAGCAGTTCTCATCTTTGGCACTGCAAGATTGCATTTCGTATCGCGAAGGACCCTGGTATGAACATCAGACAACTTGTAGAAAATGTTACCTAGGTTTTCAGGTGCGAGTTCGTTCAAAGATTTATACACCATTGTACAAGTTTCTCGCTGGATTAGTTTCTCAATTGACGGCCAGCGAAGCAGCTGCAATAGAGGAGCAGCTGGAGTGTCAAAAGGGCTACTTGTAACAATTCTAGCAGCTCTGTTCTGTAATTTCTGCAACTTTTTCAGTTTAGTTGCCCCGCAGCATCCCCAAACAGAGCAACAATAACTGAAATGTGGTTGAACAATACTAAGATACATATTCCTTAATGCATCCTCTTGCACATAATGTTTTGCATACTTCAAAAGTCCTATAGCTTTAGAGATCTTCTTCTGTGTACATTTTACATTGCTCTCCCATTTTAGATTATCGTCGATCATGAGACCAAGATATTTAGTTTCCTTCACATGATCGATATCATTTCCATTTACCTGAAAATGAGGATTCGGTACCATAGGTGTATCAATTTTTCTCAACTTCTGCGACGATCCTATGATCATGGCCTGAGTCTTGACAACATTCAAGGAAAGTAAGACACAGATTCTTAATTTGTGCATTTCACACAGCTGTTACTCACTGTTACACGTTGAGGGTAACAGAATTACGAAAGAAGCAGACACAGCAGAGGCACTAAATCATCATTTCGTTACGGTTGGCCCAAAACTTGCGGGTAAAATCGAACAACGGACGCATGATGATCCCTAGAATACGTAGTTAAGCAATCTAGTGTCATGAAGTTTAATCCTGTTAGCGACATCTTCATACTTAAGTCCATCAAGCAGTCAAAAATGGGAAGGCACCAGGACCCGATAAGATTCTGACTATGCTAACAAAGGATTCAGGAGAGTTTATATTTAAACCGTTAGCGATGATTTTTAACTCCTTAAGGCATTGCATCTTTCCTGATATCTGGAATTGGTGAGAGTCACTCCCATTTTCAAATCGGGCTCGAGAAGTGATGCCAATGATTATGCAGGTTGTCTCAAAAAAATTGTTCGACGTTTGATTAAATACTAAAAAATAACGATACGCTGAATGCACTCTTGGTTAAGTAACCCTTTTCTTGAGATTTTAGATTAATTTTTGACACAAGAATTTTGCAAATGCGCTAAGAATTCATGGGGTCACAAGGATTTGAAGTTCAGATTTGTGCGAATGCCGAAACCAGAGGCCTCGAAATGGCATTTTTGGTAAATGCTCCATAGGCCGTCGTTTCTGTTATTTCTCAATTGTTTCAAGGCGAACCAAGTTGGATTCAAACAGGCTTTCGATAACCTAGCTGTCAAGCATATGGATGCTTTGAGGAAGCAGATTCAGTCTATCGCCGATTATGTTTTGAACCACTGTTTTCGGACTAATGCAAGGAAATTTAGAGAATTATCGGAAGAAATAATTTACTTTAGAAGTCCTATTTGGTTTGCTCTGATATCAACGAGAGGTATGACATTGGATAAACTTCTCTTACTTCCGTCTTGGAGCTTTTTGCAATACCAGTAGTCTGGGGGGTCTCTGGTTTCAGCTATAGCATATTTTTGATCTTCGAGAGTTCGTAACTCAGTGAATTTTCAACCGATTTGCACGATTTTAGTCTCTAAACTTATTTCATAATCTTAGGAACAGGGTTATCTTTCCATGAGCTTGTTCACGTTGTCCTTATTTTTCAATATTTATCAAACGTCGAACAATTTTTTTGAGACACCCTGTAGACCTATCTAAGTCATCTCCGTTTTTTCGAGAATTCTGGAAAGAATCGTGCATGACCAGATGTATGAGTACCAAGATCACGTGGCATCTTGACGATCAGCCAATCAGCTTTTCAGAAACTCTGCTCAACGGTAACATCTTTAATTGACAGTACGGAGTTTCGGTATGAAAATATTGATCACAAGAAGTTTAATTTGGCAATATTCCTTGATCTGAAGAAAGCGTTCGACACCGTTAACCATGAGATCTCGTTTGACAAATTAGAAGCGTATGGAATCCGAGCCGGCGACTGGTTCAGGTCATGTCTATAAGACAGACAAAAATACTGCACGCTTAACTGCTATGAGTCTAGGGCTAAGACTGTCACATGCGGGATTCCCCAAGGACACTGTTTAGGTCCTCTTCTGTTCATATTGTATCTAAATGACTTGGAAAAAACCAATGCAAACACGGCCCCCTGGAAGATCAGCAGTAGTTTTTCTTGTTTTAAAAATGATTGTAATTAAATTTCTGTTTTTTAGCCAAAGTTATTTTGTTGATGAAGGGTTAAAGGTTAAAGGGTTAAAGGCAAGTCCAAGGGTTAAAGGTTAAAGGATAAAAAATTAGAAATAGAATAGAAAATAGCTGACTTTCAACACAAGGAAGCTTGTTTTAGCGCACCTATGTACTGTATTTTGTAAAATATATTTGTCACGCAAAAAGATAAATACATTTCTTTTCTGCTTGCTATCCTGACCAGCACATGCGTCTTATCTTTGCTAAAGTTTGATATTAATCGAGAAAAATGTTACTGCCCTCACCCCTCAAAAGGTGGGGAGGGGTTCTTCCGTGTAAAGGTACCTGTGCGGAACTTCCATTTTAGCCAAGGCAATATTTTTTGGCAATTTTGGTGGTGATTTGTGTGTGAAGGAGCCACAGGGCCGAAGCCAATGGGGGACCGGGGGAGGAGCGCCCCCCAGAGGCCATTTGTTGAAAAATTCTGCTCTCTTGTCGGAATTTTTGTGATTTAAATGACTAGGTTTGGATGATTTTGAGGAGAAATAGTTCATAAAACATGGGTTTAATAGTGTAAAAAATAAATTCTAACAGAAATTATTGAATTTATGGTATAGTTTTGGTTGATATTCACAAATTGCTTTGATTTCAAGGTTGGGTTGCGAAATATGGCTAAATTTTAGTTCATGAGGAGTTAAGTACGCGGAGTTTAGGAGTTTAGTTCCTGATTTCAGTTTCGTGAAGGCCAAATTGTGACAATTTTTCTCCAACTAACTGTACTTTTAGAACTAGTCGGTTTGGGGGTTTTATCAAATGTCAAGAACATTGGGGGCCCCGTTGGGGGTATTCTGAGATTCCTGGCTGTTTACGAGATTCAACTATGCATCCCCCTACGAATAGCAATATGGTCATTGTAGCAATAATCACCAGTGATTTCTGTTTCTTGTTTTCTTTCATCAGTTTTTACCATGGAAAACTATGAATTACTGCGGAAGATTTTCATTTCTAGACTTTCCCATTTCTGGGTCTATGAACTACCATTTGAGGCTTTTTGTAAACAGATAGTATCATTTGAGGGCATTTTTCAAAGTATTTACTATTGGTCTTCTTTAGCCCTTACTGGACCCCCTGTGAGGCTATGATGGGAGTAATCCCCCCAGGGAGGATCTCATTCCACTGTGACTGGCTAGCCCCTTCCAAAAGCCTGCAAAAATGAGTGAGCATGATGAACACAATTTCCTTGGTTTTCCTTTGCAAAAATGATGACACTCACATTTATTCAATGTACTTTGTTCCGTTGGGAGAATGGATTAGCCATGAATAGTTTATTCCTACCAATGGGAAGACTTAAAGGATAGCGTGCAGAAGTCAAAGTGCTAAAGCATGCAGAAGTCATTGACCATGTTCTGAAGGTTTCCTGATGAGGATTTCATGACAAAACCCTTTGAAATGGGTAAAACAAACCTTAGCTGATTAGGTCTATTCCCTTTAAGACTGCGTGCACATGATGCTGGCACATTTGTTAACAGTGAAAATTGTGATGGTAGCAAAGTCTGAGCTTGCATGCTCATGATACCAGCACAATTTCACTACATACTACCATACCATAACCATGAATTTCAAAACGATGGAAAGCTCAACTGTAACTAACTCGGAGTAATCTCTCCAATAATTTGATGTTAAAGAAATGTACCTACACCTTAAGAGCCGCGTAGCCTCAATTTGAAAGCAATAACAAAACTTTGTTTTCATTATTTTTTGAGTTCAAATGATTGCATTTTCAAAATGTTCTGGTCAGAGTTCCGCTTTCAAAATCTATCAGCAAAGAATGTACTATTTTTGAGTGAACGGGAGGCCTACCAGGGTGCATTTCATGCACTTAGGCCCGAAGATCTTCGGCGTAGACCTAACTTTTTTGTTGGCGTAGCGGCATCATTTTTTCAGTAAAATCGGTTGGTGGTGTGACGGCGTTTCAAAATCTGCTTACCTTGACATGAGTGTGAAGTTGTCCTCAATCATATAGCAGTTTCTTTTGATAATAATACATGCATTTCTGTGATCCTGAACTAAGAATTTGGGCCAGTACTGAAAGTTTCTTAAAATCATCAGTACTCAGATTTTAGCAGCTCTCTCTCCCTGAAAATACTTGGCGTACGAAAGCTTAGGGCCCGGCGTACCTTCGGCGCAGGTTTTACATGGAATGCACCCTGGGAGGCCTATCCCTCATATTTTTCACTATTTTCAAAATATGCTGGCATCGTGTGAACATAATCTAAGATCACAATCCCCACTCCCTACCACTCCCTCCCTCTCCCTCCTCCTTTAATGCCTTTCTCTCAAAATTTTGATTGAAACTCAATTGAAACACACACCTAGATATTGCAGTAAATGGTCTACTTCATTGCAATAAAAGTTTTAGTGGTAAATTCAAAAGGTTAAGCCTGGTTCAACATGACAGATGATAGTGCTAAAGATGGCATCAAGGAATTTTTAACCAAGATCCTCTGCGATACTGAGGAAATAAGCAAATCAAATCAATTAAAACTCAATTGGACATAAAGCACCATGGTAAAAATACCTGTCTGCCATCTTTAGCGCAATCATCTATTGAAGGCCCTCAATGCAAATTGGATATATATAGAAACTGTCATTTTACTCCCATGCCCCATTTAAAGCCCGTTAGTGCCATCTATTCTTGAATTGAACAAAATCATAAACAGGTCTTACTGGGAATGGCGTGCGATTGCTCTCACACATCTTGGCACATACCTCCTCTTCCCTAGGAGTGCAATAGACCGCACACCTCCCCTCTCCAAATGAGGCTTAAAATCTTGCACGTAAGCAAAGGCTTTCAATGATTTGATAATACTGATTTAAGTTGTTTACAAAAGATGATCATGAAAGTTGTAATATCACCATAGTTGACAGTTATTTCTTTGACCTTACAGTATGTCAGTTCTACTGAAATTTCAGCTCCTTGCTAGATTCAGTTTTACTTTTCCAGTGAATTTTAGCAAACAATTTGGAGAGAATGGCAAATATTCTGCCGCCTTGCCTCTTCATTAGAAATAGGCAAATATCACTATTGACTAATTTTTAGATGTACTTGGAGCATTTTCAAAATTTGACCCCTTGCGACTGGCCAGGTCCAAAAATTTGTAGCTTCCAATTCCAATTCCAATACGCATGCTCTGATGAGATTTATGCAATGTTTTGCACATGCCTGATATGCACCAGCAGTGCGATTGACCACACATCTACCAAAATATTCCTAGTAAGGCCTGATGAAGATAGATTTGTGTACATCACATCAGAAGGGTGCCGATACACCACTTCAACTAAGCAGCCTCGTTTTGGAAATATGCTAAAATTTCTTTCTATTGTTCATATGAAAATTTCAAACCCAGATTCTGATCAGAATCCAAACTTCAGTCGAGTTATGTTTTTTTTACACTGCTGGCGATTGCGATGCCGATTTTTATGGCAATGTAAAGTTTAAGGACGTAACAAGGCATTTGACCTTGAAAAATAGCTGGGTGAAACTTTACATCCCGAGTCATTCTCATGGTCAAATAGGTTTTTAAACTTTACAACACTATAAAATTAACATTGGGACTGCCAGCAACATGAAAACTTGAAATTAGACTAAAATTTGGGGGCCCAATTTGGCCTTTAAAATTCAATAAGAAAGAATTCTGAATAATTTCCAAAAACATGGCTGTTAGTTGAGTGGAGACTCCAGTCACTGGCCAGAGCTAATGAACAAAATAAGAGCCCTGGCTGGAGCTGAAAATTCAGCCACAAAGTATTGCATAGCAAATACAATCTAAACCTTCAACGTTGAGCTTTCAATTTGGCTGTATTCTTCTTTTGTTTCTTTTCCATGATTGGTTGTCAAGAAACAACGATTACACTCGTACAGAGCAAGTGATAGAATTACCCGAGGGGCAAATCACTTCTGAAAATGGCGTACGAGATTAATAATCACAAGTGATTGTTTTGTGATTAATTTGATTTTTTGTTGATTTAAGTGATAAAATTTGTGATTATTCAAGAATGAATCAAACATTCCAAAAAGTTCTCAAATAAGCTTCTGTACTATAAAGACTGTATGAATAAGGCAAGACCGATCATTATTGATAAACCAAATGACGAAATTTGACGGTAAACTGTTTCATAAATTAAGCCATAGACTGTCATGCCAATTTGATTTTTCAGAGTTGTTTGTAACACAAGAACGAGGCTTTTCTTCTGCTCCATCACAGGGAACTCAGAATCTTGCACTTTTGTGCTGTTCATGCTTTGGCACTTGTGCTTTGCATATCTAATGACATTTTCACATAAATTTGGAAAATGGTGACAGGGACAATCTAATCATTTCATTTCTTATAAAAGTAAGCAAATAAACTTGGCCAAACATTCAAAATTTGTGATTAATATGACTGGTAATTTTTGGTGATTAATGTGATTTTTATGTGATTAATGTGATTAATTTGTGATTAAATTGTGATTATTTTTGAGAGCGTACGAGATTTTAAGCAGTGATTTGCCCCTCGGAATTACCGACTAGGGTTTGTGAAAGTTCAAAAACCCTTATTGATCTTTTTTGTGTGAATAACAAACACAGAGTTGTGCAAACTGAGGTTATTTCATCGTCCATCAAAGACCATAGCATTATCATGTGTGTGTTTAAAAGTGGCGTCCCTAAACTACCATCTCGGACATACGAATCAAGGACTTTTAAGAACTACGTAAAAGAGGCTTTCTTGAAAGATTTAGCGAATGTTCCATGGCATGTTATTGATAGAGTTCAATCCGCTGATGATGCTCTCTTTCTTTAGGAAAATTGTTCTGTGAAATAGCGGAGGAGCACGCACCAACTAAATTGAAAAGAGTCAAAGGGGAGAAAACACCTTGGGTCAGCAAAGAGTTGTTGGATGCTAGAAATGAACGTGACTATCACCATCGTAAAGCACGCAGCATTAATACTGCATACCATTGGGATATGTACAAAAAATTGCGCAACTATGCTAATCGAGAGAACCGTCGATTAAAATCTGAATACTTCAAAAATTTAATCGAAGAAAATAAATCTGACAGCAAAAGAATGTGGAAATGCCTTAGTTAAAGATATCCTGTCAGATGAAAAATCACCTGACACTTTTGGACTCCAACAAAATAATAGCTATATCACTGATCCTTCTAAAATTGCAGAAGCTTTTAACAAGCATTTTTCTGCAATTGGTAAAAAATTAACATGGGCATTTGGTAAAGTAAAGGCATTTACCATCGCACCGAGAACGACAGCCTTATTCACCATTAAGACTGCATCTCTGGAATTTGTCAAACAACAGTTACAGAATTTAAAAACAAACAAGGCGGTAGGACTTGATCAGATCAGTGCAAGGCTTCTGAAGGATGGTGGTGCAGATGTTATTGCCCCAGTATTGCAAAAGATAATAAATCTATCGATTGAACAGCAGTGTGTACCAAACAGCTGGAAGTCAGCAAAAGTCAGAGCTCTGTTCAAAAGTGGTGATGACAAGAATTGTGATAACTATAGACCAATCTCGATACTGCCCACTGCAAGCAAGATACTAGAACGTGCTGTTCATGCTCAGCTATACAAATTCTTAAAGGAAAATGTCCTTCTTCATCCAAGACAATATGGTTTTCAGCACTCTTCCTCAACTGTGCATGCCCTTTCAAACTTTTGTGATGACATTCTTGAAAATATGGATAACTCTAAAGTAACAGGAGCTTGTTACCTTGACTTAAAGAAGGCTTTACACAGTTGCACACTCCATCCTGCTGAGAAAATTAGCTGCTCATGGTGTTGATGAAAAGTCAGTGGGCTGGTTTACGTCATATCTCAGTAATCGTTCGCAACGCACTAGTGTTGGTAATTTTACTTCCACACCAAGCTATGTTTCTATAGGAGTCCCCTAGGGATCGGTGTTGGGTCATCAATGACCTTCCGGATATACTCCAAAACACCAAATCATCACTCTTTGCTGATGACACTGTAGTTTATACAACAGCTCCTAGTGCTGATCATCTTACAGTAGCATTAAATGAAGATCTAAATAATGTGAGGAACTGGCTTGTGGATAACAGATTAACAGATTAACATTCAATATAGGAAAGTCAAAATATATGCTGATTGGAGGGAATAAACGAGTCAAAGATTTTGGAAATGTGACGCTGAGCATCGAAGGCAATTAGAAAAAGTCAGTAACTATAAATACCTGGGAGTTATCATGGGTGGAAATCTCTCCTGGATGGATCATGTAGAGTCAGTTGCTAGAAAAGTGTCTCAAAGAATAGGTGTCTTGAGACGAATAAAGCACCTACTACCAAGAGCTCAAAGAGAGACGGTGTACAACTCAATGATGCTGCCTCTTTTTGATTATGCTGATATTGTATGGGGAGACCGTGACAATAAAGTATTAATGAAGTCACTTCAGATTCTGCAGAATAAGGTTGCAAAAGTCATACTGGACCGCAGAACAGGTCATCAAGCTCTGATACACTGGCTACTTTGAAATGGAAAACACTTGAAGAAAGAAGGAAGGCACACAGGAGTTCATTTGTAAAGAAAATTTTGCTCAATAATGTGAACACTTCCAACGTGAGGGGTAATGAAATACATACCTATAATACTCGAAATAATGGGAATTTTAGATTACCGAATTGTAGAACTAATTGGGGGAAGCAAAGATCTTCATATCATTTTTTTAAAGAACAGAATGAACAATTTTGAATTGTAAAGAAGGACTGTAATCGCTTTTGACTGTGTAAGATTTTATTAGGTTTAGGTAGTTTACTATTAATTTCTATATTTTATACCTTCATTGTAACTTTTTTTTACTTTTGAGAACCCCCATGAAAAGCACCTCTTGGTGATTGGGGTATCCTCATTAAAGATATCTAATCAAATCAAATCAAGCTGAAAATTCAGTGACAATGTACTACATAAAAATGGCATTAACCTAATCACTCAAGGCACTTGGCACTCAAGGCAATCAAAGAAAAATGTAGAAAAACTGCAAAAGTGTTTGGCATTTATGGTCATTTTAGATCAAAATGGCTTGAGCTTGGTTGGAGTGAATGTAAAAAGTGGCAAGATAATCCAGCCACAGCTCTAACCAAGCTCCTGCCAGTGGCCTGAGCATCAGCACCCTCTGCATGATCTAAAATTTTCTAATAGCTTTAGGTGAAGCATTCTGTGAAAAATATGAGACTCAAAATTGAACCGGCCTTTGAAGCTCAACATGTTCAAAGAGATTTAATCATGTGTAAAAGAGATGTAATATTTCTCCAAGGAAAGAAAATTTAATTCTGGAATCCTGAAGTGCTAGTCATGAGAAAAGAATGTCATTGCTATGTATGCAGTCCACAATAGCCGCAGGCATGTACAGCAGTTAGGGCCATCCAAAAAGCAATCTTGTCACAGATAGTGAATTTGGCCATTAAAGGCGGGAGGCCATTAGCCATCCATTACTAAGTGTGTCAAAATAGTAACCCCAGACTGGAAAGTTTGTAGTGTGTGCGCAAGATATTGTGCGCACAGGAACATAGATGGTTTTCACCAAGAGCCGTGCAGTCGGAAATAAACAAAGGATCCATTGTTTTAATCTACTGTTCACAACTTTGAATTTTCCTAGCAGTCTTATTTCTGACTGCAAAGTTTGTATCTTGCACGGGCAAGTTGAGATGGCCTAAGTAAAACTGCGCAGAAAATTCACAGGTGAAGGATAGATTAAAACAATGGATCCTTTGTTTATAGCCAGCTGCGCAGCTCAGGTTTGAAAACCACATAAGATCCTGTATGTGCAAGATATTGCACGTGCAGTACAAACTGTCCAGTCTGGGTCTTACTTAGGCCATCTCACCTTGCACGAGATACAAACTTTTCAGTCTGGTGGTAACTTATAACTAGCAAACTTTCAAATTCTGCTATCCATGACAAACTGACAAAGTCGTTTTTAGACGGCCCCTTTCATAGGCAATGTAACAACTGTACGCCACGTAACACTTGTTAGGCCATCATCATATCTTTCTTTCTCCTTGGCAAAACACTTCTCTCTCAGAACTCAGTCGTCCCTTCACAATGATTCGTCAGTGTTTACTCTAATAATGACACAAGAGTTTCAACGACATCTCCTTTATGTTCTCTGAGCCTTTTTTCGGCAATAATTTGACTAATTTCCATTTGATCAACAATCAAATCAACATCCTCTTTTCGTATTTTAACTTGTGCAAGTTCCTTTTCGATTTTTGCCTTTTCGATCCTCTCCTCGGAATGGCGCCCTTCAATCAAAGAAACTGCATTTGCAATGTCTGAAGAGGAGACTTCTTTGTCTTCTTCGTAGTCTGTTATCTTTTCCAAGTCAGTTGATGCTTCAGCAGCATGCGTTTTCTGAAGTGGTTGCGATGGATCTTCGCCATTAACTTCTTCCACTTCTGGGGTCGCCATTTTGAAAATGTGATTGCACTGAGCACTGAAGAGGCATGAATTCCACCGCAGCGTCAAGTGAACTTCCTCTGCGCTCGCAAATTTTTGCAGCCAGGAACGAAGGGGGGGGGGGTTGGGGTCGGGGGGGATCGGGTGCCGAAAAACTCATCAAACTTTCTGCAAGCATCCTAACACTGTGCAATATCTTACGTGAAACTACACATCTGTGAGAAATTATAAGTGAAACCTCCCAGTGGCAGCCTGGCACCTCTGACCTTCTATATGGTCAGAGGCTGAGATAGTTGTTTCTGTGTCGTCGGCATATAAGTTCGCTTTCGAGAATTGTAAACACGACGCAAAATCATTAAGGTAGATAATGAATAAAAGGGGACCGAGACATGAACCCTGCGGTATTCCACAAGTTATCCTCTTCGCAGTGGATCTGCAACCGTTTAACCCTATCTGAACCGGGGGGCTAAAATAGCCCCCTCCCAGTTTTGTCAGCGTAACTTTTTTTTGATAATTCGTAGGCTATTTTTTTCGTGACTTTTCCTAACTATCTTTTTCACATCTTCTCTTCAAATTTCGTCATGATATCTTATTTATTTCTGAAAATATAATAATTGTTTGAGAGAGTAGTTTATTTTTGGTTTGTTTTATGGTCAAACCCTTTATAACTTTAAACTAGGATAATTCTTGACAGAATGAAGATAACTTAATGAAATTTTCTGTGCAACCCTCAATTAATACGAGAATATGGAAAATGCTCAATTTTTTATTTTCTTATTGATGACGTAATTCATGACGTCATATATCTAATGAATTTAGGTAATAAATATAGGATAACAAATTTCATTATTTTTTTAAAAGCTATGTTTTTATAATAACTTGATGCTTTATCTGATAATTAAACTTAAAACAAGAGTAATGTTCCCTCTGAATAAGTTTCTACAGTCAAATCAGTAAGACTACTGTTTTTGACCAGAAACAAAGAAAATTGATGACATCATCGAAAGTACAACAATTACAGTAAAATAAATTAGATATTCGGACTTTTCACATCAAATTACACTAGACAGCCAAGTTTCATCTTTCTAGCACTTATCAGTTCGGAGTTCTGAGGGGAGCTAATTTAGCCCCCCCCCCTCGGCCTGAGGATGCTCAGAAAAGCCCGGTCCAGATAGGGTTCATGAGCAGTATTGGTGGCGATCACTAAGATACGACACAAGCCACTTCTTAGCATCACCATGCACACCATAACTTTCAAGCTTACTGATCAGTATTTCGTGATCTACAGTGTCAAATGCCTTTTTCAGGTCCAGAAAAGTGCAATATTAACTTTCTTGTAATTTATATTTTCATACCAGTAGTCAGAAACATTGATCAGTGAGGTGACAGTGGAATGCAGCGTTTTGAAGACAAACTGATTCGGAATCAGTATCTTGTAAAGCTGCAGTATCTTGTAAAACAGCATGGAAGAATCACAGCAAAATGTGTCCATTGTTTGAAAACGTAACGATTTGCCCACGAAACACTTTGCATTGAAATGAATGTGGCAAGAGTGATGGTTGCTAAAAATATCATTCTATATCTCAAACTAAATCCATCCAAGCAATCATTTTTCATCATCCTTAACAGTAACCATTTGTGGAAATTTCTGACAAAGCACCCCTAAAATTACGAACGATCTATAAATATACAATAGTTTTAACATGAAATAACAAAAATAGGCAGAAAATACATAGTTTTTTACATTCGAAATTGATGTAAAAACGTCTAAATTTTTTGGCTTTTAATATTCCTCCATATACCTCGATACCTCAAGAAAGATACCGTAGGTCTGGACCCAGCTCAGTAAGGACTTTGCGTGAACAAACACTATTTCATTTGAGTGTCATACACTATTAAACTTTTCATATTGGTCCTTATACCATTGTGGAGCATCAGGGTTACTAGGTCCTAGACCATTATGGTCATAGCCGTACTCGACGGTTAATTCTTCCCCAGCTTTTACGCGCCTGATTGTTCGAATGCATTTGATCTTGCCAAACCTAGGGTGGTCAAATCTGCAAGAAGATAGATAAGATGACAAAAGATTACAAAGTAACATCATTGTTCCTTTAATCTTTCAGGCATGGTAGCCTGTCAAGTAAAAATGAGGTCGTAAACATAAAAACTCTGACTGTTAGTAGTGTCCTGGGCAGTGGAGAACCTGGGTGGGTAGTTGTAATGGGAAAGTAGCCTGACATCCAATGTAGTACCGGCCCAAGTATTTATCAATAAAAATTGTTTTTATGTAGCAATTTGTAATCGTATATTGAGCTGTATTTTAGATTTTTGTTCTTTGTATGAACACCAGGAGGTAGTCATGATCATTTGTTCCTGTTAGTATCATTCTTGTAGTGTTGTATAGCAGTTCGTCAATAGTGTGCTGGGTAATTCGTTTTTTGTAAATTTTCATATGGAACTTTTACAATTTGGTAGAGTGACAAGAAGTTTACACGTTTGGCAGGTTGTGGAATAAAAATTCTGTGGCCAATATTCAAAATTAAGATGTTAATCCATCAGTCAAGGACCAACCATGATGTTAAATTTTCATTCGATAAAATTGAGAAAAAAATTCTGCAAGGGGCATGTATGGGAACGAGAATTCCACGTTCCATTCAGGTCGATAGTCAATTTGTTTTTGAAATAAAATTCTATTTCTGAAACAGACAACTGCACTGAATATAAATTTTAATGCCAAATAAGTCATGGACCACAATGGAACGAAGAATTCTCGATTCCCATACAAGCCCCTTAAAGGCATCTTTTAATTTTTGGATCTTAAAAACAAGAGATTTTACGAAACAAAGTATTATAATCTAAGTTAGCCTTTGACTGATGATTTAAGATTTTAGTTTTGAATATCGGTTTCTCACTTTTTATTCCACAGCCTACCAAACGTGTAAACATATTTCCCTCGCCGGGTATTTATATGTAAAAAAGAGGGTACTTACAAATCATATTTTGCGTTCGGATCAAAGGAATGATTTGCTTTGTGTCCCAATGAAGCACAATAATCTTTTGTATTCGAGAACTCTTCAGGTACATCTATAACGGTCTGTAACACAGAATAATCTAATCATTTAAAAAACATTTAGGGTTAGACTGTCAAATTTGAATCAGTTCATTTGACTGATGAAATTTGCCAACAGTATATCGTAAAAGATATAAAAAAGAATTCGGAAATATTTGGTTCAATAAATCAGAATAAATCCATTTAGAGAAAGATTCATTTTGCCAAGATCCTTGTGTGAAGGCCTTCACATCTAAGTTTGTGGAAGCAAAACAGACTGTTAGCCAGGGCTGGAAAAGGTTTTGTGGTGCCTCCGACCTGGAAAAAAAGTGATGAAAAAGTGTTACAATCTTTTGAGATATGTGTGTGGAGAAGAGTTTTGAGGATAAGCTGGACTGAGAGGAAAACAAATAAATGGGTACGAGAAAGGATTGGGGTCAAGGAAGAAGATGGTATTGTTAAACAGATAAAAAGGAGGAAGCTGGCAAAATATATGCATTGGAAAGGGAGACTGGAAAGTATAGTCACGATGTCAATAGAAGGTGAAATGATGGGAAAAAATAAGAGAAGAAGAAGAAGAATAGCGTGGGTGGACAATATCAGAAAATGGTCTGTAGGAATGTCAACGGTTCGTAATAATGCATGGGAACGTAAGACTGTTTTGACTTGAAGGGTGCCTACGGCTCCAACGGGGCTCTGGCGTTAAAGAAGAAGAAGAAGAAGAAGAAGACCGGGAAAAATGCATTGGCAGAGGGCCTCCAAGAACTTTTCTAACTATTTCTGGAATTCCAGTGGCATGATTTAAGCATGTAGCTGTTCAAAGCGCAAAATATCGATACTGAATGCAAAATAAAAGAAAGTGAAATATTGGTTTGAAAACAATCAAAATTCGAGAATTCTAGTAAATCTATAATTTCCTGTTTGAGCTGCACATGGTGACAGAGAATTGCCAACGTCGATTTTCCTAGCATTTGTTCAAAAGTGGCAGTGAACTTACTTGTTTAGATGCACACTTTAAGATACCAATTTTTAGCAGTTTTCAAATCTTTTGACATAGTTGAAACGGTCCAATGATCATACATGAATGGGATAGAAAACTGACATTAAATCATAAAATGAAGACCCTGCTTTCCACACTCTGACCGGCTAATTGAACTACAGAAAACTTTTCTATTCTACCGGGTGAGTATATAAAAACGCCCGGCGTTTGAAAAAATCTTGCTCCATGAATATGAAAGCAATGATATTGAAAACTTTCTTATTTCATCCCTGATATGTCAAATTGGATTCTGTACTCTGGAGTACCGAATAAACGGGGGGGGGGTGAGAATAATCGGAGGGGTTGGAAATGGTTCAATATAACAGTAATCGGGGGGTTGGAATAATCGGGGGGGGGGGTCTTGGAGAAATAGAAAATAGTCGTTTTCTTAGGTAAACACGTCTCTTATATATATATTTATGTGAACAGTGATGTTGCTAATGCATTTACTTTTGAGTTCTGTTTCTGTTGAATGCACTTCTTGCGACTCTTTCTTGCGTTTATTCAGAAATTATGTTTACTATCATTTCATTTTTCCAAAAATTAATAAAAGGGGGGGTTGGAATAAGAGCGAGGGGGTTGGAAAATTTTTCAAAAATTAATAAGCGGGGGGGGACGATTATTTGGTACTCGAGAGTAATTTCCCCGGTTTTAATCAGTCATTCCATCTTGTCGAAATTGGAGATTTTCTGCAGAAAGCCCCTTTCAAAAACCTGCAAAAACGAGTGAAAACAGCAAGCAAAATTTCCTCTTATTAGATGTCCTGATGTATTTTGTCCTCATGTGAGAATGGAATCCCCTTAATAAGTTATTCACACTAGGGGAAAGACTGTTCAACCCGCCAAAACTAAAGCACGTGCTAAAGCGTGCTGAAAGTC
Source organism: Aurelia sp. 4 Dawson et al 2005 (assembly GCA_964019985.1). Classification (NCBI taxonomy): domain Eukaryota; kingdom Metazoa; phylum Cnidaria; class Scyphozoa; order Semaeostomeae; family Ulmaridae; genus Aurelia; species Aurelia sp. 4 Dawson et al 2005. Next base: position 31,761,891 of record OZ026492.1, on the reverse strand, counting down.
ATCCCTGTGAGGTAAACAAATTAGGTACTTTTGCTTGTAATTTCTTTTTAAGGTTTCTCAAAGGGATTCATTTTAGAAAATTACTTACAGAATCTGAATGGAATGACCGATTTTAGCCGATTTTAGCCAGGAATAATTGAACATGTTAGCTATCTAATCAAATATTGCAAATATCGTTGCTTATATATTCAGGGAGCAGTTAGCCTTTCAAACGCCGGGCGTTTTTTTCTGATTCACCCGGTAGAAGTCATTTCTTCTGTTTTTTCGAATGTTTTAAGCTGCTGTGACTCACAAGGTATAACGATAAATATTACTGAATGAATAAGAATGATTAAAAATGCAAAAAAGTCAGTTTCTACAGTTTCTTCCAATACTCGAGAACTTGTTGAAGAAAAACGTTCCAGACTTAAGGTCTTCCCTCAAATTATTTCAAATGTCTATTGCATTGGTTTTTTGCTGTCTTGGCAAAACGAAAAGAATAAATTGTCTGGCAAAGTTTGGACAGTTAATACGATGTTGTTGTACGAAGCATTTTTCCTCCAAAGGAATCTCATATGTCGAAAGCCCAAACTTTTTGATGACTAAATTTCGGACAACGAGTTTTCAATCTTTTTTCACCGAAATTCGACGTTTTTACAGAAATCTTGGTTGACTAAAAATATATTTTCTGTTTATTATTGCTTCTTTTATGCTAGAATTGTTCAAAATTTGTAGACCAATTCTTCATTTTAGAGGTGATTGGTCAGAAATTTCCACAAATGACTTCTTGATAATGAAGAAAATGATTGCTAAGATGGATTTGATAAGCGAAAACATAGAATTTTTTGATGATTAACATCTCACCACATGCCTTTCAATGCAAAGCTTCTCATGAGCAAAACCATATGCTTGCAAAGAGGAGAAATACTTCACGGTGAATTTCCTATGATACCAAAGATTTCTTACACTAGATTTTCCTGACCACGAAAAATTTGGACATTAAATTTCAGTAATATAAAATGCCCAAAAAGTATTAAAGCTCAAAATTTCTGGTGTTCATACACCATACATCCACGATACATTCTTTTGAGATAATTAAGGGTAGAATATATCTAGGAAAAAGCCCTTCCAGCAAAATTTGAAAAGTGCCTCCATTGTTTTCTCTGATTTTCGAACATGCCTCCGACCAGCGGTCGCGCACTTTTTCCAGCCCTGCTGTTAGCAGTTCTTAGTCTTTTTAATGACAAAGCAAAAGGACCCAGACTGGGTGATCGGGCCTAAGCTACTGTTGTAGTGATTTCGCGACATGGTTAATTCAGCTTGCAATTGATCCATAATGTAATGAATACTTACTCGTGTTCTTCTCTGTCGTTGCCTAACCATGAAATTACTGCCAAATACAGCCAGTACCAGAGCTCCCATGACAAAACATGGCCTTCTTCCTGTCAATGGTTTGCCAAAAGTGTGTTCGCTCCTGTAGCGTATTTTTGAAAAAAACTGCGGGCGGAGGAGCGAGCACACATTCGGCAAACGGTTGACAGGAAAATAGGCAATTTTTGTCATGGGAGCTCCGGTACAGGCTGTATTTGGCAGTAATTTCATGGTTAGGCAACGACAGAGAAGAACACGAGGAAGTATTCATTACACCATTACATATTAATTGCAAACAGAATTAACTACGTCGGTCAAATCATTACGAGAGTAGCTTAGGCCCGATAGCCCAGTCTGTGTCCTTTTGCTAATACTTTTTCTAAATCGTTTAAAAACAACTGTCAGTTTAATTGAAGAAAATTCCGGAACGGCATGGTTGGTTCTTATGAAATAAATCTTCATAACTGAGGCTCTAAACATAAAATCTGCTCTCTGGATATTAATGCAATAATACTGGGGAGTATATAATTCAATGGTGGTCCTGTTCAAATAGATTTTTAATTTATCAGACTGAAATGGTCCCCTCCGCACTGAAATTGCGGGATTTGCTTGAGAAACCTTCAAGAAACCTTCAACAGTCACGAACAAATTTCCTGCGTTACAGCACGGCAATGAAGTTTGTATGCTTTCTTATGAGGCAAAAACTGCGTTGATACGATGCCAACACATTTTGAAAACGGTGAAACATGTGACGGATAGGCTTCCCGTTCAAACGAAAATGGCACATTTTCTGCTGGAAGATTTTTGAAGAAGGTAGATTTTGAAAACAGAACTCTAACCGGCACAGTTTGAAATGGCATCGTGTAAACACTCGAAAAAAGATGAAAAAAGAACATTTTTTCACGCTTTCCAAGGGGGCTAAACGGTTCTTCAGGTGTCGGTACACTTCTTTGGCATCAAATTCTTGGAGAGATTGCACCGAGTTAGTTACCACTGAATTTTTTATCGTTTTCAAACTGTACCGGTATCATGTGAATGCTAGCTCAAACTTTGCTACCGTCACATTTTTCACCGTTTTTGAATTTCATCGGTATCATGTAAACGTACTCTAAATGCCTCATTACTGTATGACATCATTCTGAGTGATTTCATCCTGCCAAAAGTAGAACACGTGCTAAAACGTGTTTAAGTCATTGGTGTCAGGCAGAAAAAGTACGAAAATTTGGTCATGACTTTGGGCCCATTCTGACGGTTCCTCGGAGGAATCTCGCGAGAAAATCCTTCATAAATTCAATCGTAGTGGCCGAGATCAGCAAGGTTAATTTGAAAATGGATCAAAATATGCGTCCATCATTAAACAGTATGTCAGCCAATATTATCGTCTTGATATCGGGGAGCCGCGCCTTTCAAAAGGATTTTGTTTTTATTTACTCACCCGGTATCTATACAGGAAATGGTAGGAATATTCGAAAATGTGACAACATTTCTGTGAAATACACATACAAGATATCACAAATGAGGAACGATGATGAATTGACTTTCACTTACGTTTTCATCCAGCGATATTGTGTTGCTATTAAATATCCAGTCTCTTGCATCAACCTATATGATAAAGAATTTAGAATGTAGGGATAAGCACTCTTCCATCCATTCTTTTATCAATCTAATTCGGATAACAACTGATGGCACAACTGACAGAAAATGATGGCACAACTTCTTTTGACTGACACCTAAGTATAAAGCGATCAGTGATTGCAGATAAAATGGAATTCTAGTGCCCGGTCGGTCCAGTCAGAAACAAAAACAAAGCATCTTGTTGTGAAAACCAGATAGCAAAGTCACTTGTTGTGCAATCCACGAATGGTTTTCAAGAGAAGGTATGAGCAAAGATCGAAAGAAAATGATTATACATAAACATCTGCGATACCTTTCGTAAAATTTATGTACCTGTTTGTGGTCTAATCGAATGCCATTGTAGAAAGCCATTACTTCCTAGAAGTTGAAAAAGCATTTTAGAAGAGCATGCAGTCACAGGAAAGAATAAAGCTTAAACCATATAGGCAGATATTTACTTATTGCCACTTACATATGTAGATATTGTAAGACGCTGCTTACAAGTGCTGAAAAGTTGATTCAGACTTGACGACGCTCTCGCTTCTGATTCCGTGTCTCAGTTTTAGATTGCTTTCACACGATGCCGGCACATTTTGAAAACGGTGAAAAATGTCATGGATAGGCCTACCGTTCACACGAAAACGGCATATTTTTTGCCGGCAGGCTTCGAAAACGGTAGATTTTGAAAACGGAACCCTAACCGGCATAAATTTGAAACAGCATCATGTGAACACTCGACAATGATGTAAACAGAACTTTTGGATCGAGACTGATCGATTCTTAGGGTATAGGTACTTTTCTTTGGCATCAAAGTCCTGCAACGACTTTTTACCATCAAACTTCCTATCGTTTTCAAAATGTGCCGGCATCGTGTAGACGCAGCCTTAGAAAACTTGTTATTCGCTTTGCTCACCTACGCTGGTTGAGTGATATCTGAGTTTAAAACTGGGGAGCTTTTGATGAGACATCCTGCATGACAACCTGTCCCATGATTACACAAGGCATGATTTCTTATCTTTCCTTATTTCTTATTACATCTGTATTTCGTAACGGTCGGCAATTTTTTAGAAATAATCAACATTGGACAATTTGTCTCTTGCAAGTTGCTTCTTCTGTGTGCTGGTGATGTGGAACTAAACCCTGGGCCTATTATTAGGAATCTCTCGAGTATTTTCCATTGGAATCAAAACAGCATATGTGCTAGAGGGAACATCAAAATCCCACTGATTGAAGCGTACGATTCCGTCCATCACTTTGATGTCTTAGCAATTTCAGAATCCGTGTTAGATGGCTCAGTCAGTAATAACGATATTTCTATTGAAGGGTTCAGCAAAGAAATTTTTTGAAATGACCACCTGAGTAACACTAAAACTGGTGGGGTTTGTCTATATTACCGGGAGGGTCTCTCACTTAAGCGTAGGAAAGTTATTGAAATCTTGCAAGAGACAGTGGTTGCAGTGATTTGCAGATGTGTGCAGGGTATAGGCAGTTTACATTAGACCTTAGATGTTGCATTTTATGATAGGCATTTTTCCTAGTTAGATATAATCGTTGAAGTGTAAGTACCATTTGTAGTGAGAGCACGATAACCCTGAGACCTCTCCCGTTTTGAATGGTACATATTAATGTAAATAAGTTTTCTTTTGTTGTTTATTTTATGGCGAAAAAAAACGATTTCTTATTATACAGCTCCCAGTATAGCGCAATTGGTTGAAACATCTACTTTGCACCAATCAATATAAACTCTTCTTTAGGTCCAAAATTCATCAAGTAAATTGTAGGTTTTTTATACAGGAGAGGTTCTCTCTCTTCGACCAGTCTGCCTACCACGAGAGTTCCTCTTTTTGAATAAAAACTCCCCCACATACAGTTTCGTAATGTTTTGTGTTTTGTATTCTTCAACCTTCAGCAACTTGATTTTATCTGCTTTATGTGATATGATATACATCTTAATACACGATAAAGCCCTTCGACTACAATACAAATAAATACATAATACATACTGCAAACATAAAATGATAATCAAATAAGTTATGAATTGGAGCTAACCATAGATGCTGTTCTTCTATCGGGTGAGCAAGAAAAAAGTTCCCACTTTTGAAAATCACGGCATCTGGTACTTTACAGGTAGAAATGATTCAAATTCTAATTGAAAGATTGAAGACTTTTTATGACTTTTCCCGTTGTCTTACCTGCGCTGGAGGTATCGCAAAACTTAACTTTACAAAAATTGCAAAATGCATTGGTATGAAAGCAAAAATGAGACATTTTGCTCCAAAAAGCAACCTGCTCAGTTCATACAATGCCTTTATATGCGCACATACCAGCTCTCATTCATTCATTTATTTATTCAATAATCTAATTACAAAGCTACGGTGAAGTTAGATCAACACACAATGAGCATAACGTGAGTGGAAGGATACAATCAGACCGGGCCAGAACAAATAAGAACCACCCCGTACCTGGAAAAGCTAATTTCATTTCAGCGCCCCATGGCAGGCAAACAATCCAACTGACCCCAGCCCAATCCAACTGCATCTCTCACCCACGACTAAGCCTAAAGTTCGAATTTTAAAAGCATGTAAAGAGGGAATCATTAACTAGGGAGGAGCCTACCTAAACTTGTTAGACCCTTTGAGCGAAAATATAGAGAAAGCAACAAGAATGATGTTCTTCACATTGCACAATGAACCAAGTAAACTCCCTTTAGAAAGTCTAAACTCTTTGAACCTAAACGACACATACACCGTAGAATGCGATAAGTTCATGTATGATATTTCAAATCAGTGGAGTGCTGACTTTTTCATCAACTTGTTCCAACTAAGGAGTGAAAAACAAAACATCCAAATCAGACAACCCACCTGCAAAAAGTTCAATATTCCTAAAGCTAGCGTGAACCATAAACGAAACTTTATTTCAAATGTTGGCGTTAAGATCAAGAAAGACTTTAGAAATTTGCTATAAAAGGAAAGTTATGAAAGCATTCTAAAAGATTTTTGCTCCAACCTCATAGATTGCAGAGCAATCCATTGAATCCCAACTCTCTTTCCTAGATCCATTTGGATCCGATCCCCTTTTTGAGAGGTGTTTACACGGGATCGGATCCAGAACTGTTGGCGTTCACACGTGATCGGATCCAGAACTGTAGGAGTTTACGCGGGATCGGATCCATTTGTCGGATCCAAACTGGTACGGATAGGGAATGACACGATTAAACTGAAAATCCTGTGTTGACATTTCAAAGAGGGGAAGCAGAGATGAGACAGAGTCCATTAGAGTGCAAAATTTCAAAGGATCTGATTAAAATAGGAGAAATGGTTTACTAGAGCGCTGCTAGGAGTTCATAGAATCCAAATGGATCCGATCTCGTGTAAACGCCAACAGTTCTGGATCAGATCCCGCGTAAACGTCCCTGAAAAAATGGAACGGATCCAGATGGATCTGATCCCATTTGGATTTCCTATTTTAGTTTCCATTCCTCTTTCTTCCCAACTGGTTTTTGCTTCGTTCTCTGTAGTTTTTAGCATTGATAAAAATGAATAAAATTATCCTGTAGCAAGTAGTATAGCCTCTTCATGTACTCATATTTCATTAACCATGTATTTGAACGTGAATGGCTCGAAAGCTCATCATGAGTTATTTTCATTTGTCCTCTTCGGCGCCTTTAGGAGACAGAAATTTTCATATGCACATACATGTGATTGTTCTTTTGTAGAAATTGTATCATCTATACGTTAGACTATCATGTAAGCTTAATCGAGAATATTCATAAAGTTAAAAACTGAAATTGACTTGATTTATTTCGTAATGTCACTAAAAGTAGAGCCGTGGCCAAAAGTTCAAGACCACGTTTTTGTCAACAACCTTTCTTGGAGTAACGAAATGAAACCGTAGCGCTCCGCCTGATTTAGTCTCTTGGGGTTGGTATAGGTCAACTTTCTGTAGATTGCGAATTTTGACTTTGTTTTTTGAATCTCTGCGCCATTTTGCTATGACGTCACAATGAAATCTATAGAAATTCTCGGAAATTCGAATGGTTCTGCCGAAAAGAGTTGTGACCCGAAAATTGTGTTATTCGGCTGGATTTTACATCAGTCTATTCACAATTCATTTCTATGATTAGTTTGCAGAATGTCGAAACCTTGCGAAAACTATTGCTTCAGGGAAAATGGTAGTACAGAGCCTTCAGTCGAAAGCTTTGGCCAAAAGTTTAAGACCAGCACTTTATCTTTGTTTGAAGCAACAAATTGCATAGTTATTCGAATTGATTTTCAATATTTCCTTTACTCTTCGAATTATCTAATATCAAAGGCTCCTACATCATAATCACAAAATTCTTTCACCCTTTGCCAATCATGGTCTTAAACTTTTGGCCAAAGCTTTGGTCTGACGGCTATCTACTACAAATTTTCCCTGAGGCAATATTTTTCGCAAGGTTTCGATATTTTTTGCATTTCTATGATAGAAATAAATTGTGCATAGATTGATGTAAAATCCAGCTGAGTAACACAATTTTCGGGTCACATCCCTTTTCGGCAGCACCACTGGAATTTTCGAGAATATCTATAGATTTGATTGTGACGTCATAGCAAAATGTCGCAGAAATTTAAAAAACAGCATCGAAATTCGGAATCTACATAGAAATTTGTTGTAAAATAACTTCAAGAGAGTAAATCAGGTAAAGCGCTAGGGTTCCATTCCGTTAACCCATGAATAGTTGTTGAAAAAATGTGTTTTAAAATTTTGGCCACGACTGCATAGTTGTCATTTTCATCTTTCTAATAAATCTTATTGATATTGTGGAAAGTTAAATAAAATGAACTGAAGTAAGGTGACGGGTCTTAAAAAACAGCGGGAGAAAATCAACAAAAATTTCAACTTACATCTTCAGGCATGTCCACCTTAGCAAATAAACCTTCCCCAGCACCTGGAATTGTCGATTTGTCCACATAAGATCTGTTAAATCAAGATGTTCTAAGTTGCCGTTACGTATTCATGGTTTGGCCTTACTAAATAAATATCCAAAAGCACATAAAATTTTATTGTTTATTATAATTTTCAACCACCTCTACGGGCACCATTATGGAAATAATAACAACTCAATTTTTTAATGCTATCCCAGCAACTATAATTAGGGGTGTTTTTAACTTGTTTTCATCAATTCGTTATGTTAACTGTATTGTTACTATTCTATATATATAATTCATAAACCATTGTAAATATTTTAATTTATGTTGCGAATTTTACATACACACTTACATACATACGTATATATATATATTCTTGCTTGTTTCTGGATTGGTCAGAGCAAGCCACATGAAACGGAACACGGACGAAAAGGGACATTTTCTATCATTCATGGGAAACAATAGCGTTAGGCTCCGTTCACACTGCTCAGTTTCTGCCACGATGTGTTTTTGTTGCATCAAAGCTACCCGTTCACATTACTTCGTTTTTGCACAAAAACGGAGGGGAAACATCCGTTTTTGTTCGTTCGTACTGATCTGCCTCATAACAAATACGAAGCCAAAGATATCCGTTTTGGTGCGTTCACATTGCTCCGGTTTTGTGAAGCTCATTGTTGGATATTGGAGCGTTTTCAAAAATCACCGTTTCTGTGCGTTCACATTGATCAAATGCGTTTTCGAAAATCTCCGTTTTATGGCTTTCTCGTGCAGATCAGCGTGAACACTTTCACAAAAACGGAGGTTTACTCTCCACTTTTGTAAAAAAACGGAGCAGCGTGAACGGGGCCTTAGGCGGGCTGTTGAACAAAACAAACGTGGACGATATTTAAAAAAAATGTTAATCTTTCATTAAGGTTAACTTTGATGACAAAAATTTGTTTCCTAAAGCCACTCATCTTTAAGACCCAAAATATTAGAAATTTGCTCGTAAGGGGTTTGCCCTGGAAACGAGAGTTCCACGTTCCTTTCTGGTTCATGACTTATTTGCATTGGAATTGAAATTAGATAAAATTGCCATTTTCAGAGATAGCATTTCAATTTCCTAACATACAAACGATTTAACATGGCAAAGCCACACAACGTTTTCTCAGATTTACATCTCGTAGAACAGTAAGGGTGATGCCACCATGAGAGTCCACCTGCACCATCATAGCTCCCCAAGAGATGAAAGCCATGCAATTCAAAAGAAAGCTTTAAAAGATGCGAGACTGAGCAATATGAAAAATTTTGTCCATTTCCATACCATTTAAGAATTAAAGAATTTCCTGCAGAAAATACTGCGAATGGCAAATTTCCTGCGACAGCCCGGTAACATGCTCGGGTAGGTTCTCATGCTCTGCTGATTACATTACAAGAAAAAAAGAGACAGTTGTGACAGTCAAGCCCGGCCCTGACAGCACATAGAATTATTGCTTAGAGAAGACAAACTTAACGCTCGTCAGCTTCAACAAATTTATTATGAAGGCGTAGACTTTTCAATTTAAAATCATATCAGAATGTTCATGTTCATCCTCTCTCTCGATCTGATCAGATCGAATATCTCTTCTTTGCGTATCCGGGGGTGTTTCCCTAATAAGTCTTAATAACACATCTTAGAATAAAGTCTTTCAATAAGACACAATGACTTGAAAATTCCAACATACCTGTTCTGTTCGAAAGGGTCTTGCAGTAAAGGGTCAATAGAGATCACTTTATCTGTTGATTCATCTCTTCTGAAAATCATTTCTGCAACGGAATACAAGGGTAATGTAAATCAACATTGCTTCCAGCTTTGAGAAAATAGTACAACTGGGTGAGTCAAAAACACGCAGGGCATTTGCAAAACACTGCCCCCTGATCATCAAAGTAATAGGTTTGAAAACTGTCTTATTTCACAGTCGAGATATTAAATCAGAGTCGGTACAGTGTACCACTGAAGAAAGCCTTGTCGAAGAAAACAGGCATCAATTTGGTCTTTTGAGTCTTTTATTCTTTATTTCAGTTCTGGCTGGTTTAGGCCACTAGGCATCTTCAAATAAATTCATTGATTTGAATTATCAGCCTCTATTTATAGTCAACTGTATGTCCATATAAAGTTAATTAATTTTCAAGATAAGATTCAGTAATTTTCCCGATTTTGATCGGCAAGTTCTTCTCGTCGTGGATATGTCAGATGGCTGCCAAAGCTCTCCCAAACAATCGAAAACCTTGAGCAAAATTTTATCGCTTGCAGTAAATCCCCACATATAAGAACCTACTTTTTCGAGAGCCAGGCTGAAACTGGTTCTTATTTCAATGGTACTGGACTCATTTCAAGGTATCGAGGTTCTTATTTGAAGGGTGCCTCATGTAGTCCCCTTGAGAGTCTCATAAAGATGTTCAGCCTCATTATTTGTTTGGAAGAGTTCTTATGGATCTAATAAGCAACTATGGAAGAGAATGAAACTTTCAAAGCCAACTGGGACCACAATGGACCTTAATAACAGCAATCAAAGATCAACTTAGCAGCCCTTGCAATAAGAACTAGTTTCATGAAACTGCCTTGTTTGTTTCTTTCTGGTGTTATGGGGAGTTACCAAAGTTTCCTTTAAGCAGTTTGTTTGGAAGAATGGGCAATATCATTTCAAACATATAATTCAACAGTTATACTTGATTAACTCTCTAGCTCTCACCTAGAATTACCTCCGGAAATAATTTACTGTGAATGCTTTAGTTGTCCCCTTTCCTTTACATCCTTGTTTAATAAGCCTTCTCTTTTCTAAGCCAAAAATATAAAAACAAAACTGTTTCCTCTACGAAATGCTGAAGGTTGCCAGAGATTTACCATTTGTTTAGCTAAAAAAGTTTGCATACAAATTTGATTCGGTTGGGATAAAACTGCGTCGAATCTGTGTATTAGACTGCTAGAATTGTAAATCGACTTCGCAAAATATAATGCAAAAGAACTATAAAACTATCATTTACAGCACTATTCCCATTTCAATGTATGACAAGCACAAGCGCATATTTTTTTGGAGCCACTTAAATCCAACCAAATTCCTTTTGAATTATTGTAGGATAAAGGGGGTAGGGGGGGGGCTCTCTCCTCAATTATTTTACCTATTGAGAGATCTCCTTTTAAAAAACTCCTTCCAAAACTTACCCTGTTTCTCAGAATTTGTATATTATATTAATTTTTCCGTATCAACGTATCCGTTTTCTGTAATATCATGATATTTCCTCAAAGTTTAGAAATTCATTGATATTGTAAATCATAGATAGTATGTAGTATGTAGAATGTAGTATGTAGTGTAAATTTGAAATAAATAAAACTGAATTGAACTGTACAAGTCCTTGTGATTTTACTGATCCTACCTGGAGTTACGATTAAGAATCCGAAATCAACTCCGTTCCTGTCGTCCTTTATAGCAAGTTTCGCTTCAACGAGCTTGGAATTCTGAATAAAGAATTTTATTATAGTTTAGAAAATGCTATGAGAGGTACCGAATGAGTCGCGAAAACAATTTGTCTGAGCATTGTGACAAATCGAATCATTCTTGGAGCTAATAGCGTTTATTGACAAACGAATCATTTTGATTGAATTGCATCAGGTGAGTAAAAAATGCCGGCCGGTGTTTGTGAAGCTGTTTGATACTATCTTTCAGGCGTTTCCACGTGCTGTGGGTCACCTTGTGGCGGGAAGGGGGGAGGGTTGGCTTGGGTATGAGGACTCTGTCTAACCTTATACGGTAAAGTGGGTCCTTGCATCTTGGTGGGCATTTTTGCTCAAGGGTGATGCATGAACTGTGGAAATAGCTTGATTACACAGAATCTTTATGTGCTGCACGTCGGCAGGCATTTTTGACTCAGCCAATGCATCATGTCATAACAGCAAGCAGCCATCCCTCTCCCTCTATCTGCTAAATTTTTGTTAGATTTGTTTCAATAATAGCATAGTAGAATTGTAACTGCCAGCCACAGTTGAGACCAGATGACCAAGTGTCCTTCTCCGCTCTGGCTGGTAGATAAAAACGTATCTATTTTGCACGTTTAACGTTTCTTTAGATCAATAAAAAAGTCGACAAAAACGTCGGATCTTTGATAATATTTGTTCATTATTCCTAAATCGGTTATTGATTCCATTATCTATTTGAAAGAGCTATAGTTTTATTATATAACAATAAAGACTGGATTTCAACTTGTGCGACTTTGGTCGCTGTCTGGGCATGCGTAGTTTGTTTTAGAGACAAAGAATCCCCAGTCATCCGCGATCGCGCGGCTGATTTTGGATGTGAACGCAACTTTTTTTGCGACCAGCAAGTGCAGAGCCAAATAAATTGCTTTAATTCTGCAATAATTACTTGATACTCATGCTCGGACCATTGGTCAGGCACTACATTCGCACAAGTGGAAACCCACCTTAAGGCGTAGTCTAAGAAGCGAGGCAATCAATCACCGGCAGCTGGAAATTCTCATTGGTGCAGTGAAGCTCATGGAAGGTGATTGGCCTTAAAGGGTTTGTGCAAGGTTAAAAGCTTGCATTTGCACAGAGCAGAAATTCTAAAAATATCTCATTCAAATCGGACTTGCACACAGAGTCAACAAAGGATAGTGTCACAATAAGATTTTTATCTCGCCACGAAACAATGCTGTGTCGGAGTAATTTCTTTATTCTATTTATAGAGGAGCCTATTTACCATTGCACATTAGCTTTAAGTTAGGGACTCCTGTATCACATGAAAAGTTTTGTTGATTCTTGGATTAAGGAAATATTCGTCAGGATACTAGTGGCTTTTCATCATATCTAGTCTAGTACCACTTGAATTTGGTAGCGTTTTAGCATCTGAGGTTCGAGCCGACAACTTAGGCTCATCCGCCATTCCTGGAGTACTTAGCTTTTGATACAGTGTTGCTATGGTTTCCAAATGCGGACATGATATCCAAGGGGAAAACTTGCATCTGTCTATGGATTCAATGGCGTCAAAGGAGCTTCAGATGCTTCGCTGTACCGCGAACTTATTTGACATCTTGGAAAGCTTTTAGGTTGAGATGCAAAATGGTCATATTTTTCTCGGGCTCCGTATAAAGCAATAATGAAGCTCCTACGTGGCATAGGCTAAACCCTTAAAATGAAACTCCTATAGATGGCTATTACCTGTTGTTTTTTGCATTGCATTGAATGGCAACATAGTTAAAAGCTGGTCCGGGCCAGAATAAAAGTATAACTGTTGCATTGGAAAACTTAGAAACTTGTCGTTTCATTGTGTAGCCAAAGAAACAATGGTTGTGTCGGTATTTCTTTCACTCATTCTTAGCATCTACTAGATAAAGTTATGTTCAACTTATTATCTATTTCATTGTGAACTTACCAGAATATCTTACAGTGAAAGCTAAAGTAACGTACCATGTAAATTCAAAGATAATTCGAAAATAGATTTTCATGATTGGATGACTATTCGAATATTGCTTTGCTATTTGCTTACTTCCGATTCGAGTGTTCCTTCCGTTGGGGGGTGTATGAAGGATTACAAAAGGAGTTCCTTTCTTGGAAACCACAACGAATGAAAGTTTTCAATGATTTCTTTATACAGAGAAAACAAAATCCAATGACAATTCGATTGTTTTTTGAATATTGACGACATGGGTGGTACGCTTCTACCGCTTTCACTGTAAACCTTCAAAACAATGGTTTGTTTCAAAAATAGAGTGCTGAGACCATCAAAGTTGCAAAATTAATGGAACAAAATAGATGGAATTTCCAGAATGCCAATGGTTTGAAGGTCTAAACCACCTTAGTAAATTCACAGTGGAATTAAAAAGGTAACTTGAAGGGAATCGACATAAAAGTAGATGCTATGAATGAGCGAAGGAAAGACCCACACAACCATTTTAATGGCAATATGATGAAACGACATGTGTCAAAGTTTTCAAATACAATAGCTGTATTCTTAACTTGGCTCGGGCTAGCTTTTAACTGTGTCAATTTCCTTTATGTTCCTTACAAGCCATTCAGTGCTAAAAACCACAGGTTACGACACCTATAGCAGTTTTGTCTTAAGGGATTGAGCCTATGCCACGTGGGGCTCCATAGTTACTTAATGCGGAGGCAGAAAAATATGACTATTATGTATCTCAACCTAGAAGCTCTGAAACGGGCCTGAAGCGATTATGTTTATGTAAATGAATAACACTTCTGAATGAAAAAAGATCCAGATTTATTTCTGCTATCTCATTTCGCTTTGAAATTATCCATTGATTTTAAGAAGCAGCTGATGACCTCATATTGTTTGCAAATTGATAGAATAAAGGGTGGAAATCTACATTTATCTGATCCTTGTTAGGCTACAGATGCAAGGAACCTTGCAGCTAAGTTAAATAAATGGAAAATGAATTGTCTCGTGAATTAAAATGATGTTTAGAAACACATGCTAACTGAAACAAAGCTTTTTGATTGCGTTTCTCTTTGGAGGCATAGCCAATCTTGTATACATTCTTCACTTTATACGAACAGAGTGGCGTCATCAACCAAACCTACAGAATATTGTATTTAGTTAGTTTCATACCTACTATGAATTTCAAAAACCGTAATAAAAACGCACTTACACTCTCTTTACTTTTCTCAGAATTTTCGCTGCGCTTCGGCAGCCTCCCCAGAGCCGAAGGGCAGCGAAAATTCTGAGAAAAGTAAAGAGAGTGTAAGTGCGTTTTCATCATAGTTTTTTGAAACTCATAGTAGGTATGAAACTACATTAATACAATTTATGTAATACACACGGGATCTTATCAAATCATTAGCTGAAGACACCAATGACCGAAATAAGAAATATTGGATAATTCAAATACGAAACAAGGCATGAAAACTTCTGAATAAACGCTTCTATCATCCAAAGGTGCTATTCATTGGCATCAATAAATTTTTTCGGTCCAGATCACCTTTCAGTTTTTAATCCGAAAATAAAAGATGCACACTCTAAAGAGGTGCTTGGTCGCTGGGAGCCAAAGGACAAAAGATAAGTCCTAAAGACACATAGCTCATAAGGAAAATGAAACTTCATACCAAAAATGTCCCTTTCAGTGCAGTTGCTCCGTCGGGATATACGTACGTTATATCTTCCCCAGACAACTCTCCCCTCTTATTAACGATGCCAAAGAAGTGACCGCCGAACTGAAAAAATGGTAATATCAACATTCTATAAATATACTAAACCATCTTGCCAAATCGAACAGAAAACAGAAATACAGAAATAAAAACTGTTTGATATAATTTTTAAACCTTTCGTTACAAAGTCGTCATCAAACTGAAACTTAACAGTGCAGCCGAGAAGTAATAGCGATTACGTTGTTTGTTGTTTCCACCTAACACGTTTACTTGAGTAGCTTCTTAAATATTGGATATAGTGGGAAATGAGGCTGTTCGGGTTTGCAAATGGGTTCTTATTTTCTTCAAGGCTTTCAGGTATCCATTTTTCCCAATTCAAACTTCAAGCCGATTATTTACTGTCAGATGACAGGAATTGAGTTCATGAGGCCTTATTCACAGCAGAAGTTTATGGAAGAATCAGAAATTTCATGGAATCTAACGAAAAGCTTTCAAAGCACTTTTGAGATTGTTACTACATGCATACATGGTATTATCAGTTTGTGTAGGTTCAATGACGAAGCAACTGGACCTTTAATCTAATTCGACGATCTCTACAAATAAGAACCTATCTATTTCAAATTTCAGGCTGAACGGGTTCTTACATAATGGGGGTCTAAATTCAAAATTTCAGTCTGTAGGTTCTTAATCACTAGGTTCTTATACGCGGGTTTTTACTGTATTTACAATCAATCTATCTAAACATAATCCATTTATCAATAACAAACAATGGAAATTGATGCTGCTTCACAAAGGTGAGGTATACTTTCAGTGTTCCTAACGAATTTGAGACATGACTGAAAGCTTATTTGACTTCTGCTGAATCCTTTGAGGCTACCCTGGCAAGTCTGCGGCTGTTCCAAGTAACCATATTAATCATACTGACATTATAATGGCAATTTTTCATAGTCAAATTCTTACCATGAAAAAGGGATGGGAAAATCCTTATAGAAATAAAATCGTTTCCCAAAAACTTTCGCGGTAAATCAGTGAAAATTTTGAATTTGCAAAATCAATTTTTGCACCTTTAGTGACAAGATCGATCCAGTTTTGTCAAACAAATCGAATCCTGTTGAGAGAATTCGAATGTTTAGGATTTTTTCGAGGACTCTGCGAACTATACATGATTATAAAACCCAACAGTAACTGACTTTGTTCGGCATGCAAAACTTCAAAATATTTTTCCAAATGCCCCCTGCTCAAGATTCTTGGGCAAACGATCTGGACTGATTTTCTGCATTGAATTGAATGATGTTTAAGGCTTTAAATTGAGACTCATGACATTGCAGCTTCGAGACACGGACTAATTAGGCCAAATACGCCCTATCTAAGGCGCCTTTAAGGCTACTTCCTTAATATGGTCAGACAACGTGCTTATTATTGGTTTTTGCTTGGCTGATAAGTTCAACTTGCGATTACTCGAAGGGGAGCAACTTTCAAAGTTAAGTTTGAAGCGGCGATCGCAGCGACGTTCAAATGTTCGCTTGATGTTCAAAGGCTACAAGACATTTAATTTTTCTCCACCTTATAGGCCGTGTTTAGAATCTCTCTGGTTGTTGTGAGTCCTTGCGTGAGAAAAATAAACATCGGATCAACTGAAGTGACAAATTCAAGGAATCCGGTCGCCATGACCTGGCATTAGGTATTGTGCGCTGCTATTCATGGGTCTCATAAGCAAGGTTTTATGGCCTCATGCCTTTCAGTTTCATTCCTTCAATGGGATTTGCTTATAAAAGCACTGTCTTGAGGTTTATGATCCTTATAAAAACCTCTAAATAATTTGGATTCCAAATAGCGGATGACCAATCGGAGTCTCACGAAGAGCAAAAAAAATCAATGAAATAATACCAGCAAAAACAGCAAAGTACTGTGAGCATTTAATTTTCTGATAAACTAGCATTAGGAATTCGGAAACATTCTTCACGCGTTAGAATCACCCAAAATTAGACAACCAATGTATAATTGTGTAAGAACTGACTTCAAAATAGTAGGTTCTTTCCAAATTTACTAGCGCTATAATAATCAAAGTTGATTTTTCTAATAGCTTAAAGAATAAAGTATCTTTGTATTGCCTTTGGTAATTTTTAAGATAGTAGCGCCGTAGGAAATTCGAAAGATGAAATAATAGACTTGCTGAGCACCCATACTCATTACATAAGTCTCAGTATCGCTATTGAATTGGCTGGCTTGAGAAAATAAAACATGTAGATTTTACCTCATCCCAAAAGTGCCAAAATCCATGGCGCACATTTCGTTTGTAACATCCTTTCGATCTCAAGGTCCCATTTGAGTCTAGAGAAAAGCAGAATATCACAATTTATATTCAGGGTGTCCCAAAGAACATGTGCGCCGTTTTGAGTGGCTATGCGAAGAAGCCATAAATCAATTTTCCCCTTTTCAGATCTGTGAATAGAAAGCTTTCAACTTAGAGTTTGGCACCGCGATCGAGCAAAGCTGACAAGTGGTTGCTGAATTATTGAGAAAGAAAGTAAAATCACTTGTCGTCTCAAAACGAGAGGATCTATCTCCGTAATGAACCCAATAACTTAAATGTTAGCATCAAACAGATTTAAACTTTATAGTTGCGTCAGGAAATAAATTTGGGAGTAATCAATGACCACAAAACTTAAGAATACTTCCCAAGCAGCCTGTGGACTGTAACCTTGCTTGACTAAAAGGATGCATGTCACAGCCTGCAGCAATAGACGATTGCGCTAAAGATGGCGGAGAGAAGTTTTTTACCAAGATGCATTGCGTTCTTTAATCGAATTCCTATAGAATCATTAAAGATCTGTAATTCGAATGCAATGCATCTCGGTAAAAAATTCCTCGCCACCATCTTTAGCACAATCCTCTATTGTGCTGTACATAACCATTTCTAGCAACCCTCGACATGTAAAATATTCCTGGTTATCAAAAAATTTCACTCACCGTATTCTTCTGATGGGCCGTCAAGGTCACCGTCAACATATATAGCAACTAGAACATGATAATGAACGAGTAAGCAATTGCCTCTTGAGGAAAGTGGCTATAACCTTATCAGTCAACAAAGTGTTGGTGCAGCATTAATGCTCGGCAAGTGAATGTACTGTGCTGAATTATCGTTGCTAGTCTGACCGGTTGATCAAGGAGCAAATAGCCATTTTACTATTATTTCAGATTTTTGCTCAGTACCAAAATTGACTCAACAAACAAGTTTTGAGCCCACTGTCTACTTTCATGATAGGCTTCAAAGGAAGGATTTTGAAATATGCTTGAAAACAAGAAGAATTTGACTTTGGAGAAAGCATTTTTAGTTCTGTTATTAGATAGGGGCATTAATAGCAGGATACCTAAAATTTTGAAGGTACCGCGATTTGCTGCTCATATTGGTAAGTTTTGGACCAAATATCTCTAAACAATGGTACTTTTTGGCAGATTCCAATCTGTAAAGTGGAAGTGGCTAATTCTGGCAACTCGTGGTGGGAAGTTTTATGACAACCGGGAGGCAGACCCCTATCTATCCACAAGTCGAATACCTCCCAGGGAAAAAGGGTTCTGTGAAAAGATCTTTACAGTAATGGGAAAAAATTCCTCGAGCTTATACTCACCAAGAGAACTGCCATCTCGGTACATGTATGTTCCTTGGCCATTTAAATCATCGTCTTTGAAAGTTGCCGTTAGAGAGCTGCAAGAAGTTGGATATTATATCAGAGTAACAACCTGTAACCCGGTGAAAAATAACAACCAAAAAAATGACTAATTCATCAGCATAACAGCAGCTCCTATTTGTTTGTATCAAGGATAAAATTGACTCCTTTTATCATGGGCGATGATCCCGAGGGGGATACTGAACTAGGGAATTGACGGGGGATGTGTGGAAAACCTCTCCTCACCCTGCATACCGTCGCATCAAACATGCCCTAAAACATAACGTGTCGCTTAAAAATTTTGCAAAAGGTATATATGATTTAACTGTTTCAAGAGAACTCTAAAACTGTCCTTTCTAAGTGATACCTTGGTCGCATAAACTTCATAGTAATCATAATACTCTGTCCCCATAATTTTTGTAAGAAAAAAATAGCCTGTCGCATAATTATTGCCATAAAAGGATATCCTGCTGAGCAGCATATCCAGTCAGGTCAAGTATGGGAGAGCGTTCTCTGAGC
This sequence comes from Aurelia sp. 4 Dawson et al 2005, assembly GCA_964019985.1. Classification (NCBI taxonomy): domain Eukaryota; kingdom Metazoa; phylum Cnidaria; class Scyphozoa; order Semaeostomeae; family Ulmaridae; genus Aurelia; species Aurelia sp. 4 Dawson et al 2005. The sequence goes on along the minus strand of OZ026492.1, from coordinate 31,742,716 downwards.
GATTATCCACTGACTTCTCTGGGATGATTGTGAAATTCCTTACCTAGTGGTTGACCACTTCTGTATCTCCGTTGATCAATTTGAGTGGAAAGGGTCAGTAAGCTTTTTGCATAAACTTTTGTTTTCTTTTGTCATTCCTCTCTTGGTATTGCTTCCTTTAGGCCTTGGCAAATTTTGCAATTGGCAAATTTTAGAACTCTCTCTTTCATGGCAACGTAAAGAAGAACTTTCTCTTCTCCTGCGCATTCCGTTTACCTCGCTACGAAAGAAACAGAGTTTGAAAATTTTCCACTTGCAACTTGAGGGCCCAAAGGAAGCGAAGCAGGGAGACAAATGACAAAGAAATCAACGTTTTATGCAAATTTTACAGGTCTTTTCCGCTCACAACTGGTCCACAGAGATGCAGAGTAGAGAATTTGGGCACCTAATGAGTAGGAAAGTCTATCATTATTGCCTTAACTTCCTAAAAATTGATGCATCATGGCCCATACTTTCGTATTAAATAAAGATTTTACAAAATACACTACGTACATAGGAAGTTTGAAACACTAGGATGACAAAATATTCTTGTAACATGGTATCTGGAACACAGAGATATTTAAATTGGAAACAAATTGCTTAGTAGCAGATAAATATTTGGCAGATTAATTCAAATTGCATTACCATCCACCTTCAAAGTAAAAACTGCCTTTTCCATGCTTTTTCCCTGAAAATGAGAGTGACACTTCAATGAGAATCTGTAATTAGTGTATTCAAAATATCTTGTTAGAGTCAAAGCTATTACACCCTTGTTCGTATTAATTGAATAACGGGTAATCTGGTAACGTTTTTTGCATGGCAATACCACGAAAAGCAATTGTGCCTATTTTGTCATTAAGGCCCCGTTTATACGGGATCGGATCCAAATGGATCCGTACCCAAAGTGTAACGGATAGGCCTTGCGTTTACACGGGACTCGACGGATCCGAACCCATTTGGATCTGCTATCCGTACCCAAACGGGATCACTTTCGAAGGTGATCCTGTTTGGATCCGATCCCAAAAGGGTCTCGTGTAAACGGGTGGGATGGAATCCAAACTGGTACGGATAGGAAGTGACACGATTAAACTGAAAATCTTTTGTTGAAATTTCAAAGAGGGGAATCAGAGATGAGGCAGAGTCTATTAGAGTGAAAAATTTCAATGGATCTGATTAAAATAGGAGAAAAGGTTTACTAGAGCGCTGCTGAGAATCCACAAAATCCAAATGGATCCGATCCCGTGTAAACGCGAACAGTTCTGGATCCGAACCCGTGTAAACGCCGCTCAAAAAGTGGATCGGATCCAAATGGATCCGATCTCATTTGGATCCGATCCCGTGTAAACGGGGCCTAAACCTTCTTTGAAACTTTCTTCCAAGCAAATTAACGGACTTTTGATATCAGAACAATCGATGACATTCATCTTGAGAATACTATTAACGCCATCACAGCATATGGATTCTGCGGCCTCCAAGTGTCTATAGTATTCAGCATAGTTAAGGGAGCGGTCATTGTTAATTAAGGGTACCGGGGCGCAGGATTTTGGCAGGGGAATCAAACTTTTTCCATGATTTTGCGGGAATACGAAGACATTAGGACCAATTTTTACGTGGGTACTAAACGATTTTGCTGGGAAAAGTATTGGATGAAGTCATCGATCAAAAATTGAAAGAAAACTTAACACACCTGAAATCGATGAATCATTCGAACGGCATGAAAATCGCCTAAGAAAACTTGATGTCTGTCCATTTATCAATGTTTTATGGAAAAAGGCCTCTGGATGGGGCACTGTGCCATTTTGCCGAAACCCGGTGGGTTACCAAAACATTCTCTATGTTCAAGATGGGGTATAAAATTTTCTCTAATTGTGCCAAATTATCCTCGGCCCCTAGTGCACAAGATAACATAAACTGTAATGGATTTTTCAAACACGTGAAAAATGTTTTTGAAAATTGTGTATTGTTATGTTTGGTGTTAATGACAAGTTTTTCTTCACGCAGCTTCTCAATAGTCTCTTCCACCATCCAATCCGAAGCAACAACACAGAAACAAAGAAACAACGAAAAGAAAAATGTGTAAGGAGATCACAGCTTAAACCCATGTGTCCTCATGACAAGATTTGCTTTGGTGGCACTGAAAAAAATCTCTGTTGAGGTATGCCATGATGTGTGACATGAAAATCCAAAAATCTTGAAAAGTTAAAGTTTCAGGCAGAGTTTTGTCACCTCCAAATGAGAACTACATTCAAAAAGCCTAAAATAGTGTCTGGCTATATTCTTGCTCGAAATAATTTCAAAGAAAGCATTCAGTGTCAAATTTTTTTCCCAAAATTCTTCTGTGTAATTAGGTCCGTGGGAAGCATCCGCAAATTGGTGGAGCAAATCTATTAACGCTTGTGGCATAGCACCATTGTTTTTGCAATTCTTGAGTGGGCCGGGCCTGGTCAAATACATCAGCCTGTTAATGCGTGATTCAGTTTCTTTTAGTTTCTTGAAGGACGAAGACTTTCCAAATTACCAGGTGAGTCAAAAGAAACAATTTTCGCTTGAAAGCCCATTGTTCCTTGAATATCAAAGCAATGACAGAAAACTGTCTAGTTTTATCGTCAATATGTTACATTATGTTCTGTAATTTAACCAGCTTAATCAGCAATTCCTTCCTATGGATATGGGAGATTTTCTGCAGAAGGCTCCTCCCAAAACAAGCAAAAATGAATGAAAATGATGAGCAAAATTTCCATGGTTCTCCTTCTTAATAATGATGATAATATTTCAACCTACCAAGATAACAGCAAATGTTTAACCCTATCAGGCCTACGTCTTTGATGCTCTAGGAAGACTAGGGGGCTGATTCAGCCCCCATAATCTATCACTGTTCTGGTCAATCTAAAGCCTTAAAACTTTTTGATGTGTTTAGAGCATCATGGGGTGAACCCAAAAATGAATTTTTAGACATTTCACGTGACCTATCCATAACCTCACAACGCTCCACTTTCAAAGTCAATAGAGGGTTCAGTACTAAGAGTTTTTAATCGTTGATTGTGAGAAAACGAAAAGCATTAAGGACATCAGTCCAACATTAGTGCCTTCTTGTCTAGATAGCATTTGCTCTGTGAGAGAAAATCTATAAAAAGTGATGACATCATCATGCAGGAATGCGAATAATGTGCACATGACTAGTGCCAAAATCGGTAAAACCATACATTCAAATTGAAAAATAACTCGTTGGTTGGATAGAGCATTAAGAGTAGTACACCCTCCCTCTCTTTCATCATTTTATCACAATAGCCTAAGATTCTTTTAATAATTATTCACAATTTACATAGACATCTCTCAAAAAGTGATTGTGAAAAGTGATTTGAACATGTCTACCATTTGATCTACCAAGTACTTGTCTACCAAGTACTTACCGATATCACTATCTTGATAACCAAGGGGCAGTGATCTTGTTTGATTTCATCAAATAAAATGCACAATACAAGATACTTATACTCTGCTTAAAAAATACTCTGCCATGTGAGTCAATAAAAACACCCGACATTTGAAAAAATCCTCCTGAATATCATAACAATGATATTGAAAACTGTCTTATTTTATCCTCCAACATGTCAAATTAGGTTCAGTAATTTACCCAGCTTTAATCTGCCATTCCTTCACGTAGAAATAGGAGATTTTCTGCAGAAAGCCCCTTTCGAAACCTGCAAAATCGAAAGAAAACACAAAGCAAGATTTCCCTTTGTTCTCCTTCCTAGGTATTGCAAAATATCGTTGCTTAGTCATGGGGCAATAGCCTTTCAAATGTTGGGCATATTTTAGACTCACCTGGTACAATACTACAAATGTGTATCATGACGAGCAAAATGACATGTCTAACCCATGGCATGAAAAAGAGAAAAGGGGCAAAAACTGCATTTAACTACTACTTCAATAGACATTGTCAAGCGAGATTGTTCTTATTGACAAACTGATAGAAACAACTTGAATTTATTCATCAGCAATAGGAATTCAAAAAACTTCTTACCATGTATGAATTTTCCTTCAAACCTATCACCTCTTGACATTGTCGATGTTCCTCTTCCATGAGGTAGTCCATTTTCATCTTTTTGACCTATTTGTGATCCAGGATAGATACTAAATCAGAGAACAAACTTGCTGCAGTATTAACGTTAAAATGCTGGCAACTGTGATTATTTTCATGAGAGACACAAACATTTCATAGCAACTCCTGAATAAGTCTTCAATCATCTCCTGAGGGCTAATATAAATGTCATGCTTTACTCCCACTGAATCAAATATGAAACTTTGATATTTCTTGATTAGTTAATTAAGTGCAGATAAGCACAAGGTACAAATTTAATTTGGAACCAAGCTAAAAAAAATCAAGTGTAACACAAGCTCATTGTTGCCAGCTCCACCATGCGACCAAGGTAAAACTTGACCTTGAATGCATCACTTCCGACAAATCAAATTGAAATATAAATTGGTCCTTAACAATCCAAGTGAATGAATTGATCAAGTTGAAGAAGTTTAGGACCTGCAAAAGAAGTTTAGGACCTCTGCACATACCAAATTATCAAAATTACTGCAAACTCATGGGCTCAATTTTTGTCTCACTTCACAACCTATATGGTTCAGAAATAGAACATATATATAGTGATAAAGCATTACAACATGCATTCCAGGTTGGAGAACATGTGTCATTGATGCCAGTTGATACAGAGTACATGGCACTTTTCCATGAGATCTCTGTTGTGTAAGAAGAAAATTATTTTGTTCTCTATTATCTATTTTGAATACATAATTTAATGAAAACCTCTGATGTGCAAGTGTGCCATATTCTGCACACCAGTATGATTGGCCTATGCTAATGAGTGAAATGAATTTGGATTCCTCTGTTCAAAACGTCTTCAGGACAAAAAAGCTTTTAATTTAGAGGAGCATGTATTTGGAGCAACCTTGGCAATGGGGCAAAATAAGCCAGCACATTTTTGGCTTTCAAGCACAAATTATGAAAAGCAGTCCTTATTATGATGCCACTTTGGCACAATGCAACTGTTTCTGTTCAAATTTCAATTTTCTTTCTCATTAAAGTATTTTTAGGGCCTATATACTATTTATTTGCTTACGTAGCTATTGCAATTAGGTTTTTAATAGGGCAGTTTGTAAATCAATTGTTATTGTAGACTTTACCCTACATAAAGAATTTAAAATGAAAATGAATGAAATGAAATGAAGGTGAGTGCTGCAAGTAGACTAAGATGAGGTGCAAGAGATGCAAAGTCAACAATAGATCTTTCATTCTCAAACGCAAGAAACTGTTGTCATTGTAGTAGCTGTGGCAGCCAGTTTGACAGAATTTCATAGTTGCAAATGAATGCAAGTTTTCCAACCTGGTTTGCATTGCTTTGAGATGCTTGAGCCTAATTTCTAATATCAAAGTCTTCCATACATATTGGCCCAAACTACTCTTCTCTGGGCCTCTGGCCTTTGTTTGCTTCTCACTCTTGGGGGCTGCCAACAAGGCTGGCTGCTGGTAAGCAGGTGTGCAGAGTATGGCACCCGCACACAAGAGATTTGCAATAGACTACATATATTAAAGCACTTATGTCATGAACCTGACTGGTTCACATCATACAATTCTCTGTATTGTTTATTACAAAGCAGAGGCTTGAGGCTGTATTTTCATTGCAATGAAAATTCATGAAGCAGAAATGAAAGGTCACAAAACAATGGAATTCCACTCAACACTTCTTTGCTGCATTAACCAATTGCTAAGGTGACATAATTCCTTTAAGATCAAGAGCTTTTGGATGATTAAACTTTTTGACAAAATTTTTCCAAACGTTTATTTGTCTGAAATCTGGTGATGTTCAAGCGATTTTTTGTCCGAAAGTTTTAAATTCATTGAAAAAAAAGCACAAAGAACCGTAAAAATAAAATGATACATAAATCAATGCTGTGCAACCAGTACTCTTAGGTCTCCTATTTTTTCTCTAAATGTTTGGTTCCTTAGGGCATTTCTTGGAAATGGTTCACTTATGGCATTGGCAGCACCTTTTAATTCAGTTTACAGCTGATTTTACGATTGTTCAGCCTAATGAAAATTACATTATTTTATTGATATATTTTATGTAGAATCATAATTGTTTTTTAACACATATTTTCGTATGCTCGTTTTTTGATGTCGCGTTTTGCCGAAAGTTTTTTGTCCGAAATTTCCGAAAAAGAGTCCGAAAGTTTTCTTCCAAATTGCTGTTACGAAACTTTTCCATCCGAAAAGTTTTGATCGTAGGGGTTAGGGCCTTTTTATATGAGGAAAAATACTTCACAAGCAATGCAATCCGAAGAAAACATAGTGCCAGTTACCCTATCCTGGCCTACCCAGTTGCAGCTCTCACCAGTGTATGTTTCTTCGTCACTTTCGCTGCCACAGCCCAAATCTTCGTCACTGTTGCAGTTGTCGTGGTTGTCGTCCATCTTGTTTCTCAATTTCAAAAAGCGCGGTATGGTAGAGGCCCGGGCCGAGTTATGAACTCGTTGTTGTTGTTTTCAGCTTTGAGTTTTGGAATGATCAATGACTGTAGCAAGGAAGTGCACCCAAAGGGGGGGGGTACTGCAATATGGGGTAAGACGGGGATGTACACCAGTTTTGGGTAGTTTTTGGCCTGAAAATTCTGGGATTGGGATATGCTTTTACTGAAAAATTTCTGTGATTGGGGTATACTTTCACTTAGAATTTTCTGGGATTGGGGTTTACTGTTATACTCAAAATTCTGATTATGGTTGCTGAATGAAAGTACAACTGGATAATTCTTCGAGCAACACGTAGTCTGTTTCAGGTGAAGAGATTTCAAGTATTTTTTGTGTTTAAAAACGTGCTCAGATCAGAACTTCATTCAAATGGCGTTCCAATGGCTACTTGGGACAAAAATTGTCGTTCACAGCCCTCGATCCCTCATCCCTTTGACGTCAAATTGTTTTTGTTACTTCTTCAAAGTTCTGGGATTGGGCATCAATATCGCACCAAATTTCTGGGATTAGGTCGTAGCAGAAATCCTTGCTGCGCACACCCCCGTATGAATTTATAGTGGTGTACCCCCCCAGCCCCCCGGGGAAGTGCACACTATCCAATGATTGACACTATCCAATATCACATTATCAGTAGCCTACACAGGCTAATTATCAGAATGTTTTTAACAGTTTATCCTTTCTAAAAACTTTAAAACATCTGATTTAAGGAAACTTAACATGCGCGTTTCAACAAATATTTTCATTGGAGGCATGGGTGTTGTGGACACGACTTTGATGTTGGTCGTGTTCACAATACCTGGCCTATATGTTCCTAAATGAATAAATGTATTTCGTTACCTTTCTAATCTTCAATTTATTGTTTATCTTGTCTTTCTTGATTTTGAGCTGATGGCTTGCTCTCTACGATTTGAAATGGGCCAAAAGTTCAAACCGTACGGCGCTCTGAAAATTATAAGTCGAGAAGTAGTTTCCAGATCGACTCAGTCTCCTAACGACTCAGCCTGAAACAAGTACCTCTCAATTTACTTTAAGCGTTTGCCAAATTCGCCAACTTTGTCTAGATAAGCCCAAACGTTGTCATCATCTCAAGCAAAAAAACAGACTTTCTTCAAACTTGAGTACTGCATTCTAGGTTCAAAAACGGTCATGAATATCGTCTTTTAAAGCGAACAAAATCTAACTAAATCTAACTCTTAGCAAAATACTAGAATTAAATTTGATGTGCTGGGAACTTCTTTGCCAAGGGAATCGTACAGATTCGTGCAGAAAAATTTTGAGGGCACTTTGAAGATTTTAGGCCCTATTCGGGTTTAATGTTGATTTATTTACATCAGTGATAATTTGGGAATATGGATACCATCTTTCACGAGAGAATCTTTTTACAGTCCCAAAAACATGAAAAATTACATGGCATGGTAGACTAACTACCTCAGTCCCAGTTTCCGCTTCGTTCATTGAATTGGATGCCGGCCACTGCTATCAAGGAGCGCAACTACGACGATTTTCATCAGTCTAATGGCATGGTATGATGAAAGCGGGAAATCTACTTCTTTGCATCCACTTATCATCTAATCGCTTTTGGGAGTAGGGCTAACTTTTTATCGTGTGAAGACTGCTTTCGGCCATAGGTACATCCAACTGTCGGTTCACATCAATAGCCTTGATAGGAGAAAGTTTTCATTTGGTGTTGCAGATGGATCCTTAATTTGAAATTCCTCCTTTCTTATTCAGAAACTTTTCTTCATTTGGTTCGAGCTCTTTAAAGGAAAAATCCAGCCTATGATTTTCTCCAAGATTCACTAAGGAGTCAACCCACTACGGGGGAAAGACGAGCTCCTCACAAGCTGAGGTGCAACTGAAGGAAATGAACAAGGGTCGCCTCTTCCTAACTCTGACTGTCCTAAATTGTTTCACATGCCTCATTGAGCAGTGGCAATTTTAGAGACAATTTCATTGATAGTTTCCACCACGAAGGAAAAGAAATTCTAAGTATAGGTATATCTTTTGCAGTGAGAACTTGGTGACCGTGTGACTATAAGAACTTTCCCGAGATATGCTGGAAAGTGAATGGGAAAATTGTGTGTCAGTTCTCCAATTTGCAGTGTTTTTTTCATTAGCTGTCCCCGCTGCTTCGTCTTCCTTCCTTCCTGTGTATAAAGCAATAACTGGCCTTTCACCTAACTGTCTTCCTTATTTGCTTACGAACATTTCTGACAGAAATTTTGATATTAGCTTGCAAAATGTAGACACTGACCTCTGCATCCCAAGGATGACTACCTGCAAAGGACAGAAAGCGATATCTTTTCGTGGCGCTAAAAAAACTTGGAATCAGCTTCCCTTGGATATAATCAAGCACATTCACTGAATGCCAATTCGAAACCATTTGCAGGTCTCTGGTTGAACATTTTATGGCAATACATCGTTCCTTTTAACCGTTTTAATTTTACTCTTCATACTTTTCATTGTGAGCACTTTAGTTGGTTGTTCTTAGATTTTATCAGTTGTAGTAATTTTTTCTATGTTTTTGACACAGCACTCTGTAAAGCTGTCATTCATTGATGGGGTCACCATGTATTAATAACGAACAATGAAAATAAAATTTAAGGTACCGAGGGAGCCGCAGCCTCTCTAACGTTGGAAAATGTTAAGAAATCAACCCTTTTCGGACAAAAATGCACCTATTCACTCAATTTTTATAAGGATCTGGTCTGGATTCTAAAACTTCCCTATTTTCATCCAGATCGGGTAATTCTTACGCTTCTCAAAATGGAGCCTACCATTTCGTTTTTCTATTAGTTATTTAAGAAATAAGTTTAATCGGATAAGGACATTGCTAAAAATAGAATTTTAATCTTCCCTTGCGCTTTGATTTCATGAACTAAGCACGGAAACCGTTCTGTTACCAGTCATCGCAAACTGCTGATGTATTAAAGTGCTCTTGCTGCTGTGCAAACATCTCCAGTTGGAGTTTGCTCAGGCTGCACAACTTACAGCAGGTGAGCATAGACTTCTTCAGATCTTTTAAAGGTTGCTGTAAATAGGTGTCCTATTAGCTTTAATGCATTTAACGAAGTTTAAAGGCAGTGTGCAGTGGCGTAGCAGACGGTGGTTGGGGTTAGAGCAACTCCTAATGACCCCCTAGCTTTAGACAAACTAACCTAATGGCCCCCTTACGATTTTCAGTAATGTAGTGTTGTCACTTTTGGGAAACAGAATGTTGTTGATTTGTACGGAATACCTTTGGGCCCATCAAAAAGACGGAAAGACTTCTAGTAAATTGAATACCGTATTGCCAACATTTCAAAGATGCCTTGCTATCTTCTGAACGTTTAGGGTGACTTGACCAAAAATCCATTCTTATCACACCTAAGCTTGAAGGCACACCGGCGTGGTGCTGATTGGATAAACAAGACAATCAAAGTGAAAAGAATTAGGCAAGGTTCAGCAATTTCGCTGTACAGTGAAATTCACGAAGATGATAATAATCTGATTCCCTTTATTCTCGAAAAAGTATGATCCAAGTGCATAAAGGCTTGGTAATTACTCCAAGGCCAGAGCTTTGTTTTTGATTTCAACATCACAACTAGCCAATCACAACCACGACAGTATTCCTTTAACCGTTTCCTTGGGAAGTATGTCGTCGATGTCGTCTAACACAATCCTTTTTTTCTGGATTCGATGGTGAAAGTTCTACCAAAGATGCGTTTTCTGATATTCTAAAAAAGCATGGTTCGAAAATTTTCCCAACATACCTCAAGTGTAACTCGCTTCACTAGCATTTACTTTCAGCCACCATCCCCAACATTTTTTTTGCGAGAACGTGCCTTCATAACAAACTTCGATAGACGCCGGTTATGCAGGCTTAGATGTGCTGGGCTCAACTTGATTTTGCCGATAAAAACACCTTTTTGATTTTGGAAATGTGGCAAACTTCTGTTGATCTACCGGGTGAATCAGAAAAAACATGGGGCGTTTGGCGGACTGTGACATCGCATTTAGTCACCCGATTGTCGTGAGCTAAAATTTTGCGTGTAGCCAAAAGTTTAACTTAGAGCATAAACCTTTCCCCACCTGAATCGGTCATTTCAACCATTTTTTACAAAAGATTTTCTTTGTAAGACCTTGTATGGGAGTCTTGCAAACTGGTGAAATCTTTTGCCAAACCCCTTCTGCATTTTATTTTGGCAAAAGCTACAGGTACACGTGGTATTATCAAGGGAGAATCATATTGTTAGGGGATGGTATATTCTCCCCTGGTATGTCTTAGCATAACTTGTCCTGCGTGGAGAATAAGTTTGAATTACATTAATAATGCGTACTTCTTTGTCTTGCGAATAGCATAGCGGACAAATCTTTTCTTTTGTCTAAAGCAGGGAGCTATACGCTTTGTCTTTACCTCCCTGGTCCAAAGCTCCCGTGGGGTTCTTCGCCACGCTTTGATCAGATCACATTTTCTCCTAAAACTGACCAATCAGGTGCCGTCGTTGTGTTTACTCCGCGTTTTGCGACCAAGGTTGGGCCATTTTTGATCGTTTTGACCACCATCCCAAAAAAAGCATTGCACACAGGGCTATGTCGATTTTCGTCAAAATTTCAACGGGAGAAGATTCTCTATACCTCAGACCATAGGTGTTTTCGGTATCACAATGCGATCGCTAAAATTGGCCGATTCGTGGCATTTTGAAACTCATTGCAGTCATTTTTGCATAACAAATCCTACAAAACTTAGCGAAAGGCGAGCACAAACTGATAATTCAAAGCCTGTAAACCTACCTCAACTGTTTTGAAGAGAAATATCCACTTCTCTACTGCAATGCACTCCCAGTTTCACGACCAAATCGCTCCCATTTGCTATGCGCCTATTTCGATAGACAGTGCCCCAATCCTTCTCTCAACTCCTGCCATATTTGCAAGTCTGAAGGAAAGGATGCCGAAAATATCAACCAAAATGTTTCATAGCTATATCTTCACAGCCCATGCTTCTTGTATAAGAGCACAAGAAAAGACAATGATGTCTTTCAGTGTAGCAGGTACGTGAAATAGAAATGAAATGAAGCTGTGTTTAACCTTCCTACAAATAGCAGCAAGCGGAAGAAATGTACATTTTGTTTTCATCACGAAAAACCAGTTAACTTTTTAAAGACTTTTTATCAAAGCCCCTCAAAATCAATTTCATATTTTGTGCAGATATCATAGAAGATATCTTTAGTCCTCCAATACGCATTAGGAAATCACCCCTTGGCAGTCAAAGAGCAAAGCAGCATCATAGCAAACATAGATATCAGTGTTACATTTTTTAACTCATGGAAGTAATGCATTGTTTTGAGATGCTAAAACTTTGATCTCGAATCGAAAGTTTCTCAAAATCCTTGTTATTATCTGAGTAAAGAAAGATTAATAAGGGTTTTCCTCTTGTGCCCTCCTGTGAACTGTTTTCGAGGCACATCCAGTGTTTGAAAATTACTCTACCCTTGAGTCTTTATGACAGAGTTTCTTACAGGCAGTTTCTTATGGAACTTTGTTTACAGAACCAAATCATTTTATCTTTTGCCTATTTCTTTTCCTCCAAGTTTCTTATGTGATCCCGATCCACAAGATCCCCCACCAATACCAATGGAAATCTAAGTGGCCTCCTGTCAATGGAAATCTGAAGGAACTTGTGAGAAACCCTTAACGAAACTCTCTCTCTACTCGGATGATAGTAATAAGAGTTCTGAGAAGCTTTCAATACTGTATCAAAGTTTTAGTATCTCAAAAATACACGTGCACCTCTGATATTGATGTTTTTTTCTGATGCTGCTTTGTTGTTCTACTGCCACGGGATGATTTCCTATTAAGTACTAGAGGACAAAAAACGTGAAATAGATTTTGAGGAATTTTGAAAAATAGTATCTAAAATGCTAAATATTTTTCGTGATGAAAACAACATGTACATTTCTTCCGTTCAAATAGAGCTCCACTTCATTTCTACTTCATATGAAACCCGCTCTACTGTAACACGACACTATCCTTTATTGTGCTCTTATGCAAGAAGTAATTCACAAATTCCCGAACTTTTGGTTGACATTGCCGGTTTCCGCTCCTACAGACTTGAAACTTCTATAGGAGTTGGGAGAAGGATTATTTCAATAGATTGTTTCAATATTTGCAATGGATTGAGGGATTTTGGGTAATGGTCTATTTCAACCTTAAAGTACGGTACAGGAAGAACTAGAAGAAAACTTAATCCGTTCGAAATACCAATACTCTCCACATATAAAAGCAATGTATTTTGAAATATCTGATTGAATAACCAATAGGTTAAATTTTGCTCGCTGATTTACTCAGATTTTACGATTTCAACGAAGAAGGCCCTTTGAGAAACGCTGAAAACATGCTGTAATCACGAGCTAACTTCTCTGATATCTTTACTTTTTGGCAATATGACTTGAACAGGCTTTATCACTTGCCATTCTCTTGGCGGAGTGAAAAGTCTTTCAAATATGAATAGCTTATTCAAAGGGATCCCATTCTCTCAAGGGGATAAAATCTATCTTAATATGCGTAAGTGTCATTATTGTTAGGAAGGAAATTCAAGGGAGTTTAGTTCGTCGTTTTCACGTTTCCTCGCAGGCTTTTGAAGAGGTCGTATTGTCGAAAATCACCTATTGCCACAGGAGGTAATGACCGATTAAAGTAAGGTAAATTATTGAATCGAACTAAACTTATCGACAATGACACAAGACAGTTTTCATTGCAGTAAATCCCCGCATACAAGAACCTATTTCTTTGAGAGCCGGGAAGGAGGAGTTTCTTATTTCACAGGTACTAAGACTAATTTCAAGGTATAAAGACTAATTTATTTGAAGTGTGCCTCATGTAGGCCCTTTCAGAGTCTTACGAAGATGTTCAGCCCTATTAACTGTTGTGGGAGCGTCCTTATGGAGCTAATAACTAATGGGGGAGGAGAATCAAACTTTAAAAGCCAAATGAGACCAAAATGAGATTAATAATAGCAATCAAAGATGAACTTTGCAACCCCTGCAATAAGAACCTATGTTTCATCAAACTGAAACAGGTTCTCAATTGCAAGGTCCATAATTTAGGAAAGGCAGCCTCTAGGTTCTTACTTTTGTAGGTCTTTATATGCGGGGATTTACTGTATTACAACAACGGCAGATTTTGTAATACAATGGCATCAGTTGCTTTGGTCCACACCTCAATTCAAAGCAATTAGCGAATGCAGACAAAAGAAGTTCTTTCAACCAAAAATTCAAAACAAACATAGCCGCCAAGTTGTCCCAAGGCCAGTTCAGCAAACTCTCACTTGGTGTGGGTGACGGGAGGCTTTTTAGAGATGCTATGTGCTTTAGGTGAAAGAAGAGGGGTATATCCAAAGTACTGTCTGGCGGTTCTTGCTTACAAGATTCGGGAGCCGAGTAGAGGGAATTACAATTGTTGCATACTCATTGCTCAAATGTAAACAGTTACTCCTCAGCTCCTGAATCAGATAAGCAAAATCCGCCAGATAGAACTTTAGATTTACCCTTCTTCTTTCGCTGTAAGCAAATAACTTCTCTTGAAGACATCCCTTCAAACGCACCAAGTGAAAGTTTGCATTACTAGTTTCAGGGCAGCTTTGCGGCTATGTTAACTTTTAATTACTGGTTGAGAGAATTTCCTTTGTCTACATTCGCTAATCGCTTTGAATTGAGGTGTGAACCAAAGCAACTGATACTATTGTATTACAAAATCTGTCCTTGTTCTGTATTACAGTTTTGATGTTGGGAGTAGCGGTAGTTTTTAGGTGCCGGATGTCCTTCATCCACCCTTTACATACAAGCTGGAGGTGTGTAAATGGGCTTTTGCCAGGTGTATTGACAAATCAAGATGATATTTGATCAGATGGGACAACTTTAAAGCTATTTATGACAGTGTCCCGAATTCTGTGTCATTCTCAAAGGCTGTTGCTGGCAGGAAGCAAGCAAGGTATTTCACACACCGAACATAAGAGCAAGAGAAATCATATCAGGTTTGATGTTGTTTCACAATACACTCAGGACGCATAATATATTTATTAAATAAAATATAGATAGAAAGGTATTTTTTGATAGAAAAAAAGTTTTTGACAAAATACTTCTTGGAATATGATGTAATATTGCCTTCCTGTGATCCATTCTCAAAACAAAGGACTTCTGAAAAATCAAGTCACACCAAAATATTTCAATCAACAAGACTACAAGACTCTTAATGTAAACAGAAACACGAAATAGACGAATATTCACAGAGTCGATGAAACATGTCCCTGAGTCACATCTTCACACGTTTTGAAACAAAGATCGACGATGCTTTTTGAAGGTCAAATTATGTAAGAAGGTCAGATTTCGTAAATCAATAGCAACAGTTGCTTTAACTGACACCTCAGTTCAAAACGATTACTGACTGTAAACAAAGGAAATTCTCTCAACCGGTAAGTCAAAACAAGCAAGGCCGCAAAAGTTGCCCCAAAACTACAGTAGAGTAACTTTAAGGCTATAAATTGGCTCCCCACAAAGAATAGGATGGATCAATGTGTTTGTATTTCATAATGAATTTTTTTTAATGGAACTGCCCCAGCCTACAGCGCCGAGATATTCCATCCAGCCAACTTTGGCAGAATAACGCGAAGATCTAAGTTTAAATTAGAATTTCCATTTTGCAAAAGTACTTCTGGACAAAAATGCTTATCTTACCTGGTGCTGAAAATATGGAATAGTCTTCCATCTGACCTAAAATCAGCTAACAATCCGCATACATTCAAACATAAGATCAAAGAAAATTTTTTTCAAAAAATACAAACAGAGGAAGATGACATATACGTCTTCTACAAAGACCCTTCCTCATCTCTCCCAACTATGTTTCCGTCGCACAAACCGTTTTTGTATTGATAAGAACTACATTGCTTTCCTGTTTTTTTCTTTCTTCTATTTTTCTTTTTGTTTAAACCAGCACCTCTATGGGGACCATTATGGAAATAAGGTCAGCTTGACCCTTTAATGCTATCCCTGCCACTGTAATTAGGGGTGTTTTTACTTTTACGTTTTTAAACCTTATGTATTGTATCTATTTCTTATATTTATTATAATAACTTGTATACATTATTATGTGGCAAATGATACATACATACATACATAGAGGGCTAACTTTCACCTTGCGCAAGCGTAAAATGGCTTTTAGGAGAAGTTCTGTGCTTATTACTAAAGAAGTAGGGTAAATCTAAGGTTCTGTCTCACAGATTTTGTTAATTTCATTCAGGAGCTGTGTTGTAATTCCTTAATAGACCATTTGCCAATTAGGAAAAAGGGACTAAGACGAGCGCGGCCAATTCCGACAGCCCTAGTAACAGTCGGAAACCCGGGGAATCCTCTCCATTTAAGTGAGACATTGTTGGGGAGATGAACCTCAGCCTGCATTGTTCAAAACAATAAAAAATCGTGTAAGTCCTTCCCAATAAGAAATTGAGTCTTTGAAGCATGCGCAGAACGTAGGATTTTATAGACTGATAACCTGATTTTAAGTTTCATCCCTGCGCTGCAACTGACAGATTTGGGATTGCTTGTTTGAAGGAGCGACAGCCTTGACTCATAGTAAGCAGTCCACTCTAGTTAAATCACAGGATAAAATGTTCTTGTAAACAATTACATTTCGCTAAACTCGATATTGTTTCTTTGCATGTCTAAAATCCTTGAATAGCTTTATTCAATGGGGTTTCCAAGAGGAAAGAAGTATTGTAACTCACTAAGCTCTGCCCAACCCAGCGCCAGCGGAAGCACTATTCGAATAGAATAGATAACAAAAGCAACATTCTCATGGTCTCGAATTTCAGGAAACCATGAAACTATTGATAAATATCTTCGTTCAAATAGTCTAGAATTTATGGTAAAGAAATTAGCTGCAAAATGCTTACTGTAAACTCACCCACTGAAGGCTTATCAGCCAAGGTTCTAACGGTTGGTTAGCTGATGGCCTATAATCAATTTTTGTCCCATTCACACTTCTGTATCTTTTCTTTGTGTTCGTATGAAAACAAAGCTTGCTGATGGATCGTGATGACTAAAGCAATACATAGGCAGCCTTTATACCATCCCTTTATCCATTTGTGTGCTGCACCAGGCAGCAGCTCTCTGATTACTTGCCGCCATAACTCCAACGGTCATTTCTGAACTTTTAATTTTGAAATCCCCGCGATTTCTAAAACCCTACTACGCATGTGCCAAAGACTCAAAAACGAAGTCACTTCAAATTCACCGGACTTACACTGAGGTTCATCTCCCCATGAGCAAACTTGAATATTTTGCAGTTTAGTTCCCCTTCAAAGAGTTGTTTTTTACTTTTCTACTATGTTAAGTGTTTGCCATAGATTTTCGAGCCGTTTTCCTCTATTTCAGTCATTTTGAAGTGAACTTCGAGGCTCTTAAATTCGACGTATTTTTATTCAATTTGTGTTTAACTTTAAAATGAAGATTCGAAGGAAGATTTACGAAATTCGTACAGGGTGTCTCAAAAAAATTGTTCGACGTTTTATTAAATACTAAAAAATGACGATACGCCCAATGTACCCTTGGTTAGGTCAGCCTTTTTCTGAGATTTTAGATTCATTTTTGACACAAGAATCTTGCAAATCCGCTAAAAATTCATGGAGTTACAAGTATTTGAAGTTCAAATTTGTGCGAATGCTGAAACCAGAGGCCTTGAAATGGCATTTTTGGTAAAAGCTCCATAGGCCGTCGTTTCTGTTATTTCTCAATTGTTTCAGGGCGAACCAAGTGGGATTCAAATAGGTTTTCGATAACCTAGTTGTCAAGTATATAGATGCTTTGAGGCAACAGATTCAGTCTCTCGCCGACTATGTTTTGAACCACTGTTTTTGGACTTATGCAATGTAAGGAAATTTTGAGAATGATCACAAGAAATAATTTACTTTAGAAGTCCTATTTGGTTTGCTCTGATATCAACGAGAGGTATGACATTGGACAAGCCTCTCTAACCTCCGTCTTCGAGCTTTTTGCAATACCAGTTTTCTGGGGGGTCTCTGGTTTCAGCTATCGCATATTTTTGATCTTCGAGAGCTCGTAACTCAGTGAATTTCAACCGATTTGCACGATTTTAGTCTCTAAAATTATTTCATAATCTTAGGAACATGGTTGTCTTTCCATGAGCTTGTTCACTTTGTCCTTATTTTTCAATATTTTATCAAACGTCGAACGATTTTTTTGAGACACCCTGTAGATAAACCTAGATAAACCAGGAAACCTAAATGTGCTTCAATCAGGTTTCACTTTTCACTTGTACTTTTAGCCTAACAATCTTCTTGCAAATAATGAATGTTGAATTTCTTAATTTTCGGAAATTAAAACGATTAATTTCAGGCAAAAATATTTAAAAAGATCGATTGGACTTGGCAGACGAAAAGATCGTCACTCACTTGCTCGAAGGACAGTAGGTTTCCTCACTGATTTATCCAAATTGTCTCTCGCATCTTCCTTCAAAAGTTAAAAATCCTTGGACTGGCAGTTTGTTGTTAAATCTACCTTGAAGTTGAGCTAATCGGAAGATTAGAAAAGATAATTCCATTTAAGCCATTTAAGTGAACGAAGAACGATGTTTGAAATTCTTTAGTAGGTCCATGATAAAGCTTCGTACCATTTGAGCCAATTTTACAAGAAACAACAGTCGGAACAGTACCCGTTGATGGCCATTGAAGAGGTAGAAGTTTACGGCTGACATGGCCTAAACGCTGAGCCGCCTTCCGATCGTTGGGATATACCTCGAATTAAAGTGCCTCGAAGCACACTCCAAAATGACTGTAGTAGTAGTAGTAGTCACCTTATTTTACATCGAATATATACATCTAGCTTACTATGTACAAATATGCAAAGTAAACTAATCTAAATCGATGAATATATAATACATAAATAAATATTTTTGTAATATTTTAACAAACTAACCAAATTAAATTAAAAAGACTAATCTCCAGACACATATTCACAAGCGCTACATTTACAATTCGGGCCATTCCAATTTTAATCATAGTTTTAAAGCTATTTAGATTTTCTGCAGATTTTATTTCATTCGACAACCCATTCCAGATTTGAGGTCCCAATGATCGAAGGCTATTGGAACCAAACGTGACTTGATTTGGTCTATAATGCTTTAAGCCATTGGAGTTTCGTAATGGGTAATGAGAAGGTTTTATTTTGAAAATGTCATGCATGAAGGAGGGGTTTAAATTTTTCAAAGTCTTAAAAATTTCTACACAGAGAACTCTTAGACGGGAAACATGCATAGTACACTTCTCTGACTTCAAAAGTAAATCGCTATACGAGCTAATGTGATCATTGTGTAAGAATCTAAGGGTGCGTTCTTGAGTCTTTTCAATCTTTTGCAAAGATTTAGCTGACGAGAAGTACCATACAAGAGGGCAATAATCAAAATTTGAATATACAAAGCTTTGGACAAGAATCTTCTTTTCATTAAAGCCAATAAATTTTTTGAGCCTTTTTAAAACATTGAGTTGCGATGCAGCTTTTCTGCAAAGTTCGGTGATATGCTGTTCAAAGTTCAGTTTATAATCTAGTTGAATGCCTAGCAATTTGACCGTTTCTTCCGATTTGACCATTTTTCCTTGGATGTTGAAATTTTCTCCACTTGTATTTGTTTGATCCTTTCTAATAAGGAGTGCATGGAATTTTTCTGGGTTAGCTATCATTTGATTTTGTTTTAGGCAGGTCAAAGCAACTCCAGCTTCTTCTTCCAACACCTCTACCAAATTTGATAGAGTCTTAGAAAAATAAGCTAAAGTATTGTCATCAGCATAGTTATGTAAAATGTTGCTTGTTTGATGAATAAAAATAGATCGTTTATATAAAAGTTGAATAGAATAGGGCCTAAAACAGAGCCTTGGGGTACCCCTGATGAAATAGTTTGGAAAGATACGTATTATTGATTCTAACAGACTGCTTACGCCGTTTCAGGTAAGAAAAATAAGGACCAGAGCATTTTCATCCAAGCCATAAGCATGTAGTTTGGCTATAAGTAAGTCGTTTGGAATACAATCAAAAGCTTTCGAAAAATCCATTAGGATAGCCCCTACAACATTATCATTATCTAGTTTAACCCTCCATTCTTCAATCATTCTTATCAATACATGTTGTGTGCCATATGATTTTCTATAGGCAGCGATGAAAAGCGAAAGGGTTTCATCTAAGTATGGGATAAGTTGGTTTTTCAATATCTTTTCATAG
Organism: Aurelia sp. 4 Dawson et al 2005; assembly: GCA_964019985.1. Taxonomy (NCBI): domain Eukaryota; kingdom Metazoa; phylum Cnidaria; class Scyphozoa; order Semaeostomeae; family Ulmaridae; genus Aurelia; species Aurelia sp. 4 Dawson et al 2005. The sequence continues at coordinate 31,722,905 of OZ026492.1, read as the reverse complement.
ATTTTGGAGAAAATATTGAGTATACTGACTGGACGAAAGTTTCGTTCGACTGTACGATTTGCCTCTCCTTTATCTAAAGGACATACAGCGGCACGCTTTCCATTATTTGGAAACCTATGGTTTCGTATACTGCTGTTAATAGCATCTGTTAAGGGGAGTGCAAGCTCAGCTGCAGCTAACAGCACCAGTTTTGGTGGTATTTGATCTTCATCCGTGGATTTCCTACCGTCCAAAGACTTTAGTTGTTCCCTAACTTTACAAGCTTCTATTTCGTGAAAAGAAAATGACTTATAACTATTTTCAGGATTTTGAATCATAGCTAAAATATTCGGATGATTTTTGTATTTTTCAAGAATCAACCTAATGATTTGCCGATCATCATCAGTTGCAACTGTATCTGCAATGCTGCAAGGTTTTACACCGCTAGATTTCTCTACAATGTTGATGTAGTGATCGTTAAAGATCTCGGTTAGCTCTTTATCTTCAGTTACAATTGCATTATTTTTAACTAAGGAAATATCACTACCAGCTACGCCTCCTTTGTTAGAGAGGAGAGGTTTGACAAGATTCCAGAAAGCACGATTTGATACCAGTCCATTTTCTGTTGTTGACTGTAAGGATGAGGCTTGAAAAATCGAGAGAAAACACTTACCTTACTAGATAAGAATCAAACAGCTCTTGGAATTGGTAAATAGATAGTACAAAATTCAAGTTTGCACAGCGACTAGACCGAACAGTACAGCTTGCCGTGTATACTGAAGTGGAGAGGGTTCCCCGGATTTCCGACCGTTACTAGGGCTGTCGGAATTGACCACGCTCGCCTCAATCCCTTTTCCTAATTGGCAAATGGTCTATTTAAGCCCAAAATACCTGAGAATTTTAATGATTTCTGTCCGGACTCTGAAATCAAATAAACACTGGTTTTGGGGAAACTTTCGAGACCGAGTTTGTTTCTATTCATTGGTTGAGAGAAGTTTCTTTTGGCAGCAGTCATTAATCGCTTTGAACTGAGGTGTTAATTAAAACATCTGTTGCTGTTATTTTACAAAATCTGCCCTTGTTATAGCCCTGATATGCAGGAAGCAGAAGGTTTTCAATCGCGATCTGTCTTCATTCTCATCCAATATCTTTTATAGAAAATGATAGCTGAAAAATTCATCAACCTTGCAATTCTAACAATGATATTTACTCTTGGGGTCAATGGCGCAACATTTTATTTACAACAATGGATGCAAGAAACAGGTGTGTGCACATATACTGGGTACAAACCAGGAGGAGGAATACCAGACATTCAACCGATCACCGCCCCTGAAGCAAGCATGGGTGCCAAAGTCGTTTCTCAAGTTGCTGGACTTGGTTCAAGAAGTGTTATTCTTACCATGCATTCTACAAAACTGATGGAGGCATTTAAGAAAGGAGGTGCAAATTTCCTTAAGATTGCTCCAAAACTTGCTCCGGCCCTTGGAGTCTTTGGAGCGGCACTTGGATTCGTTGGTGCATTAACAAGCCCCACACCGCAAGACATATTGGACCAAGCAAACAAAGCCATTAAACAACTAACTGATGCCGTCAATGATCGCCTGGACAAAATGAAAGGCTATGTCGACTTTAGAGTCATAGAGATGGAGAAAGATCTCATTAATCGAGAGTATCGTACGATGTCTAACTTGTTCCATAATTGCGTAAAGGAGCATACCAAACAAGAAGTAAACAACTGTATGCGCGACGCAGAAAAACTGGCAAGTGCCACTAGCCCAAAGTTTATGATTCTTGATTCAAAGATGGCAGCGTACAATTCTGTTTCGCATAATCGGCAATACTTTGAGGCACACACAAACAAGGCACCTTCGTATTACGATGTAAAAAGATTGGAGGCTGGCATCATTTCATTCAAAGACTATGCCAATCTGCATTTGCTTATGTTATCAACCTTGGTGAATACATACAATGCTACAAATGATAATTCTACCAACGGAGTGAAGTATTTCAAGCGCTACCTCAACGATCAAGCCATTGCAGGTGAAAGTTGAGCGAAGAAGGGGAGAAATTCCTATAGAGGGTCGGGTATACATGTGCCTTAGAGAATTCAGCAGTGGGAGTCATAACCAGGCCAGGGTTTGATAATATAACCCAATTAGGAAGACATCATTTTAAAAAACACACCCGATAAAGTGGGCAAATTTTTTCTCAAGGACCTTGTTAAGAATACCATTAGGAAAGCTTTCTCTTTACCAGAGCCTTTTGCAAGGCTAAGGGCCTGTTTATATGAGGAAAAACACCTCACCTGCCAGACCCGGGGCTGAGAGGTGAGATTCCACCTTCCAATAGAATCCTTTGTATTTTCATTTCGCGTTTACATGACGAACGCAACACCACCGGTATAGTGAAGTCCCACTTCACCAGAGGTGGAATCTCACTTGGGTGAGGTGAAATTTTTCCATATAAACGAAATACCACCGGTATGGTGAGGTGAAGTGAAATTTTTCGTTGATTCTCATTGGTCAGTTCATTATGATTTCACGGAAGAGAGACTTTAATCCACCTCGCCTCTCAGCCCCGGGGCTGACAGGTGAGGTGAAACATCTCATCTAAACAGTGACTGAAATTTACCTCGCCTGTCAGCCCCGGGTCTGGCAGGTGAGGTGTTTTTCCCCATATAAACAGGGCCTTACTCACACTGCCTTACCTACAGCATATCCTTGCAAAGCGGACAGGCAGCCCTCGCAAAATGGAATGAAAGGGGCACATGAATAGGGCAAAAAATTGCCAACAAAGTCATGACGTGGACAGACATATGTATACTTTGCCTCCTATGAGAGTTATCACGGCCCCTTCCCCTTCAAGGCAAGTATGTATGTTAAGGCCTGACCAAATTGATTATCTGCGTATAGCTGATCTCTTTCGATTTCTTCTATATTGTCACCCTGCATCTTAAGTTTTAGGACATTGAGAAATTAAGCTAACAGTGTCCTGGTCTTTCCATTTTATTTGGTTTTTCAAAAAAGACCCAAAAAGACAAAGGGCTCAAACTTTTAGAATGAATCTTTTAGGAGCATTGATAACTCTGAACTTGCCCAAGTCGTCATATAAAAAGAAAGTGACGACTTGTCGCGAACAGGGAACAGCTGGATAACACAGCTGGATGGCCGGACGGATTTTTGTACGGCAGACGGCACCTTCGATCATAGTTTTTGATCAATAGTTGACAAGATTCAGCTTTTCCCGGCAGGAAAATGACGGGGGCAAATCAACTTTGAAACGTAAATAGCTGTATGTTAAAACTAACAGATGTTTATATCTTGGCGCCATCATTTACATGACAGCACACCTGTGAAGGCAGATACAGCTGATCCCCTGGTTCTCAAATTCCTTGCAGTATGGTCCTCTTACAAACATCAGGTTAAGTCAGGTCAAATACATCTTATGAATAATTAATGAGGAGCTGTTCGCGACAAGTCGTCACTTTCTTTCTTATCTGACGACTTGGGTAAGTAGTCAATGATAACTCAAATTCTGATGATTTTCGGTATTTAAGTACTGGCTCAGATTCTTAGACTTTCGTGACGAAATGCAAGTAGGAACTCATTCCATTATTTTCATCACTTCCGAAGCGAAAAAATACACTGCATATGCTGACTGGGCATATAAATGGATACTGCAAAGAAATGTGATGGAGAACAAGAATGGCAACTTCAGAAGATCATGTGGCGCGATACAACAAGAATTGGGATATGAGTTTAGTCCACTACCAGGGGCTATACAAAGAGTGTTAGAACTCTTGCATTCCACATGCAAAATTGATTGTACATTGATGAACATACCGTCCCAATGCAGTTACAGAGTTGCTGTACGCTGCGATGGTAGGCGTTCACTTGGAGGCTACTTCTATAAACAGATACCTGTTTGCGCCAAGTAAGATTTACTCATTTTTCAGCAGGTTCCGAAAGGGTAATAGACAGAATCGGCAGAGGTTTGCTTTCACCCACTTTAAGACAGGTTAATCTCTTGCTACAGCATTCTTCAATACGTCGACACATTTCATGCCATGGAAACTTTTTCTGTGAATACTAAAGTTGCATAATTCTAAAATTTTCCCAATGACTTGAATATGGGTGATACAAAGATGAGCTGATTTTGCCTATTTGGCACTGGGGATTTCGTAAAATGATGCTCTGGAATTGGGATTTTTGTCCTACCACCTGGATGGATCAAAGGTGAATTTTGTAAGAAGGATAAGACAAAGTTATTTGACAGCCTCAAGAATGGAATTCTCCCCATCAATGAAACATACAACAATGTTTTGCTTTCTCTGTTTATCTTAATTTGGCTGAGTGCCCTTAGAGAGTGGTGAGAGGTATTCCTCAGTAAGGCAAAATCTTTTTCTTTTTGGAAACCTGAATCTCCTCTCTCTACAAAATTTTGCTTTGCTCCTGAATCGGGCATAGACTGATCACTCGTCGTAGCGCGCTCCTTGCCTGAAGTAATATGTCGCTATCAGTACGACACATGTTCTTTCGTTTTTAGAAACGGACATGGCCTAAATCGCCTGAAATTTTTGGTCAAAATTATCCATCCTAAGACGTCGGAAAAAGCAGTTTTCTTGGAGTACTACATTGTAAAACAAGCTATAACTTAGATGAACACTTCTTCCAGCTATTTAAGTAAAAACAACTCGTAGATATAAGTCTAGATGTTTGGGGCCGCAAAAGATCTCCTAAGTTGGTTCGGTACTTCGAGACTTGATATTTGCGGCAGTGCAGTTGAAAGCACTTTTGTTTGATTCCATTCTGATTGGTCGGAGGACAAATCTGTGCCCCGTAGAGGTTTTTTGCCGTTTTGAGAAAAATTGGGAAATAAAGCTCTCACTGAAACGCCCACGAAGGCAAAATAAATTCAATGAGATGAGATTAGCGTAAGTTGAGTCTCCTTATGGAGCGAGGCTAAACTGGGAACTCGAACGAAAGGTAAAGCTTGTCTTGGGAATGAGTCAAACAAGCCATGATAACTGGTCCTCTGATTAATTGATTAAAACCGTATGCCATAGTGTAGGTGATACCTAGACTGGGACAAAATATTTAGTTGGCTGAAGTCGATTGCATTCTTCCCTTGTTATAAGCAATGTTACGAAACTATTCCATTTCAGACCCCGCTTACACGATGTCGGTAGCATGCCGGCATGCGAAGGTGTTAATCCGGTTAAGACCATGTCGATAACTATACCGGTGCGGGATTGTGCCGGCATTCTTAACTTTATACAGCAGACAGGTTTATTCCATAGACGTAAAATAAATGTACAACAACAACAATGATAACGACATCGTGTAAACTTGCTTACCATTCGTAAAACAATTGGGGGACATATTCGCATAGGCAGTTTTGTCATGCGTTTGTGTAGCCGAAATCTTTTACATAAGGGTACCGAAACGCATATTACACCGCATGGTGCCGACATAACTTTCGCCTCGATGCTCAGAAATATTCAAAGTCAGGGAATCTGTCATCAGAAAGTGTGCTTGTCTAACTGAGCATACAGCTCAAATCCTTACTGGTTGCTGAACACGTGGAAATCATCCAATGTCACGGTATTCAGCCAATCAAATAGCCCCTTTCCAACCACGTGATACCAAATTCACCGTTCGAAGTGAATTCTTGAGTACCCTTACGAAATTTGAAATGACTACTAAATTACTATAACAACATGAAATTTTCTACAATAAATCAGTGCAGTAGAAGGGGTGCCCCTCCACAGTTTGTAGCGTGCTTAGAAAAATATCTCATTGGAGCCGAAATTACATTCATTTTCCGGTCGAGGAATATTGACATTCGTTCAAACATCGATAGAAGTCGCTGCAAATGAGATATACAAATAAAAATCTCAGCGTTCATGGGTATCGCCCTAAGCAATAACCCAAGCACTGTCCCTTCAATTAAATCTCAAAATCACAGGTGATTCTCAGCGATTTCTGCCAGAAACGTGATCTGGGCCTGAACTTCTCATCGATTAATGCTCATTCGTTGGCCCCAAAAGGGCTTCCTTCGTGTTATTTAGCTAAATGATTCACTTATCAACGACTCAATGAATGAATCTGACTTCACTTTCCATTTAAATGTCTCCAAATTTCGTTTAAAACATCCAGTCTTGAGCAACTTCTTGCAAATTCTTCTCATTCCATTTTTCTCTGCAAGCACCAGTATTCTCCACAAAAACGTCACATCGATATAGGCTTTGTGCTACATTGTTGGGGATACGTGCGAGCTCAAGTTTACGAGGCAGTGGATATCACCTCGGGGACTATGAACGCATGCGTAGTGAGTAAAATTTTATCGATTTGATTACGTAATGTCACTGTTTTCATTAGGAATTTTTAGTCATTTGAAAGGCAACCGGTAGTCAGACATTCGAAGGCGACCACATCCGCCACACAACAATCAATTTTCGATGGGGGAATAATATTAACAGTTTTCGAAATCCCTCTCACGACATCGTTTCATGGAAGCTTGGCAAAGAAATGTATTTATCTGATAAGCAAAGGGTACTCACTCATAGGAGGCCTACCGGCCTTTGTCTGGGTTTCAGTGTCTAATCGCATAGGTTTGTCTCAAATGGGTTCGTCGAAATTTCGTCAATACAGCAAATACAATTGTGAATTCTGGGTACCAAGCTTCAAGAACGATCGGTCATGAAATCTTTCTGTGCTATTTCTTGCAGGCAAATATCAAACAAAACTGCAGCCAAGAATAGATACAACGTAAACAAAGTTTCCCGTAAATTGAGCTGCGAATCTTCCCTCACTGCTCGGTGTCACTGCAACGATCTTGGCAACGGCTGATATTCAACCGATGTCTACAGCGCATGCGTTCATAGTCCCCACGCTGATTGACTGTCAAGTTGACCCAAAAACAAAGCGAGAAAACAATGGGGGAGTACCATAGATCCCCAACAAACAGATAATGCGATTCGATACAGTTCATATACTCGTGAATAGATATGGCGCGCCTGATTTTGTTCAGTTCATTCAAATGGAAACAAAGACGGATAAAGCATTTTTTGGCTGCTTGGTTCCCCAATGAATAGATCTTACACAAAACAACAAAGCAACAAATTATTGTGCAAGATATGTGTCAAATCTATTCATGATTGACTAAAATCAAACAAAAGAAGCAAAGCGGTAAACTTTCAGCGCAACAAAAAATTTAGTTTTGTTGTTTTGTGTAAGATCTACAGTATACATTGGTTTTCGTGAACACTGAAAATACACGTAAGTTCGACTCTATGAAAATTTGGTGGGAACGAAATGCCTGAAAATGGGCCTAACACAGGGAGAAACAACGATTTAATCTGAAACTCGAATAAGAAAGAAAGAAACTAATAGCGGCAAAAAAAGGGCAACATTGAATAGCAAAAAATGCGTGTCGTTTCACACACTTGTCAGTTCGGTTTCTGTGAAGAACAAATGCTAGACGCAGGCGAAGGAAATAGACATAGCTCATAACTCATAGCCACTATAAATAGTCAAAAGAAGCGGCCACAAATCCATTGCTTCATTAACTACAGAATTGAACAGTATTTTTGTGACTTTACTCGATGTCTCACGAGCACTGAGGATATTGGTAAATTCAATTTTACGACAATTTTATGGTTGCAAGATGACTGAAAATGGGCCTAAAACACTGATCAAAGCATAAAGGATTCCTTGCACAGAATAATGAAAGAAATGCAGCTTCTCATGGGTGAGAGCTATCCTCCGCACAATAATTGCCATGGGATTGAAAATCTATTGTATTTGTTTGAAAATTGATGTCTTATAACTCTTGAGGGAGTTGAAACGCCCATTGGACTGCCTATTGTTCGGTGTGAATAGAGTCCTTACGAGTTGATCAATATCTTAGGCTCTTTTTCAGTCATTTTGCAACCATGAAATTCATATATAGCTGACTTTACAAATACTTCTAGTGCTGGTAGGACAGCCAAAAAATCACAAAAATACTTTGATCTTTTGCCTTTTAACTAAGGTTTGAATGATTCAAATCCGTGACGTAGTCTTGGTGCTATCAATGTTCAAAAGTTGGAACTTTTTTTGGCTCACCAGTATTTCAGACAGTTCAACTTGCATTATTTTTCCTGTTTTACAGCTGCTTCCACGCTGCAGTGCAAACGTACTCAAAAACACACGGAAACACACTCTGCAATGCATTCCTGGGGCGTCTGAAGAAGGATATTGAGACATACTATAAGGGCAGACTTCTCAGCAATTCTGAGATTTGGAATGAACTCGCAGAGAAGGCTGCAGCCGAGTATGAATCATTTTCAGGAGATGCAGTAGCAGAAAACACATCGCAAGAAGACTACAGTGACGAATTCATAAAACGACATAAACGGGCAGTGGATATGGCAGTCATGCAGTCCAAAGAATTGGTGAAAGAAAATTAAGGAGTCAGACAGTGGAACAAGCTAAGACAGCGGGATGTTCATGATTATAATGATGGGGATGATTGTTATTCTAATGCAGTAGTAATTTTAGTGCTTAGTGTAGTGGGTGAATCAGAAAGAACATAGGGAGTTTGCCAAATTCATAGGTGGAGATTGCTTTGACGTGTGTTTCTTCAACTTTTTTTTCATATTTTGGAGGGCAAGCACAACGACAATAAAAGTCAAATTTCTGCAGATCAGTTTTCCATTTTGAAAGATTTTTCATATCTATTGCAACAATTTTACAAGGCTGAACGATGTAAGACACCACAAGGGCTTTAGCAAGGGATTCAAAAATATCCTGAATAACAATTAGGTGTCCAATCTGAAGCTGGCTCAAATATTTATCAGCGCGAATAGTCTATGGGCAGCCTTTTGTGATCATCTATCAAGGTGTAACTTAGGGTGTGTTTGGTTGGTGCCAATTCTGGAAACGGTAGACTTGGAAGACTCGGAATTTGTGTTTGATTGACTAAAAAATTACGAAAACTGCAGGCTTGGCAGGTTTAAACGTCCTGCCGAACCTTCTGCTCCAACAGGGGGAAAGTTGGCACTTTGGCAGACTTTGGAGAGTTTCTCGTTTTCATTTGCGAAATTCTGAAAACGAGGCGAATTTTCTCGTGCTGCCATGGTAATTGAGTCAGTTAAGTTTTCGTTACAAAGCAACGGACTGTTCTTCGTGTTTTTCAACTGGGAAGCTCGTTTTTCGCCAGGATGAAGATGAAACCTGCTGTTTTGAAGGCTGTATTTGATTGGTGCCAATTCTGAAAACGGTAGACTTGAAGGACTCGGAATACTTGTTTGATTGACTCATCATTTCCGAAAATGGCAGGTTTAGCGAGCTTGGCAGGCCTGCGGAGCCTTCTGCTCCGAAAGGCAGACAGTTTGACAGACTTTGACGAGATTCTCGATTTCATTTGCAGAACTCTGAAACCGAGGCGACTTTTCACGTTGCTTTTTGTTGCCAAGCACCAGACTCGCATTCGTATTTTTCAACTGGAAGCCTCATCTTCGCCAGGATACATCTGAAACCTTGCTGCTTTGAAGAACTTTGCGTTAGATTGGAAACTGTGTTTGCGAAAAGTCTACCGTTTTCAGAATTCGGAAGGCTTGGAATTACCTATCAACCCCGGGGGGGGGGGGGGTAACTTAACTTGTCCATGGTACGGGGTTGTGCCATTTTTTAGTGTATCTTTTTCATGAAAGATTCCGCATTTATGGGTATGGTTTTCAACAATTTTTGCATTTTTTGGATTTATGAGCATAGTTTTCTGTAAAAATTCATTTATTGGTGAGCTTTTTTGGCATTTCCGGATTTATGGGTATGATTTTCAGAAAAGTTTCCGTATTTATGGGTATACTTTTGAGAAAGTTTTCCGGATTTATGGTTGGTACTTTTACGATTTGAATGGCACAACCCCATATCTTGGAAACTCAAGTTACCCCCCGGGCCTGTCAAACACACCCTAAATAATAAGACATGTGTTGTGTTAGGATGCAAACGGAAAAATCATTTTCATTTGCTTTGCATCCCTAAGGAACGATCCATTTAATTGCTATCGTTGGGAAGCAGACAGCTCTTACACAGGGAATCCAGATTAAATGATAAATTTATAATATTTGCTGGTTGGCAATCTAGTCCATCTTTCATCTCTCTTTTTTATTGATTACCGTAAAATCTCTATGGAGCCCGCAAAACCATACATGCAAATTAAGAAATAGCTATTTGGTTGGATAGAGCATCAAAAGCAGTACATATTTCTTTCCTCTCATCATGTTATCATATCTGCTGTAAATTTTATTAACAATTATTCAAAATTTTGCACATACATCTCTCGAAAATTGATCGCGTTTAGCCACTGGAACGAATTCAAAATTTGATTTTCGATTGCGAGAAGGAAAAAACTAAGATTCAGAAAGTTTCAGCATTGTAAGTGCACTTGGTAAAAAGCTACAGACGAAATACTACTAGGGGGGCTAATCAAGCCCCCCTAGGCTTGAAGGGGTTAAAATGAGTTTGGATGAAGTCATCGATCAAAGATTGAAAGAAAGATTTTAGCCGACGCTTGGAATCAATGAACACTTGAACGGTATGAAAATGGCTTAGGAAAACTTAATGTCTGTCCATATATCAATATTTTATGGACAAAGACTTCCGGATGGGGTACTGAACCACTTTGTTGGAAGATGGTGGGTTACCGAAACTTTTTCAATGTTCAAGATGGGGTATGAGGTTTTCTCTCATCGTGCGAAATTATCCTCCGCCCTAGTGCCTAAGATAAATAATGACCACTCCCTCATCAGGTCAAATTGCATGCAAGTCTACTTCAGTGTCTTGCTGGTATCACATTTTACATTACTCTTGCCACTATCTTTGCTAAGAGATCGAAAATACTGGTATAAAGAGAGCCAAAACTCGTTAGGGTGGTGAAAGGTGTCGAGTGTGCAGACTTGACCAAGTGAAACTCTTATATTTATTGTTCAGGACAAGTGCATAAGACAAAATCAATCTCGATCAACTGGTAATTGCAAGTAGACATCGTCCGAGTAAAAAAGATGTATGATACTGCAAAGAAACAATCTCATACAGAAAGAATTCCAGCCAGTTCCTAACTTCTTGCATCTTTTCTATTTACTGAATCTTCGCAGTTATCGAACGATATTCTTACGCACTGCATGATCTGACGAATTTTCGAATGTGACAGATAGGACGCTGTGTTGCCACGTGTAATTTTATATTTCATCTTTACTACGGAAAATACTTATTGATTGTAAAGTCCTGGCAAAACGGCTGAAGTTTTCGGTGAATATTTCGCCGAAGAATTTGAGCCAAATTCAGTCTTGTTTGGCACTGTCGAGTCGGTGGTGGTCAAACGACAAAACTTTTCACTGAATTTTTGGTTCAACATTTACAGGTCTAAACCCGGTTGGGTGTGGGATCTAGTACACAAAGTGGTTTAGTCTCCTTTTTAAGCCTCATCGCCTTCCAGGAGGACTTTGTTACTTCAAGGAATGCCACACCGTCTCGTCTTTACAGAGAGAAGGACTGGACTGTTCTTTCCCATGGAAATGGATGCAACAAATCTGTTTCCTTCCTTAAATAAGATATCCGTTTTCACCTTGCAGAGTAAAAATTACATTTTGCGTCGCACTGGACAATTCAGTGAAGCAATCGATCTAAATATCAGCATATACAAAGAAGAAATCATGTTGGAGAGTGGCAAAACAAATGAGCATTGCTCAACAATACTTTAAAGGTGATCTGAAGCGAAAATTTTTATTGATTCAAGTTAATGGCACTGTCGAATGATACGGTACGGACTCCTGTTTAAATTTCTTTGATATCTCTTTTCGTTTTCAAGTTATCCACTGATATTAAGTTTCAGTTGATGACGTCATTTTGTTTGCAAATTGCTAGGGTGATGTACTGGAGTATAGCTGTATCGAAGCTTTGAAAGGTTCAGTTGTCGGAGACATTTAAGTTGAGTTGAATAAATGCAATAGAAATTGTTTCATGGACTGATATGATTTTTAGAAAGGTATGCCAATTTAAGAAATGTTCTTGGAGTCAATTTCCTTTAGGAAACTTAGCCAGCCTCGTACATTTTCATTACTTTTTGCAAACAAAATGACGTCATCAGCCAATCATACAAAATAGTGTATAATTCGAAAATGAAACAAGGCATCACAAAATGGTAAACGACATTCTTTATCATTCAAAAGTGCTATCCATTTGCAGCAATAAAAATTTTCACTTCAGATCACCTTTAAAGCAATAGAAGTTTAGTCCTGTTCATTGAACAATTTTGACCAAGATTAACTCAATATCGGTTGCTGAACAACACTGAACAAGATGCCCAAACAACTGAACATTTCACTAGACAACTCACTAAACGTTGTTTATTGAAACTGTTCAGCTGTTTGGCTGGAGCTTAAGAACAAGTGCGATGCTGTTCTAATGAAGTATTTAAGCTCGCCGTTTACTGGCTGATATCTTATCATATTATATAGCTCCCTTGCCTCCTTGCCAGCTTAACTTAACGAGAACGAGGCTTCATATGCCCTCTAGATAAGAAATTCACTGGTTGTGTGCAAGTCGTCTTGTATTTAGAATACTGCGAAACATGATCTCTTGAAAGAAGGTCTGTTACTGTGAATAAGTAAGAGAAAAGTAAATGAACCGTTCACATAACGATATTTTAGGAACATTTACAGCAATCATTTCCAGACATGCTTGAAGGAATTGGCAAAATGAAATACATCAGCAAAATTCTGACACTTCAAGTCAAAATCTCGTAAAACACAAAATTACGATATCTGAAGTTCATTGCTATTAATAAAGTTGTACATTTGCTGATCACCAAGTTGTGATTTTAAGGAGTTTCCTTATAGACGCAAGGAACAAGGTTTAGTTCACTTTGAAGAATATTCTCAAGCCTGCTCATTAGCATCATCAGTTTGTTGGGAAGTTTCTCTTTCTTCTTGACAAAAACATGATGAACTGGTATTCCAGTCAGCAAAATAGCGAGGCAGACAGATGACTCTATAGGACGCCTGGCAAACGGCACAATAACCAAGAACAAAGCAATGATACTTGTTATGATGGGGTTTGCGATCCATACCTTTAGCGGCCTCGACAATTCAGGTCTTTTAAACCGTAAAAGTACAACTGCGAAGGTGGCTAGGCCATATTCCAACCACACTGCAAATAACATAGATGTTATCATTGATTGAATCTTTTCACCAACACTGAGTACCCAAATTGTCGTTACAGCCAACTGCAGGAATGTAGCGGGAACTGGAGTTCTCTTCTTTTTATGAATATAGCTGAAGACTGCTGGTAATTGCCCTTCTCGAGCTGCAGACAAAGTGGCTCTGGCCTGCATGAAGTAAGCCGCGTTACTTGAACCGAAGCAGGATAACGTCACGGCCACTGGAATGACGAATGAAGCTTTTGAGCCAAGAACCCTTACCACGAAGTCTGATATGACAGTGGCCGACTTCGCTATTTCATTATGTGTTAAAGCAGACATCAGTGCAAGGCTTATGAATATAAAACAAACAGTTACGAAAGAAATCCCTGTTACGACAGCCAATCGAAGATCCCTTTCAACGTTACGAAGTTCTTCTGTGATCGAGCTAAGGCATGCCCAGCCATCGTAAGCCCAAAGACCGTTGTACAATGCGATTCCAAACTTTCCGAGATCAAAATTACCACTTCCTTGAAACATGGTGTTGAAATTCTGCATTCCATTTTGTGAAATCCTCCAAACACCAAGGCAAACTATGAACAGTGTGATTAACGTCTGTGTACCAGTGACAACAACCTGCGTTTTACCAACAAATGAATTGCTAAGACAGTTTATGCCAAAGCTCGCCAAGCAAAACAAAACAGCTATAGTTTTCACAAGCCATATTCCGCTTTTGCTATTTATATCGTAAAATGGGGCTAAGATGTGTTCACCGGCCGTGATGCCCAATATCGCTGTTACAGCTGGCATAACGACAATAACTTTAGCCCAAATGGTAATGTAGGCTATTTCCTGCCCGTATGCTTCCAATATGAATAAGTATGTGCCACCCGTTTTACGTAGCATGCAGGCCAATTCACATAAACACAACGCCCCTAACATGCAAGGTATTGCCGCTAGTAACCACGCAACTAAAGCCATACCCATGTTGCTCGTTTGCCTCGCTACTAGACTAGGAGATACGAAAACTCCTGTGCCAAGCAAAATCCCTACAACGTATGCAAATGCTTGTATGAAACCAAGGCTTTTACGTAGCTCCTCCCCATCGTTACTCTGAATGGCTGCGCCATGTTGGTTATTATTCATGTCCTTTGGTTCAGAAAAATTGGTAGTTTCGACATCAGACAAGCATTCAACTTTCACTGCCATAGCGTCGTCTATGTTTCATTGACTCTAGAAAGGAGTTAAATAGTTTCAAATATTCTGTTATAGGATATTAATTCTACTAGAAGTCAAGGCCCTGTCCACACTGTTCCATTTTTTGTACAATTAAGAGAAAATGATCTACTTTTATGAACCTGTTAACAATTATTCATGCAATGATAGCACAAAAACGGAGCTTTAGAGAATGCTTTTAAGAGTGGCGATGCGCAAAAATGGACGTTTTTGAAAACGCAATGGATCAGCGGGAGGGCACAAAAGCGGAGGTTTTGAGAAAGCTCAAAATTCAACGAGTTTCAACGTAATTTTTATCTACTTCTTTGACTTTTCCAATCAGGCTAGTCAATGTTACCGCACTTAAACGGATGCTCTTCGCTCCGCTTTTGAGCTTTTAAACACTGTGACCTTGGATGCTTGAAAAACAGTAAATAGCAAAATTGAGTAGTGTGGACGCCGGGCCCAACTTTCTATAAACTTAACTTAGATTTATTCAAGTTAGTGAGTAAACGAATAGGATGAAAGCAACTAAAATACTTTCTATATCAATATCAAATTATATGGTACACAAAGTTGAATGAATCTTATGAAGTTGCAGAAATTCAATTTAAAGCAACGATCTACTGTATGTACCTCATACCGACCTCAGGTATCATATCGCGTTCCCTTTACTTTCCAAAACTCTTCATAATTTTAGTCAACTTCTTAGTGTTCATATTCCTTCTTGATAAAACTCAAATAACAGCTAAAGCATTCGCAATTGAAATTTTCTTATGAAAGAGTCTCAGCTGAAGGATATACTTTTCTAGAAGCTTCTTGTGAGTAACGTTTTCGATTTGGCCCAGTAACACACCCACAAAGGAATTTCGATAGCAATAGGACGTGCAGTTTGAATGTGTCCGCAACATAGTGGCACCAAGCATCAGAAATTCCAAATATCCTGTGAACCAACGGTATCAGACAAATGATTTTCTGCAAAATTGCAATAACGAATTTTCGTTTATCAAACAAAGTACAAGATGACTTAATATGAGATATAGCATGCAGGGAAACTTGTCGAAGAAGCTTGAAAATATAGGAAATTGCATTGTTCGCGTAACAGAGCTAAGCCTTCAGAGATCATTGTTGTAATAACGTTGTGAAAGCAGCAAAAAGGTTCATCTGAGCCCTGGAGAGAGGGACACTTGACTGTGACCGTGACTCGATGTCGATCTGGAGTTAAACAAAATGACCCATTTGTGTGACAGATTTTTTCAAGAATTTTGAACCCTTTTGCATGAATTTCGGGATATTTCGCGACCATGTCTATGAATTTTGTCGATCTGAGGATGCAAAGTCTATTCAAATTTCTTCAGTTGCTATAAAAATTCTGAAAAAGCTACCCATCAACCACAATCAGGGTTAAAAACTGGCCCACATGTAGGGAATTTCATGTGCAAAACCCACTCATTTGAGGAGCAAGTCCAGTATCTCTTAACGATCAAGTAACTGTCTAGGATCTGAGCACTCATTGTAAGAGGAGATAGAATTTAGTACTAATGTGAAAGTGCTGAAAATTGAATGAGATTGGATACTTCATCGAAACCATATCATCTTACTGCATCACCTACGAATACAAGCAGACGAAAGAACGGAGATTGCCTTGGCATCTTACAGCATTAGAATCTTTTCCACGCGGTACTTGTTATCCGCACAAATCGAATAAGATTATTCCATGAGGAATAACTTTGATGCCTGACTTACCTTCTTGAAGGTGAACCGTCGCAAGTTTTCGTCGGTCTAGTTCGCGCACTTTGAAACAAGGGCATGTAAACTAGACAAGCTGGTCGCTGAGTGAGAACGATTGCGAGGGAGTCGGTCTCAAGGCTCAGACTTTTATTATCTTATTTCGGTTCCATTCCAGACAACATGTCTTCGATCCCCTTCACAAGAGTGTCATGACAATTGGTCGTGGACTCGATTCGTTATTCTTTACTTCCGCGATACCCGCGCTTGGTACTAAGTGCTACAATTTTGCGTTAACATACCGCTCAAAATTTGTATCTTGGCGATCTCGGCACTGATGCTTTGTGCCAAATAACTGTATGCTTTGTTTGAAATGATAGTAACAAAAATTGATAAAATCCTACTAAATGTACTTTAATTGCCTTATAAAATAATAACTATTAAAACAAATCGGGCCGTGCCCTTCGTCAGTATCGATATTTTGTTGTTGTAGTTCTTTGTCATTCGACGTCATATTGCTTTTGCGAATAGCGAGATTCACTCCTGCAATTGATGTTGACCTTTGGTAACTGGTAGAAAAATTGCAAAAGACGGTGATATCTGTTTCGATACAGAGCTCCATTCAACGTCTGTAGTACGGAAAATTTTACAAGAAACTCCTAAGAAACTCAAGTGCAATGTGCAAGATCACCGATAAATCAAGAAGCTCGAGTATTGGTAAAATATTACGTAAGAAATGATCAATTCGTTTTCAACATGTTTCTCTTCGCCTGAAGCGTACTTGAACCTGTTTGCTGTCCTTTCATTTTTCTGTATTACTTAAGCAAGGCATAAACAATGGCGTGGTTTCAAAAAGGTGGGTGGGTATGAAATTTCACAAAGGCACAAGTGATCGCCCATCGATAAATGCCGCTGAGATTCTGGGAGCCTTCTCAGAAACTTTAAAGAAATTGTCATTGATCAAGTTTGCCAATTTTAAGAGAATTTCAGCACTGGGTTAATATATTATAAACGTGTGCATATATACATACATGAAAATGATTCAAACTTACCAATTCAATATCTTTCTGTGCAGTGGTCAGTCGTATTTGCTTTGCTTGTTCGCTAATTTTGCGCCATGCGAACTGCTATGTCATCAAGTAAATGTTAGCATGTACTCAAGCTCTGGTGAAAGCGCAAAATACCAAGAAAAATATCTCAACCACTGTATCATCATATCACCATAACATATCATCTTTATGTCGCGTTACGCATCCATCAGTCCTGTCATTCAACAATGGTAACAGAGTCAATGGCAGCTACTGTTAAACTGGCGCATGGCACGTTGTGACCTTGCCAACTGCACACTGCCCGTATCCGTCGACTTACAAGTGAATTGAAACGAAACAGAGGCTACAAAACTACTATTTCTGATAAGGACATCAAAGATTGCTTCAAGGAGGCCCTCCCATATTTGTACGTGAAGCGTTACTTGTATAATTTAGGCGCGTGATTTCGTGATTTTGATATTTTCGACTCGTGAATTCGTGATCGAAGACTCTGTCGTGCAGCGTGATTTGCCAAAAATTTGGTCGTTATTTCGTGAAATGGACTTTTAAAGCACGTGATTGCGCCTTGAAATTTCACAAAGAAATGCTGTTTTCCGTCATCCTGAAGGGTTTAGTCTCAAAAAATTTTCCGGGGGCCTGCCCCCGGACCCCCATTTTTGCTCCGTTCATTCGCAATCTACCCCATACAAAGATGTTTGTCTCCTAGAAAGTCTTAGATAAAAAGAGCATTGATCTTCCATGAAGAATTTCTGAGTTCCCTAAAGATAATATATTGTACTACTCAAAATTCCACCGGCAAAGTAAAAGATGCAGTCGATTTGAACGAAAATCTACTTTTTCTAAGAAGCAAATGGTAGGTTACCAGGCTTTAATTTCCACAATACGGCGTTTTTCGATGATCTAGAAGGCGAATACTCAAAAACTTTTCCGGGGCAAGCCCCTGGACCCCTATTTATCTCATTTCTATCCCTGCTTTCCCTTGTGTGTCTTCGCCAGCTATGTATTTACATAGAAATATCTTTCTGGAGCATTCTTAAAATTTCCGCAGCGTGAACGTGAAAATGCTCTTTTATGGTCCGTGATGGCGTGAAAAACGAAAAATCAACACGTGAATCCGTTATCCAGGGGTACTATGGGGGGCCTCTTCAAGAGGCAACATTTGCCGCCCGAAATACTTCATTCATGGCGTATTTCATTTCATATTAAATTCTTTATGGACAGTAGCCCTATCAACCAAGGAAGGCTGATATTCAGGCCACGGTACAGAACTTGAAACCTAATTACAATATATATATATAATGAAAATAAGATAAATATTTACAGTGCTACAAAGAGATGAAATGAAAAATAAAAAGCTGCTAGTTACAGCCAGTCACATCGAAGTGCAAATTTAGAAGTGTACGGAAAGGGAGGAGAGGAGAGAGAGTAGCTTGGCATCATGTGCTAGAATATTCCAAAATGTTGATCCACGAAACGAGAAAGCTATTTGGCCATTTTGCGTATTCATTCTTCAAACAAGCAAGTCAGTCTCCGAATTTCTTAAATTTTGAACCTCGCGATTCGAGTCTGTGGGAAAAAGCAAAATATAGAGCGAAAAGCAAATATATTTGGGACCAACTGATACAGGCATGTGCAATGGTGTGCTAACCGTCAAGTGCCAGACGGGACGAGTAGCGTAGAGAAGGTGCACAATGAAAGAATGAGCGACAGCGAGTTGTAGCCCAGTAGTCGACAAAACAACGGCGTTTTCTCCGTTTTAATTTAGCTGGATTTATTGCTCAAAGTGAGACTTCGGCTCAGACTGGGACTGCTTACCCCTCAACTACATTTACAAGAAACTTGGATCGCTAGGTTCAAAATTCAAGAAATTCTGAGACTGGCTTGCTTGCAACAAGAATTGTTAAATAGGATTCGAGCGATAAGAGTCAAGAGTATGAATCTCAATATAAATGAGAATAAACGTGAATATATGCTTCACTAAACAGGTTACACTTGATCATATGGTTCAACTAACGACGATTAAAAAGTAACTGCTATCCAAGGACTTTCGTCCTAACTATTCAAGTTACTTAACGGCTATTCAAGCATTCCGGTCACGTTGCTGTACAAGCAACCATGTCTCAATTCACTCAGTCCAATCTAACTCATGTCGAAAGGTTACATATCTTAAGAATACCTCAAATAGAATATAGATATATCAGGTTGCATACAAATCAAAGAGAGGCTCAACCATCTTTGTTACAGAATGAATACGAGAAATAGCCAAATGACTTTCTCGTTTCATTGATCAACAATTTGGAATAGTCTGGCACATGATGTCACGCTAACCCCCTCTTTGTCTACATTTATATGTCTACGTAAAAATTAAGTTTAGCTGTAGATAACTGTTTTTAATTTTTGATTTTATCTTTATTGTAGCATTGTAAATATTTCGTTTACTTTTACAAATATATTGTAATTAGGTTTTAAGTTTTGCACGGCCCCCTAAAAAGCAGCCTTCCTTGGTTGATGGGCCTACGTGCATAAAGAATTTAAAATGAAATGAATAGCTTTCATGTAAGAATCAGGGACGGCCAGACAAAGACCTACCTGTGCCCTCAGAAACGAGGCCGAGGCGTAATCTTGGCAACCTCGAAATATAGAAATTCTCATTGCTGCAGTGAAATTTGTGGAAACAAATTAGCCTTCAAAATGACGAACGTCTGGTTTACAATGAAACGTTCGTTGGCTCTTGGATGGAGGAAACACTATGGCAAAGATCATTGAAAACGTGAATCTAGAGGCGTTTTAGTATCGGGAGTCCCAGCCGGGCGGCAGCCTAGATCCATTCGCCATTAACTGTAGCACTGAGGTCTTAGTGAACAGTTGCTATGATTTTCATATCAGGAAATAAAATGGAGAGCAACAGATTTCGTCCAAATTTTCAATGCGTATGTCCATGAGTCGTAGTTTGAAAGTCCATACGTCGATCAATAGAGATAGCTAAGAATATGTAATCAGTCTTTAGGCTACATTGGCGTCTTGTCTTTCCATACCCTTAAATCTATGTATTATCATGTTTCTTATAAGATTGGCCAAATAACTAAGGTTTGGTGATTCTTAAAATGTGGAATTTCTTGGGGCAGACTGTAGGATATCTGTAACCAGAATCTCAAGTCAAATGTTGTATCAAGCTTGGTAGATGAAGGTAACTTTATGCTCTTGAATCATTTCTGAAACCAGAATGCAAATAACTCTTACAAGGCACTTTGCTTTGGGTTTCTTTTCAGTTTCAAAACTTGATCTCTTAATTGAATGCTTCCAAGGGGAATGTCATCATCTTTGACCTTGCCTTCGTCATAAAGATACCGCCTGTCCACACATTCATTATAACGTTTGGCAATTTATGCAAGGGCTTGCTCAGACGTCGTGCTTCTTAGAGAGCCTTTACATGATAAACTCAACGCGGGTGGAAATGTCGCCCCGGGTTGAGTTTGCTGGCTGTTGCAAATTTGGCTTGCGTTCACCTGAGATTTCCAGCCCGGGGCGAGTTTTCAATCTCAAGTGTTGCAATAGCTGCTGTTGTTGTTTCCGTGATATTTTTGCTCACTTGACTTTACAAAATGCCGCCATTCATTGCATTTGGAATAAATCTGAGTGCTTCTGTATCAATCTTTGAAGTAAGAGATTTTACTTGCCATAAAGGTGGAAAAAATTGCATTAAAAAGATAAAGCAGCATAGGTAGGTAGGTTTTGCCACTAAAAAATTTTACAATCGTTAAAAATAAAGCATCGTGAAAGGTGCAAAAAACAAGCAAAAAAATCTTGATTTTCAATTCCAGAGTTCTTCTCAGCTCTTTGTTTAATCACTGCAAATTCCTCAACTCGCCCCGGGTTAGGAACAATTTGCATTTTCATGCAATTTTCACCCCGGGGTGAAATTTCCATCCGGGTTGAGAAAGCGAGCTGAACCCACCCCGGGTTGAAATTTTCTCATGTAGATGATTTCACGAATAACAAAGGTTTTCTTAGCGGTCGAGTTGAAACTCAACCCGGGTTGACTTTACTCGTGTAAAGGGCCTCTTATATGAGGCACCCATCTCTACAGCGACACCCGAGCATGTTTAGTGCAATTCCAACTTACTATATCATATCGTTTCAAATATGAGTTAGAGCTGTTACATGAACTCTATATAAAAGCTCTCTATATAAAACCTCTCTACATAATGAGCTCTCTATATAAAAGATGGCATAAAGTACCATGTACGCAAAGATTTGCCCGAAAAATCGCTTAAATTACTGTGCATTGAGGTCGAGCCTTTAAAGGCTAGACCATTTTTCGTTATTTCATGGTACCGCCCCCCTAGTGACACTGTAGAAACCTTTGATAATCTTGATCGGACCTTGCAGTTTCTTGAGACCGAGGGTAAAGAGCTTATACTCCTTGGTGATACAAATTGCGACTTTCTCAAGTTTTCAAGAACGTCAGATATGTCTTGTCTGAACAATCCTAGCAAGCACATGCAACAAATCTACAGTACGTATGAGCTTAAACAACTCATAAATAAACCTACTAGGGAAACTTCTCAACAGTCTACCCTTATTGACCACATTGCAACAAGTCACATCAACAATATTGTATCTTCCGGAGTTCTCGAAATCAGTCTTAGCGATCACTACTTGGTCTACTGTGTGAGAAAGTTCCGGGGAGCCCTCAAGACTAAGCATAAAGTAGTAACAACTCGTCAGATGAAAAAATTCAACGAGAGTGCATTTTTTGCAGGACCTTGCATTAATTGACTGGTCGTTGATCTTACAAAATGGTACTGATCTCAATGAGCAGGTAAGGAACTGGTGTGAAATGCTTTCGATGATAATTGAAAAACGTGCTCATTTAAGAAAACGGAGGGTGACCGAAAGATACACTCCTTGGTACACTTCAGAGCTAAGTAAGCCCTCGAAAGTAAGAGACAAAATAAAGAAAGCTGCAGTGAAAAACCAACCTGATTTGTTATTTGCTGCATGTAAACAAATCAGAAACAAAGTTACTAATATGAACCAAAAGCTAAAAAGGGACTTCTTCTCTGATAAAATAAAAACCTTTGAGGGCAACGTGAAAAAAACTTGGAAAACCATCAACCAGATGATAAATAAGAGATCCACAACTACTCATATTTCTTCTCTCGAGGATGGTGATAAAGATATTACTGACTCTCAACAAATTGCCGACGCCATGAACCAGTATTTTTGTGACATCGGAGAAAAGCTCAGCAGCAAAATTCCAACAAGGAAAAATCCCCTTTTATCCGGGGATGTTAAGATAAATCAGCATTTTAAAATCTTTAGGTTCAAGAATGTTGATGAAGTACAGATACGCAGAGCAATGAAAAGCCTCAAGACATCAAATGGATTTGGTTTAGACGGCATTTCAAGTTATTTTTTGAACGTCGGTATGCCTGTCCTAGCTAGTTCATTGAGTACCATTTTTAATAATTCTTTGAGGTGTGGTGTATTTCCTAATTGTTGGAAAACAGCAAGGATTGCACCTATCTTCAAAGATGGCCCTGAAAATATAAAATCTAATTACCGTCCAATTTCGGCTCTACGAACGGTTTCGCGTTTATTTGAGAAAGTTTTGTATGGCCAACTTTACCAATACCTGGATGAAAATAAGTTGCTTTACTTGCACCAATCTGGGTTCCGATCATTACACTCCTGTGTCACATGTCTACTCAAGAGCACGAATCATTGGTACACAGACATCGACAGAGGCAATGTCAATGCGGTCGTTTCCATCGACCTAAAAAAGGCTTTCGACACTGTAGACCATAGCATCCTGTTAGAGAAGTTGTCACTTTATGGCATAAGGGGTATTGAACTTGAGTGGTTCAGATCCTATCTTAATGGGAGACAGCAATGCTGTAAGGTAAATGGGCACATATCAAAAATTGAAAGTATTCGACATCGAGCTCCCCAAGAGTCTTGCTTAGGACCACTTCTCTTTTTGCTGTACATTAATGACCTTCCACTTTCACTTGATAATGCCAAGGTTACTATGTATGCGGATGATACCAGCATCTCTTATTCCTCTAAATCAGTCGATGCAATCAATTCAGCAATCAATGACGATTTGTCTAATCTCAAATTATGGCTAGAAGGCAATAAGTTGTCTCTAAATCTTTCGAAAACTCAAGCCATGCTTATCAGTAGCAGGGCAAAACTCCAGAACATTTCTAACGGTGCTGACATTAGACCTAAGTTTATTATTGATGACGAAGGTGTCCCAATGATAAACGAAGCTAAGTACCTGGGAATACAAATAGACAAAACATTAAGTTGGAAGGAACACATCAGCATTATTGCCTCGAAGATTTCGCGAGGGATAGGGATGCTGAGATATGCAAAGAGGTACGTCCCACTCAGTACAGTAAAAACCATGTACAGAAGTATACTCGAGCCCTATTTACGATACTGTTGCACGGTATGGGGATGTTGCACCGAGACAGACTTAAAAAGACTGCAGATTCTCCAAAATCGTGCAGCCCGTATTGTGACGAATAGTGCTTATGATGCGCACTCCTTGCCTCTGATTAAAGGGCTGGGCTGGCTAACAGTCAAAGAGCTGATCAGGTTTGAAACGGCAACTACTGTTTTCAAATCTGTGAATCAACTTTGCCCAAATTATATGGCCCAAATGTTTCAAAGACAGCGTGAACAGGCAAAAAGGACGCTAAGAAACACAGAAACTGACTTGAAACTTCCTTTATTTAGAACTAACAATGGACAAAAGTCATTTGCATATCGAGGGGCGGCCGTTTGGAATGGGCTAGATCACCAAATCAAACTGTCTCCCTCGCTATCAAATTTCAAATTGAAACTAAAGGAAGGATTATAAAGCAAACTTTACATTCTTCCTTGCATCAAGAATAAATTCTATTGATTTTCCTTTCTGTTGCAATTTAATTTCTTTTCCTTTTCGATAGGACTATTTAACATGGGGCTTTTCAACGTATTAACTTGTATTAGGAGAATATTGATTAGATAATTTTTCTTTTTGCTTTTGTTTTCTTTTGTATTTTAACAGGGCACATTGTAAAGCAGTTAATTCTTAGCAACTGAATGTTTTTACCCTGTATAAAGAAGTTAAAATGAAAATGAATGAATGAACAAGGACAGATTTTGTAAGACAATAGCATCAGTTGCTCTTATTGACACCTAAATTCAAAGAGACTTGCGATTGCAGACAAAGGAAATTCTCTCAAGCAGAAATTCAAAACAAACAAAGGCGCAAATTTTCTCTAAAACCCAGGCAGCTATCTCGCTTTTTGTGCATTCCACAAATGGTTTTTAAGAGCTAACATGAGCGCATATTGAAAGAAGGAACATATATCTAAACATCTACCGCGGGCATTTTATTTTTGTTGTTCAGAAGCTGAGCAGTAAGTGCTTTGATCACACCCTAAAAATACGAGAATTGAATCGCCTCCAAATCGGTCCTAAACCAAACAAATAAAATGCCAGCGGTAGATATTTAGATATATCCTTCTTCTTTCTATATACGCTTACAGTTGCTCTTAAAAAACATTTGTGGAATGCACAACAAGCGAGATAGCTACCTTGGTTTCAGAGAAACTTTGCGGCTTCGTTTGTTCGAATTTCTGCTCGAGAGAATTTCCTTTGTCTGCCATCGCAAATCTCTTTGAATTTAGGTGTCAACAAAAGCAACTGATGCTATTGTCTTACAAAATCTGTTCTTGTTCTGTTACATGGAGTTTCTAGTTTAAATTTAGCGCGCGAACTTTCAATGAACTTTTTCTGCAATGAGTTCGGCACATGAAAGATTCGACGTATGAGAGCAAACCGTGTTTGAGGGACGTAGCCCGGCAAGATCTACCGATCCAAAGCATGTAGCCGCTCCTACTTCCATCTGCCTTGTTGCTGTGCCCTACTGATCCAAAGCCGTACTCAAGGTACTTCCGGTACACAGGAATAGCGACGTTTGAGCCAGGCGCAAGGCAGAAGTGGTAAAAACCTGCCAATAAGAACACGGTCAATTTTTGGAATTCAATCTGTTGCTGTGTAATCGCGCGAAACTCAGAAGCTGCTTTCACGAAAAATACCATAAGAAAAATCGACGACATCCTTCAAACCATACGATGCTCTTTGAATGGAACTTAACAGTCGATCTAATATTCAAAGTCGTGTTATTTGCGTTTGTAAATGATTTCAGTGCTTTTAAATATAATTTACGAAGTCTGTAGGTGTGAAGGGCACTTGAAACTGCTACTTGCCATCAGCAGATTCTTCAGTTCAAAGTACGTACTGTGTCACTTTGTCAATTTTATCTTCCCACTTTTTTGTAACCACGGTTTGGACTTGACTGCTTCTCTAAGCTTAAATGCATGCCTACAACTGGAATAATGTGTTTGATTGACAATTCAGGGGTAATGCCACTCTTTGAGTTCAAATTTTTGAAGCTCTGTAGGGTTTTACTGTCACACAAATAATAGCCTGGTCTACATTAATATCACGCTGAAACAGCTCTTTCATGGAAACCAGGCAAATCGTCTCAAATATTCGTATGGATGTTCTGTGGTGTTGCACTTTTACACAAATCATAGCCTATTCCATATCAAATATTCCACTGAAGTGCCCCTTTCATTGGAAACCAGGCATTGCATCCTAACAACTTTTATCAAGAATTATCAAACTGACAAGGATCGATTAACTCCTCATGGGGGCTTGCTTTGCAAAAAGTATTTTTAGTGGGGGCTAATTCGAGTGGGGAGGGTTTATTCGAAGATTGGGGCTTATTTGACGACTTATGGTACCTTTAGCTTGATTGAAATCTTCTGCGAAATATTCTCACATCTTCGCACATAAATACTGCTCAAGGTCAATGTATCGTAGTGGACCAAAAGGAAGTTCAACTGTTTCAAAATTCGTAATGTGGAGAACACTCAGGGTTTTGGAATGTACCATAGTATGATTTATAGCAGAAAGTCTGGAGTATTTTTTGCGATTTATCTTTGGTTTTTTGACCATTGCAAATAAAGGCAAACTTTTGTAACCAATGTTGTAAAAAATTGAAAACAGAAATCACTAAGGGAGCTGTCGTTAAGTATTGAAAAGAGTGGGCGGAAGGAATTTGACAGGGTCACCAAAACATTGGGTGGAAATTGTTGGGCTAACGAGCTCTTCAAGTTATGGGCCGTGAATTTTTTTGCAATATGATACAATTGTTTTGAACACTTTCAGCATCCTTTTTGCTGCTCTCTTAATCACTGCTGTTTTTCTCCGTCCTCATTTCTAATACAGAGGTTTCTGTCAGTGGACCAAAATTATAGATGTTGAAACTCATAGATTGTTCACTATGTAGCCAAAAATCTAGATCAGCTTCAGAGTGTGGTTAACGAAGAATGGAAAAAGGTGAAAGTATGGCTTGATATTAATAAGCTATCATTGAATATTGGTAGAATTAAAGGGAGTGTGCAATGGTAAATAGGCTTCTCTATAAATAGAACAAAGAAAATGCGCAAACACAGCATTGTCTCTTTAGCTATCGATTATTAACAGCACGTGTTGGCAATCAATTTCAATAGGTTATTTTGAGATTTTTCTGCTCTGTGCAAATGCAGGCTTTTAGCCTTGCACAAACCCTTTAACTTCGTTATTTCTAAGTCTTCCTAACATTCCTTATCTGAAATTTTTTATATTAAAATTGGTAACCTTGCCGTCAAAAGGACTTGATCATTGCTACTGTCCAATTTCTAATACAGTGGAATCTGTACGTTCTTTCCTGCCTTATTTAAACGTTGTACCAGATGTCCACAAAGTCAGCATTGAGGACATGATGCACAGGAAGAAATTGTGCTGTATAGCGCAGGCAGATTTCTTGAAGTTTCTGAAAAGTCAATTTCGAAGCCATGGGGTCATCAATAATTATTTTTGCAGATATTTCGGGGCTACGTATACAGTTTTGAATCTTGCATTGAGCTGCATAATTTTACGGTGAAATTTGAGATCCCTTCCGCCTTCATGTGTTCCATACTCTAGGACAGCTCCCTAACATACTTCAGCCTTTGAGATAACTCGGATTGAATCAAATACCTCGAGCATCATAACGAACACGCCTTTCAACAAAAAAGTGCATGCTGCGTATTCACGAAACTAACTAACTAAGACATTGATTCTGGCAAGAAGAAACGACAATGCCTCTCCCTTTTCATTAAGCGTGAAATAAAATCCAAAGCATTTTAAAACTGAAAGAGAGCTGTTCGCTCACAAGGCACTTTCGTTTACTTCTGCTTGAATACCCGAGGTCTTGTCAATGTATAAGCACTGTGTAAAAGTAGTATTGCAGCGACGATATGCTGCTTGTAACTGGTAACTACGGGGAGTACCGTGGGCCTAAGGCCCGGTGCACTTGCAATCAATAATGCCCTGCATCGTATTTCACAGAGAAACAGCACCAAAAAATCACCAAAAGTACCTGAAAATGTCGAAAATATACGGTAGAAGCTTTCTACCTCATCTAAAAAAGCAAAATCGCCAAAAAAACACGTGAGAACAGTATAAACAAAACAAGGCGTGCGAGATTTCGATTTGTCTTAGGGATTTAAGACCCAATAGTTTTATCCTATATTACTCAAATTAGAGTTCGTCTAAGCAAATTAAACCTTCACAGATTCTTTCATAATTTCAGGAACGGTAAATCCAATGTGCCCAACGAATGACAGCATTGAGGATGTGGAGCACTTTTTGTTGCTTTGCCCTTCATTTTTGAAATTCAACGATGAGATTTTCTCACTGGAGTTTCGGAACTATTACGATCATTCGTCCAACCGACACGCTTCCAAACAACTTTCTAATAGAATATTTACTGCATGGTGATAAAAGCCTTACTGACGACGTTAATAGAAGTACACTAGAGCTCGCTCTCGAATTCATCATAACTTTTGCAATGCGCCACAAAGCCAACTTTCTTTCTTATTTTTAGCAGTTACGTGTTAGCAGTTACGTGTAGTCTATGTGCTATCTTCGCCTTTCAGGTCGCCACGTGTAGTGTTATGTTCGTATTTCCTGTTTTATCTTGCCATGAGGTAGACGTTGTTCGTCGCTGCAAATGATGTTGTTTTAGTAGTAGGGTATAGTATTTTGTAAGTAATATTATAAAGTAATATGTCTTGCATGTTTTTAGACGGAATGTATAAAAATATTTCGATTCTGATCATCCATCATGTACCAGATTGTTGAAAGGACGTAATTTTCAAACAGCTGAAACTCATCTTGGTCCACCAATACATTAAATGAATGAAGCTGCTATTTACAGTAATGAATGGTGTCAACATGAACGTGCATGCACTAAAACTGAATGTAGAGAAACAATGCGTATTGAAGAGTGAGAATATTATATAATTGTAATATCCAAGTCATAGAATTTCCAGATCAACATGGCGAACTTCTGGTGACTTTTTCTGCAAAGTAAAGTATAAATATATATCATAACAAGCGTCATCAATTCGTGTGAATTTTACGAATACATAAAAATCTCATTGTGTAAATAAGCCTGCAAAAGAGTTTCATACGCTCGAGCTCAGTAATTTTGATTTACTGTTTGTAACGACAGGAGTGATATGAAATGTACGGTTCTATTGGTAACTAGAGGAATCTACGGAGGAAAAGCCGCTGTAGAGGAGAGTAGAGGAGAGGGAGGAAAGTGGGCAGGGGCATGAAGAGATATGTCCTGAATGTTAACTAATATTTTCCCTCTCGAGTGACCGTTCATTTTAGGGAATGCTATGAGAGAAAACACAAGTCTACTGAGTTGCGAAGATAATAAATGCAATGGAAAGCCCTAATGTACTGCCAGTAAGATATGAGCAATTTTTCGTAGAAAACAAACACAGATACATACTAGCAATTGGGCCTAAAAATGCTCTCCCATTGGACCTGAATCGACAATAATCTGTCGAAATATGTTCATAATATTGCCCTTTATAACGAGAGGCTTAATTGAGTCAGTAAAGCTTAATTGCTAATTCAATACTTATTTCGCAGGAATCTGCGATGATGTAATTTTATGGAATTGACTGAAAATGACTTGGCCAATTTTGACGAAGTAAATCTCTGCATATAACTTGACATAGCAATATACAAGTTGCTTGCAATTTGCGAATGGCTGGCAAATCACAAGTTCTCTTACGTCTAAATTATTTGCTGCCTCGCACTGTACCAGATGTTGTCAAAAAAGTGTATAGATTGGTTTGATACAGCAATGTGACTTAAGCGTTAATCAAAGTGTAATCATTCTCAAAATATTCCTCAATAGTTAACCTGAACATAGGTACGTAGTTTGTTCGTATCAATGCTTTGAGAGCAGAATATAAATCCTGAAAGCTCAACTCTGTGTCCACCTAGACTCCCTGTGCTCTTTGACATGATGATGGAACTTCGGTCACCAGAGACTCATAATATTACTGAAAAACCTGGCCATATTCAGGCCAACACTCTGCATTTCCTAAAGTACCAATCAGATTGTGAGAATTGGCGATGAACAATGCCGTCGAATTTTCAATTCGAATGAAGCAGTAGACTAGATTTTGAACGATGTTGCTGTGGCAGGTAGTTTGAAGACTTCTCTGGTTTTCTTTGGTTTTGAAATTTAATCGCTTTTCAGAGTCTGTCTGGTTGTGAGTCCAATGAAGATAGAAAAATTACATTAAAAACGCTGAAAGAATACAAGGAATCAAGTTGTCAGTCTATGTTCATGCATCGATCCACCCAGCAAAATTTGTATACTTTTTTGTGGGTCAACCGGTATGATTTTGACTGGACCAGCAACAAATTTACTTTGTACGTACCTTGATGTTTCTTTCAATTCTATCAACTTGTGATCCTAAGACATCTATGATTTGTTCACCATGATCTAATAGAAAATTTTCTAACTGCTCTGTTGTTTTTAATGTTTGTATCTCCTGCAAATAAGAACACGTCAAAATGAAACATCTCTGTATCCCTCGATGCGAGAATCGCAAAAATACCGGGTGAGTAAGAAAAAAGGATCAATCGTTGGAACAAAATTACGAGAAAAGCACTGCAACCAACTTGTAAATTTACGAATTGTATCGAGGAATAGCCACGATGGCAGGCTGTGGGTCGGATCTTCCTTGAACGAAAGATGCTTGCAGCGAAGGACGAGTGAAAATATTAGAAGGCAGGAACATCACAATACAACGCAAAAGAAATGACGACTAATATTTGGATTAAATAATGATTACATATGACACATAAAAGCTGATATTTTGCCTCGGCATACGAGACTTCCTCAGAGCTAAAACAACATAATCACAAATGTACAATAATAATACAGCTTACTTTTATTCAAATTATATCTCTGTTATTTACCCGAAAATATACCCGGTTACGTCAAAAAGATTTCCCGCGTGTGCTACTTGAATATCAAAGCACTAATGCTGTATTCAAAATCAAACAGTTAAACCAGCTTTATCTAAACCAGGCTTAATTCAACCAATCAAATGCATTCGATTCGTTGGATTGACCGATTAGAAGGCCACATTTGATAACCTGGTTTTTAGCTTGAACTGGCTTAACTTGTAAGTGTGAATGGGACATGATATTGAAATATGTCTTGTTTTATTGCCGATATATTCAAATAGATTCAGTAATCTATCCAGCTTTAATCGGTCATTCCTTGCGCATATGGGAGAGTTCCTGTAGAAATCCCCAATCAAGAACCTGCAAAAACACGTGGAAAAGACGAACAAAACTTCCTTGTTTTTTTATTTCCTACCAATGTATTCATTTATTTGAATACATTTGGAGAAGGTGGTTCAAGATATAAACAGAGTGCTCAAGTTGCATGAATATGTAATCAATAAATCCAACGTGCCTTCCAGGTTATCACCATATTTAGCTGCATGGCAAGTTGTGAACTTGGGCACGCGATGTACGGAACCGCAGATTGTGTGCCCAAGTTCACGAGCTGCCATGCAGCCAGTATGGTGATAACCGGGAGGGCACATCAGGTTTCTTGATGACATAATCCCCTGAATATAAGTTATTTATAGAAAGGGAATACTTCATCCGTTCGAGAGGATAGTGCATGCTAAAGTGAGCTGAAGTCATTGCTGTAAAGTAACAATGTCACAGAAGTTTGTCAAAGCTTTTCGAAGGACGTTTCTCAAGAAAATTCCTTTTAAACTCTGAATGGAGTGACGGAACTCAGTCAGTAAACATTCCAAAAATGATTAAACACGTTGCCTATTGCATCACTGTTACATGATATCATCGCCTGTTTAAGTACGGAGCAGCAGGATTTCAAACAGCGGACGCATTTTCTGACTCACTCTATGGATAAGACGCAGATACAGAGTCTGCACATGAGGGCATACATATCAAGCAAAGAAAAAAAACCGAATTCGTACCAAGAGTAATCCTTCCATATTCAGCCTATTTACATGAACTCTTGTCACTTCTCTTCCGTCGAAATTGATTTCTGCCTTGAACCTTACCGTGTCTGCACCTGGGTAAATATAGCAGTAAACGATTCAAAATACAAAATACGGAAAGATTATGAAACACATTCCCATTTGAAAAGTCTAGGCCAAATCTGCAAGCACAAGGCAGACGTTTAGACCACCTCTGTCTGTCGATAGATACTTACATTCACTAGAAAGAATGACAATTGATGAAAGGAGCGAAACAATAAAGGAAAAAAGACTAAGTTGGTATGGACATCTCTTAAGACTGCCAGACAATACACCTTCAAAACTGCATTGAGAGAACCTCTGCGACATGTAAAGAAACCAAGGGGTGGACAAAAGTTAACATGGATGAAAATTATTGATAAAGATCTTGAGACAGCATGGATGATGGTTGCAAAAGAAGATGGAACGATTTTTGTAGCAACTGATGAATATTTAGCAAATAATAGGCTGTCATGGCAGTCCGTAGTAAGCCGCGCTATGTTAAGTTAAACGAAATTCGTATCAGAAAGTTATTCAGCAGCTGGCGAGCAACCAGAATTTCTCCTTTTTTGGTGCAAGTGGAAACATCTTTTAAAATCTCACGAAAAATCGAGAAAATTAAAATGTGCCACAGCCGGGACTCGAACCAAGGATCTCCTGCTTTCCGGGCAAGCGTCTTAACCGTTAGACTAACGTGGCACTATACTGATGACGATTAGTCTCTTGTTGCCCTGTGCTCTTTTACTTGATGATGACGCTTCAGGCAATAGAGCCTCTTGAGCAAGGTTTACCGCAGGGATACAAGGGACTCATCGTCATAAGTCTACCGTGGGACACCTTAATTCTCTCGATTTTTAGCACCTTATAGGTTGCTTTCGGCTTTCGTCTTTTTCAAGCAGCGCATTTTATAAATATTCAGCAGCTAGCGAGCAACCAAGATTTCTCCTTTTCGGTGCAAACGGAAATATCTTTTAAAATCTCAGGAAAAATCACGTCTCAGATAGAGATAGATTACATTCACTCTTGCAAATAATTCCTAGCATGATCAACAAGCGAGCAAGCTACTATGGTTTCATACTAAAGTTGTGGCTTGCTACCCTCAATCCATAGGGATCTTTAACTTAAAACGCTGATCTTTTTGAACTGATGCTGCTGTTGTTGCTCCAGTGAGGGCCTTATCTATCTAGAGCTGAAAACCGGAAAAAAAACTCAGTCGGTGACAATTCTCGATGGCCTTTGTGTGCTACTCAGAGGTATCGATTAGAGAAAGCCGGTATTTGTGACTATGGCATGAATAAACGTTTAATGGAAAACTGATAACTAATTTTATGGTAAAGCAGTTCTCCACTTTGGCTCGAAGGCTGTGAGATAAAATAGCAGGTGACTTAGATATAACTGTTTAGACTATATTGAGGTCTTATTGTGAAGGAAATAACAGCCCATTCATTCTGTTTGGCCTTGTGCCCTTGCGTGACGTTGTTACTTCCTTCTCGTACCCAGACTTCTGGCAGTGCCTCTGTAACTGGCAGTTAGAGCTCAAAGCACGTAGGGCGCAGACATAAAAGTGATCATTCGACACTAAGGTCGAAGAGTTTTTGGTAACAGTAAAGAGTTCGCATAAAGGCGTTCAACTCAATTTCACTGCCTCTTATTTTTACTACATAGTAGCTTATAGTTTATAGTCGTTACTGTTCAGTTGCTGTTGGATCAGTACGAGGCTAATTCGCTTCTGCAAGTGCAGGGAAATTGTGAGGTACGTAGGTTCCCGCGTATAAGAACCCCCTTGTATAAGTAACAGGTCTCATTTTCTTCACAAGAGGCTCCTTTCATAAGAAACGATTCTAGGCCTCAAATTAAGATGTTTCTTATTTTTAGGTTTGTCATTGTATATTCCTAAATGCCAAAAAATGCTTCGAAAGGTATTTCCTCTGCTTTGCAATGAACTATCGATCCTAAATGCAGAAACAGTTTATTGATATTAAAACATCGTACTGTACAGTATTTACTGTACAATATTACCAGTAGTGTTCAATATACATGCATGCACGGTGCTGTCACATACCTTGACTTGGTTTGGCTTGATGGTACCTATGTATAAGAAACTTTTACCCTGATCATGAAAAGGACTCTTTAAATAAGAAACTTTCCGAGGCCTCAAATTGAAAACGGGTTTCTTATACGAGGGAACCTACTGTAGTTGAAGTGCAGGGAAGTAGCAGTGCTATCCGCTTAGTCGAGAAGCGAGATTACGACGTGAATTGAGTCCAGTGGCGAGCTTTGTTTATGTTTGTGACTTGCCATCTGGACATAGAAGTTTCATGGGCTCGGTTGTGGAAAACTCGGATTAGGCCTAATCTTCCATCAAACTGCATAACCAGCAATTAAAAGCTAACCTCCGACTGGACGACTGCCTTGTGTTGCTCGAAGCACGATCAAGGTTAATCAGGGATAAATCTGTGTGTGAAATCTAACCCTGCTTGTGTATCACCTTCAAATTCAGGTATTAAATGAGAACAGAATGGAAATTTATAATTTCAAAAATTAAAAGCAGCTCAACAAGAGACTTAGAGTTGAGATTTGTGTAGTGTCCGACAGAAACAGTTATTATACTATGGTTTACGGCCAAGGAAGGGTGAAGGCCTATACAAAGTAAGTAATAAAAAGTAACAATGGAATAATCGAAGGTCTAGCATAAAGCCATCGTAGAATACAGGCGAAGCAATTTGATGCTGTTCGTGTTGGAATGTGACTTTCGATGAAACCTTTTTGAACTAATTGAACTTTGGGGAAGCATAGTCGTAGATTTAGCTAATCACAACTGTAATGTTCCTTTCGACAACGCTTCCTAATAAGCCTATTAGTAACCTAGGGATTAAATTGGGGAACCTAGATTTAGTCCTAATCCTGTGTTAACTTAATCGGAGTTTTGAACAACCGGGCCTTGGTCTATAATCACTAATCACTTTGTATTACAATGTCAATCAAAGTAGCGAATTCTATTGTCATACTAGCTACCTTTGTTGGATGAGAAACTAAAGTGACTACAACAACTTACCCATTTCAGTAGCTTTGACATCATGTATCGATCTAGAATGAAAAATGATCAGTTTGAAAGCCACGCCAGAATTATAAGCAACTCTGGGCAATTCCTTCAAAACAGAGTTACATTCTGCTCTAGGCTTTAATCTTGTAAATATACTTGATTTTAGGTAGTCTTGTCAATTCAGAATTTCGCTACAGTCCTGTAAAGGAGCCCCAAGTGCTGAGATTACTGTGCTCAAATAAACATGAATGATGTAAGTGTGTTATCTCTTGAGAATGCAGAATTTTGAATGCAGCAAAAGTAGTTAGAAGTAGGAACTTCTATACGAAGTAGAAAAAATATCAGATTTGCATTCCTTATAAGCCACCGGCAAATCAGACGTCGTAATGGAAAATGCTGTTTATCTTCTTCTTGCTGCTGCGCTTCTAATAAATTTGGCGTCACAATCAACTAAAAATCTATTTAAGTCTTGTGAAAGGGTGATTTTCACCAGAACTGACTTCTCAACAGTGGAATAAGACATGATTCAAATATGACAGGAATGCGAGTTGCAACACAAGCTTGGATAAAAGATATTACTACAAGATTTGGCAGAGCTGAGCTGAAAGAGGTTTATTGTCAGTGAACATGATTCTTAATTCAAAATAAATGGCTGATACAACGAAAGACGAATACATCAAGCAAACTATTGCTCCCAGGCGAAGACTACTTCTACCAAACAATTGCAGTTTGTCCATTGGTGCGAAGTAAGTATTGCAAAATGTACTCTATGACTACAGGAGCGAATTTTGTAAAACAAATGGTACGTTTGAGGAAACAAACGATAGACGAGAATTGAAGAAACAAAACGATGAACGGCCTAAAGTATAAATTTCGCACCTTCCACGCATCTAGCCATAGTGCTTTGCATTCTCTGTTTATTTTGAATTGATCGAGTTTACTCAATGGTATTTATCTTCACAAAGGCAAATACCTTTGTCTTTTCAGAGATATAAACCTCTTATATTACCAGTTTCATTCTTGCTCACTACGACGCAAGTTGCATATTTATCTAGATGGTACAATGTGAATCATTGCAACACGGAACAGGTCATTTTAGAGGCAAAACTTTATCAAGGGCTGACGAGAACTGCTTCAAGTTTGGCTGAAAGCTTGGAGAGCAGGCCAATCCCACTTCGATTTTTCGATGCATTGGAACTGCGTCAAGGCAAAGCTCCTCTGAAATAGTTTTGTTCACCAATGAATTTTCATGTCTAGCGTGCATAATTCGAGGTATGAAAACAAGTGCCTTTGGTCCTGCTCAACGCGAGCAAAGCCGGTGTTCAACAGGATTCATTTCTTGGTCTCTGCTGTTCCATCTATTCATTAATGATTTCATCATCTACACAATTGAGAACTCACAAGTTTGCGAGTTTGCCGAAGACAGCGCTGTCTGTTCATATGAAGAAAGTGTAGAAATCATTTCAAGACCCCTCAAAGGAGACATGAATAATGCCTTAAAATGGTTCAAGGGCAGATGAATGGTAGCTAATCCAGAAAAGTTTCAAAGTATTATTATGGACCTTGAAAAGGGTGAAAAAGCGAGTCTTGAAATAAATGGTCAACCTACGCAGACAACCAAGGAGTCTAAGCTTTTTGGACTAACAATTGACTCAAAGCTACAATTTCTTAATCATGCTGAAGCTATTTGCAAAACGGTAAACCAAAGAGTAAAGTCGTGGAGTCATATTGCTGGGTATCTACAAAGACATATAGCGAACATACTATACAAGACTTTCATAAAGTCAGCCCTCAACTTAGACTTATGATAATGAGCTCCTTGTATCCCTGCAGTAAACCTTGCTCAAGAGGGACTCATAATGAAACAGACAAAAACTTGGCTCTATTTCTTCAATCATCAATGGAATTAAACAAGAAAATGAAGCAAGAGAATCATCGTCATAAGTCTACCCTCAACTTTTGTCCACTGAAATGGATGTTTAGTGGTAAAACAGCTAACAATAGAATAAATCGATTACACGAGCGTGCCTTGGGGACTTCTCCATGGCGATTGTGCATCTACGCTTGATGAACTATTGGTAAGGTGGGAAGAGATAACGATCCATTGTAGTAATGTGAAAATGCTAATAGTCGAGATGTACGAATGCATCAATTTCATTAGCCCTTCTACTTTATCAGATGTTTGTGCAACCAAAGATATCAAGCATGATCTAAGAATAAATATAGAATCTACTCAAGGTGCCATAAAACATCTTCATATTGACAAAGTTTCCTATCATGCAGAGGCAGTACATTTTGGAAAACTTTGTCACACAGCATAAGATCTGCACAAAATACAGAGGTTTGAACCAATGAACGGGTTTTATTAGCTTATTTTAGCTTGACCATCCACCAACTGCAAATGAATTACTTATTTTATTGTTATTATCATGTCATTCGATTCCTACCATGACCAACCCCAGGCAGCCGAGGGGTCAACAAAGATCTTTTCACGAAAGTTCAGGGGCGGGCCAATGTTTTGGCGAATGTCAGGGGGGCCGGGCACTGAGAACATGCCATATACCCAGTAAATGTATAAGATAATACGCCTGGTATCAAATACGCTTGGATAGGGGAAAATTTACGGGCAAATGCCCAGGGGCTGGAAACCCTTTTCTAAAGTACCTGGGGATGTCCCAAGGGTTGTGTTCAAGGTAGGCAATGAAGGAGACATTAAAAAAGCATAATGGACGAGATCTAGAAATACAAGTTTGCCTTTAACACGCATATAAATGCAAATTCGGCGGCAAATAACGAGTTTTTCACAAACCCCTTCAAAGCAAGTAAATTTTTTCAGGACCACACTGTTCACAACACAAAAATAATCTCTTTCCCTTGCAATACTTGGGAATATTGGACCATTTGTGTCAAATCAGGGCCTCTTTGGGCCCAAAGATCTAAACAAGAAATCGAGGAATTAATATGTCATTCGAAAAGGATTTTGTTCGTAAACTAACTTACCTAACCATGATATCATTCTCGAGAAGTTCAATTATTTGTCGTAATCGATCAGGATGTATTGACCTGAAACAGAATTTGTAAGGCTTGAGAGAGGAAGTAAGGGCGGGCACGTAAGTCAAGCCAAAACATGTTGGGAAGTATGATTAAATTCTTCGTATAAAGCAGAGCCAGCATCTGTAACATTTTCGAAAACACAAACATGGTTCCATCAATCCTGGAATCCAAGAAGTCAGTACAAAATAGACTTATCAATGCCAAAGCATGCTCAAGTCATCGCTTAGAGGCAAACATATTACGGAAACTTACTCCCAATTTTAGCACGTTTTGAAGATTTTTTGAAAGGACTTTTTTCTGAAACCCCTTGCAAGAGCTGAACGCAGTGTTCAAGTTTAGCCAAGGAAATTCTAAAATAAGTTTTCAATCAGATATTGCAAATATTACTGCTCATATACTCAGGGAGCGGAAACCTTTTAAACCCCAGGCCTCCTTGGACTCACCCGACATACAGGGTGTTTCGGAAAAAAACGCAAACCACTTCAATTCGAGATTCTTCAGGGAATGATAAGATTTGGATCCATTTGACGCATACCACTAGAAAGTAAAACCTATCTCCTTTATGATAATGATAAGTAGAATTTTTCGTATTTCAACTAACATTTTCATGAGTATGTTCTTTTTGAGATGCTGGGAAGCAATAAAGCACTTGAATAAGCGAACATACATCCTTTTGAGAGCATATTTTATCAAAATCAACTGATACATCTGATGGGAATAAATTCGTCTTTTTCCTTCTTTAAGGCATCGTCTATGTGCTTTTAGCCTTAAATATATTGACAAAATCTTTTTCGTAATTTTCACTGTAAAAACAGTGTTCATTTTGTTTTTACGGTATGCTGCATACATTGACCATACTGACTAAAATATCAATTGAAGGACAAATAATTCCATCAACGAATATAATTAAAAAGAATATTGTACTGTCAGACGGTAAACATTACATCTACTCAAATTTTATCAATTTTTCAAGACTTTGACTTACAACTGGGTTGCGTTTCTTTCTGAATCGCATTGTAAATAAATCTTTAATCTGCTACAATCTATCCATTTTGTCGTGAATCTTTACAGTGTAATGAATCATTGGATATAAGTTGCTTGCTTTTACCTATGGTTATATCCAACAACAAATACGCAAAATGATTTAAGAATCAGTACATAGCGTGGAGCAAATGTTGTATTATTACTTTGTAACTAAATGTTTTCAAGGCCAAATGAAAACAGTATATGTAACGATGCTGTAAAGAATAGCTACATGATAATGTGATTGAAGACATAAATTAAGTTCGGCATGAATATTCTTTAACATGAAATGAAACAACGCCAACAATGTCTTTCAAACTCTATACAAGAACTAACAGCTCGTTACTGACAGTTTTGGAGAGAAAAGTAACGTTTCGCTTATCAGAATTTCTGCAATACATTGCGCGCATGTTTTCATTTGAACAAGGCTGTGAGGCAAAATAACGTTGTACTTTAGTTGGGATTCAAAATTAGAATTTTTGGCCTTAGACAAGATGACGGAAAAATGAAAAATTCTGTATTGTAATTATTGAATTGTAAATGCCTTTCATCATGGGCCCTCCAATAACTGGCACTCCCTTCATCACTCACTTCATCGTGGGCACTCTAATAAATAGCCGAGCGCTTATTTCTATCATGATTGACATAGTAGCTTTATGTTTTGAATTTCATTCTTTTAATTGCTTATGAAAGAAAAGCAATGATTGGCTAGGTCAGTAAATCATATCATTTCGAAGTCATTTTATTTGCGGTTCGGACATCATTGCAACAGCCGAACTGCAAATGGGCATACCCGGCAAAAAGAGTTGACACCTGGAGATAAAAGTACTTAGTGACACTGACCTTCCGGTAAGAGCATCTGTGTTTCTTCGTATCAGGAAAACAGCAACAACACCAAGAAGAGCTGTTGAAAAGGTGAGAGAATTGGAGGCTGAAGGGAGTGCAAAGACCAAAATGCTTTACATAAAGTCAGCAACTGACTCTGAATAGCTTCTAGAATAACTGACTGTACGAAATTCACATGGCTGCTGGTCTTTGTAAATCCTTTGACAAACGATTAATGAGGTCAACAAATGACAATATTTGGATTGAACGGCAGTTTGACGAACAAACCAAAGGCAATGAGGTCAATGAGGTCAATGAGGTCTACATATTTCCAAGCACGGATTAAGTAACCATTTAATAAACCCTCCATTATACAGGGAGTCCTAAAAATTATGGTTCGAGTCTTGAATCAATATGAAAAATAGCAATAAAATGAAAGGATTCCTAGTTAGATAACCCTGTCCCGGAAATTTGAAATTTTTGACAGCGGAACCGCTGGAAATCCGCTAAAAAATTCACGGAATTACAAGCTTTTGAAGTTCAAGTTGTGCAAAAACTGAATAAAGACGCCCCTGACTGACTTGCTTGGCATAAAGTCGTCCCAAAATTGAGGTAAAAGAAGACTATCTTATATCATACCTCTCGTTCCTTGTCGTAGTTTTTAGGTACGGTAATTAGTAGCATTTTTTAAAATTTTGAATGAAAGAAATGACTCTCGGCACCATGTTGGATCATGGTGAGCAAGAGGCCTTATAGCTATTCTGCAAAAGAGACATGATGGAGCGTTATTTTTATACATTTTTATACACGACGTTCGATCGAGTGGCATCAGAGCTTCTGTCAGTATTGTGCAGATTCGAACATTCGACAAAAATGTAGTAACATACCGTTCGATTCTAATTCTTTTCAGAATAGCTACATGGTCTACTGGTCTATGGGGTCCTTAAGCGAAGATTGCTTGTAAGGAAAAGATAAATCCCCGCTGTTAATCTTGAAAGAATGCTGAATTGTTTCACACATGCTGGCAAGTGCTTCACTGACTCTTTCGCATTTATCGACCCTTAATTTCTTGCAGAGTTTGTTGTTGAGTAGGATACCAAACTTCAGCAGATCATTGCGGAGACACTGGTCAAGTTTTTGACTTCAGATTTGTCATATGTGTCCTTAACATACAGGGTGTCTCAAAAAAATTGTTCGACGTTTGATTATAAATACTAAAAGATAACGATACTCCGAATGCACCCTTGGTTCAATCACTCTTTTCCTGAGATTTTAGATTAATTTTTGGCACAAGAATCTTGCAAATCCGCTAAAAATTCATGGAGTTACAAGTATTTGAAGTTCAAATTTGTGCGAATGCTGAAACCAGAGGCCTCGAAATGGCATTTTTGGTAAAAGCTCCACAGGCCGTCGTTTCTGTTGTTTCTCAATTGTTTCAGGGCGAATCAAGTGGGATTCAAATAGGCTTTCGACAACCTAGATGTCAAGTATATAGATGCTTTGACGATGAAGATTCAGTCTCTCGCCGATTATGTTTTGAACCACTGTTTTTGGACTTATCCAATGTAAGGAAATTTTGAGAATGATCGCAAGAAATAATTTACTTTAGAAGTCCTATTTGGTTTGCTCTGATATCAACGAGAGGTATGACATTGGATAAGCCAATCTAACCTCCATCTTCGAGCTTTTTGCAATACCAGTTTCTGGGGGGTCTCTGGTTTCAGCTATCGCATATTTTCTATCTTCGAGAGCTCGTAACTCAGTGAATGTTCAACCGATTTGCACGATTTTAGTCTCTAAAATTATTTCATAATCTTAAGAACATGGTTGTCTTTCCATGAGCTTGTTCACGTTGTCCTTATTTTTCAATATTTTATCAAACGTCGAATAATTTTTTTAAGACACCCTGTATAAAGTGAGTGGTAAAAAGTTCCATCAAAATCTTTAGATTGGCGGAGTGGAAAGTGAAGTTTTTATGGGGCCAGTGAAATATTTTGAAATGAACTTTCTCCAAAGCGGTGAAAACAAACAATTTTGGTTAGAGTATATTTTCGATTGCCATGAATATGAGTAATTAACGAAACAGCATTCTTACCTCCTATACTAATAGATCCTATTGCATCATAAATCATATTTCCAGTGTATGAAGCTAAACCAAGGCAACCAGATGCAAGTAACAATCCAGTGACAGCCGCACTATCTTCTAGTAAAACTGCAACTGCATTCGGGTCGCGACCACGAACCACTGCAATACAATGTATGATTATAAGCAATGGGATATTGTTGAGTTTCTGTCTTTTGTCTGGTTTGCTTCCCTGTATTTACTTTAATGATTCTGCATTGTACCTTTAACCAATTCGTAAGCGCAGCATCGTTCAATAAGTAGAGGATAACGACAAAAAAGAAATGAGAAACATTCCCAGGGAAACAAAGATAGTAAAGGGCAAAAAAATGAATCATAAGCAATCTTGCAAAATGACAAAATAGACACTTACAACATTACTTTTCTATTCAAATACTAGGAATTTACAATGTGTTTAACGTTTAATTATACCTTTCTAATTACTATACAACACGAAAGGTATGATACCATGGGGAGCGAAAGAAAATGACTGCCCCATGGGCAATGTAAACAGACACGTAACGTTAAACTAACTACAACTACACTACATTACAAACGATTTAAAACTAATGGGTAATGTGCTAGGATTCTGTTCCACATCAGATGTCAAGTCACTTACAATATTCTTTAAAAGTGAGACCACTCTCTCTAGCACTCTTCTGAACTTGCTTAAAAGCTGAAATCATCGTTACTGAAAAGATACGAGAAGGAGAATTAACTGTAAAGCGATGATACACGGTAAACAATACAGTAAAACGTCGCAAACAAGAACATACTTTTCTACAAACAGACTTACTAGGTTCTTACAAATGAGGTGCTTATGGCAAGGTGTTCAAGGTGTGGTTCTTATCGCAAGGGCGCTTGTTACAGTGAGGAATACATAGGTATACAGCGAGTGGTAAATAAACTTGAGAGAATGACTGCATTTGAATATAAGAGAGTATGGTATTTTGTTGTTAACAAAGCAATTTATATCATACAGCTTCATAAAACAATTTACATATCCCTGAAAACTGTTAGAGGAGCTCAGCTACCAATAGTTGGGAGTCTGCTTACACTAACATGATGAAATTTCTTACTCAGGTGTACCATTTCATAAGAACATTGGAGTAAATCAGTCTGTTTTTGGTTCTTATCTATAGGTGTCTTTTTCCACAGTCTGCAGGTTCTTATTTTGCAATATTCTTGTTTGCGGGGTTTTACTGTATGTGACACAGTAGAAAGCAAGTGTTACTAAATCGAATTTGTAAAGTTCATGTCTTGCAGATACCTCTATTCATTGTCAAAAATTAAGTAGTCATTTGATTGCCAAAAGTCTGATTTGAGCTGATTTGAGCAGCTCCTCGATAATTTGAAATTGACTTATTTCGATGAATAAACAAGACACCCTCAAAATCCCAAAGCGGTGTCATGTCTGGTAATGGCTTCACTTGCCCCAAATCTGATTTTCGAATGTGAAATGTGACGTAATAAAGACAGGCGAACTGCCATCCTAAATGGACATCGAGATCTTCTGTATCTCGAAAGTTTAATTTATGAACAAGCGTTCTGAGGCACTTTTAAAGCAAAATAAAAAAAAAACATACAGCTTTCTACTACCATCGATCCACCAAGAACAGCAAACGCCTATATGAAGAAAAGAAAGGAAATTAACCAATAAAAGTCATGTAC
The DNA here is from genome assembly GCA_964019985.1 of Aurelia sp. 4 Dawson et al 2005. NCBI lineage: Eukaryota > Metazoa > Cnidaria > Scyphozoa > Semaeostomeae > Ulmaridae > Aurelia > Aurelia sp. 4 Dawson et al 2005. Next base: position 31,679,546 of record OZ026492.1, on the reverse strand, counting down.
AATGGAATCTCAGTTAAGGAAGACTTCGAAATTGATGAGAATATCACGAAGATAACGTATAAGCTCAAATCATAGGGTGTGTTTGATTGGTAATTCCAAACCTACCAAATTCTGAAAACGGTAGACTTCGCAGAGACGGACGGAAACACAGTTGCAAATCAAACACAAAGTTCTTCAAAGCAACCAGGTTTCAGAATTATCTTGGAGACGACGAGGTTTCCAGTCGCAAAACACGAAGACGAGGCTTGGCAACTTGGCAACAAAGAGAAAAGTTACGGATTACCGTAGCAACGCGAGCAAAGTCGCCTCGTTTTGAGAGCTCTACAAATGAAATCAAGAATCTCCCCAAAGTCTGCCAAACCTACTGCCCTTTGGAGCAGAAGGTTCAGCAGGCCTGCCAAACATACCAAACCTGAAGTTTTTCGGAAATTGGGTAGTCAATCAACACAAATTTTGAGTCTTCCAGGTCTACCGTTTCAGAATCAGTAGCAATCAAACACACTCTTGATAAAGGTTGCCATAAATTTTTTTCGGTATTTTTCTTTGGAATAAATGGCTTGAAGGTACTTAGCGTACTTCAATCTGGCAGAAATTTTTTTGAAATTTTGATTAATTTCAAAAGTGGGGCACAAAGTACATCTGACAAGTGACGGAATCAAACTTCTAGCTCCGAAGCCAGAAGAGAGATAGGTTGCTTGCCATCACATTGTACGCCCTCATGAACACGTTTTCTTGAAAATTGCATCATTTCCCCCCACTTCACTTAGGATTTAAAATGATTCAATTTCATCAAAAATTTTCGATGAATTCCTCCGATAAAACTAAAAACGCCGCAATTTTTGAAGATAAACAAGAGACTAACGATTTTCATGGCAGTTTCACAGCAAAATACCCAACGCTCTTTTGAAGAAATTCATTTTAAAGAACGATACAGCCTTGCACAGGTTTCAAAGAAATGAGCGTTAAGCTCCCCTGACTATCTGGCTTGTGAGAGGCCAAGCGTCTTATGAAGATCTTCGTCAGATGACAGAAGTTAAGCTCGATCGAGTCAAATTCCGGATGGGTGACCTCGGAGGCCTGACCTCGCAAACCCACCTCGCCGTCATTTCATTCATTTTGTCTTCTTCAGGCACGGTGCCCACGACACACGTACAATAGGTTCCAGATCTTAAATCGATGCAAAAAGGCGTGTGTAAAATTCAATAACCTGAATTTCTTTCAACTGAATGGCTTGATAGAAACTTTAGACTTTTTCTATGATTCCACCGTTGGAATTTTCAGAAATCTTGAATATTGGTCAAAATCACAGAAAAAAATTATATTTCCACTCATTTAATGATTTGAAGTCATCAAGCTTCTAAAATCAAAAATCAGAAGAATAAAAGAGTTTTGCTTGATACCATATTGCAGGCATCAATAAACTATGGTTTTCTCGAAAATTATTTAACTCTTCGTCAACAGTTTTAGAAATTACGGTAGTTGAAGTTTGTTTCGAAAAGTTTCTTGAATTATCAAAAAAGAGGAAAACAGTGTAATTCTGAAAATATTGAAGATTTCAGAATAGTCCACCGGCAGATGTACTGCAAAATAGTCCAATTTCTTTGAAGCCGCTCAGTTCCAAGAAATATCTCATAGAATTTTACACCCAACTTCTTAAAGATTTGAAACCTATGCTCACACGTACAGGACCAATTTACAGTGGACCATGCATTTATACAAAAACAAATCTAAAAAGATAGTCCCACAAGAAGCTAAGTAATCCATTTTACAAGAAGTAGCTAATGAAAAATGATAGCAATGTTGTATATGGCATGAAAGATTCTAATTCTAATCATAACATCCTTAGGAAGGGATGTTAGACTAGAGGTCCCATGCCTCATCGCAGCATGCATAATGGGCCTAAATTAACGAGAAATCCTGAAAAGCCAATTCATAACAAATCGCTACTACTACTACTTGCCTAGAGACCGGCATTAGAATCGGATTCCCAAGATTCGAAGGATCAACACATCGAGTCTGATCTTGACTTCCATATTCAGAAACCCACGATTTACGCGAATTTGTCTGCAAAATCTTGCTAGATACACGTTTTGCCTCACTTAGCAATGAGAATAATTCACAAAAAGCAGCTGGAACAATAAATTTTCAAACCTAGTCGAAAGCAGAAAGCAATATGTTATTTTTACACCGGGCATCTTTACAATGTCCTCGCCATTCATGTCCGTTTTCACCACCACCGAGTTGCACCTTTTCCATGGGAAAATCTGTTCAGAATATGATGAAGGTAGATTGAAGACAGATTTGAAACATCCATAATAAAGTCTGTATGTCTGTGTCGCTCTTTGGTATCAAGATTCATTGGCAGATCTGTCATCTCACTTTACAGTTTTGTGTTGAGGTTAAGCTGCAAATTCATCATTACCAGTGAGTTCCAAACTAATGACGTCTATTTGAAGGGGCAGCTAAGGTAACAGGGACCGACTCTTTTGATAGCCTCCGTGCAGCCTCAAGAGGAGGAGTTGAGGCTGCATGCAGGCTACGCTAATGCGTGCTTAGACTTAAATAGCAGTTGATATTGGCTCTGTGCAGTACCCCTTCAATGGCTTTCCCGCCAATAAAACTGTCTTAAAAGATGCTCTGTCTTACCACTGGCAAAGATGTAAGCTGACTGGGGTTTAAGATCTCGGAAATCCCATGATATACAGAGAATCCACAACCAAGGAAGAAGATTCCAACTCCACTAATGAGAGAGTAAGCATAACGAGCACGTGACCATCCATACCTAAACGAAGAAAACAGAAAGAGCTGTCATGATTAAGCCAGAATCATTCAAATACGGCATAACATATGTCTGCTCTTCACCGTGTGGTTGCTTCATTCCTTTTTTGCTCCACAATTCAGCGTCCATGATTTTGTCGTCCGTATTTTTGGGAATAATCCTTACTGAATTAAATGTTTTAAAACCACTTAATAAGAGCCCCCTAGAGGCCGAAACTGGGAGTTCTTTCATATTAAGTTTCATGTCTTCAGAATTCCTCAGAATTTTCAAGAATTCTTGACATCCTGATCAGAGTTCTTCAGTGTCACAAAAACTATCAGATTTACAAACAAGAATCCTAGCCTAAATACTTTCACAAGAATTCTCAAGAATTCTTCAGAATTCTTAACAAATCTTCATAATTCTTGTGCTGATCAACAGTATCGATGTGTGTAAGGCGTGTACTGCACACAAGAACCTTTCTAAGAACCTTGCAGGCTGGAACTTAGAATAACAGCCATTTCATTAAGAACCTATTCAGGCTGCCCAACGAAAACTTAGGTTCTTTTTTGCAAGTTTCTGCTGTATGAGTACCATTTAAAACGACTCAACCCCTTTAACCATCGATTTCTACATCAGAATACATCATCATTTCTTTCAATTGGCCTTATGTGCGATTTATCACGGCCTCTACAAAAAGGGCTCAACATTATCTAGGCCCACTTAAAACTCAGGATTTTGTGAAAACTCGGGAACTCAGGATTACTTTCTTGAAACTGGGCTCAGGATTACCATGCCTATCAGCAACAATAAACTCCAAAATATCCTTTTCAGATATCTACACTTACGGATGATCAGGAGATGGCTCCTTGATTGACTTCAAAATACCAAGAGCCAAAAGACACTGAAAGGAAAAACAGCAGACTTATTATATGAAATCCCTTGTTTCCCAGTGTTGTTATACTTGCTGACGTGGCTTCGGTCAACAGAGAAGCATGACATTACTGTAAAAAACTTGACACTATTTAGGCCCTTAAGACGCGCAGAAGGAAAATGGTCGAAACTTTGATTCGACTGAAGCCATTTACTGAAAATTGTTTAACTGACTAGATTCAAATGGAACTGCAGCGAAAGCAAGCTGAAGATTTCTCTGGCAACTTGTAGTCTTAAAAAAATAGAAATTATTGCATTAAAAGACTTATTTTGCACTCAACAGGCGAATTACTTATCATCTTTGCATTTATGATATATTTTGTTGGCAAACTGAATGTGGTTATCATTGCATTTCATTTCCGAAGAGTGATTGTTGAAAAGCACATTAGCGGTGCTTCAGTTATGATTCGATCGACGAACACACAAGTTAAGGTCAAATCTGTCAATCATTTCATTGAAAATCCCTACTGAGCAAAGTTTACCGCAGAGATACAAAATGCTTAGGTAATCAGTCTATGAAAACTGAACAACCAGGACTTGACGTGATCGAAATTGGACGGAGAAATTCTAATAAATGTTTAACAAAATATTCTATTCAAAACTTTCATAAGGCGGTCCAGTAAAATAATCTACGAACATTTCAAGAATAATTTAACAAGAGTTTCAAGCAAAAGATTATTGCTGCAACAGTATTTGCTCTTTCAACGTCAGCTTTGCAATGGTCATCTTACAGCATTCGTAGTACAGGAACCGACGTTAGGTTATCAATATCAACGTCAAAGTATGGTCACAGATGTTTCTTTTATAGAGGTACAAACCTGTGGAATAGCCTCTCAGCCGAGTCAAAGCAGGCATCCTCTCTGCATAGTTTCAAGAAAATGATCGAAGAAAGGGATTGCTTTGTTTTGTCTGTAAATCTTCAGTGTCGTTTTACGTAAGTTTTTAATATTGTAAATAGGGTTTCCTACTTTGATTTGATTGCTTGCTTTTCAATTCACTTCCTTGGATTGTAATTAATGTTTTTATCACACCCCTGTCTAAGTGCCCGGTAAGAGGTCAGATGTTCACCGGGTGCTTTTTGGTCCAAAAATATGGTCAAAGTTTCACCGGGAAGCTCCAATCATGTACCGAGGACGGCATAATTATTGGCGAGGAACTGTATTTACACGTAGGAATAATTCATAAATTTCTCCGCGGGGTTTGCCAGTTTTGAAACCAGGAATTCGCTTATGAGGCAATTTGGACCGGGGAGATTCACTGCTTGTCCAAGGACTGATTTTGCTTCTTTTTTCACCGGGGACATCACCGGGGTAGAATATACCGTTAAATCAGCCGGGTGTTTTATTGGAGGGTCCCTAGAATGCTAGCGTATGGTGAAGGGCATTCCTCTTTAAAGAATCTACTATGAATACACTATGAAAATATGGAAAATGAGGTTTTCCTTTGCACAACATGATTCAAATTCCATACATTACAGTAGGGCCTTTATACGTGACAGTGAATATGGAATATGGAAAATGAGGTTTTCCTTTGCACAACATGATTCGAATTCCCTACATTACAGTAGGGCCTTTATACGTGACAGTTTTTTATACGGCTCAAGAATTCTCATTTTAATGTAAAGAATTCTGTCTGTTGATATGCGCAAGGCCTGTATCTATTTTCTTTGAGAGGATAAAGGAAAAGTTTCCACCAAGAAAGTATAGGGAAACAGAAATTTCCTTTTCCTGTCCTCTCCCGCAACCTATCAGAAAGTGTCCTTCTTTCTTTAGGATTCATTATAAGGTGAAACTTCAATGCTTTATAGCTATCAGTCTTCCTTTGTGTCGCATGGTCGCTACGACCCTCACTACAGTTAATAGACCTTTTAGCTATTCTACAAAAGAGCCTGGATCGAGCGATATTTTTATACAATTTTATACGCGAGGTTCGATAGAGTGGTGTTAGAGCTTCGATCGCAATTGTGTACATTCGAAAATTCTACAAATTGTGATGAAATATCGTTCGATCCGCATTCGTTGTGAGAATAGCTAAAAGGTCTATTAGCTGCTAAAGGCCCCATCTGAAGAAATCTTCATCTCTCCACTACAAACCTGCAAACAAAAGTATGTTTTGCTATTGCTGGAAGCCGGAAAAAGCGACCATAAAGTAGCCTGCGCACAGACTATACCCAAGAAAATGGTATAGTCCAGGGAGCGATAGTCCGCGTAACGCCGCTAGCTGGTATGTAGTGAATTCTTCAGCATCTATGTGATAACAAAGAAAATGCATTACTGTAACAGCCAATAATGGCGCTTTCCTGCGAAACAAGGAAGCAATCAGATTTGAGAACGGCTATCATGGGATTAAATCTCAGGTTTCGCTTTGTTCTTTAAGCAAACTACGTTAACAACAAAATACTCTGGAATTTTAAGTACAATACGTGACATTGAGCGGCGTTGCGCAGACTATACCTTTTCCCTGGGTATTGTCTGCACGAAGGCTAGCAGTAACGCTTCTGGCTTTACTATTACTACTACAGATTAATCGTTCCAAACCGACGGTCGAAGATGGCTATAAATACTTCTAGGTAAAAAATTTGTAGTCAAAAAAGTACCAGGTGTCCCATGAAAAAGTGCTCCTGTCTGAAAAATCACCAAGATTGTTTCAAAAGGCTAATCTTTAAACCTGTTTTGACAAGTAAATCAAAGATAAAATCGATAGAGCTGCGGGCCACGCACTAGCTGGAATGGGGAGCGGAAAAGCCCCAAACATATGGCCCTTACTACAATGATGTTTATACATCTTTATTTCGCAGTTTTTCGTTTAAGTCTTGTCCTTTAAGTTGTGCAATCTATCATTCTTCTTATAACTTAATTGTTGATTTGATCTGTTGAGCTTGGAGACAACTTTATAACATTTTGTTTTTTGTTTCCATCTCAACAGTAGATTAGACGGAGTTGTTTCGTTTATCGCATTTAAAGTTCCATTTGTTGTGGGAAACAAAACCAAGTTAATCACAATTCTTATTGGTTTTCAAATTAGTAAATTCAGTTCATTTTAGGGTTGCCTGGTTTTTAAGTATACTGCAAAAGCATTAAAGATTACAAGAGCAGAGTAGCTCCTTTTCTATAGCAAGCTTCCAGTTTAGTCATGAATGTCAGGATGAAACGCACACCATTATGGTCGACGTGAAGGATTATGAAAACCCAATGTGCAGTAATGCAGTAATGGCTCATTTTTTGCAAGATTAACGATTTGCTCGGGCTGAGGTCTTTCATTACGTTGATTCATATCCTTTCAGCAAAGAGAACTGACGTTGTATTATGCTAAAATATTATTTGAGTCAAGGGAAAAAGAGATAAAGAAAATTTTATGTCAGGGTTGATGATTGAATTTTGGGGATTTTCCAAACGGGAGTACTTTTTACGAACATCTGGTGAAATGTTGTAATTAAGCACATAGCATAGTTCATTTCTAAACAAATGTGAACATAGGAAGGAAATGGCTGGGTGGGTTTGGAAGTTTTCTTGTCAGTTTTCAGTCAGTTAAGGTGAGATATTAATAGCGACTATATCATATGCATTTCTAAACCATTGGATGCTAAATCATTCGAAAATTTCCAAAGATGGACGCTGCTTTCGAACGACGGTCAAATGCTCTTGGTATAGTGTCCTTGTCGAAATATTGAAATATTTGTTATTGCACTGCAAAGTATTCAAAGCATTCACACCAAAATAGCTCAGTGGTGAGGGGATGTAAGTAAAAAATCACTTGTCACAGGTTCAAGTTCCACTCTCCTTGTTTTAACAGCATAAATTATTCTGCAACGACCATTTCTTCTCTGCAACCAGTCTTCCTGTTACTACGAATGAATTAGGATACGGTAGAAGTCATACCTGGTTGGCAGCATCAGCAAGTGAATGAATACTTTCAGACATCATACTAGCTGAACCAGTGTATATGTAAGCTGAGAACTTCAGGAGCATGACAAACAGATTGCTGAAGACATAAGATGGGGTCACATTAACTGCGAATGAACGGAGCTAAATGGAGTTCCGCTTCTAAATATAGGTAATCTTGACTTATAATTGTAAATTGTCAAGGATGGTAGATTATAATGTTTTACAAAAAATGTAACTGGTGAATCTAAAATATCATCGATTGTTTGAAAATCATAGTGCCTAAACAATCAATCCAATTTGAAAAATACCAACATTGCTGCATGACTGAGCGTTGAAAGGGGCAGTTGGAAGTAATGCTGCGCGAGGCATCAGGACTTAAAGTGCTCAGGCCAAGAATCGACTCAAAAGCATTTTGACAAAGAATATCGAATGCTTTTATCCGCTTGTGACAAAGTTGCTCTGAAAATCTTTCAAGTTGCACTAAAATATAACGTGAATATATGTTGATCTGATGCAAATACTATGTCTTTTTGTTAACAGGAAATTCTGAAATTAGTCAACGGTAATACTGTCTAAGCAACATTGAAGCTGAAAAGAGAGGATCAGCAACTTGCAGCTGGGAAAATCCACAGCAGAATGTCATTTTTTGGTAAGATCTAAGATGCTCGGTTCGACCTAAAGCCTGATTCACACTAGGTCGTTTGGGTTGTTAGGGTCGTGCAAAAATACCTAAAAGACAAAGACTCAGAGTTTGAACTCAGAATAGAGACGATATCGTTTCTAAGGGGTAGATTTTGTTAGGCACTTCCCAATGGTATGAAAGAATCGGATGCCCTCTCCAGCTTTAAGAGGAGGATAAAAAGCTGGAAAGGAGAGGAATGCAACTGTAGACTGTGTATGCCTTTCGTAGCACCGGTTGGGTTTTTGAAAGGATTAATGCGTTCAATCGTAAATACAGAAAAATACTGTAAAAACATTGTAAAATCTGTGCACATTATTTACACTTATTACTTTGCATGCATTTTATATTTTTCAACAAGTGTACTTTTTAGTGGTATTGAACTAGCTTTTTCTCTGTAGCAATCTTTGATACGCCTACTTTAAATAAACGGATAATGATAAATATACTAAAGATGTCGGACATCTTTCAAAATAGCAAAAACAATTCTTTTTAGAAACGAACGCAGTAAAGGCCCATTTCCACTTCAATCACAATTCGCAACACGGATGCGATTTGCGAATTTCGAACTCCAAAAAGCCTGCGAATTCAATACACACTTCAAACTTATTCGAATGAATTTCGATTGTTTATTCAACCAATGAAATCAGTTTTCTTTTGATAGTGCGCGTTGCCTTTGTTTCTTGGTCTCTTTGTTTCGTAAAGTTATTTTCTGATTGGCTGCCTTCAATCTGAGACAATGGTTCGCATGCGAACGTTCGCAAGAAATCAAACATTGTGAACAGGACAAAATTGCACTGCGAACGTCTGCATGCGATTTGCGAATGTTCGCATGCGAATTCCAAGCAAAGTATCTCATGCGATTTGAGAATTGCGAATGAAGTGGAAATGAGCCTGAAGAAGGAATGGAAACTTACGCAGCTACAGCATAAATAACTACTTTCGCAGAACCTTGAAGCAATAACTTTCGTTGTGTTTCACCACCAAATATCTGAAATTTGATAATAAAATATTTGCAATGTATAAACTGGCTGACTCAAAAAAGACATCATCGATTAGAAAAAATTATCTACCAGCAGTATAAAGATTGCGTTGGATCCAGCGATGTGAATTTAGCATCAATCAGTGGCTAATAAATTCCGCATTGTTCCACGATGGTTGTCTTGAACAACGATACCTTGTTCTTAGTATTTGTGATCTGAGCATGGGCAGTTAGACACCATAGTTATGTTTCAGTTTATATGCTTCTGAAGATAACAGCGAATTCAAATCCTTCTGTAGAGGAGGTAGCTCCTCCATATTGGCCAATAGCTTTTTCCTCCACAGAAGAGCAAAGAAGCGGCAATGAAGCACAGCTGCGGCGTCTAAACACCAATGATTTAAGAGCAGAAGCATTAACCTTGAAAGCTCAAATAAATGTCAAAATCTAAACAAGTAAGAGCTTTAGCGTTTTTGCCAGTACAACTTCTTGAAGGATGTTGAATAAAATCAACAATAGCCTTGATAAGATCTGAACAATAGTAGATTACATTATATTCTGTTTGCCAGAAGTCGCCTGATGTACAGTTTTTGTGTTTCTTTGATTTAAATCTCATATCTTCGAGGTACTTCAAAAGTTTACCTAGGCAAAGGGTAAAAGCTCTGGTCTGGAAGTGGACGCAAATTTGGAATGTCAAGATTGATATTTCGGCTCTCAAAGTTAATTCATTCTTTTCACGATATCTCATCAGTTATAAATCAATATAGAACATGCTACAAATTAATAAATAGAAAAAAGGAGAAGAAACTTCAATTATTTTAGCTAGAGTAATATAAGTTGGATTGAGTTCAATCTGAGGTCTAGTCTTCCTGAGAGTCATGTTTCAGTTAGGGTTTGCTGAGGTCTTTAAAAGTGCTTTTAATTTTCTTTTAGACTGATAGAGTGAGCGGGTTTCCCTTATTCCAAGAGGTATTTCATCCCAGGCTTTCAGCCCAGAGAGACGGAAACCTTTTTTTGTACACTCAAGCTTAAAAATTGGAAAATTGAGATTTCTAAGTGCCAGTACCAACAGACGAGACATCTATTTCAAGTAGCTACCAAGGAACAATGCGAGACTTATTAGCCATTTTGTAAAGCCAAATTCATACCGCAGAACTCAACCCAATCTGCATATGTTTTTCTGGGACACTCGGTGCATCAACTCCTATGAAAAGGACCAGTTCTTTATGAAGGTTTTACTGTATATTATTACCTGAATGCCGTTTAAAAAACGAAGTAATACAGAATCCCACCACTTCTTTGGTTTGGCTTATCGCACATTTCCCGCGGGTTTCCCGTAGCCTTGTATAGTACGATAAAGGATGCGCTGTTGTCGCCACAGCAACTTCTTTAGGCCTGTGAGATATACAATCAACTCGGACGACATGACAGTAGCATGATGCGTTTGGCGAAAGGATACAAGTCAATAGTAGAAGCTGTCAGGTAATAAAATTCATACTGACCGGTTTTGCCATTGTACATGAAGAAATAAGGTCCTTGGTCTTAATGCATAGCCCTCGCAAGCTCGGTCCAGGGGCGAAGCTGGATGAAAATGGTTAGTCATGCTCTGAGTTGAAGGCTCAAAGGAAAAAGACTTTAGCGCCAAAGGCGCAGAAGTCAGGGGGAAAAATTTTCAGGCCACACCCTTAATTTTGCTGGGAAACGCCCTCTTTCAAAAAGAAATTTGGGTAAAACCCATTGATTGAAGGAACTGATTTTTACCTGAAAAAGGGAAACTTTAAATTTTCACAATGTTTAGACCAGAATGAAGGCAGCATGTTTTTGTATCAGAAGAAAATTTGCTCTGGCAAACTTAGTTTCTTGCTTTTACTTACAGATTTTATCAAATTCTATTTGTTATTGATACAATTCTTAGCATTATTGACTCATTCAGTCTGGAGATTTCTTTGTCCTTCTCAAAAGGAAATAGCAGGAGTCCCTCAAATTCTTGGTCTTTTCAAAGTGAATTCCATGAATCAAACATATAATTCAAACCTGATATGTATGTGATGTCTAAAGATAGATCTTCCAGGTGCTGGATATCAAATTTGTTACATTTTGGCAATTACTTTGGTTGAAAGCTATCAGGGAATTTCCTCTGAAGAATGACTTTGTTGATGCTGTTCCATAGAATTTCACAACATTTCAAATGTAATAACACATCTTTGAAGAATGTAAATTTGGAAATAACTTCTACCATTAACAAATTATGGTAATTATGCACAAGTAAGAATGTTCTCTTGAAAAGTTTTTCATACTAGCAATCAGGGAAGTCAACAAAGACATCATTTCATTCCAGTATCACCAACTGATTAACCTCCAAGTTCTCTTGGAAATCCTTTGATCAACAATGTTATGACCATGAAAGAAAACAGGATAGATCTCTGGAAAGTTCACCTGAAAAATTGAAATATTCTTAATTGACGTTGGAGTAATGTTAGTTGTTTTACAATGGTGGAAAACAAAGAAATATAGAATTAATTATGGTAATTCATGAGACAGAAAGGATAATCAGCCCCATGTTAGATAAGGCCAAATTGGAATTTCGTTTTGAGTACAATACAAGTAATGGCATTGTGCTTTTGTTGTTCTTATTTACCTCTCCTGCTTTCTTCACTCTTGAAATATATAGTTCACCCTTCTAGTCCCGTTTTGGTGACAAATTATTGTAAGTTGTCCAGACTTCATTTAGGCCTACCTCGTAAAAAGGCACAGACGAATTCCAGCATCTAAGAACCATTTTGTACTGTACTTGGTAATGATGCAAACCAGTTTAGGCCTCCCTTTTACTGGGCCTAATAGTGGGTACGCATCTTTGATGGATTTTGATTGAAAACGAAATTGTTACGTACGAGATTTTCTGTGAGTGAAATGCCCCTCATCTCAGGTCAGAATGAGAAGCAGTCTACAATGAACGAGGCTGATATAGGTAAGAGAAGTCAATGTTTACCTGCATTTCAACACAGCCAACATTCTTTACACAGGAACCAAGCTTGCTCGAACTGTGCAAAGCGAAACTGGACGTTCTTCTCTCCTAGGCCCTTCTCTGCTCTGATCTCTCTGCTTTGCTGGCTAGGCCCTCTCTTTTCTACGCGGCAACCATTGAACTCAATCACGAACTCTCGGCGACACACAGGGTTGCTGCAATCATTGCAGTCTTGCCTTGAGAAATTGTCGGACTTGAGGTTCAAATTCTTTGCATTGATTTTGGTGGAATAAAATATTCAACCGATCAAAACGCACCATGGATCAAGAAGCAGGAGTAGATTATGATTATTATTATGACCTAGGTCAGGCTCTATTTTTGGAGCCCGACCAAGCTTTGTCCTTCGCTTTTGTGTCAGAAGTGGGTTCTTTTGTCTAGCATAACTGAACATAGGGACAACAGTCATAATGGCATGACTATATTCATAGGGGATTTGCGGCAGGTCGTGCTAAGATCACAACGGATACCCTGTTTTTCTCCTGTTCTCTATCGAATCTTATTGGACGAGCTGAACTAAACACGGGGGACATCATTAGACCAACCATATTGGCAAGGGGGGGGGTGTATTCGATCAATCTTTGTATTTCTGAACTGGCTGGGTGGCAAGAAACTGCGTTTTCGCACAAAAAAACGATTTTTTGTGATTGAAAAAAACGTTATTTTTGAAAATTTTTTGTCATGCTCGGCATGACAAGCACGACCTCTAACTTCGCCACTGGCTCGGTCTGTACTCTAAAGACCTAGGGCTTGATATTTTCCTGTCCAACACAAAACAGCCTATTACGTACATAATGAAGGATTTGTAAGGCAAATTCAGATCACCAAACCTGGACATGCTCCTGTTGTTTTGTTTGCTCTTTTATAGTTTTCTTGAGATGTCCCAGAAGAGCACTCAAACCTTGAATGAAGTTTCGTAGACAATCAGAAACGACAAGATGGCATGGAAATATACAAGGATTAAAAGGGGGCAAAGCAGTAGACTGAAATTTTTGTAAAACATCTGGTTAACTGAATCCATAAGGGTAATCTCAAGAAAATATGCGGCAAAAGATTCTTCTTCGACTTTATTCTAAAAAAAAAACCAATAATAATCCATCAAACATCGGGGCTTTTGAAAACGTTCCCAGCATCTACAATTAATATCTATCTAAAGTTCACACGAATCTTTAAAACCCCTTGATCAAAATCATCGTGGTACAAACCCGACCCGTTAGCAGTATCTCGAGCGATGGCAACTGCAGTTGGTGAGCAGTGACGATGATTTTAGTTCTTGTCGCTGCTCTTGCAGGGGATCCAATTGCTCATTTCTAGCATGACATCCAATGTGAAGCCGGCCCAAATACTTAAACGTAAAATCGACAATACTTCGAATTTCATCTTTTCTTTCGCCAGCGCTTATCGCTAGCGATCTCAATTGATCCCGTGTGTTGTACCTTAAATTATATTTTGGTAATTTCATACCTTATTGTTCAAAACCATTAGTTAAAACGAACTTACACATTTTTGTTTTTCTCAAAATTTTCACCGCCCTTCGACGGCCTTTTCAGTGAGAATCAGAAACTTCACCGCCCTTTGGCGGTCACTTCGAATCTCGTAATTGTGTCTTTAGTTGTATTTTAGTACTATGTTTTCCGTGTAAAGGCCTGGGAGAAGTAATGATCTTTTGCCTCCCTTGGCAACGTTTTTGTAATGCTGTATATCAAAAACCCAAGTATAAGAACCTGGTGGATTGAGAACCTACAAACTACTCTTATTATGATATCATCTCAGTCGAACCTAAATATTATCTTCATGGTTAAAGAACCTACAATCGCGGACAAAACTCGTTGGGACAAATGAGTTTTGCGTTAAAAGAAGCCTTTCCTGTACGTAAACTGCTACCTTTCACTGCTAATGCCCCCTCCTCCCCATTGCAATGTTGGTTGCTGGAAGAAGACATACTTGTCAACTCATTTATGACATTTTAATCAGCTTTCAACATTGCAATGGGGGGTGGGGGGATCTCAACTCTAAGTTTCCTCCAAAATACAAAGTGTGTCATGAGTTTTGTCCGCGATTGTCTGAAAGGGTCGAAAACTTCACGGGCGCATAACTCTAAGGCCGGTTACCGCAACTAGCTGAAATTTTCAGAACTTTTTCGTCTCGATAACCGCTATCGGGAATTTTCGTTTTATTTTTCTGCTGTAAGCCGTAAGGTTAAAAGCGACTCTGAAAAATTTAAGAAACTACTATTGCGTGCAGTGTAATTCGTGAGTGCTGACGCAAATAGCTGCTTCGTTGCACATATGACGTAAGTACTGCAGAATGCATTGAGCCTGGAAAGATCAATGCCTTGCAATTCAGGTTTCAGATAATGTCTGGCTTCTGAATGCTTCTATTCAAACTGCCCGTTGTAAATAGCCTATTGTCCCAGAACGAATCAAAATAGATTTCAAAGGAAAGTCAAGCACTCTAGCGCAACGGTCCTCATAAGCACTTGCGTGGCAAAATAAATTTATAATAAATTCAGAATCACGTTTAGAAGCGAAGTTATGGAAACAAACAGTGGCAGGGATGTCAAGCTCTATATTAGGATCGAAATATAGACTATTGACGGTTGCATTTAGAACAGTGGGGTCGAACGTCTGCGAAGGTCACTTTTTCAATCAATAAACAGCTGATCTTGTCTCTTTTAAAGGTGACAAAGTGAGTATCGTTGAAGTTAATTATTTCTTGCTGGCCAAATGTAGGCATTTTCCGTCTGGATAAAGGATTTAAGCGTTTAAACGTTTAATTAAAGAATGGGACTTTTAATTTAAAGAATTAAACTTTTAAACGTTTGATTAAAGAATGGGAGGGTATCAAATGTGGCTGCAACGTCTGCAGGCACACAGAATCCTAATGAACACAGGTGCGGGATGGTTGGCCGGTGGGATACCCGGTGCTCGGTCGGATGGCTACGCCTGTGGCATAGTTTGTCCGTTCGTGTGCTGGGTGTCCTGCTTGCTTGGCCCCCTTGCACTTGTGTCAAAGTTTACATTGATTGGTGTAGTGTCTTCTTTTCAAAAATCTAATTGGTCTTTTCAATGTCCGTCTGAAGGGCCTGCAACTTTTCATCCTCCTTATAGGAAACTAAATTTCTTTTCCTTGGTGCTTCCATATCGAATTTAGTGCATTTATTTAGCTTTAGATTTTCTTCGAATCTAATTAGTTTCTTTTTGTATATCATATATGATTAGAAGCTATTTATTTCATTCGAAGTAAAATAAGTCGACAACAACAACAACAACAAGAAGGATAAATGCCTTATATCACCCTTTGTTTTCATGTAAAAAATGAAACTCCGAGAAATACAACGCTGCGATGAAAGCTACGCCTGTTTTAACACGCAGTGCTCAAGTGTGCTTCGACGACCTTCGTCAGCCCAAGGCTTGGCCTAAGTCAGATTTGAGAATGACATAATCCATGTAAACAAATGTATGCTAAATTTAGATCTCTTAGTTAGGCTAGGTAGATGCAAATTTGTATGCATTTGAATGCAAACGTTTATGGCCTAAATTCACTGGGGGCCTCCCGTGAGAAGTGGTCACCGCCCAATGATTGAGTCTGCTCCCTGTGACAATCGCCTGTATTTCCAGTAGACCCTGTCTGATCGCTTTCTATGGCTTCAATGTAATTGCTAATCGTGTGCCTATGTTGTTTGGAAAATATTACCTGATTAAAACAAATTTTAGGAGTGTTTTGCTTCTTTTGTACTTGCACACTGAAATAAGCTGTTTTGACGTAAAATCATCAATTTTCAGCAATGTTTCATTGCCTCTTTTGGGAAAGAAAAACAAGTAAAATCACACACAAGTCTTTATTGAACAAAGGACTTGCTTCCCACCAAATCCCAGCAAGATCTTTCTACGCGCAAGCAAATTACAGCAATTTAAAGTTACACCAATTTCAGTTTGGGAAAGAAAAACAAGTAAAATCACACACAAGTCTTTATTGAACAAAGGACTTGCTTCCCACCAAATCCCAGCAAGATCTTTCTACGCGCAAGCAAATTACAGCAATTTAAAGTTACACCAATTTCAGACAATCGCGGACAAAACTTGTTGGGACACATGAGTTTTGCGTTAAAAGAAATCTTTCCTGTACGTAAACTGCTACCTTTCACTGCTAATGCCCCTCCCCCCCATTGCAATGTTGGTTGCTGGAAGAAGACATACTTGTCAACTCATTTATGACATTTTCATCAGCTTTCAACATTGCAATGGGGGGTGGGGGGGATCTCAACTCGAAGTTTCCTCCAAAATACAAAGTGTGTCATGAGTTTTGTCCGCGATTGTAGATTGACTTGCAAACCTTTACGTTCTTATACGTGGTTTTAAGGCAAGGTAGCTCATTCGTTGCGTCTTGAGTAAATCGTTTTTGTAAATATTTTACCTTGGCTTTGCATGAGAAAAATGTTTGCAAACACCAAGAAGCGAAAAAACATTTACTCCAATAACAAATTTCTCCTACGAAGTAGCCCGCTAAAGGTAGGCGATACAATATCTGAGTGCCCCTATTTCGACCTCCAGACGACTGCCATTTAAATTTCCCAGTGTGCCCCCTTCAAAGATTTCGACGAGTATAATGTAAAGTACAATATCATGTGCATTATAATGTAAAATTCAGCGTCTTCAGTAACAAAAGTAGAACATAATAGGACACAACACACGTTATCACATGGGGTTTTTGCATTTCTGTGTTGCTCCTGGGTGTTGCTAGTTTCATCTAAGTTTCATGTAAGAAGCTAATCACCCTGCTTACAACCTGATCCAAAATAATGAGTTTCTGATAGGCGGGTTGTACTGTAAGCCGTAATAAGAAAATGCAAAGAATCTCTTTAGTCGTTATCAAAGTTACCTTTCCGATATCTTTCTCCCTCTTCCATTTCCGATTTCCTTCTTCTCCTTTCTCTTTCGAGGGCTTCCATGCTCCCCCAAACCTCCATTGCCCTGAAAACGGACAAGAAAAGTGTACAGAAAAACATTGAAATTGCGTTCACTTTTTCGTGTAAACAGTGTATTTTCCACCGAAGGGAACGTCTCCAGCGATGTGAAGGGTACCGTCTCAAAAATGGTCGCTTGCAAAGATATTTGATCGCATCACCAAACTCTATTGGCAGCGCTCCAATGGGAGTGTAAAAGAATTATAATTATTCTATTCCAAAGCATTGACTAAAGAATGTCCCAGTTTTGAAGAGCCTTGGCACGTTGTGCAACAGACTTAGTCCCAGTTTTCTTTGGGGCGCCTAAGCAGGTCGCGGCCACCAGACCACTGCTGTGTAGTTAATTGAGATCGAAAAAACAGCTTTCAAAAAGCTTAAAAAAGGAAGAGAACATCAATGAAAAAAAGGCTGAAATTAATCGATGATAAGTGAGAAAAATACAATACTTTCGTTCCATAGAGCATTTCGTACTTTCTTTTGTTTTACGTGCCCTAACCTTGAATTTTGCTAATTTGGTCCGAGTCTTCGGGTTCTGCTACCAACCAAAAGACTCTCTCTCCCACAGAACGAAGCATCAGCCAGTCTTCTTTAGCAGGAGAATAAAGAAATCTCCGAAACACGTTGAGTACATTTTTGGTGAGCAGCTAATTAGACAAAGAACGTTTTGGTATGGTCATTATGTTTAGTAAAAGTATAACTTTTACTGCTATTAATTATTTTACTGGAAGGATTTGAATCCAATCCGCAAATTTCTATTTTGAATGGAAATTAGAATCCCTGCTGTTGTAGGAAATTAATCAAAGGCGGCATCTTCATTCAAGTGAGGACTCCTTATCACAGGCTATATGTGCAATAAACCGATGGAACAATTACACCCCTAGCAATGACCTACTCCCTATTCTGCCATATAACTATAGCAATTACAATTCTTTATGAGTTGCAATATCTGGAAACTCATTGCGTAAGCAATTTTAGGCGGGCAATCAAACCTCCCTGGCGATGGTGCGACTGCTTTCCACCAATCAGATGCTGGCAATAATTACAAACTTCCACGTGACTCTTGCACATATGGACGTTGATGTGGCTGGTCTGTTCCTCTTTGATCAAATATCAGAACAGCTCAGGACAACAAAATTTTGTTTTCCCACCCTCCTCCCTTAGCACTTGCAAAAGGAAATATTGGGTTTACAGTCGAGTCAATCTTGGCATGTCATTCATCATTGCTATTTAATGGTAGTTTATACGTAGTATTATTTCTACTTGATGTATTATCCACCTTTCATCATTGTAAATTTTCCTGTAGCATTGTAAGTAGATTGCGTGTGTGCGTTGCTTGATCAATTGATCCAGAACCGCCCAACTCGCGTAGCAGTGAAGTGCCTTTTAGCATAAAACCACTTCAAGACACAAACTCAAGAAAGGCTAAACAGTAAAAAATGTTATTCTCTTATGAGAAATTGGAGCCTAACTCCTCCACACTTGTTTGCCTATATATTTCGAGTCGGAGCCCATCTCCTCCGCATCACTTTCAGTGTTTCAAGTTGGAGCGCATTTCCTCCGCAAATAGGGTTCCTTGCTGCACTGGCGCGCAGTAGGTCGCATGAGGCCCAATTCCCTTTATGCGACCCATGGGGATTTTTGCGTTGTTTGAACCCCTGCCATGGAGGCCCAATTCCCTCCGGAAGCAGGCTGGAGGCCCATCTCCCTCCTGGTTCTGTGGTTACTGGAGCCCAGCTTCCCCGGTGCCACACCTCGAGGTCAAAGTTCCTCGAGTTTCTTATTAGGTCGGTAGATAGGTACTTCACTGCCGCGATGCGTTTCCATGCCCCACAGCGAACGCGCCAAAACTTATAATGTAATTAGAACTGAGACTTATAATGTATTAGCAACCAAAACTTATAATGTATTAGCTGACCATGTTGAGTGATAGTGTTACTATCGAAGAAAACTGTTTCTTTGAGACCAACCTGTCTCCGTTTACCCTGAAAGGGGGAAAATTAAGGCCCATAAATGGAATTGTTCCTAAAAATAACGCTTCAGTCTGAAGTCATGGAACCGTAAACAAGCCCGTTAACTTAAAATCCACATTGTTGCCCACACGCGGCCACTGAGTTCGGCACAGATTTTGGTGGAAGGGGCGAGTCCACAATGCAGTGATATCTAAAAATCCACCTATTTATCTTCAATCGCAAAACATATGAGTGCTCTGTTTGTTTCTCTACGATATCTAAGCCAATCTTCAAATAAAACACTTTCAGCTTGAGAAAAGTACTGGAAAATCTATGTAATGTGGCCTACCAGAAATACTGCAAGATCGTTGTCTCGAGAGAAGTTGGTTTACTTTCCGCG
This sequence comes from Aurelia sp. 4 Dawson et al 2005, assembly GCA_964019985.1. Classification (NCBI taxonomy): domain Eukaryota; kingdom Metazoa; phylum Cnidaria; class Scyphozoa; order Semaeostomeae; family Ulmaridae; genus Aurelia; species Aurelia sp. 4 Dawson et al 2005. Next base: position 31,659,976 of record OZ026492.1, on the reverse strand, counting down.
ACTCAGTCCCTTTAAAAACACTTACCGTTTTTCGACATCTGATTTCAAATAACAGTAATCTGGTGGTACGTCACTGCTGTAGGCATTTCTCATGCGAGTCTTGCGAAGACCATCAAGATCGCTAGAAAGCAATGTAACATACGATTTTTCAATACTGAATGTTTCTGAAAAAAAAACAGCCCAAATATGATTGAGAATATTCAAACAATAATAAGATTTGAAAAGTGGTAATGTATACCGCCTGGAGAGAGAGTCCATCTTCTTTTTAGTAATACGCAATTTGGATGCACCAATGGAATTATTATCAGTCACTTGATATTTAATTACTTAGGCCAATTCCACACGCATCATTCTGTAACACCACAATCAACTACTTTTTGTCCCAAAACGTTACAAAAAAACAGACGTAGAGAAGCATTTCAGGTCAAGCAGCCCTTAAGAAGTTGTCTTCCAGCACAAAACATAAATTCGCTCTTATGAAATACAGTGATCAAAATGCATCAAATAAGCTGTCACAGAGATGAATTTTTGTCAAAGCAAATCACCTACCATTTTCCTGCATCTTCAATGAACAACACGAACAAAACAGTAATTGAGTGATAAACAGTTCGTATAATTTGCTTAAGCAGGGTACCAATCGAAAGAAGACAGATGGTGGGTTCAGATGGTATTCATTACATCCATTCAGATATTATCATTTTCTTTTAAACTTTCAATCAAAGATGAATTGGATATATTTCTGAATAACCCAGCAGTATTACTGTCGAACAACAAATTCTGAAAAGATAAATCGATCGTTTATTTCGACAAGGTTGTTTGAGAGGAAGCCAATTAAGAATAAGTTTGTATCAAGCCTAGGCTATCGTCATCCAAATTCACAAACCATGGGAGAAAGTTCTCGAACGGCACACCTTAATAGATGTATTTACCTTGATAGTCTCCATTGGGCCCATCTGTAATAGCCCTCCATTCTAAGCCAAACTTTAAAAAGCCCAGCACTAATAAGCTCCCCCCTCCCTTTAGAAAGCTAACCACCAATGTCAAATATGACGGCCTACCAACGAATTTCTCATTTATCCTGCTCAAAAAAGTCAGATGCTAATTTTCAAAATAATCTTTAAAAATACACCTTCATGTTGAGAAAATTGGGGGAAAATAAAATCTATGTGATATCGCTTATCAGAAAACTCCAAAATCGTCTTTTAGAGAAAAGTTTCAATATCGCGAGTATACAAAATATGGATGTTGATACTCTTTGTCGTCGACTTTTGCTTGGAAATCCATCGTTAGGTACTATTGAAAACAAGGTAATAATTGATGCGATGATCCTATTCCTAAAAAATTCTAGCCGATTGGATTGATACAACAGTGACATATTAGCAGCAGAAAGTCCTCATTGGTTTTGCATTGCGCTGTGTTTTTCTTTCTTGTTTTGTTCCCCATATTGCTGAGGTGGATTACTGGACTAAGACCTAAGATTGCTTTTACATGACGCCTGCACATTTTGAAATCGCTAATAAATAAGACGCATAGGCCTCCCGTTCACAGGCACATATTTTTCCGGCAGATGTTGAAAACGAGAGACCTTGAAAACAGAGCTCTAACCAGCACATTTTGGAAACAGCATCGTGTAAGCACTCGAAAATAATGAAAAAGAAATATTTTCCACGACATTGGAACGAGATGGATCGATTCTTAGGGTGCATGTTCATTTCCATGGCATCAAAGCCTTGCAGCGAGTCCTTTACCGTCAAATTTCCTACCGTTTTCAAATTGTCCCGGCATCGTGTGAACGCGAGCTCAAATTTTGCTTCCGTCAAATTTTTCACCGTTTTCAAAAGGTGCTGGTGCCTTGTGAATGTAACGTAATACAAATACTGTAAGTTTTTCTCATTTTTTACACCCACGGGATCGGGATGAAGAGCTCTAATTTCTGCGACCAGTAACCTGCCATGGCATTGTTTTGTTGTCTGTTTTGTGCAATGTATCTTTATCCTGCAGTGTTGTTCTTTGTTTTTTTCAATGAAAACTGACTGAGTTCTATCTGCGGTGAAGACCCGGTGACTTTAAGTCTTTCTCATTGTGGATGGTACATTGTAATGTAAGCGTAAAGCTGGTAGTCTTTCTATATCCCATTCAAACATGTAAGTAAAACCAGTTTAAACTAAACTAGGTTATGCAATTGAGCCTTCTGACCGGACAATCCTGCGAATCGAGTTCATCTGAATGGCTGAAAACTACCTGTTTTAGAAAAAGCTGGTTTCAATGTGCAAGTGTGAATGAGGTATTAAAAGATAAAAATGCGTTTAATTTTGTGCGTTGAAGTTAGTTGTATAGGGAGGTTTAGATCCAATTCGAGTTCGAGTGCGAGTTCATCTACCCCCCGCGTGGATGCATAGTTGTCGTCGAGCTCGCACCGAACGCATGAAGTGTTTAGATGTTTAAATGCAGAACGACGGAAACTTAGACGATTCAAAATGGCGGATGAAACGTTGGCTGCGTTTTATTTGTATCACGAAGATTTGATTGATGAAGATGAGGTGTTATTGTTGACAGACGAACAAGAAGGAACTGCACCGGTATTCCAATATTGGAAGTATGATCGATTTGAGTTGAGCAAAATGAACGAAGATGAATGCAAGAGTGAGTTTCGCTTCAAGAAGGAGGACATAGAACGACTTCTGCATGCCTTTCGTTTCCCGAATAAGTTTGTGTGTTCCAACGGAACAACAGCTTCTGGTGTTGAAGGTCTGTGTATGCTTCTCAGAAGGTTTGCATATCCCTGCCGTTACAGTGACCTCATGCCACGCTTTGGGAGGTCAAAACCAGAAATTTGTCTAATTGTAAACAAAGTTATGAGAGATTTTTGTGAAAGATTCAGATATAAGCTGACAAGCTTCCAGCAGCCTTGGTTGCAGCCTGCTATGCTTCAACAATATGCTGATGCAGTACATGCCAAAAGTCATGCTTTGGAACATTGCTGGGGCTTCATTGATGGGACTGTGAGACCAATCTGCCGACCAAATGAGCACCAGAAAGTTGTTTACAATGGGCACAAACGTGTACATGCCCTCAAATATCAGTCTGTGGTTGCTGCAAATGGCTTAATTGCAAATTTATATGGCCCTGTTGGTATGTTACCTCCTATGACTTTCTCTTTGGTACAAAATTTTCCTTGCATCCTGAGCAAAGAACCAAAAAAATTTTCATTCAATGCAATTTAACAATGAACAAAAGAAAATCCCATGAAATTTTACTGATACAAAAGCAATTTTCTTCATGCTCATCATTTTCTTTATCTAGTTGTTTACTGTTGACCTTTTTTTCTTTGCACCATAACAGAGGGAAGAAGCCATGATGCCGGCATCCTTCGTCGTTCAGGACTGTTGCAGCAACTCCAAGAACATTGCAATACACCTGATGGACAGCCACTGTGTATCTATGGAGATCCTGCATACCCAATCAGACCACACCTGCAGGCCCCCTACAAACACAACAATCTTTCTGATGCTGAGAAAGATTTCAACAAAGCAATGAGCAGTGTCAGAGTTTCTGTTGAGTGGGTTTTTGGAGAAATCTTGCAATACTTTGCTTTTGTTGATTACAAAAAGAATCAGAAGATTGCTCTGTCAGAAGTTGGAACAATGTATACAACCTGTGCACTTCTTCGTAATGCAATGACTTGTCTTTATGGTTCATCTACAAGTTCATTCTTTGAGCTAGACCCTCCTAGTTTGGAGGAGTATTTTGCTATCTAAATATTGTTGGTTTGTTCTCTAGAGCAATACAAATTACAGTAACAGCCCTCAAAATTAAAACCATTTTCTTAAATCAACATGTTTGGTTAGGTACAAGACCATTCCTTACAGGTTTCTTATACAATGGTACCATTTCTAAAACAATCAGCATGAGGTTTTTCAAAAAATGGTTTCTATTTTGCAAGTTCTTACTGTACATATGTTGAAATGTCAATGTTGGTATGTGATTTCAGTGGCAAATCAAACCTGCATGGCCTATTTCACAAAGAGAGTTATCCCAATATTTCTGTACTTCTTGATATCTGGATAGATTATTTATTTATCTGTGATTAGTCAGTAACTTTGGCCTATACAAATCAGGGTAACTGTAATAAGGGTTTTGCAAAGTACCTCCAGTTCTAAATCTACTTAATGGTCAACAACATAGTTATCACAGCAGTTCAAAATATAACAGAACATTCTTGACGTGTTCTTATTGTACATGTTTATTTATCTTTTATTGTTTTCAATACTTCCAATAGTTGCCCCAAAATTTGTGTGTTTTGTTGTTGCATCTGCATCATGAATTGCTGCTGTTGCATCTGCATGTTTGCCATAAGTGCCTGCTGCTGCTGAAACATGTCTTGTTGACCTTGCCTTGCCTGCTGCCGCTCCTGCAGCTCTTCCCCTCTCAACCTTGCTTCAATCTCAGCTTGCTCACGCTTGATTTTCATTCCCTCATGTATCATGGCAAATGCGTCACTTGACTTTCTCTTTCTTTTTGGTGTCTCGTCTCCCTCCTCCTGCTTTCTACGTTTTGTTTCGCTTAGGCTTTCGGTTGCCTTTTTTCTCATGTCAAGGGCCTTCGCTTTTTCGCTGTTTTCCTTTTCTCTGTCTCTGTCACTGGCCTCCTCCCAAACAAGCTTTGCATCTTCCATTCTGTCGTTGATGTCAGACAGCCCACGATAAAGTTCATCAAAATCTGCCCATTGGATGCCTGAAGCTCTTTCTTCTTCTTTCTCCATTTTCTTGAATTTGTCCATAAGTTTCAAGAATCTGTCACGAACTGCCCTCACTGCGACACGGAAGGTAGGGTTCGCCATTTTGTTGAGATTTTCTACAATCAACTTCCATGCCTGTCCGCGCTCTTTCGACTGCGGTTTATGCATGTAGGGCTCAACGAGGAGTAGTTCTCTGACGAAGCAAAGATCATGTTCAGCCTTCCAGATAAAAAGCTCTCTTTGTTGGATGCCAGACATTTTGGCTTAGCCTTCTTGCCAGTTGATCAAAAGTCGCACTCTGCACAGCAAGATTTGTTTCCAAAGTCGAACTGAACGGCGCGGTCTAGTGCGAGTTTCTGTGGTGATTCCCGCCAAAATGCGTAGATGAGCTGCGCAGTTGTCAACCTCGTACTCGCAGTCGCACTCAAATTGGATCTAAACCTCTCTGTATGATGGCTCAGAAACAAGATGTAATTCTAAGTTGTTTTGATTATTTTTGATTTGATGTAATGCTTTACTTGTATCTATAAATTGTATGCGCCGCAGAGTATTTTAAAAATATAGGGGCGCATTATAAAATCAATTATGTATTATATTATTATGTATTATTAAGAGGGAAAAGATCCATAAACCTGCTAGTGCCATAAACAGCTTGTTGAGTACGTCAGATGGAAGATATTTCTTAGAATACTCATATGACTACTGCGTACAGCCAGATTGCCCTCATCAGTGCGATGCCCGTTTGGGCTTTACTGATTATTTCCGTAGATTTAGATGTAAATATTGCTGTAAAGGTAGACCTTTTATTCATAACCTAATCTTCGATGCTATACATAAGCCCCGTTTCTAATAAGTCCCGTATCTTTTCATTTCATTCATTCATTTCATTTTAAGTTATTTATCCACGGTTACCCCGTCAATCGAAGATTGCTTTTCAGGGGACCGTGCTTTAAAATTAAAAAAAAAATTTTTATCGTTTAAAAACCCTATCCTAATTACAATAAATAAATAATAAATAAGTAAATAAATGAATAAAAAAAGAAACAGCAAAATAAATCATCTTTTTACAGCGTCTTTAAATGCTTTGAAATAGGATGCCTGCTTGACTTCCAAATTTAAGTGGTTCCAGACTCTAGCACCACGATACGAGAAAGCTCGTTGACTATTGCACGTTTTCATTAGAGGGACGTGGAGATCAGTTGCCGTGTTTCTCAAATTTTTCCTACAGCATGCCGAGTTTTTGGTAAAAATTTCTGACAGATAGTCTGGAGCAAGGTCATTTATTGATTTATAAACCATGCAAGCTGTCTCAACTTTTATGATATCCGCTACTGTAGGCCAATTTAGAGTTTTTATCAAGGCACTAGCAGAAGAATCATAACTACTGTTGGTCACAATACTAGCGGCACGGTTTTGAAGTTTTTGCAGCACCTGCAACCTAGTCCCTCCACATGCCCCCCAGACTGAACAGCAGTAGCGGAGGTGCGGTTCAACGGTACCACGATACATTTTACAGAGAGTGTCCTGTGGCAGTAACTTCTTGGCATATTGAAGGAATCCAATTGCACGAGAGACCTTAGATCGTACAAACTGGATATGTTCATCCCAAGCCAGATGTCTATCAATCTGCACCCCTAAATATTTGACGTTACCTACCATTTCGACATCGGAGCCCCCAATAGAAAAAGAGGGAGGTTCCACTAGCTTTGTCGAAATCTTCTCAAGGTTGGGGCGAGATCCAACAACCATCGCCTGTGTCTTGAGGACATTCAGTGACAGTTTATTGCCTTGGAGCCATTTCCGTACAGAATCAAGCTCTTTGTTCAGCGTCATATTCAGATCATTGACACTTTTTTCAGTAAAGGAGATGCTGGTATCATCAGCATACATGGTCACCTGGCAGCTCTCCAGACAAAACGGAAGATCATTGATATAGACTATAAAAAGAAGGGGTCCAAGACAAGATCCCTGAGGTACACCACAGTGCATTTCTTCTATTCGTGAAGAAACACCATTGAACTTGCATAACTGCCGTCTGTCTTGGAGATATGACGTAGACCAGGCAAGCTCGTTACCAGAAACTCCATATTTCTGAATCTTTTTCAGCAGGATATCATGATCAACAGTATCAAACGCTTTTTAGGTCTATGAACACCAATGCAGTGTATTTCCCGTATCCATATTTTGATACCAGTCGTTGGTGCAGGACAGGAGACTTGTTACTGCAGAGTAAAGGCGTCTAAAACCGGTCTGTTTGGGAAACAAGTGTTTGTTTGTGTCCAAGTACTTATAGAATTGGTTGAAGATCAGTTTTTCAAAGATTCTCGAAAGCAAAGGGAGAACAGATATAGGCCTGTAATTAGACTGATCATCAGTTTGTCCACTTTTGAAAATAGGGGCAACCCTTGCAATTTTCCAAGAATCTGGAAATACTCCTGTAGCAATCGATAGATTAAATATATCACAAAGGGAGTCAGAAATAACTGGGAGACAGATCTTCAAAAAGTGAATGGCTATGCAGTCAGCGCCAAAGCCCATAGAGGTCTTGAATTTCCCCAAGACACTGGCGACGTGGTTTGAATTTACAGGTTGAAAGTGAAACCTTGTTCCCTCTGGATTTACAGAATATTTGCCCTCAGGCAGCGGGTTCTATGTAGTAGGATTATCTTACTGAGGTCTTGACCGATGTTACAAACTAAGTGTTCATATGCTCTGCAATAACTTCATGATTTGATATTTTTTTCCCATCAACATCAAGGGTCACAATTTGCATGGTTTTTGATTTTTTATTTAGTACCAAATTTACAGTTTTCCAAGTACTTTTAATGTCCCCTTCATGAGAAGCAATTTTGTTCGTGAAGTTATCTCGCTTCAGATCAATATTGACCTTATTTACTTTATTCCTCATTTGTTTGTATGCATCAAATAAAACTTCAGATTTAGATTTAATGGCTTGTTTCCTTAGTTTGTCCCTTGATGCACACATAAGTTTGAAGTCTTTGGTTATCCATGGACAGAATCTTTCTGAAACACGCCTATTGCGTAAGGAAACTTTTAATCCTTTCTGGAGTTTCTACAAGTAAACAGCTCTCCTCCCACTGGAATTAGCAGCACCTTTGCTGTCCTCCCACCAAGGCAACTCTCGCTCCTGTCATTACTGTGAGGCTGAAATCTCTGGTAGGAATATGAGTGAGGTTTTCAGCTGTTTTTTTTTGCATCCAATTTGGATAGCTCTTTTTAACAAGGACAGATTTTGAACAAAAACCTCAGTTTCTTTTGATTGACAGGCCATTTCAAAGTGATTTCAAATCAAACAAACGAAGCTAAGCAAGATGCCCAGTAGCCAGTACTGCGAAACGTTGCATTGTCCACACGAAAAGTAACTTCAAAAGCCACGAGCAACTACCTGGACATGGATACATTTGGACATCTGTCTCCCAGAGTTAATGTATCTGACTGTAAATTCGAGAAGTCGGTAACGCAATTCTGGAATTCTTAGGGCGTAAACATAAAACATACCGTTCAGTTTTTGAGTTAAGTGCATAAATCTATGATTGCAGATTTCTAAGATCTTCCCACTTTCGTTCGATATGGCACGTGCTAAAGCATTCAAAGTTATTGCTGTAACGCTGAAAATTTGACGTAATTTTTGGCTCGTTTTGAAGGCTTCTTCAATGGGCATTCTTGAGCAAACCCTCATGATTGCAGAGCAGAGCAGCTGATTTTACGGAGATTAATCTCAAAATGTATTTGAACATTCTCACCCATAGACCAAACCGGCTAAGGTTTGGTTACACCCAATTCAAGCCGGTTGATCAATCTCTCGATAAGACATCTCTGGATTTCCTCGACACATTTTGTGCAATTAAAACTTGTGACATGCATTCCAAAATCGGCATGATACTGAAACGACCCTGGAGTATAAAGACATGAATTGAAGTGGGTTAAACAACGTTTAGCCGACGTTGTCTACTGAATAAATCACATACAAGACTGATGACGATTAGTCCCTTGTATCCCTGCGGTAAACCTTGCTCAAGAGGGACTCATGATGCAACAGTGAAAAACTTGGCCCTATTTTCTTGAATCATCAATGGAATTATGAAAGAATCACGGCTTCGAATCTCCATCCCGTGGGAGTGTTTTCAATTCTTCAATCGAATCGAGAATTCTATCACATTTACACCTTAACAATAGTTAGTCACAAATCTCGCAATCTGATTGGCACTGGAGGAATGGCGAAGTATGGGCCTAAATAGGGCCAAGTTTTTCAAAGTAATACTATGAGTCTCTATTGCCAGAAGCGCCATCATCAAGTCAAAGAGCACAGGGCAACAAGAGACTCATCGTCAGCAGTCTAATCACATACTACGATATAGCCTTGATATCCTGTGGTCACTGAGTTTTCAGATGGCGGTTGCTTTCATAATCATCCGGTATTTGACTCACCCGGTATAACCAAAAACTATATTTTACTTACCTCAAAGTGAGGAAATAATCACTGATGGCCCTTGAAGCAGAGATGAAAGTATTCCTTGAGTATCTTACATTGTAATCGATATCAACTGCAGTTGGCTTGAAGTAGTACGGCTTTAGAGCTGGTGAATAAATGAAAGAAACAACCATCACTGTAAAACAACAGCTAGTGACGCGTTCATCAATAGGTCAACCGGACTGGGGAACGGCGGCCCTCTAAAATTCTTGACATTCCGGGACTATGAGTAAAGTTCGAAAATCAGGAAGTGCAACAATACAGGTTTCATACATTACTTGGAGAAGCAATTCATTTGCAGTTGCACTTGCACAGACTGATGCTCGGAAAGTAACATCTCGAGAAAAATTGTGTGAAAAAATTGATTTGGAATCCCTCACTCAACGACGTTACATTGGAACAGACGCCTTAATCTTTTATACGACTGTCAACAGCATTAGCCCAGATTACCCAAGATACCCAAAACTACGACTAATAAAAGTTTTGTCTTCTCATCGTAGAGCAAATACAAGTGAGCACATAAAGGAAGGAACGATGAGATTTAAGGGTATTGTAGGCAATTGAGGCAGCAGGTTGAGGTTTCTCTCCCCAAAACAAAACAACTCTTAGCAGAGTCAAGTGAAACTATACATCATTCGATGCGTACAAATGCAGGAACTCTAGCCATATCATGATAATTGGGAAACATTGTAAATGATCTTTGACAGGCAAATTTATTGCTCAAGGGAGTATACCACGTTCAAAAACTATATTGCAACCTTGCATTTGCGGTAATAAAATCTAACTTATATCCACAAAAGTACAGATCCTGTGCTACCAAATGGTGTTTCAGAATTTTTAAAGTCTTCCTTTTTTTGAAAACATACTCTATCAATGTTTACAACTTCCTTTTCTGCCCTTCCAAAGTCATATTTGGCTTTTAAATGACGGACCAGTGATCACTTCAGAATTTTGAGATGCACTTCGATTGCTTGAAGCCTGCTGTAGCAGTGTACAAATTTACAGCCATTCGATTGGTTCATTTGGCACAAAGTAGCTTTTTGTACCTGTCCTAAGTGGCTTTTTAATGCTTGGAAGAGGAATTATTACCGAGACCACTTAAAATGTAAACAACCAAGCCAAAAAAGCCAGGTAATCTGGGTCAGGGAATTGAAAGCAATTGACCTATGTAAACAAAGGAAATGCAGAGACGTTTCAAAATCTAAATTTATGGGACATAACCGTACATTGCTCAGCTATTATCCTGGTTACTGAAAGGAACATGCTTGACCTACATAATCGTCCTCAGTGGGTGATTTCTAAAAAAATTGTCAGAGCTCATTCGATCTACACCTACACTATTGTACAGTATTCATGATCTAAAAGGGCAGCCATACCTTCTCAGTTACGCGTAAAACCAAATAAACTAACTTACAATAAATTGAAGCATAACAAAATAGATACAGTTAAGCCAATGTATCCTGCAAATGATGGTGCGGAGGACTTGGAGCACTGACAGCTGCTTTTTAATTCTTACAAAGGGCCTACATATGATCTTCTGAATAGCGCAAACGTAATATTGCTCCACGCAGCGTTTCTTCCATTTTAAACGAAATCTTGTTTCAATTCATTTTGTATGTCGATGATAGGTTAACAACTGACTTCAACAACAAGCTAATCAAGGCAACGCTGCATCTCATTCATCCGACTGAATGCTTCTAAGGGGCTATCTCTGAAACCTCCCAGACATTACAAGCCTTGGAAGTTAATAAAACCGGCCTTAAAACAAAAGGTAGACCATCCGTTATCGGGGATCATATAAACCAATCAGGGCACGCCACGTCCTTAAAAGATTTCTCAGTTTTGGCCAGTGCCAACAATAAATATTCACTCATTCATGGAAGCCTTATACCTGTACGGGATCGACCTGAACTAAGTTTCCAACCGTCGTCTATTCCCCCTGGTCCTCCTTAGATTTTGTTACCCAATTTATCAATTCGGGGCCTAGGCTGCGGGTTCCCCTGTACGTGGAAAATGTAACCTGACGATGAACCAAGTTGGTTCGAGAACGGACCATCAAAGCTTCTTTATGGGCTGTTAGAAATCAGGGCCTCTTTTAAGGAATCATAACTTGGGGGGGGGGGCAAGACTCCAAAAAGGGACCTCATTTTGATACAAGAAATATTTCTCTTTATGAACTCCTTAGGAAAGCTGTATTTCTTACAAGGTATAAATTATGGTAGGAGGCCAATCACTACTATTATGCTGTTCATCTTTGTGATCAGGACGAGGAGAGGATTTATGGATGGCCCAGGTTCAGAAAAACAAGGGCCTTTTGCGAAGTGAGGTTTGAAAGGTACGCCAAAGGTGTGTCCATCTAGGGGGGTCCAGAAGCATGCTCCCCTGGGAAAATTTTTAAAATCTTTGATGCTAGAATCGCTCTGGTAGCCATTTTTTGCCTCTAACTCAGCTATGATATGGGAATGGTCATCAATTATGTACAAATTGTAGTAACGGTCAATCTATTGTCACATATACACGTTGTTTTACAAGAAACTTGGATCAGGCCATAATACAAAAAGTTTCTCAAAACATGAAATTTGTCCATTTTAGTACTAACAGTTTCTTAATTGGTTTCTTATTTTTTGAATGCATGATTTATCAATGTGGTCGCTAACAGTGCTGCAGAAATGTTTCTTGACATTCAAAACATCATATAGGAACAAACAGTGTTCTGCCATGATGAAAATACAAATGGTTAGTTGATATTGCAAAAGAATAAAGGTTCAACGATCGATTTGCTACAAAATCCATGCTTTTAACTTTGAAAAGTTTCTAAATACTTTTCAGACATAGTACTAGAGTTTCTTAAAATTTCGGCCATCTTAGTACTAGTTTCTTATGAAAAATGTATAGGCGAAGAAAGGCATTTCTTGGATAGAAAAATGGATCAGCGAGCTGGGTGAGCCAAAAAACGATTCCACACGTTTGAAAATTCATAGCACCAAGAGCGTCTGATGCATCAATATTTGCTTGATAGCCCAGAGCCGAGAAAATTGAGGCATTTCCGCAAGTTTCTTCTGTTTTTATGAGTACTGCACTGGAAAGATAAGCAAATTTGATTTCATAAAAACGTTGGCAAAGGCCTGAAAAAATGAGCTTTTGCCCCCTAGTTTGTATGTTAAAAGAGGCCCTGTTAGAAATCACTCTCACCATAACCTTATGGCACTCGGTCCCGACCCCGGAAATTTGATGCTGGAAAGTTAAAAGTTTGATACCAGTGTATCTGCTAGACCAATTTATAATGACAAAACAAGTGCTCAAATGAAGGGCAATAAGTGTCGAAAAGAAATGTAAATAGAATTTTACATTGTTTTTGATAATTCTATAGCTGACAAAGGTTATTTTTCACCCTCGCTCACACAATGAGTTTGCATCGTTCGGCCCCAAGAGTAAGTGACAATTGCTGCACCCAGGGACTTTTCATTCCCAAAAATCTCGTACACTTTCGCCAGACATCCTATTGTTTAAAAGAAAAATCCCTCGAAAATCCGCAAAAATTCTTTTGTTCTGAGAAACTTCCGTACGCTTTTACGAGTGAGTGAAATGCTCCTCGTGTTGCACCATGAGAGTCATGGTAGGCATCCGTTAACAAGCATTTGATACGTTTGCAATCTTCGAATGTTGTAGTTCGGGCGAGCGAATTGAAGCCATTGCAATGCAATGTACTTTTATTATATAAATCCCAAGAGAAAGGAATCTACAAAGTGTCATTGTCTTTTCGAATATTTTTGAAACTTTTGATTCAAGAAACAATGCCTCTGCGATCTTTTGGAAATCTGGCAGCTTCAGGAGAAGAAGGTTTCCGAAGCCTCGGATCTCTACCGTTTTCAGAACAGCCCAAAAGAATGCTCCAAGAATCTCTCAAAGTCTACCAAAATCAGAATAAACAAGAAATGGGCTTTTATAAAGAACTACCGTTTCTGGCAGAATGGTACCAAAAGAATGGATTTTATCGTCTGCCAACTCTACCGCTTTCGGAAGATGCCCAAATGAATACACCGTTAGCGTGTGCTCAAAACCCTTTAAAAGCGTTAAGCGTCTTGGACAACGGCTACGACATTTGTGCAATCGAGTTAAAAAAGGGAAAATAAAGTATGTAGGCCATTTCTATAGAGTAAAAGGGGCGGTCATCTCAACCAGCGACTTTTCCTCTGCATAGATTTGACGTGCTCGACGTTTTACGTCATTTCATAACAAAGAAAACATGATGGCAAAATGCGCACCGAGAAAAGGTTGCAAAACTACGGTCCCGGGAATTTACATTCATCGACACTTATCTATCTTCATTTGAGCATTTGATTTTCATTAAAATTCGGCATAGTATAGCATGGTATAGCAAAGTATGGTCTGGTATAGTATGGTATAGTATAATATAGCATAGTATGGTATAGTATAGTTTAGCATAGTATAGTATAGAATAGAATAGTATAGGCTGATTAAGGAGGAGCTCGCTAAGTAGGTAAGCTATGCAAGGGAACCCCCCATAAAAACAATGAAACTAAAGAAAACATTGATAATATGAAAGAAAAAACAAAGAACCATGACAATGCTGGCAACAAATACGTAAGGCAAATGTTGTCCTTGAGGGTCCTTTGGTCAGTGCTAAAAACCTTTTCTTTATCCATTGGAGGGGACTAGAGCTAAAAAACTTATGTTCTATTAAGATGAAGAATGAAGGTGAACGGCTTTTAGCCTTTGCTAATACATTGTCAGAAAGTTTTTCAAATTTATAATTTTGTTTATCCATGGGTTTTGAAAGACTTTGAAGACCAGCACTTATCAAATGAAAATTACTGATACTATTGCAGTTTTGAAGAAGCTACTGTACTTGCTCTCAACCAGGAAAGTCTGAATTGTATACAGCCATGCATGATCAGGCAATTGGAAGCTTTTTCCTTAACCATTTTTAAAGCTTTGTCATGCATATACCAGCATTCTTTGCACATGCCTAATGGGCCCCTTTAATTTGCCTGCAATGGTGCTAGGCTTGTGTACATTGATAGGGGCACTCAAGCCATCTGCAACAGCCACAAACCAGAAATTAGTTGAAGAAATATATAAGTGAATCTTTGACAACTTACACTCTTCTGGTCCAAAATTGGGGATAGTTGTTTCTAACCTCTGCTTCTTTTGTTTGATCACAGTTTCTATCTCATCTGCTTGCTCTTTTAATTTCTTTGATTTTACACCATCCTTCTTGTCAGTATTTTTGCCAGAGCTACTACACCTTCTTGCACCTCTCAGGATGATGGATGATGTAATAAATGAAGCTGCAAATGCTCGTGAGTAGCAGCGAGATATTCCGTCAACTTTATATCTGCAACCTAAGACAAAGTAGCATTGAATCAAAGTACAGGTCTTCTGTGCACTTTCACGCCACATCACACAGATTTTCAGAATTTTTGAAATAAAAGTGCTGCTTTGGAGATGAATTCTCATATCTGACAGAGGAACAAACAACAGTCATGCATGTTACAAGATTGAAGAGATACCAGGTGAGTCAAAAAAATGCATGACATTTGAAAGGCTGCTGCTCCTAGAGCATGTGTGCAATGATGTTTTGCAATACCTGATTGAATAGCTATAATGCTCAATTATCTTTAGGAATTTTCCTGGCTAAAATCGGCTACTCCATTCAGATTCTGTAAGCAATTTTGTTAAATGAATCCCCTTTTGATAAACCTTAAAAAACATGCTAAAATTACAAGCAAGAATCTCTAATCTGTTTACCTCACAGATGCTTCCTTTAGCACATGCTTCCTTTTGGTGGGTTTAAAAGTTGTTCCCCCGGTGTGAATAACTGATTCCGGAGGATTCCATTCTCCAATGCGGACAAAAACATGAACACATCCAAGAGTCATTATTGCTAGGAAGGAGAACAAAGGGAAATCTTGCTTGGTGTTTTCACCCATTTTTGCAAGTTTTCAAAAGGGGCTTTCTGCAGAAAATTTCCTATTTTGATGGGAAGGAATGACCAATTAAAGCCTGGTAAATCACTGAACCTAATTTGACATATCAGAGACAGTTTTCAATATCTTTTTTTTGATATTCAGGGAGCAGGATTTTTCAAATGCCGGGCCTTTTTATTGAATCACCTGGTACAAGCATATGCAATTTTTTGAATAACAATTCCAGGAATAAATAATTCCAAGGGAAAGACACATTTTCCTTAATTTCTGGTAAATCAGAATTTATGCACACTCAAAAATAAAAAACATAGTAAGAAACATTCAGCACTTTGGGCTGATCCAAGTTTTTTTTAAAAAAAAGCCTGTATTAAAGAATGTCTCATTGAAATGCTGTTTTTTTCAAAATAATTCTACCATCAACTTGTCAAATCCTACCACTGAATCATCACCTATGAATATTGGCCTAATCATGGAGCAACAGAAAGTGGTGTCTTCTGTATTTGGTCTACAAAAATATTCCTATTTTTGTTGCAAGGAACATCATTCACAGGGGATGCTCCTTCTCCTTGTTGATATTGTCACATGGTTATTTTCCTGGACTCTTTGTCACTGTGTTGCAAATAAGGATCAAGACGTCTTGTCGACAATGCTAATGATTTCCTTGGTCTTTTCCCTGGTGAAAATTCCTGTAGGATCATGTAAGATCCTGAATAGGATCTTGTTTCAAGGTCCTGTAAAGTAACTGTAGGATCCTGTTCAAGATCCCATACAAGATCTTATAGGATTGGTAAATCAATAGGGTAAACCAAGGTAATTTGGGACAATTTTGTCATTTTTGACGTATAACTACTTGGTTGCATATTTAAATAAGACTAATTCACCTTTTTATATACATTTGAGTACTAAATAATTGATATTGAGAAAACCATTTTCTTCATTCATGTGTTTGCTGATATATTAGCGCATAAATGATGCTGTCCCACATTACCCCAGATGGGGTAATTTGGGACAGCAAAGATTTCCACCTGCAAATGATACATAATTATACCTAAAGGCAAATTTGAATACAAAATAATTGTAACTGCCATGGTTCACTTGAATTTCATCAAAAATGGCCTCTTTAATAAACTAGGAGGCAATCTTTGAAAGATATTAGGCCACTCACTTGTCGTTCTGGGGGGCCATCTCAAAACAAATGTCTATTTTTTCACAAGTGCACTTCAAAATTGATCAAACTTACAATTAACAAACAAATGTAATATAATTCTCTCAGCTAATACAAAATTGTGCAATTTGGAGCAATGTCCCAAATTACCCGGGTGTCCCAAATTTCCCCTATCCCAAATTACCCCGGCTTACCCTAACGAAATGTTACTTATTTCAATGTTCGTCACAAAAGCAAAATTTTTAAAGGATTTGCGTTCGACCCCCTCCCTCCCTAATGGCTCAATTCCGTTAACTTTGACGAAAACTGTTTGTCGATGACCCCTAATTGTAATTAAATATAAGCATACCTAAACATGCTGGCGTTCCTTCAGTAAAGTTTATCACTTTAGAACTGGTTGATCTTGGAGCAAAAAGTACTCGGAAAGCACCATTCAATCCTCTAGGCATCGAGTATGATCGACACAGCACCGGCATCACCGTACTGCAAACTGACAATCAATCCACAAAAACAGCTTTTCAGCGGAGAAAGCGGCCTAAGTTTAGGCCCCGGTCACTGAAGAAGCGCTTTCACTTCTCGCTACATCCAGGGTAAGTCATAAGACATTCACAACTTAGTGCATCAAGTTGGAAGCGAAACCATTCCTTTGCACTATTTCTCTTGTTTGTACCTTGTTGTAACTTCAATGTCAGCATGGCATTTGATTCCAATTAACCGGGAAAGACGCCGGCCATTGAAAACCAGAACTCCATTTTTCAAGGCACAGATGGCCTAAGGTTGTTGTCCAAGGGTTGTTGTTGTTGTTGTTTTGAGATAATGGAAACTCCAGAAAAACTTCTGATACTCATAAGCTGATGAATACTGAACACTGAGACAATGGCAGACTTTGTGATACATCAGTTGTTTTGGTTCACACCTCAATTCAAAGCGATTAGTGAATGTAAGCAAAAGAAATTCTCTCAACCAGTAACTCAAGACAAACAGAGCCGCATAGTTGCCCTGAAACGAGTACGGCAAAATCTCTCTTGGTGCAGGCGAAGGGTAAGTTTTAAGAGACGTTATTTGTTTATAATGAAAGAGGAAGGGTCAATCTAAAGTTCTGTCAGGTGGACTTTGTTAATTGATTCAGGAGCTGAGGAATAACTGTTTGAATTTGAGCAATAAATATGCAAGAATTGTAATGCCCTGTGCTCCTCTTTTGAATGACGTAAACAGAACCCGCCAGACAGGACTTTAGATTTACCCTTTTTCTTTCGTCTAAAACTCATAACTTCCTCTTAAAAACCACCCTTTGCCCGCAACAAATGAGAGTTTGCCACACTAGTTATGGGGTAACTTTACGCCTATGTTTGTTTTGAATTACTGGTTGAGAGAATTCCTTTTGTGTGGATTCACAAATCGCTTTGAATCGAGGTATGAAACAAGGCAATTGATGCCATTGTGTTGCAAAATCTGCCCTTGTTTTGGCCATGAACATTGCGAATTTTACATTGCTTGAAAACATGAAAGAGATGTCATCAAAGTGAATGGCAATAAAGTTAAAAATCTCCCAAACCTTCACTATTCTCTAAGAATCAGTATTTGCATAGTAAAATTCCTCTAAAGGAATTGCCTAAGTCTGTCCCGCGTTTATACCCACAAAACTGACGACGGAAGAGGATGCCTCTGCGAAGGAAGGAGAAAAAGAGTCTCCTTCGCAGATGTCCTCTCTCCTTCCCAGAGGTCATTACTTTGTTTTTTGATGCGAAGGAGACTTGCTGGGCAAGTGCACTAAAAGTTAAGTGATACTCCTTAACAAGGGTTATCTTCTTAAATTCCCAGTTGTCTTTTTACTTAACTAGAAGTCTTTCTACCCCACAGAGGGTTGAACTTGACTAGATTTTGCTTGGGGACGTACCATCGAGGCTTCTCAAAAACATACCCATTCCTTATGTCATTTTCCCCAAAAAACATACCTAACCTTACACCAATTTTCCGAAAAAATATATCAAGCCTAACCTTATACCAATCCGTCAAAAAAGGATACTTGATGTTATACTTTATGCCAAAGTAATGAAAATCGATATCTTTGCTTGTACCAAAATCATGGAAGCCAATACTGTTCCTTATACCAAGATCGTGAAAATCAATACCCTTCCAAAGGGCACGTCCCCATACCCAAACTGTATGAAGTAAGTGCACCCTGCAAGCACTTCACTAAATTGGGAGTCCTTGTACCTGCCAGATTTAAGAGACAATGAATTCTATGAAATTGCTTTGACAAGCGTGGCGCACCTTTTACTATTGAGGCTGCACCCAATCTTTATCAATATCGACTGTGATTTGAACATCAAGATTGGCAATTTGGACAAATGGTTGCAACACTGCAACTCCATGAAGACCTTGTCGTTCAACATTAAAAGAAGGGGAAGAAGGGCAGAAACAAAAAATCCTTTATATCTTCAATGTCATCTCTCGTTGGCACATTGGCTTTACAGTATCCCTAAGACTTTGCATGAACTTGTGAAAGTTCCGTTTGCTAAGACAAAGACAGATTTTGCAGATAGCGGATGAATTGATAGATCTTTGGCATACGATAAAAACCCGTATATACGAATCTTAAATCTTTAACTCAGCCTGCTTTGGTTCTCATGCAATGGGATACATCCAGCAATCAAGGTTTATGTTTCTAACATAGGGTTACGGTTAGCCAAAGTTCTCTACATCCTTAGCACTGGTAGCATTTGTTAGGCTTGGACCTATGGGAAAGCAACGAAGAAACTATGGTAAGGTAGCAGTAAGAAATACAACTTCTAACTTCTAAGCTGCAAACACGATACACTATTGTCGTATGGGCTCGACGCGGATTTTTCATGATCATAGTGCTCGCGATTTTGATTTCATGACTACAACGAACCAAATACTTGCTAGGGTTTTGGCCGTGATTTGTGACTGAGAGTGCAAAGTTACACCCTCAACAATTTTCAGGGTCGAATCCCTTCTAAATGTTCAAACTTATTATCGTCACAGAACCAATATCGTAAGAACTAGAAACGTGCAGAGTTGAAGTTGGACAGAACTCTAGGTGCTGAATTCAAATCCGGTGTCAAAAAATTTGGTGCGAAGAAGTTTCAGAACATTTCCAAAACGACGCAGTCAACCATATTTGTGTAACTTATCGAGGTCAACGGGACATACTGATTTTCGATTGGCTAGAGTTCGACCGCACGTGACTTGAGTCATCATCAGATCCCTTTCATTGAAAAGCTGTGTTGTGTTGTTTACAGCATTTGTGCATTCACTTTCTTGTTTATCACTTTAAACAAAACTCAATCCCACTCTAGACAAAACATTTGGAGACAGCCAAGATCAACAACGGCATATTGGACAAATATTACAAACGAATGAATGAAATCAAATTGAAAAAAGGAAATGAGATAAAAAAGTCAAATATAAATTTTTCTTTTCTTTCCTGTGTTGCTTAATGAGAGGTAAACAGATAGGAAAGAAAGTCCATGAAACTGCGTTGAATAAATTCATACATTGATCAAATTTATTGTCAAAAATTCTTTGAATTCTTAACATTTTTTCAAGAATCCTTCACTTTCTGAAGGAATTCTTCTTTCATTTGTGAAATTTAAAGAACTGGACACTTCTGTGCATCACAAAAAGAGGTTTGTTTTATACCTGGTGCGGCAAAATGAAATTAATGACAATAATCTGTTGTATCAAATTGTTCAAATCCAAACAAAAACAAATTAAAGATGCTATATGAGCTGATTTTGTTGTGGTTCAGAAAAAGGTGGTAATTGGTTCATACTGCAATGGATTATTTTGTCAAAATGCAAACAATCGTTCATTTGGCCAAATGTGCAGTCTTCCTATTTTCTTACTCTTTCAATTTAAACCACAGAAACACTGCATGCAGGCTAGCGCAGTGGGCATTTGCTGAGGTTCATATGCTTGCAGGCATTTGAGGTGAATCACAGCCATTTTTGGGTGTGAATTGTGGCAAGAAAATATTATTGCTTTGTGAATGAACATGAAATTAATTTTAGAAGCAGAAGGGGATGTCACAATTAACCTTCTAAACAACAGACTGCACAAAACGTTCCACTTTGATAGATGCATAACAAGAAGTTTGAATGCACAATTACAACTATTTATTGTACATTCAGCATGGATTGTGAAATATTCTTTGAAAGCTCTCGGCAGGAGCTAGGAATGTTGAAGCGCGAGCGAAGCGAGCGCCTAACTTCCTAGTAAATTCATAAAAGATGAGTTTAGTTTTTAACTGGGCTTGCTCCAAGTCTCGATCATGATCAATAAACAAACGGGAGGGAAGCAGAAGAAGAAAGGGAAGGGAAAAGGGAAGGAATCGCTCTCCTTCTCTCTTCCCGTCTCTTTTCTTCTCCCCCCCCCCGTTTGTTTATTAATCAAGAGCGAGACTAGGACCAAGTCCAGTTGTTAACAAACTCTCAGCCTAGTGTGTTTGATCTGAGGCCCCGTCCACACGAACTTTTTTTATCCTTATGAAAAACTATCTGCGTCCACAAAAGGAGCTTTTTCAAAAATATCCCCGTCCACATGAAAACACTGTGATATTCGAAATACTTAATATCTTCCTTCATACTTTTTTGTCAGCTGTCAGAAATCGCAACTTGCAGTTTCAGGTTGTCGAGAAACTATTCTAATATGGGTGCTGAAGAAAGTCCTCCAAAGATTTGGCAGTGGAGTTTCCACCTTCATTTAAAAATGCAGTTAGTGATCCAAGAATTTTGTCGGGATTTGATGGAACAAGGATCTACTTACATATGGTCATCACCATGAGGTTAAACCACATAAAATACGAAATAGGTTTGGCTTTATTGCTGGAGGGAGGTTTCGGGGCACAGTGAACTACTTTGAAAAACTGTTTCTCCCCTTGGTGATATGGTATTTACATGCCACATCGAATTTTCCCAAGTGTATTTCTATGATTGTGCATCGATGTCTTCATAGCTCACCACGCGAATCGAATTTGTGCCTTAAAACACTGTTGGTCAATTTGATAAGTTCTTGATTCTACAAACATTTCTATTTTTAAGTGCTTGTCTTGTGGAGGAGCTTTTTGGTAATTTTGATTTTGGCATACAAAGGAATCCTTAAAGGTACAAAATAACTTATGAGTTTAAGTTCTGCCAGTATTTTGCTGGCTTTATTCAGCAATTTGCTAAGCAGTTCACTTTACCCTGGGTCGGGGTAAAGTGAACTGGGCAAAATGGTCTCCAATGAAAGTTCATTTGAAAATACAATAGAAAAAAGATTTGAAGAGTATTTTTCTTGGACAAAATCAGCCAATGACGTAATGTCAAAACAATATTAAAAAGTTTGCTTTAAGCTAAGGTCTTTTTGGGGTATTCTTGAGAAACCTCGTAAATAGTTCATATTACAAGGGCCGAAACCAATGGGGGACTGGGGGTGGCGCGCCCCCCAGGAGACACTTTGTCGGAAAACTTTGCTCTCATGGCAGAATTTTTGTAATTTAATTGACTAGCTTTGGAGGATTTTGAGGAGAAAAACTGAACGAAAGCATGAATTTATTATTGTCAAAAACATAAATCCGAACAAAAATGATTGAATATATGGCGTAATTTTGATTGATATTCGTTAATTTTGTTGATTATCAAGTTGGGTTGCGAAATGCGGCCAACTCTTAGTTACTGAGGACTGAGGACTTAGATCGGTCATATAATGCATAAATTTAACGTGTGTTCCTGCAACTTTTGTTATTGCCGTTGTTGTTGATGGTTTTATCGTCAGAAATGTTTGGTTTTTCGCCCCCTCCCCTAGGCAGTCAAGACTGGCAGTCATGGCTGGCATGGGCCCTGCACTTTACCCTTTCTTGCCCTAAAATGTTTTGGGACACCGCCCGGTAAGTTTCCGCCAAGAAAAGTGTGTAACACCACAATGAAATAAAACAAAGCGTTTCAAATTTAGATCAACGCAAAGATCATTTCTTAATTTGCCAAGTTCACTGAACAAATTTGTCTGAAAAGTTTACCTCTTGCGGTAATTATCTGCTGTAATTAAGAGCGGTAATTTACTCAGGATCTGAGAAAATAAACAATAGAGACAGCTGATGAGAATTTCAAAGCCTTAGAACTGAGCACCTATTAACAATCCTGCGAAAGAACAAACTACCATCGATGAACCAATCATGTTTAATGGCATATGTATTTGTTGTTGCGTCATTGGCGAAGAAATGCTAATTCTTGATGCAAATGTTCAGTTAACGAACGAGGCCTGTTAAAAGAATCTTTCAAAGCCATTGCATTGTTTATCATTTGCATGTCAACAATACAATGAGTGCAAATGCCAATGGCATTGCTTTCCGCAGCTTAAATTGTTGTGTTTGATGTAGCGCATACTCCTTAATCGAGAACAAGGGGAACAAGGCGCTGAGAAAGTAAAAATTCAATTGACGATTACTAATAAGTTCCTCATTGTCATGCAACCTATATAAGATCTAAGGTTTAGCAATAAAGGACTCATAAAAGAAGATTGAGGAACTCGCATCAACATGGTTGAATCATCGAAATCAAGAATGCTCATAACCTTGATATTTGCGTACGTTCTGTGCATGTCGGAAGCAAAAGGTGTTGAATCTAAAAGGTTTGTATTTTCAAAGTGAGACAATAACATGTAAAGTTTGTATGGGTGTAGTTTTGTACCCAAAACCAAGATTTGTAAAACAGATAATTCCGCTAACATGTCATTTTACGGGGTGACTCAAAAAAACTTCACAAGCTAGATCGTAACTAGCACCTTGGAATTAAAAGTTATTGACAGAAGCTTTGCATCACAGTTTAGTTGAAGAGGCCTCCCCCCCATATTTGTACGTGAAGCGTTATTTGGCTAATTCAGGCGCGTGATTTCGTGATTTTGATATTCTCAACTAGTGAATTCGTGATCGAGGACTCCGTCGTGCAGATTAATTTGCCAAAAATTTGGTCGTTATTTCGTGAAATGGACATTTAAAGCAAGTTACCAGCCTTTAGTTCCTACAATACGTCGTTTTTCGACGTTCTAAACTGAGAGTACTCGAAAAATTTTCTGAGGCTAGCCTCCTGACTCCCAATTATCTCATTTCACTTGCAGCCTAAGCTGCAAAAACTTAAAAATCCATGATAGAACCAGTCTGCGCGCCCTGTTGTGTTAGAGATATCTTTCTGGAACATTGTTAAAATTTCTGCAACGTGATCGTGAAAATGCTATTTTATAGTCCGTGATGGCGTGAAAAATGAAAAATCAGCACGTGAATCCGTTATCCAGAGGTACTATGGGGAGGGGGGGGGGGGTCTCGTTGAAATGTTTAGCTATCCTTTGAAACGCTGCATGATCATTTTAAAGACAGGCTTTTTGGCCTGGCAGAAAATCCGCCATTTTAAAAGTCGAAAAATTACAAAATGAGCACTAGAGGAGCAAACGTAATGAAATTACATGAAACTTTGGCCAAGTATGTATTTTCACAGACCTAACCATATAAAAGTAGACAAAAATGTGATGCTAGAGCACTTTGTGAGATATGAGTTATTTTAAGATTTCGCTCACAAGGTACTTCTTCTCGAACAAGGATAAGTAAAACGTAAATCAATACTTAACATGGTGCCTTTGTTAACTCTGAAGACCCCCAAGAGCAGTTTTTAGTAAGAAATGAGAAATCTATGAGCATCTTAGTTGCAAAGACGGTTCTATGACAGTTTCTGAAAGTAATGCAACTTTCCCGTGCACGTTTGCAGCATTCTTGTGCCCACAACAATGTGTCAATTCCATTCACATTTGTCCAAATGACAAAAGGGGAGTAGCTCGAGAGCAAATAGACCCTAAAAGGCAAGGGCCTACCAATGTCTCCAAAATTCTAAATGACGTTTTAGATTTGTCACAAAAAAATGTTTGTGCTCCTTTCTGAAATTATGTAACCCACGAACCAAAATTGAGGGTAGCTAGGGTGTTGGGGGTCTTTAATGACGTTAAGTAGCTTGTAGAAGTTAGTAGAGAGCTTAAAAGTGGCCGAGCAAGCTGACCTCCAAAGGTTTCTAGCAGTTGCAAGTTGGCATGAAACCGTCAAGTGAAAACGAAACTTTAAAATCAATTAGGTTGGAAAAATGAGCGAACTGTTATCGCACAGTCCCTGTACTTTCAGCAAAGTTGGAACATCCTTCCGGTCATGAGGATCCTTTGCTCTGGAACTGCTCACTGTTTAAATCTACCCTCAAGGTCCATTCTTTAGATCCGTCTCCACCGTAAATAGCTTGGTAAGAGCTCCTTTCATGCAAATTTTGATTAATCTTGTTACTTAAGTTCTGAGCTTCATGGTTTTATATGAATGACAACTCTTATTTTCATGGAAGGACTCTTTGCTCTTGCAATACTCTTGCACTTATAAAATGAGCTCTTAAGATTTTATGAAGCCCGAAGATAGTCCTGACACTGATTTACTGTTAATAACATTAAATGGTAGGTTAAGATCGAGCCAACAAGAGGATTGACAATTTTACATTGCGAGGACTGTTATGGTCACTTAGTGCTCTTTTTTAACATCTCACTTAGCAATAGCACCAACAATACAGACGTCAATCAACCTGCATTGTCTCACAGAAAACATACCACGTTAAGATCCATTTATCGCTGAAAGACTTTTTAGCTCATTCAATCCAAGGATTTAGTGGCTCACCAACTGCTACTCCTAACTTTGACCGTCTATAGCTCGAGAACAAAGCTCATTAGCGCAGAGCTCATGAAGATGCGCGGTTTTCTTTTTATGTTTTTCTTTTTAATTTGCATAATAGGGAGCAAAACTTGAAGAGTGTGTCACCAGGGGGTACCATCCTTTCAAAGCAAGTGATTAGGGTTACCTGATGGAGGAACCTGGAGCATATATAAGCCCGCTTCCCTACAAAATATCACCAAAACTTTCAAAGAATATAGTCTTACTCACCAAGTGAACAGGTTTGGTTCAAAGCTGTTGCGTCATCATATTTGTGGTGTTCAAAAACAGAAACGATTCACGAAGTAAACACATTTCATGTACCACTGAGACTTGCTTAGTTTGACTGGCCGGTCGTGTCATTCATATTTTGAACTAATGCCACTAAGCCACAGGCACCAGCTCGAAAGATTCAGCCTAAGGGTATACCCAACTAACTCTAAATCGTTTTCCTTAGACAATTTTGCCGACCTTTGCAATCAGGAGGAGTGGCAAGTCCCAAAATCTCCTTGTTGATCCGTCATCGCATTAAAATCCTTTGATTTCATTCAACAGTTCTATGAATGATGAAGCTACCAGCACAAAACGATCTACATTTAACGGCCTTGTTATCGAAGGCCCGAAAACATTATCGGACAGAATTGCTATAGTTGGTGCAGGCGTGTCCGGTATACACATGGCCACAATGCTGAAAGAAAAGGGATTCAAAAACATCAAAATCTATGAAAAAAGCAAACGAATTGGTGGGAAGTCAGAAACGGTGTATTTTGAGGGCATAGCACAAGAACTTGGTTCATGTTGCATTGGACCAGGATATGAAAACAATGTAATAGCACTGATAGAGAAATATGTCCCTGGAGATCTGTTGCCAAGGAAAATGCAATCAGTTTGGCTTGATAACAAAGACCAACCAATTTCCTATGGGAATTATGTAGTGATGAAAACAATGGAACACTTTCAAACAAATGATCCCCTGGTAGCATTAGGAATGCTTGTGGGAAAGATAAACAGTTATGTAGCATTACACAAAGAGCTCTTTGGGGAATATGAATTTGAGCTGATGCCAATACCACCAGAGAGCGTGCTAGATCAACTCAGATGCTCCTATTTAGAATTCCTCAAACGGCACAAGTTGGAAAGCTTGGTTCCTTTGCTGATTGTGACCCACACAGTTCAAGGATATGGATATCTAGACGAAATAGGTGCATTCTATGGATTGATGTGGAATTCACCAGTTCTTTTGGAAGGACTGAAGAGCATCATTACAGGGAATCCCAAGCCACGTAAGTAGTGAGGACAATTTTTTTCCATATAGCATTCCTTAAAAGCTATCGTCTTTCAAAATGCTGGCCAAACTAGCGGTAATATTTGGTTACTCAAAAAATACTGTAAGTTTTCAAGAAATTTCCAGTCGTAAGAAACGATCCATTGAATCTATTTTTAAAGGCTCAAATGAAGGAGCATACTGGGGACATACTAGAGGAATAGAAGAAAGGTTTATATGAAAACCTGAAGCAGTCAAAGCGATCAAAGCATTATTTATGAAATTCCGCCATAGGACTCAATCCTTTATGACGGCTGGCGCAAAATTCTTTTACATTTCTCTTTGAAACAATCTGTTCAATTCAAAAAGAACTTTTGGTAATCTGTTGTAAGTGTGCCGTAACAATCTTGATTAGTTTCAAATGGCAGCATCTATTAACTTCGAGGTTGTAGCCTCGTCAAATTTCTAAATCATAAACCAGGAGAGCTACAGATTCTGCTTTCCATCTTATTGTAGACCTTCATAAACTAATGTGTTCTTGAGTATTGCATAAATTTCCTCAAGTCATTTAAGATGCACGATGATTTTGAATTTTTCGAAATTTTCGATGAATTTTTACGAAAATGATGAAAAAACCGCCATTTTGAAAGCAATTAAGATATCAAAGAAATGCCACGGCAGACGTACAAAAAAGTACTGTGGAGTACCGAATAAACAGAGGGGGGTGAGAATAATCGGGGGGGGGGTTGGAAATGGTTCAATATAACAGTAATCGGGGGGGTTGGAATAATCGGGGGGTCTTGGAGAACTAGAAAATAGTCGTTTTCTTAGGTAAACCCGTCTCTTATATATATTTATGTGAACAGTGATATTACTTATACATTAACTTTTGAGTTCTGTTTCTGTTGAATGCACTTCTTGCGAATCTTTCTTGCGTTTATTCAGAAATTATGTTTAATATCATTTCATTTTTCCAAAAATTAATAAAAGGGGGGTTGGAATAAGAGCAAGGGGGGGGTTGGAAAATTTTTCAAAAATTAATAAGCGGCGGGGGGGGGGGGACGATTATTCGGTACTCGAGAGTACCCAAAATCCTTTCCAAGTCATTCGATTAATGGAAAAATGTGACAATATTGTGCACCTATTTTGATATTTGAAAGATTTGAAAGAGAATCTACTTCTTGCGTACGAAGAAAAGTGCGATTTTCCAAAAAAATATTGCGATTAGTCCCGGTCTTCCTTGCTGCTCCATGATTAATCGACGTTTTGACTTAACCTTATCTGACCTGGTGGGGGGGATTCTGCTTCCCTCGTACATTTTGATTTATCCGTTTTTCCGTGCCTGCTGAATGCCTCTAAGATTTAATAAGTTTAACTTTCTAGCATACAGCAAGGAAACTATAAAACTTTTGGCTTTCTATTTTTAGCCTTGTCCCCATGGTAACAAAGTTGTTCAGCCACACTCTGTTAAAAACATATTTTGTATCTTTCTTAATCCTGTTTAATTGGTCCAATCAAGTCAAAACTTTAAACTTACACATATTTTGATCTATGCATTTCATTTCATTACGAAAGTAAAGTTTCACAACCTTGTAACACACTCTCATTCTTGTGACGTCATATGATATCATAATGTTAATCATGCTTTAGCAACAACAACAACACCGCTAATTAAACTATTGTTTAATAAGTTCATTGTTTACATCATGAACAACGTTTGTGCCAAATTAGGCTACCATATCTCAAACAATAAAGGAGCTAAAGCATTGAGTGTTTCAAAACGCCCAGGTCAGATAGGGTTAAAAGTTGGCCAAGTTGGTTGCATTGGTAAGTTTAGTTTGACAAGTGCCGTTTTATTGTGTAGCTAATGAAACGAAGGGTTTGTTGGCGTTTATCTTGCCTATCCATAGCGGCTAATCGATATAGCTTCGGGCATTCCTTTTGATTATTCATGGTTTACTTATACTTTGTAGGAACATTCTTGGTAAAACAGGGATTCCAAAATCTCTGGGAGACCATAGCGAAGAAAGAAAATTTGAATATCAAATTTGACAGTGAAATTTCTAATGTGTATCGTTACCTTGACGACGACGGCAACAACAACGACAACAAAGTAAAAATCTGTGATAGAGGAGGCTGCTATGAGCATGATTTTGTGATTTGGAGCCCAGAGCTGAAAAGCAGCCTGTATCATTTCAAACCTTACTACAAGGAAGAAGAAGAATACTTTTCGAAAATGAAATCAGTTTTTCTGGTCGCGACATTGGTATCGATGAGTGGAGGTAGGTTTAGGTTGTTACCACCTGATTTTTCGTTCAGCAATTCGCAACATGAAGCATATACATCGCTCAGCAATTGTGTATCTTTGTGCGATGTGTCTTTTGGCTAACTGCTTAACCACCTGTGCATATTGCCTAGGAACCTCACAGAACTTCGCCGTACATGTAGGCCACGTTCAGGCTGTAACAGGCACAGTTTGCCCAGTAACAAAGCTTTACAGTTCATAATCGTTTCTATTGCTTTTGAAAATAACCATTTTTATCAGTGCATCAAAAGTGCTAAGGATTAGAGAGAATAGTGTAAATGGTGGGCTGACTTGCTACACTTTTGTTACCGATCTAAAATTGAAACGGTATAGCATAAGCGGGGACTTAAGCCGGATCTCCACAAGGAGGAAATATGTTGAGGCGGAAAAATTTCCGGCAATCTGATTGACTGATCGAATTGTTGCCGCTGAAAATTGTCGAGCCGCAACTTGCGTTCTACTTTTCGCGGCTCGAAATTTTTCCGCCTAGTGGAGATCCGGCTTTAAAACTTGTCTTCGTAGCACCTGTGCACTTTCGATCCGTCACAAAGTTGTTTCGGCTCATAATACCGGGTGAGTCAAAAAAGTTTAGGCATTTAAAGGGCTGTGGAATAAAAAGTATGTGACCGATATTCAAAACTGATTTGTTCGTCTGTCAGTCAAAGGTCCACTTAGATGAGAAAATTTTGTTTGGTAGTATCTCGCATCTTGCAGACCCAGAAATTAGGAATATAAAGGGCATGTCTGGGAACAAAAATTCCACATTCCATTCTGGTCCATGATCTACCTTCTATTTAAATTCGAATTCAGCATCTCAAACTGGCAATGTAAACTTCAATGCCACATAAGTCATGGACCATAATAGAATGTGGAATTCTCGATTCCCATACAAACCCCTTACAAACATTTTGACTATTGTTAGATCCTAAAGATGCTTGATTTTACCAAAAAATTTGTCATGTAAGTTAGCCTTTGAGTGATAGATTAACACTTTAGTTTTGAATATCGGTCACATACTTTTTATTCCATAGCCCTCCAAACGCCTAAAATAATGTTCGTCTGGATATTATGTGTATGTGTTATCTGGATATAATAGATATTATGTGTTAAAAAAAATTGTAAGCGCCCAAGTGGCAGCATCTTTCTTGGCTCCTAATTTTTTTATTGAATTACATATGTTAAATTGGACTGTCGAGTATAACTTTGCATGGGACTTTGCAATAGTTCCTAGGGCTCATGTTGATGTGATTTCATGGATGGATTGGAAGGATTAACAGAGAAGAGATCGTTGAATGATTTGTGGTTGTGTGTGAGACTCTTAGGCCTAGGCCTAATCATTGCTGCTGTTGTTGCAGTTGTTGAGATAACTGGATGTCACCTTCATCTTCAGTCCAGTCAGATCGGTGGGAATGATATTGTGTGTTATGTCAACTACCCTTCCAGCTATGGTGGTTTATATGGAAAGAATGGTGCTTTTAAATGTAATGGTTGTCGTGGTAAAAGGGCTGGCAAGCAGGTGCAGGACAAGATTTTCAAAATCGAAACAATATCAACTGTCAGGAACGTTGAAGCATACTCAAAGTTTTCACAGAAAGGAGTCAATCTTGCTAACATTAGGTGTGTTCCTAGGGTACAAATGGCAATAAATCCAGTGAAGTTCTGTCATCTCAATGCTCAGTCTGTCAGGAATAAGGCTGAATATATCAAGGATTACATCAATGAGAAGGATTTGGATGTTTGTGCTATTTCGGAGACATGGCTATATGAGTCTGATGATACCGTAAGAACAGAATTGTTGCCGGAGGGCTATGAAATCAAAGATATCCCCAGAGGTGATGGTACCATGAGGGGAGGCGGTGTAGGAATAGTTGTTAAATCACAATTTGACATCAAAATTGAAAAGAATCAATCAAGCTCATCATTTGAGTACATGGTTGCACATATTTCTTATCAGAATCTCAGTATCACAGTTGTTACTGTTTATAGACCTGATTCAAACATAAATCATGCTCCAGTAAGTACATTTCTAGATGAATTCTGCGAAATTGTTTCACCACTGTGCATATCTGCTTCACATTTGCTTATATGTGGAGATTTCAATTTTCATGTGGAGAATAATCAGGATAGTGAAGCTAAGAAATTCATGGAAACTCTTTCTTGTCTGAATCTTGTGCAACATGTGAAAGGTCCCACCCATAGAAATGGTGGTACATTAGATTTATTGATTACAAGAGAAGGAGACAATATAATTGGACATGGCCCTGGTAGATCATAGGATTTCTGACCATGATTCGTTCATTGTGGAGCTTAATAGTGTCAAACCAAAACCAATCCGGAAAGTTATTACATATAGAAAGTTAAAGGGCATCAATATGGATTCGTTCAGGGACAGTCTAGTGGAATCTGAGTTATGTTCTGATTTCAAGGGCACAGCTGGGGAATATGTGGAACTGTATGACTTAGTGTTGTCTGGGTTATTGGACTTGCATGCTCCAACACATTCTTCTTTGGTTACCGTTCGTGATAAAAGGCCATGGATTAGTGAAAAATTTTTAGAAGAAAAAAGGAAGTGTCGTCAACTTGAAAGAAAGTGGAGACAAAATAAATCAGATGAGCAGAAGAGAAAGGATTTTGTGGCTCAAAGAAATGTTACCAAAGCTGTCCTAAATAGTGATAAGAGTGTTTATTTCAAGGCTTTGATTCAGGATAAACATGACAATCCTATGGCTTTGTTTCGTATTGTGAACTCTCTTCTTGGAAAAAACAAAGAAAATCCTTTACCACCACATGAAAGTATCTCAGCTTTAGCAAATGATTTCAATTCATTTTTTGTTGGCAAGATTCAGAAAATAAGATCAAAACTTGATGCTTTAGAGGAAACTGAACTATCATTTAATATGACTGAACCACAGCCTCCTTGTGAGTTATTCAGAGAGTTTCAAGAAGTATCCACTGAGGATGTGAAGAAGATTTTATCAAAAGGGAAACTGAAGAGTTGTGACCTGGATCCTTTGCCAGCAGCAATCCTGAAGCAATGCTTGGATATATTACTGCCTGTCATTGTTCACATTGTTAATGTCATACTTGCATCTAGCTGTATGCCTGCAAGTCTTAAGCAGGCACTCGTCATACCTCATTTGAAGAAAACAACTTTAGAATTACTTTTTCCCAGTTATAGGCCAGTTTCGAATCTGGCATTCATTGGAAAAGTTACTGAGAAGGTTGCAGCTAATCAACTAATA
This sequence comes from Aurelia sp. 4 Dawson et al 2005, assembly GCA_964019985.1. NCBI lineage: Eukaryota > Metazoa > Cnidaria > Scyphozoa > Semaeostomeae > Ulmaridae > Aurelia > Aurelia sp. 4 Dawson et al 2005. Next base: position 31,628,091 of record OZ026492.1, on the reverse strand, counting down.
AGTCATATGTCTGATCACGGTATTGGTGAAATATTTCAATCATCTTACAAAGAGTTTCATATCACAGAGACTGCTTTACTTCGAGTCAATAATGATATCTTGCGAGCTCTGGATAAGGGCCAATGTGTGCTCCTAATTCTTTTGGATTTATCAGCTGCATTTGATACCATAGGTCATGGTATTCTGCTGGAGCGTCTTGTGAGGTATGTTGGGGTCACTGGGAGTGCACTGCAATGGTTCAAGGACTATCTAACTGATCGCAAACAAAATGTTCTAATCAATGGTCATAGGTCAGCTCAGTCTAGTTTAGCACAAGGAGTTCCTCAAGGGAGTGTACTTGGACCTATTTTGTTCACTGTGTATATGCAACCCCTGGGTAAAATTATGCGTCACCATGACTTCGATTACCACTTCTATGCTGATGATTCTCAGTTATACTTAGTGTTTCAGCCGGTGCAGGAATCTGCAGATACTGCCATTGATAAGATGATGAGCTGTATATCTGATGTCCGCTCGTGGATGGGTGCAAACAAGCTGATGTTAAATGATCAGAAATCTGAATATATGATTGTGGCGAAAAATGGATTACCGGATGATGTGAAATTGCTCAATTTTGAAATTGGTGAATCTGTTATAGAGCCATCTGAGTCCTTAAGGAATCTGGGAAGGAGATGGGATAAGCACATGAATATGTCTACTCATGTTGCTAATATTTCAAAGGCGTGCTTCATGCAGCTTCGCAATCTTTGGTCAATCAAGAAGTTTGTTGATAGCGACACGTTAGTTACGCTTACTCATGTTTTTGTAACATCCAAATTGGACTATGGTAACGCGCTGTTGTATGGTATTCCAAAAAACACAATGTCGAGGCTACAGTATGTACAAAACTGTGCAGCCAGGTTAATTAGAGGTGCTTGTAAATTTGATCATGTGACACCCTTGCTCATTGACTTACGCTGGTTACCAATGACGTATAGACCAATGTTTAAGATCCTCCTGACTGTGTTTAAGATTCTTCAGGGTAGGGCGCCTGAATATTTGACAGAATTGATTACTATTTACAATCCTGGTAGATCCTTGCGATCTAATGGTAACCTTATTTTGAATGTGCCCCGCTCTAATACGAAAAGTTGGGGCGACAGAGCTTTTAGTATTGCTGGTCCCAGATTATGGAACTCGCTCCCAATTGAACTACGCACGACGACTAACATCGAAGAGTTCAAGTCAAGATTAAAGACTCATTTGTTTAACATGGCATTCGAGGGATACTTATAATTTTAATCTTATATAAGCTTTTATATCTGATTTGTAACTATTTGGGAACTATTTCTACATTATCTATATTTGTTAAGGCGCCTTTGAATATTTTATTGTACATAAATGGCGCTATAAAAATGTTCTAATAATAATGATAATAAAATTTTTTTGACTCACCAGGTAGTTTTTGCTGCTCCAGAAAATTATTATTTCTATAGATGTATTAATTGTTCTACGGACTAGAAAGAAATGCGTTAAGGGTAGACTGATTCGTTACAAATTCGTTATAGCTCTAAAGTTGTATTGGTACATTGTAACCATGTTTATACTTTCGTTATATATCTTGGGACCATGTTTATACTGCACACGACCGTTGTGATCCGTTAGAGTTGTTACCATGCTAAATCACTTACGCTATTCTCCAGAAAATAATCGTTTCTATAGATGTTTCAAAATGCTACGGATTAGAAATAACAATGCAAACGGTAGGCTGATTTGTTAAACTTTCGTTACAGACCTAAATTTGTACCGGTACAGCATAAGCGGGCTCTTAGACCATGCTTACATGGCAGCGGTACACTTTTTTTTGCTTTTGTTTTGTTTCTTTTATACTCAATATAAGAGTTACAATAACAAAATTACCTTCTACACTACCTACGAAACTACTATACAACACTACAAAAACAATGCCAGGAGGAGCAATAGATCCTGACTACCCCCTGGCATTTAACATAGACCTAAAAATTACAACTAAATATTAAATACAAAGTGCTAAATATAAAGAAAAACAAAAGACTTTTTTACGAATAAATACTTGAGCTAGTTTCACACTGGATGTCAGGCCAACATGGGTGATGATAGTGCAAATTTTCAAAATCATTTGTAATCAGAACGGATAATCGTTTACACTACGTAAGCCTTACATCAAATGTGAAACTGGCGCACAAAAGAAAAGAGGGGACGAGACTCTGCAACAAGAGACTTTACGAAAAAGGACTTGGTGGTTGAGTGACGGTTTACTGGCTCTACGGTGATATTAATCGAATCGACCAGTTGTGTGGATGAATTTCAAAGTAAGCTCAAGTAAATTTCTGTTGAGGTCATATGGAAGATGTTTGTCACCATATAACAAAAGTTGCATCAAAACCTCATTTGAAAGATCGATATAGCCATATGGTCGTAGTAATTCGAATACTCTAGCGAGAAGATTTCGACGTTCAACCTCAAAGGAAGGGCAGAGCAACAGAAAGTGTTCCGTGGTCTCAATACCATCATTTGAAGGGCACATTGGGTTTATGGAATCTCTAAAATTGTGCTTGAATTTATGAAAGCATAGTTTGCTAAGACCCACTCTTAGTTGAGTCAGATAAGATAATCCTATTGGGTCGTGAATCCCAAAGAAAGATTTAGCAGGGCGACGGATTATGGAAATCAGCTTTTTCTTAAAGATACCAACCGACGGTGCAAGTCTAATCTCTGGATCTAGCTTATTCCATTCAGCCAGGCAATTAGTATAAAACATAGCTTTAAATTTTTCTGTTCTTGGCCTTATTCGCCCAACGACATCCGGATTGCGAAGAGAGTAATGCGGCTGCTGAAGTTGAGGCACTCGATCCATAGTATATTCAGGCAACAGATTATTCATCGTTTTATAAAACAATATAAGGTGTCTACTCCACCTTCGACAACTCAGTGACTCCGAACCTAGCTCTGCGTACAGCTTCTCTCGCGATGTGCCCCTCCATGTTCCCGTAACGGCTACAGCAGCAGAATATTGAACAGACGCCAATTTTTCCATCAAACTTGGCAAAATAGTGTTTCCACTAAATTCACATACTTTGGCCGGAATATGGAAAATAACATCTCCGTATTCCAGGTGAGGTCGCACATAGAGTTTGAATAGTTCGTTTAAGGAATTTCTGGGAAGGTAATTGGAGAGATATTTCAGCAAGCCGATATCTTTTCTTGCTTTAGAGACAGCTGCTTTGATATGAGCCGAAAAAGAAAGCTTCGAGTCCAGAATGATTCCTAGGCGGTACACTTATGATCCCATAGAAGGTTATTTCGGTTCAAAGTCATTTACGCTGCCCCGGAAAATAACTATTTCTATAGATGGATCAAAAGTACTATGGACTAGAGTGAACAGTGTATATGGCGGGCTGATTACAAAGCTTTCGTTACCGATCTAAAATCAAACCGGTGCAATGTAACTATGGTCTTGTACAATGTTTACAATGTACCGGTACGCTTTTGATCCGTTACAAACTTTTTTCGGCTAAGAATCGTTTTCACTGCTCCAGAAAATAACAATTCCTATGGATTGATCAAAAGTTCTACGGATAAGAAGAAACAGTGTAAGTGAAAGGCTGATTTCTTACACTTTCTTCACGGATCCATAGTCGTACGGGGAATTATTTGGCCAGGCAACGGCAACAGAGGAGGTATCGTCAAAGTAGGGAAATTTTGCCAGACAAGGTGGATTTGGTCAAGTTTGAAACACTGATTCCGCATATTTCATTTCATTTCATTTTGAATCTATTATCGACGGTGGTCCCACCAATCTAATACTACTTTACAGGGGCCGTGTTGAAAACTTACAAAATTAATAATACATTGCTAACATGACTTAAGCATTAGAGCTAAAACCTAAAATAACCTAATTACAAGTGCTGATACCTAAACAGTTAACCTAAAGTGCACACGATAAGAAATAAAAAGGAGTAAAATAAAAATATGGTTGTTATACCAAAGGATATGGCGGCTTTTCACCTCTACGTCAGTTCTGAACATCGTTTGCGACGAAAATCCTAAAATCTCTCATAGAGCTCAGTTATGTATGTACTACGGTTAAGGTTTATGTGCTGCCACAACCTTTGATACAACAACCATATTGGAATCAGCACCCCAGAACTGACCAACTTCAGCTTGTCTGGCAAAGTTATTCCGAATATGACGATACCCCCCCCCCAATCCGTCGCCTGGTCTATATTCACCTTCTCTCTCGATAGGTAAAGAAGGAAGCACTGCGACTTCCTATTGGCTCGACAACCTGTCCAAGAAGCGCGACTATTCAGTTTACGCAAGTAGGAACAAGCTAAAGGCTCTAAGAAGTGCTGGCATAGTCCCAGAGGTCAGCAGCTCATACAATCAATCAACGTATGGCGAGTTCCTATCTGAAGTTGCTTACCAATACAGTGCAGGGAGACCGTGCAATACAAGACGGAAAGTAAGCAGGCACTTCTACACCAATGGCGCCACATCAGTGACCCTGAGAAAACACAAAGTGTGGAAATACTTTCCTCATTTCTCAACTGATGATGCCGCTGATGGTATTCTGTGGGATATTCTTGAGCTTCAAGGAAAATACAAAATGTGGTACATTGGATCTTCGGTCAGTTTTGAATCCCTGAAGAGCGTAATTGAATACAATAAACTGTTGTTGAGCCTCGCAAAACTCCCTACCAGCTAAAGAATCACAAACTCTAAAGAAATGTAGTCTGTTCATTCAACTTATTGATTATACCAGAAAGTCAGCTCATTTTTATATTCCCGTCAAAGTTTAGAATAGAATAAAAAGTATGTGGCCGATATTCAAACCTGAATGATAATCTATCAGTCAAAGGCCAAGTCCTTTAAAGTAAATGTTCTTTTTCTTTGTAATTCTGTTTCACATTAGATGCCAGGCAGTCTTACCATCTTTCAACTTCACGGAACGACTTGTTCTCGTGACTACATGTTATTTATCTGAAGCCCTGACCAGACATCTAATGTCAAACAGAAACTAGCACATTATCCATTAGGTCTTAAATCGTAGTGTAGCTGTTTGTCAGTTTAATGTTGCGTGTTTTCTTATTGGTCATGGGGTAGTCATTATCTTTTCGCACCCCATGGTATCGTCCCTGTAGTGTAGTATAGTAATTAGAAATTTTGTATGGTAGAAAGTAATATTGTTATCTGTAATATTTAATATCAATATAAAAAAAAGGCTACGTTAGATGAGAAAATCTTGTTTGGTAAAGTTACTCATCAGTTCGACCCAGAAATTAGCAAAATGCTGGTGAGGGGCATGTTTGGGAACTAGAATTCCAAATTCCTTTCTAGTCCACAATTTATTTTCTATTAAGCTTAACATTTTGTTTCTGAAAACGATGACGTTAACATCAACGTCACATGAATCATGGACTAGAATTTTGCTAACTGTTAGGTCTTACAGGCGTGTGACTTTTTCCAACAAAATTTTCTCACCTATGGTAGCTTTTGACTGATAGATCAATATTTTAGCTTTGAATAATGAGGTACCAGGAGAAAACGGACGCAAAGATCAGACAGATTTTCAGCACATTAAGGCCTTTCAAACTTATGTTATTATCATAGTTTGACTCACTTTATTTAGTACAAGCAACAGTACCAAGTTTTTGGTTTTGAATATTGATCACGTACTTTTTATCCTTTTATTCCATAGCCCGCCAACGCGCAAATTTTTTTGACTCACCAGGTACATTCACATCTTAACATCTGGTCAGCTGAACTGTTAGTAATGGTTGAGTTGCACTTTTTCTGAAAAGTTCTGCACTTGAATGAAAAGGAGCATTCAGTCATGGGTTTTTGGAAAAGTGGAAGTTCTAATTACATTAGTTATCGTTGCAAAGAATAACAACTGTCAGGCCTACCTTTGTGTATTCTCTGTTTTTCCATCCTATCCGTTGTCCCTCATCATCCTCATCATGGCATATCTTGTTTTCAACAGCACAGCCTCATTTCGGTCTGTGAGGGCTCCTTCGATGGGGAGAGTGTTTGGAGCTCACACAGACCGAAATAAGGCTGTGTTGTTGAAAACAAGAAATGGCGTGATGAGGATGATGAGGAAAGCGAATGCGAGCACGTTGAAAATGGAAAATCGACGGGACAACGGAGAGGATGGAAAAACAGAGAACCCACAAAGGTAGGCCTGACAGTTATTTTTCTTTACAACGATGATTAATCTAATAAGAACTTCCACTTTTTGCACGATTTCGACAACCTAACTTTAGAGGTTACGGATGCTTTGAGGAGACAGATTCAGTCTCTCGTCGATTATGCTTTGAACCAATGTTTTTGGACACAAGTAAAGCACATTTTCACCATGATCACAAGGCTTAAGTAGCTTTGGAAGCCCTATTTGGATTGCTCAGATATCAGCGACAGGTATGACATAAAGGTTTTTTTATCTCCGTCCTGGATATTTCTTGCATTGCAAGTAATCTGGGGGTCTGGTTTCAGCTATCGCATATTTTTTTTATCTCTGAAAGCTCACAACTCAGTCAATTTTCAGCCGATTTGCAAGATTCTGGTATCTAAAATTATTTCATAATCTTAGGGATAGGGTTATCGTCCCATGAGTCTACTCATATTGTTGTTAATTTTCAGTATTTAATCATACGTCGAACAATTTCTGTAGCCTGCGTGCAGACTTCATCTTTTCCCCTTTCCGTGCTCCTCCTCCGCAAGTAAAGTCTGCACGCAGGCTAAGTTTTTTAAGACACCCTGTACTTATACAAACGAAAATCGCAAAAATTTCTTGGGAGATCTATCAATTCATACATGGACAGCATCTCATAAGGTTGACTACAGCACAAAGTAATCGTGTGACCATCTGCAATTGGAAACACACGGATCCCTTTATAAGAAATCGAGAATTTGATACACTAATGAAAGTTTCCTAATATCATCATATTCGAGAGTCAAAGTTTCTTGCAAGTTTCTCTTAGGTTCAATCTTCATGCTTATTTCCCATACATTCCTGGACGTTTGGAAACAAATGCTTTTGAAACCTTTCCAACTACGACATGGTGGGATGGAATATGAAAAAATCTGAGGGCAGTTTGTCAAACTCTGAAGATCTGAAGTGATGTTTTCGGTATCACTTGCTGCATCTAAAGCCGCATCCAGCAAAGGTATAACTTTTTGATGTCATAGCTTAAGACCTGATGCCATTTTGGGCAAAATAATAGGGTAAAGTGAACAAACTTTTTAGCTGCCGTAGCATGAAAGCATGTTATAAGCCTACCTGAAGTTCCGGCCGAACTATAAAATCAAAGGAGAAAATCTACTTTGCCAAGTCTTGTTAAACATTTGACATCTATTCCAGGGGTGGCGCCAGAAATCTCCCGACGGAGGGACTATAGCTTCCGACAGGGGGGCTGAAATAGCTAAAAATGCAGTTTTCGTACATCATTTGCCAAATTTCCTCCGACAAGAACCCGAAATTTCCTCCGAAAGGGGGCTAGATGCTCCCCACAGGGGCTGTAGCCCCCTAGCCCTCCAATGGCCCAACTACTGGCCTATTCTGCACCACACCAATTGGACAAGATTTCCTGACCAGATATCACGCACATTATGCCGTGAAGACAAAATTGGGAACCTGAGTACACACTGTGTCACTCTGTGCAAAAACGAACAAAATAACATAATCATATCCCTATCTGGAGTGGGCAATTTGTTTACATCTAAATTGCTGAGGAGGGAGTAGAGGATCATTCAACTCCCCTTAGTAAATCGGGACTTAGCAGAAATGAAGCTTGACAAGTGGACGGCCTTATTCTTTACGAGGATAATATGAATATGTTACTCTTCCATGTTAGTAAACCTGCCTCAGTCTATTTCGTCATCTGTAATAAGTTTGCCTAAAACAGAAATAGACTTGGGGTAAGTCTAGCATATTAGATGATTCCATCATTTTCCTTAATTTTTGGCCAAAAATAGCAAACATTTGTGATCCCATGCTTTCTGTTTCTGTAATTAACAAGAGAACATCCTTATTTTGCATCAGTTTGCCAAGGAAAGGAACTATTTTCACAAAAAACATGACTTTGCTGTGAATTTATCAATTTCATGCATCCAGGATTAATTGCATCAATCCTTCGAAACAATGACGTCATCAGTGACGTTATGATTTGAACTGAAAAGTAAGTAATCACTTTTACATATAATCTTATTGAGTTCTAGCTATGGCAAAAACTTGTTTTCATTATTGTTTGGTTTGACCACAAAAATACAATTTTATAACAACAATTTAAGAAAATGGTCATAAATCCGAAAAGAGATAAGGTGGTGTGGTCAACTTCGAGGTAAAAGATGCCACAATTATATTTACGAAAGTAAAAAAACCTAAAAATCTCAGGATTCAGCTGAAAGAAAAAAGCAGAGGAAAACTGAGAGAGGCAAAAGCAAAACTAGCAAAATTTCCCAGTAGTTTCTGAATGGAGATTTGGGGGACACCGACAAGTTTCTCCAGAAAATTGTGGGTAATGGACATTTCCATTCCCCTCTTTGAAAATTATTCGTTTCTCAAACATCCTTCCAGGAAATACGTGGTGAAATTTCATAATTTCTTTTTACCCGCTCCAGATGGGGCTAAGTTAATACCAGCGATCTTCTTGCCCCTTTGGGAGACAAAAGCCTGCCTCAAAACAAGGTTCATTCAAAGTAAATGTTAATATCTATCAGTTAAAAATCAAGTTGACAAACTATCCCCAGGGTGCAGAACTCGAAGTTTTTCAGGGATGAAGAAAGGAACTATCCTTGCTTTTGAGTCCAATAACGAAGCAGTTTAGCCAATCAAAGCATTGCGTATACCTAAAGTTTGGTATTCTCACTACGTTCTACCGGGTGAGCCAGAAGGGAGTTCGCACTATAGCGAATAGACCCATTTCACAATAACATTCAATTCGAGGCAAAGTGTGACTCCCTGTGCAGCGAGAATTCTACATCGTATCATTATGTTGCAACTACACGTAAAAAACAATTTCATGCGTTGCTGAGAGCAATGCAACCTTTTGAGATTTCGATCCACATTAAATCGAGGCAAGTGATGTTCTTGGGAGAATTTCAAAAGAACTAACGTCATTGTGAAAGGGGCCTGTTCATAGTTTCAAAGGTACTTCTCAGATCAAATGATCCAAATTCTGGTTCAAAGTCCAAAGATTGAAGTATTTTTGTGATTATTCTCGCTGTCCTACCAGCACTAGAAGTATCGGTACATTCAACTTTACAAAAATTTCATGGTTGCAAAATGACTGAAAAGGGCAAAGAGCGTTGATCGTTGATCAAATTGTCAGTGTTGGAAAGATAATTCTTCTTTCTCGATACATCTCAGGGGCTTCTCAGGGCTGACACAGAGACAACACAAAGACTCCTCTTTCTCTTTATTCACATAGGAACACTATATACATAGGCCCTTCAATACTACGATACGACGACCAATCCGTGATGAGTTACACTTTTCACCCCCTCTGGCCTAAGCTAGAGGGCAATTCTACACAAAACCTTCTCCTAGGATTCCTTTGCTGTAACTAACTTAGGGAAGCGATCTATTCCCTACAAATGCATGACTGCACGCCACGCCTCATTTCCAAAATGCCCTTATACGGTATAATTGCTCTATTTTCTATCACATGAATCCAGCGTGATCTGTTATTAGCCTATGACCCGTGTGCACGTGTACATAGAGACCTTATGACTTATGGCCTCATGACTTGAGGTATTACTGGCAACTTGCGATATGTTCCAATGTACTCTAATTGCGTTCTAATGAGTTCTAATCTTCACAACACACTCCCCCGGTTGATTGCTACAGCAATCAAAACAACTATGAGGACCTACTAATTGTGCTTTAATCTAAGATGGACACATTGATGCATTAAAATGCTTCGAATTCAAACCATGCTAATTTCTACGATACAAGTTCTTCATTTGCGTAATGTCCTGGTCTTCTGTGACTGTTCTAAATTACTTCATACAATTCATTTACCCTAATTCGCTTACAACAATAATGCCAAAAACCCAGCCCGGGTTGTGATCCATGATGACCACGACGACTAAATATTTCGAATTGCTGTTTCTGACACCTTTCCGCATACCAAGTATTATTTTCGTGTGACCATAGATTTCGATAAACTGTTAGGGCTTTCGGAAATGACAGGAGGTCTACACCTACCCTGCCCCAATGGATTCCCTTGAATCCGCCCGACTACAAAATGCCTTCCATGGCATGATCCGAATGTGAGCTCCCATAACTAATTAATTTCGAAAACTGAGCTCCTAATTTCTTCTAGGTCACTAATTATCTCTAATTTTTAATTTCGTTTCGATACTCTTACATGTATTTATCTCGGCTTCTACAAACGATCAAAATATTTCAGCGCACTGAACTACTATCTACTGCGGACGAACCTTAAATACATCTCTGACGAGTTTCTCTAATTTTTAATTTCGTTTCGATACTCCTACATGTATTTATCTCGGCTTCTACAAACGATCAAAATATTTCAGCGCACTGAACTACTATCTACTGCGGACGAACCTTAAATACATCTCTGACGAGTTTCTCTAATTTTTAATTTCGTTTCGATACTCTTACATGTATTTATCTCGGCTTCTACAAACGATCAAAATATTTCAGCGCACTGAACTACTATCTACTGCGGACGAACCTTAAATACATCTCTGACGAGTTTCTCTAATTTTTAATTTCGTTTCGATACTCTTACATGTATTTATCTCGGCTTCTACAAACGATCAAAATATTTCAGCGCACTGAACTACTATCTACTACGGACGAACCTTAAATACATCTCTGACGAGTTTCTCTAATTTTTAATTTCGTTTCGATACTCTTACATGTATTTATCTCGGCTTCTACAAACGATCAAAATATTTCAGCGCACTGAACTACTATCTACTGCGGACGAACCTTAAATACATCTCTGACGAGTTTCTCTAATTTTTAATTTCGTTTCGATACTCTTACATGTATTTATCTCGGCTTCTACAAACGATCAAAATATTTCAGCGCACTGAACTACTATCTACTGCGGACGAACCTTAAATACATCTCTGACGAGTTTCTCTAATTTTTAATTTCGTTTCGATACTCTTACATGTATTTATCTCGGCTTCTACAAACGATCAAAATATTTCAGCGCACTGAACTACTATCTACTGCGGACGAACCTTAAATACATCTCTGACGAGTTTCTCTAATTTTTAATTTCGTTTCGATACTCTTACATGTATTTATCTCGGCTTCTACAAACGATCAAAATATTTCAGCGCACTGAACTACTATCTACTGCGGACGAACCTTAAATACATCTCTGACGAGTTTCTCTAACTTCAATTGCGCATAACGACTCAATTTCCTGGGTAAATTCCGATTTCTGTTTTTCCCATGTTTTTCTAACAGTCTGACCTTGCAACTAGAGCAATGATAGGCTATTAACTTGGAGATGAACAAGATAATTTTCTAACACGATCCCCTTCTCTAGGGTTAACTTGCGAGTGACTGTTGGTTACCAAAAGGACAAACAGACCCCTTATTTTTTTCTAATGATCTTTTCCGACGGGGTTTTTTTTGAAAGAGCTCTTCTCAGATTGGAGACCAAATTGCTTAAAATTCTTATGATTTCCTGCTACTCTATAACAAACAATCAGCACTTACGTATGTCCCCATTGTGCGACTACCTTAATGAGTTCCAGTAATTAGTTTCCTTTCAAGTGCTCTTACTGTCCTTCTAATATCCTTTCATTTCCCATATTCTGACAACCAAACTCCGTTGACTTCCAAACTTGCTTTCGTCGATCTCAGCTCAATTTCTTCTTGTTCCTTGATTCTCTCGTCTTTCGAATTTCTCCACCTGATTTTCTTTCGGTTCAATTTCGGTATTTCGATTTCCAAATGTCCTAAAGCTGCATAGCATAGATTTCGATTCGATCCTTCGGCTTTGATAACAAATTCCTGTCGACCAATTTCGACAGTGTTCGTTTCTTCGTGATACGCAAATTTCGATGATTACTTTTTCGATGATTGTCTATTCAGTTCTATCCATCTTCGTTTATAACTTCGATTCTCTTTGCAGTGCGAGTGTTCCTTCGTCTTTTTCACAATTTTCTGTCTGTCTTTTTCTCTTGGTGAATTCTTGCCCCACGTTGGGCGCCATTTGTTGGAAAGATAATTCTTCTTTCTCGATACATCTCAGGGGCTTCTCAGGGCTGACACAGAGACAACACAAAGACTCCTCTTTCTCTTTATTAACATAGGAACACTATATACATAGGCCCTTCAATACTACGATACGACGACAAATCCGTGATGAGTTACACTTTTCACCCCCTCTGGCCTAAGCCAGAGGGCAATTCTACACAAAACCTTCTCCTAGGATTCCTTTGCTGTAACTAACTTAGGGAAGCGATCTATTCCCTACAAATGCATGACTGCACGTCACGCCTCATTTCCAAAATGCCCTTATACGGTATAATTGCTCTATTTTCTATCACATGAATCCAGCATGATCTGTTATTAGCCTATGACCCGTGTGCACGTGTACATAGAGACCTTATGACTTATGACCTCATGACTTGAGGTATTACTGGCAACTTGCGATATGTTCCAATGTACTGTAATTGCGTTCTAATGAGTTCTAATCTTCACAACAGTCAGGACTCACTGTACACAGAACAATACACAACTGGCGTTGTACTTGTCTAAAGCCTGGTTTTCATTAAATCGTAATTCATCGGTGATTATCGGCGATCCCATCGCCGATGATCGCCGATGTTCTGTTTTCATATGAAATTGTTGACTTGCAACATCGGCGATAATCGCCGATGTGCTGTGGAAAACAAAATTTTTGATTTTGAAACCTAATCGGCGATGGTGGCCGATGATCGCCGATGCTCCCAAGACCTAGGTTTTCATAAATCATAATTCATCGGCGATGGATCGCCGACTATCGGCGATGAAAATTACGATTTAATGAAAACCAGGCTTAAAGAATTACAAGACATCAGTTTTCAAGCAAGTACTAAAAATTTTCAGTCCCATGGCACAAAATGTGCAGTGGGTATCTCACCCATGAGAAATTGCATTTTCCTTATTGATCTGTGCGAGCGGTCCGTTATGATTGGACCACTGTTTTAGGCCATTTTTCAGTTATTTTGCAACCATCACAATTTTTCCAGGTTGAACCAACCTATATATCTAGTGTTCATGAGACAGCGAGGAAAATCGCACCAATACTTTGATCTTTTGGCTTTTGAATAACATTTGAATCATTCAAATATGTGCCGTACCTTTGATGCTATGAAATTTCAAAGGTGGGAACATTTTTCTGATTCACACGGTACTACAGTAAAACCCAGCAAATAAGAACATAGAGCATGAGAGCTTGCAGACTGATCAATTGAAAAAAGGACGCTCAGCGATAAGAACCTAGAAAGACTGCCTTCTAGCTACGTTCTCATCATATGATACATTTGCCAAGAATAATGAAACTTAAAAGCCTAACAAACCCAAATTTAAATCCAAATGACAAAGACAAAGACGCATGGAAATAGCTGAAAATAGCTACCTTTGTCAGTTTGGACTCTGAGTATGTCTTAAACATCTGGTCACAGCCGATACAAACCCTCAACTTTTTCAGCTCAAAAATTTCAAAATATCGCAGGGGTAAGCAAATTGTTGGGCCAAGTTGAATAATTCAATTTGTTTTGTCCAAAGCATATTACTACTTCCTCCAACATATATGATGCAATAAAGCTCCGGTTAAACGATCCAACATTTCACCCAACATCATGTGGGCAACCCAACATCGTGACTATCGATGTTGGGTGAACTGTGACAGGGATAAAAAAGTTGGCTGAGGACGCCCAACAATTCCTTTGCTTTAAGATGTTGGGTCAATTGTTGGGTCGTTTGACCACCTCATCCAACATTGTTGGCTAAGCGCATGTCTAGTGGCCTAGGTTTAGATGGCGGCAACCGCAAGAGTCGTTACTACATGAACACTATATGTAGAAAAACGTTCGGTTGCGACCAAGTTTTTTTCACATTATGGAAAAGAAAGTGACAAAAAGAGAAGCTTTTGATTTTGCAGCAGTAAACTCCAGCTTCAATGAAGAGCTAGAACCGCAAAGGAACAGCAGGGCCCAGGTTGAATCAGATGTTGGGTGAAATGTTGGATCGTTTGACCACTGATGTTGAGGCACCAGTAAATGTTGGGTTGAATGTTGGGTGAGATGTTGGATTGTTTCACCACAGGGAGCCCCCTTAAAAAGTAGCGAAAACCAGACACAATGCGTGCTCTACCCGTCCTCTACCAGTGAGACACATGAAGCGAGCGTAGCATCTGCGAAGGAGCAGTGAAGACGGAAGAACGGAGTGAGTTAGCGATTTAACTCGCTCCTGGTTTTCTGTGTCTGGTTTTTGCTAATTTTTAAGGGGGCTCCCTGTGGTTTCACCGGAGCTTAATGCCCCCTAGCCTGAATTCACCCAATGCAAGTCGTATAGCTTCGTGGTCATCACTGTCCGAAGTACTCTTGCAATAAGAGCAAGAACCTGAATGCAGGAAGAACATCATATTCATAAGAACATAGTCAGTCTGCTTTTCAGAAAAGTAGGGTCTGGGTCACGTAACCGTAAACAAATCTGTTATCTCTATCATTGATATTGTTGCCCACACGTGCCCATGTTGTTCTGAACAGATTTTGGTGAATGGGTAAATCCACAATAAAGCTAATTTTAAAAATCCATCAATATCTCTGCAGTCGTAAAACAGATGAGTGCTTCGTTCGCTCTCGTACGAAAATCAAAAGCCCATCTTTAAAATATCACCCTCATTTTGAGAAAAGTAGTGGAAAATCTTTGTGATATGGCCAATACAAAATACTGCAAAATCGTCGTTTCGAAAGAAGTATGTTTACATCACATGATGCTACCCCTTTAACGGTTTACTTTATTTTCTTCTGACGATTTATTGCAGGATTTTAGGCCATCTCGTAACATGTCAGGTTCACAACAAGGGAAAACAGCAATATCTTTTTGCGCAGATATATCAATAAGGTTATCACCATCAGTACACAAAATAATATTGCATATATATTAATAGATATATAATACAACTTTAGTCACAGAGTATCACTTAATTCATTATTACATGACTGTGTTTATTATGCTGCATAGTCTCAAAGGCAAAAATGTTTAACTATGACATCCCTCATATTTGACTATGAAACTGCTTGTTAATCTCTGCCAGCTCTTTGATCACTTGTTTGAAAATTTACGAGATTGCAATCCTCTTTTGCCAAACCTCTGTGAAACGTACAAACCCTCTGCATCACGTTTCTGAAAACCTTGCAAATTTCTGCCAGGTCTTTGGCTTTCTTCTTCGAAAGTTTGATGCACTTCTAAGTCTCTTTTTCCAAAGTTCTGTAAAGAATGGAACAAATCTCCCTCATTTTGCGTCTGAAACCCTTTCAAATTCCTGCCAAATCTCTGATCAAAGTTGACATCGCTTTTTTCATGGTGTTCATACGACAGTGAATCTCTTTTGCTGACTTTTAGATGAGACGGATATTCGCTGTGAATTTGATTCTCATTCTTTCCAAATCTTTGGTTACTGCCTTCAAGAAATGCATCCTCGGCAACACCTCTCTTTCCGAATCTCCCCGGATAGCTGGCGGCTTCACCCTCTCTGCGATTCTCGCCCAAATTCCTGCCAAACCTCTGCGTCGTCCTTGCAAAGTTTTCATTCATTGGTAAGCTTCTTTTACCGAAGCGTCGTAAAGGGGAAGAAAGATCTTCACCACGTTTCATAAAACTTCCCACATCTCCGCCAAACCTTTGGTTAATAGCATTGACATTGCCATGCGACTGTGATTGACGATTTCTTTTGCCAAAGCTCTGTGCAGAGTCCGTCAGATCGTCGCCATGCTTTCGAAAACTATCCACATTTCTGCCAAACCTTTGGTCAATCGCGTCGAAACTTTCATGAGACTGAGGACTTCTAGTGCCAAAGCTCCGAGAAGAGAGGAAAATAGCATCATCCATGGATTGAGGCTCTGCAACGGGGCTCACAATGAACCTTTGCTTGTAGAGGTGTTCCTGATTGTTGATTGGCTGCTTGATGCTCAGTTTGGTTTCCTTGTTGATAGTCTCCTTGGCGATCATATTCTGTTGCAGCACTTTCCAAACACACCATTCAAAGTGGCTGTATAACGCATTAACGACTTTCTGAGATGAATATGAAGTCGCGTGATTGGAAGTGATGACAGCTAATTTATCAATGAATGTTTTAAAGCAGAATTTAAGACGATGAAATAACTCAACTTGCTTTACCAGTTGTTGGCTTGAGGCTGAGCTCCACTCCTCTTCGGTGGCCAGTGGCTTCAGTTGACACCCAGAGAGAAATAAAGAAACAACGCAAACTATGACTTGTACACCTTGCATCTAAGAAAGGAAAGTTTTAGAATAAACCACAGGTGGCAAAGAATGGTTCAATGATAACTGCACGATTCAGTAATACATGCAAATGTACTAAGATTTCATACCTGTTATTTAACTTTGTTAAATTTCTCTTGAATCCTGTATAAGTTATAACGACTTCCGTGTCCACATCTCTGTATTTTAGTTAGCCAACAAATTGTGTTGTGTTGTTGCAGTTGAATTGATATTAATACAACTGCAACAACACAACACAATTTGTGGCCTAAATAAAACATAGAGATGTGGAGACGGAAGTCTCTGTAACTAATACAGGATTCAAGAGAAATCTAGCACAGTTAACTGGCAAGCATGATTAAATCTTAGTACATCAGTATGTATTACTGAATCGTGCAAGTATTACTGAACCATTCTCCGCCACCTGTGAATAAATACATTTATAAGAACGATTAACAACGGAGCTATGTGAAAGAGCGGGGATGGCTCAATCTTAGATAAACCTAAATAAAATGTCGAAACCACAATGCCGACAGCCGAATACAAATTCATAAAATCTCTATGCAAGAAAAGAAAATATAAATCTAAAGAAAAAGAAAAACTGTTCTGGAAAGATGCCTGTTTGGCATCCATAGAAAGGGTACTCCACTCTTTGGCTCCTCCGTAAAAAATATTTTTGTCCATTACTTGACTTGGGCAGTCTTAAATCCGTCTGGATGATGCAAGACATACGAGGAATACTTTGAGTTCGGGTGAAGGAGTCACACGGATATTGCGAAAATAAGTCAAGATCTTACCTTTCTAGATGAATTTATTATCTTTTCCAAGAGATCTGCAAGGGAATGAAATCTGCACTGAAACCATATATATTTATAAGCCTATGAGAATTAATGGGATCCATTAAAAGGTGGCAAGGAAGCGAAGAATCTAGTATTTCTAGCGATTTGGAAACAGGTGAACAATTTTTGCCAATTTAGTTCTACACTTTAACAGGCTGCCGATGCACAAAGCAAATATTTTGTCAGTTTAAAATGCTTCCAATCTAAATTTGCATCAGGTGTTCATTGTTGTTCGTATTTGTTGACAAAGACAGAACTGTGACGTATTCAAATGTGTCAAAAATTCAATGTTTGTGTCATGGAGAACATTTAAAACATCTATAGTTGTTGCAAAGGGTGATGTGCAAGAAGGTCATAAAGTCTCTTTGCCCTTGTGAAAGATGCCTGACGTAGGTAGATAGTTTCATATCGGATCAATATCGGATCTCGTGTAAACAGGAGTGAATTTTCTGAAATTTTCATGCCTGCATCAGTTCACGTCGCCCTAAGTTTCATGTCGGGTCTCATGTAAAGGGCCTCTTATATGGACTCAATGCCTTTAAGTAGTCATTATTTCAAGTTATAAGGTAAACTACTGAGATGAGATTCTCCGTTTTTGGAACAACAGGTCATTTTGATTTCCTTCCTCTATACATAAGGAACCGCTTGTCAGATTTACTCAAGTTTGGTGTCAAAATCGAACTTCAAATCGACTCTATTTACAAACCTGGGAAGCGGAAACGTTAGACTTATGGCTCCTTCACAGTAGCCATTCAAAAAGTGTACTTATGTTTTTGGTATCCTGCATGTGGAAGGCTACAGGGTGTCTCAAAAAAATTGTTCGACGTTTGATTAAATGCTAAAAAACGATACGCTGAATGGACCCTTGGTCAAGTAACTCTTTTCCTGAGATTTTAAATTAATTTTAGGCACAAGAATCTTGCAAATACGCTTAACATTAACGGAGTTACAAGCCTTTGAAGTTCAACTTTGCGCGAAAACTGAAACCAGAGGCCTCGAAATGGCATTTTTGATAAAAAGGACCAATATACGATCGTTTCTGCTCTTTTTCAATTGTTTCGGGACGAGCCAAATGTGATTTGAAAAGGTTTTCGATAACCTAACTTTCAAGCATATGCATGCTTTGAGGAAAAAGATTCAGTCTCTTGTTGAATACGTTTTGAACCACTGTTTGTGGACATGAGCCATGTTACGAAAATTTTGACAATGATAACAAGAATTAAATTACTTTGGAAGTCCTATTTTATTTGGTTTGCTCCGATATCAACGAGAGGAATGACATTATACAAACTTCTTTTACCTCGGTCTAACGGAGGTTTTTTGCATTAAAATTAATCTGGGGGTCTCTGGTTTCAGATATCGCATATTTTTCATCTTTGAAAGCTCGCAATTCACTGAATTTTCAACCGATTTGCAAGATTCTGGTCTCTAAAATTATTTCATAATCTTAGGGACAGGGATATCTGCCCATGAGTCTTTTTATGGTGTCACTATTTCTCAATATTCAATCAAACGTCGCAAAATTTTTTGAGACACCCTGTAGAAAAAACTAAGATAGCGTTCACACGATGCAGGCCCCTTTTTGAAAACGGTGACAAACGTAACGGATAGGCCTCCCGTTCACACGAAAACGGCACACTTTTGCCGGCAGATTTTAAATACGGCAGATTTTGAAAACGGAGCTATAACCAGTACATTTTGGAAATAGCAACGTTTGAACACTCGAAAATGTTGAAAACAGAACATTTTTCGATGCCTTTGGAAGGCGACTGATCAATTCATAGAGTGTAGGTACATTTCTTTGGCATCAAAGTCTTGCAAAGAGTTTTTTTACCGTCAAATTTCCTATCATTTTCAAATTGTTCCGGCATCGCGTGAACACTAGCTCAAATTCTACTACCGTAACATTTTCACCGTTTTTAAAATGTGCCGGCATCGTGTGAACGCAGCCTAAATGCTTGATTTAATACCCTATTCACACTGCAAGTTAAACCAGTTTAAACTAAACCAGGTTATCGAATGGAGCTTCTAATTGGGCAATCCAACGAATCCAATGCATTTGATTAGTCGAATTTAACATGGTTTAGGTAAAACTCCTTTAACTGTGTCACTGTGAATGCTCGATTTAAATAAGACGACGATAGCACAGTTTCGAAAATTCTTCCACAAGAGGATGGACTTGATACCAATAGTTTCATTTACATTTGATCGAAAAGTCAGTTCGATGGGATCAGTAACCACAGGCAAAGGAGACTCTCTCACGCCTCAATAAAACAGATGAGACCGCAAAAGATGTCCTGAAACCAGTACGGCTAGCTGTAGCATTGTGCACGCGAAAGAGAATTGTTTTGGGGGAACTCATGAGTAAATGAAGTCACTAAAGATACATACACATATGACAGCAGATTTTGTAGACCTAATTAAAGAATTAAGACACAGGCATTACGATTCGTGAAAATTCAAGTATAAGTCCCTAGGAGGGGGGTACTTAGTATATTTGTCCGACGGGGATGTGCCGTTTTTCAGGGTATCGTTTTCGCCTATTTTTTCTAGAACAGGGTATCAAAAGAAGGCACATTTTCTGGAGCAGGTTGTCAAAACATGTCAAAAGAGGAAATTTTGTTACAACAGGTTATTATTTAGTCAAATTTTAGTGGTTTTGAGTATACTTTTTACTGATTTTTTCTAGAACAGGGTATCATTTGAAGGCAAATATTCTGGAGCAGGGTGAAAAAATTTTATTTCGTGGGCACATCCCCGTACAAATTTAGGTCAAGTACCCCCCTGGGGTATAAGTAAAGAATACAATGATCTGCTTTGAATACAGTAAATCAGCGAGGCACTACCCTTCTCCTTTCGATATCTCAAAATTATGGTACTAGCTCATTTTCTGTCACTTATTGTCGTCGCAACTCTCTTGCTATTCCTTCCGCTTCCCTTTCGACTCTCTTCCATTTCACTTTGCAGGACTTCGAAACTTCACATTAGGTAGGTCCCTTTGTTAGGTTGTTTTGCGATGTTACCTCATTGCAAGTTAGGTTTATAGGAAGGCCCCCCAGTCATTGAAAGGTTTGATTTAATGAAGTGAGAGCGAAATGTTCATGAGAGTACTTCATTTTTGAGACATCTATATTGATGTCATTTAGTTATCAAGGACGCTCATGATTAATCACTTTCTGTCGAAACATCTTCACCACTTCCTTAAGAAATCCTATTTCTGTCCAGTGGACTTACAGTTGAACAGAGCAACCTTAGCAAGATAGTAGAGCATTGGAGACAGAATAGCGCGGAGGAAAAATGCACAACAGTACGTGATCCATTGATTCATTCATTGATCGGACGTAAAACAGAATGCTTCAACGAAAAATTTGACAAATTCTTATTCGTCGGGTGTAAACATGATTTGCACCTATTATGCTAAA